>CAWUFW010000724.1:2527500-3127500 GCA_963921515.1 Calotriton arnoldi
TGGCTGTCGGAACTATATAGATATGGTTCAGCTACACTTTAAACTGAAAAGTTATTTCTTGATTTGCTTATATCTTTTTATCCCGTGGACAGATTTGCATAAAACTTGGCATGTATGTCCGCACACATAATAAAGTTCGGAGCACACCGGTGAGGATCATGGGCAGCACCACGGTGAGCGGTAGACCCCGATGTTGGCATGGAGCAAAAGCAGTGCCTTGCTGCTAAGTGTGCCCAATGCCCATAGCTAACATGGTGCAAAGATAAGAGGTGATGTGCTACTACAGGCACTGCATCAAATCAGAATTAAAAAAATGGTGTACCAAAGCAGAGGCTGGGCCAGTTGTCTATCTCCACTGTGCACAAAAACTTTATCACTAAATAAATCTGTGCCAGACTAATGATGTAACATTGTCCCTACGAATAGTTCAGTGGTACCACAATGACAAAAGTTTCAATTCGCCTGCTGCAGGGTGACAGACCGCTATTGCTGCACCAGCAGAGGAAGTTCCATGCTCAAGGTGCTCAATGCTGAGAACATGCAAAGGCCAGATCTACACTATGACAAACCCGAAGGGCACACAAGTTCAACACCTACAAACAATGTTACAAGTGTGCCGGCACAATGCTAGTTATTAGTTTCATTCCACAACTCCCAACAAAAAATGAACACGTTATTTACCTTTGGTAAGACACTTTCTGGTGGATACTCCCATTTAGACTAACCCTTTAGAATAGCCCCAGACTAAATCCAGAGAACTCTTCAAGGAAATCCCCCACATGCCGAAAGGGGACACTATATGGCTCCACAGAGACTCCATACCGCGCCAAAAGTGATGGAGTGAAGTCACATATATGCACCACCCTTACACACTAACTTCCGCGCCCTCAAACGTAAAGCCTAGAAGAAACTGTCTAAAATAGTGGGCAGATTCCTAGCTTGGGACCTTTATTTGATGGAAAAGAGCCACTCCAAAGAACAGCGAGGTGGGAGGGCAATGAAAAATCTGTGATTAGTTACAGTACCCACCAAAAAGAGCATTACAGAATGTAATACTTTGATCTTCTGATGGACAATTCTAACCACAGATTCCTCCCTTTTAGACTAGACACCATAGCAGAACAGCCCAAATGAGGATGGGGAGTGGACTCAGATCACAAACTCCTGCAGAACAGAGAAGGCAAAGTGACTTTCAAGCCAGAACTGAATGTCAGGGTTGTAATATTTTATTAGCATATGCACAAATGCCCAGATCGCAGACTGGCAGATGTCTATAACAGGCACCCCTGGTGCCAAATCTGCCATAGGAGCTTTGGCCCTGGTGGAATGAGCCCACAGGTCCTCAGGGGGTTGCTTTGTGGCCAGTGCGTAGCAGATGTTAATACAGAGGACTATCCACTTGGGCAAAGTCCTCTTTTGCACAACCTCCCCTTTAAGCCCCAAAGAAATCAACAAAGAGCTGATCATTCACACAATGGTCTTTTGTGTGGTCTCTGTAACAGCTCAGAGCCCTCTTACGGTCAAGTTGGGCTAGCTTCTCTTCCTCTTTCAAAAGTTGAGATGGAGTAAAAATGCTGGCAGAGTAATTGACTGGCCAACATCGAAGGGGCTCGCAACCTTCGGTAATAAGACTGCTCTTGTCCTCAGTACCAGTTTGCTCTTGGTACAACTGCTTTACACTTCTGGGCACTCTGTCATGAGCCATAAAGAACAGCTGTGCTTTGGTTTGAAGGTTATGCACATGAGAAATGTCAAGACCAAGATCAAGTATAACAAATAGTTTGGGGGGGATGGGGAGTGGTCAACACATGCGTCAAACCTTTCATATAACACGTCACAACCTGTGCTTAAACACGGTTGGTTAAGAATATACAAAACGGTCTATAGGGCTGATAAATAAGCTTTCACTGTGCACACTGCAAGACCTTGCTGGGCTAACGAAGGAACAAACAAAAGAATATCACAACGATTTGCTTATACTGGGTCAGTGTTTAGAATTCCCACCAAGTGACATCTGTCCCACACACAGCATAGAAAGACTTCATGCAAAGGTATTTGGCCGGAAGTGTGACATTAATCAACTCAGTCACAAGTCAAATTCATTCAGTTGCAGCCGCTCAATCTCCATGCATGCTGGATGCAGAGCACCAAAAATTTGCTGAGACATTAGATCCTCTCTGTGAAAATCCGATCAAAGGCCTAATACTCAAGCTCAGGAGCTCTAGGTACTTCACTCTCTGGGCACAGTCTGGGGCAATGAGAACAACTTGTGACCAGTATATCATGATCTTCCTCAGAACTAGAGACAGGAAAGGGAGCGGTGGAAAAGCATACAGGGGTCTGCCCTTCCATTTCAGCCAGACATGTCTCCTAACTAGAGTCCTGGACTGTTGACGTTGCATGTTCTCAACTGTGGTGCTTAGTTCTAGACAGGGGGTGCTCCATCACTGGGAGATAGACTGCCCCATATAGGATAGAGGCGCCACGCGTGATCTGCCGGAACATGCCTATTCAGTTTGTCCGTTCTGGTATCCAGGGACCCCACCAGGTGGTTGGCAACCACGAAGAAGTTCTGCTGGACCAGTGCCAGGAACCCTCCCGGGTGATAGTGCACTCTACGAATCTGCATAACATAAATAGCCACCTCTAGAGGAATAGACCATCCTGATAGAGGATCCAGGACCCTACTTCACCCTGCTTGTTGCAGTATCTCAGAACAAAACATGTTGTCCTTGAAGACTTTCACCAGTCTCCCTTTTATGGAGAGCAGCAAGGTTTTTAGAATGAAACAGATTGACCAAAGCTCCATAAGATTATACTAAGTTGGCTCTCCACCAGAGACCAGATGCCCATCTTCAGCAACCAGTCATCAAGGCATGGGAATACACATACTCTCGACCTCTGAATATGGGTAGTGACCATCGCCAACACTTTCGTGAATACCCACAGGGGCCATGGTAAGGACGAAGGGAATCATGGTAAATTGAAAGTGTTCCTGGACTACTGTGAACTTCAGGTAGTGGTTGCGTGACTGCAAGACTGGTATATAGAAATACTCAAAAAGTCTCCGGTATCCAAAGCTGACAGGATCTGAGCCAGAGCGAGCATTTTGAAACTGTGCTTCCTCAGAAATGCATTCAGCAGGAGGAGGCCTCAGTTCTTTTTCAAAAAGAGAAAGTAGCACGCCCTCCCCCCTTTTTCAGAGTCCAGTACCCTCTCAATGACGCCCTTGGACAACAGAAGGTTGACCTTCTGAACCAGTACAGTGGATTGCTCCTCCTAGTGGTGTCCCTCCGGGGGGGTGCGGGAGGAATGTGGGATGGGGAGATGAGAAATGGCATGCTATAGCTTCTCAGAATAATCTGCAAGACCTACCTGCTCAACATGATGGATCCCTATGCCTGTTTTCTGCCTCCTATCAGCCAGGCGTGGACCAGGGAGGACAAACTAAAACAGCATGGCAGCCACTGTGGCAAGCGAGGAGAAAATTGAAGATTGTTGCCCCCTGGTTGTTTGTAGTGTGTCTACTGGTTCCATGACAGCGGCCATAAAGAAACTGGGTCGACTGTTGCAGTACTGGTTGGGTGGGCTGGCTTTATCTGTAGGTTGGCCCCCGCAACAGCCTTTAAAATTTCTGTATTGGTGGAAAAATTGCTTAGACTGTGTCAATAGCCCCAGGAAACATGCAGTAGTGTGACTGTCCTTGAATCATTCCAGCGCTCAATCAGCTTTTTCTCCAAAGAATTTACGGCCATCAAAGGGCATGTACATTAGGGATGCCTGTGCAACTCCAGTTGATCTAATCCAAGCATGCCTTCTGGGCACAACACTGGTAACAATAGCTCTGATAAAGCAATCTGTAGTGTACAGCCCACCCCAGCACTCATACGTGGCTGCATCCTGGCCATTACGTATCATTTGGGCCAGAGACGCTGGGAGATCCACTGGGCCAACCTTCAGGATGTCCCTGGCCATCCTTATCCTATAAATGAGTGAGTGTACCTACCGAAGCAACAAAGTGCATTGATAGATCTAAGGTCCTAGCTAGACAAAGAAAGCATTCTCTTTCTGAAAGTATATTCCATTCCCTACCCAAAGGATTGGTTGGGAAGCAATTTGGATTTACCTTACTTGTTGAATTTTAACAGTCAGGCTCTCCGGTGTAAGATGCTTGGTCAGGAAGCCTGGGTCACCACAAGCTGGTCTATGTAGCTTAATCGCAGGTCCACTGACTGGCGGGCATAAGCATAGATGAGTCTATGTAGCCAGAAGGGTTACATTAAACAGCAATAATGGCTCAGATGAAGCTGGCACTGGTTTTAGAATCTCTGTTAATATTTGGTTTTTTCTCAATAGTAATCAACTGCAGTTCTACCGTTTTAACTGCCCTTCAAACCAACATTGCAAAAAAAACACTCTCTTCAAATGGTGGTACAAGTGGAGAGACTAACTCTGTTTCAGGGGAAGTGTGTTACCCACTGGCTACAGATACAATGCATCAGCAGTATAGCCTTCTGTAGCGGGTCCGAACCTGAACCCAAAAGAGTGTGAATCATCTGCTGATACTGATGCTGATGTAAACTAATGGGGTAACCAAAGGTATGCCACAGGACCTGGGTATAGTATGGTACATGCAAAAGTGTGGTCCTACTGGCAATTTCTTAAGAAAAACACGATATTTGGGTATTATGATCCTGATTAGAGAGAAAAAGGAAGAAACTGCACATGGGATTTTCAAAACAAATTCAATTTATATTTTTAAGAAATCTAGTAATGCATACATATATATTGAGAAGATTATATTGCGGTTGCTCCAAAGAGTGCATAGAAAAGTGTTCATAGAAGTGCTCATGTGCAAAGTGACACAGAAAAGTAGAAAAATAATGGTTGACAAAAAATTCTTTTACAATTGAACAATGGTTAAAGCACCTCAAATTAGCCAATGTAATAAGCCTGAAAAAACCTTTTTCTGTTCAAAAGTAATCCATAGCTAAGGATCGGTGGTTAATGAATCCAAACACACCATCGATAAGGATCTATGTATTCAATTCAGGCTTGAAAATCAATGTTGACGTTTCGACCCGACTGCTGCATGAGGTACGTTTAAACCTTGCATGCGAGTCTTCATCAGGGCAATAGTGGAGGGAAAAGGGCAACCTAAAAGGAAAAACTTTATTAAATTAATAAAAACCAAATTGTGCACAAGACTACAGGCTCCTTCTGTATGCCGAAAGAAAAATCTACTAACCTATTGCAGTGCAAACTCAGGGCAGGATACAGGGTCTGACCTAGATACACCCATACAAGGGCCCAATGCTCCTAGTCCAAAATCTCAACCTCATGCGGGTCCAAGAATGACATTTGCTTCCTGCAGTCTCAGCATTTGCTGGCGTTTTCCGCAGGAATATCATACCCTAACATACTAGGAAATGTCATCGGAAGACTGAACAAGTTGAGAGCAGAGTTACAGATGCACATTGAAGAGCAAAGAAAGGAAGGAACTGACATAAGTGCACAGGGTAACACTTCTATGTGGCTCTGCACCTTCACTTCCAAAAAAGTATGGAGTCACAGTGGAGCCATCCAGCTCCATCAACCGACAACCGTGAGCATCTGGTGAAAGATTTATCTGGATGACAGTCACGTTTCAGGTGTCGGATGGAGAGAGCATGATATTAGGTCGGCCCTTTTTCCCCTCCCTGTGCCGCCCAGAGACGACATCTTAGTGGTTGGCAGTCTAGGATCCTGGGAATGCTTCCAGCACCCTACATAAACAGGGCAGGTGCATGTAGGCACCAAAGGGAAGTCAGTTTGCACCCGTCCGCATGCGGATTGCGTCTAGTGCCAGCCATGCTACCGGTCTGGTCCCTATTCCAGAGGGGAGCTCCTACTCCTCATCCTCTGTAGTAGCCGCCCAGCCCAATCTGAGTGTTGCACTCAACTTTATATGGTTCAGCCCTTGGGCTCTTTTTTTGTGTCCAACTTGTTCATGAACATGTTCCCCTCAAAAAGCTCCTTTTGATACTCTATTTTCTACTACTACCAACTCTTTGGTAGCCTACCTCATAAATGCATGGTGGCTTCCTAAGCACTCTTATGACGATTTTAATCTGCTGGTGATCTGAAACCTGATGTTAAATTTCTTAGTAAGACATGGCTTTGAAACTTGACCAACCCTGAGATTGCTCTGTCACTCCCTATTCCTCAAGAAAGAAGTGGCCATAAAGGGGGCGGAGTTGATTATTATTTTCAAAGCTCTCGATTAGTGTATATCTTTTGCTCTTGATAAGCTACTGCAAGCAGAAGGGATAGGTTTTTCTTTTAAAACTTCTCCTAAATGTTTCCTTTTCTGAGGCGCCTATTTGTCGTCCTCCGGGACACGGTACAAAATCTGTCTATTCTATAGGATAGGCCCTTGCACCCTTATGTATCAAATTTGCCAATTTTTTGTTCCTGGGGGAATTCGGTTTGCATGTGGATAATCCTAATAATTCTCTGGCTTGTCGCCTTATTTGCCACTTTAGCTGCCCTTAATCTTCAGCAGTTTATTACATTTCCTACACAAGGCAGATCACACTATTGACCTTTTCATTTTCCAATTTAGACACTATCAAGGTTGCTCCCCCTCAATCAGTGGTTTGGTCCGACCACGGTCGTATGTTTTTTCAGCTTCCTCGCCAGTAAAAATGCCTTTGGGCCTTCCTAACGCAAGATCCGTGCATTTTTCGAGGACAGCAATTAAAGCTGTTTTTCCTAATGCCGTGCAGTCTTCCAGTCCCTCGCTTTTATGCCATATTGTAGAGGATCTGGAATGGGTGTCCTTAGCAGCGGATAAGGCAGCTCCACCTTGCAGTTATTTATTCTTCCTGGTGTTTAACTTTATCCCTGTGGTTTTCCTCTGCATTATTGCAGAATAAAAATCTTTGCAAACGCCTGGAAAGGAAATGGAGATCTGCTTACAGTACTGAAGATAAAGCTAATTACAAACAGGCTCCTAAAGAGTTTCGAAAAAAGACTAAGATAGCCCAAGCAGAGTTTTTCAGCCAAAATTAGTAAAGCAGTCAACTTCACTTGGGAAATTTTTAAAGTTGTTAAAGCATTTCTCCATCCTAAAGCCTGCATCTCTAGGATTTCACCTTGTCCACCTTTTTTAAGAGAAGATGGACAAAATTCAACAGCCATTTTTTGCAACAGGTCATGTTCCACTTTCTGATTCAGGGTCAAGTAGGACTCTCCCTAAATATGCTTGTTCTCTTCTTATTTTCAATCGGATCTCTTTAGAAGAATTTCGAAAGGCGATTTTAGCATGTCGATCTGGCTCTGCCTTTCTGCATTCGAGATTGCCAATCCTGTTCTAAATAAAAAAAAATATTCTACACTTTCTTCTGGACTGGTCCCAAAGTGTTAGAAACAAAAAGCAGATATTCCCTTGCTAAAGAAACCTACCGCTGATCCCTCAAAGCTGGACAAATTCAGACCCATCTCCTTGCTGCCAGGCAACTCTAACCTGCTTGAGAAACTTGTCAATCACCAGTTGAATATGTATCTGGAACAATAGGATTTGCTGCATCCATCTCAATCGGACTGCTGACTAAGGCCAGTTAAGAAACGGCCCTGCTTGAGGTCCCTTAATCTATTAAAACCTGCCCGATGAGGGTCTTATGGCATCCCTTATCTTGTTGGATTTGTTGGCTTTTGACACCATCTCACATCAAATACTGTTTTCCATAGTGGCAGAATTAGAGGTGAGAGTGTGCGCCCTACGATGGACTCAGTCTTTTCTTTTAGACAGGGGGCAATCAGCGATACTTAAGCCCCTCCGCTCCTCTTTAAAAATGGTTTAAATATTGGGTTCTTCAGAGCTTCTCATTGAGCCCTACGTGGTTTAATGGGTATATGTCATCTTTGGCTCCCATTATTGAAGCTTTTGGCATCCAGGTGATCTTTTATATAGATGATACACAGCTTATTCTATCATTTGGTGAAAAGGCAACAGGTAGCTTGCCTTTAAGAACTTGCCTTTAAGAAACGCGTAACGGAGGTGGTGGAATAGATGAACAGGAACTGTTTGAGATGCAACTCTTCTAAGACAGATTCTTTGTTTGGACATTCCATTGGTGTGGCTGGTCTAATGAATGGTGGCTGGTCTAATGAATGGTGGCCAGCTGACTTGGGCCCTGCTCCAATTCCTACTTCTGTAGCAAAACATCTTGGGGTCAAATTTGATGACAAGCGCTCTTTTTGCCCCCAGATCCTATCCGTGGTTGGGACGTGTTTTTCGCTGATCGGTTCTTTAACAAAAACTCCAGAACTTGTTCCAACAGAATCGTAAAAACATTATTATACATGAGGCCATTACTTCTAGACTTGACTATGACGCTTTGCATTTAAGCCAGTCTTGCTATCTGCTTGATCAATTGCATATTGTCTAAAATGCCAATTCTAGACTGATCCTTGGAATAGCTAGATATCAATCCGTTACATTGCGGCTCAGGGAACTTCACTGGTTCCCCTTCAAAAATCGTATAATTTTTAAAGCTCTGGTATTGCCTTCCGCTCTTTTCATAAGGTCGCACCCAAGTATCTCTGAAAGAGGCTGTGTCAATATTTGCCCTATCGGCATCATAGACCAGAAAAAGCCTCTCTTCTGAATAACCCCCCTCCCCACCTCCCACTTTTGTCTAATGTCAAGAAGAGGACTTTCTTTTACCGGTCTAATCGATGAGGCTTAGAATGCGTTGCCTCGTTCTCTTCGTCAAATTACTAATAAAAACCAGTTTTGGAAACAATTGAAGACTTGACTATTCAGCCAATGATTGGTTCCATTGCTTAGCTCTCTTCTTGCTTCCAGCACTGAGGCGTCTGGTTGGCTGCTGCGCACTTTATGAATTTGATTAGATTTCATGCAGTCTGAATCCTGGGAATATTCTGAAGGTGAGGATTCGGCGATTATTTTTAATCACAAAGCACACAGCTACGAAGAACTATTGTACTGGACTATATTCCAATATACAACAGCAACATATGAATAAATTACAGACTATACAGAATGCAGCTGCAGGGCATTCCCAAATTTAATTAATCTGCCTTACCATTAAAGCAGTTACACTGGCTGCCCATAAAACAAACAGTGGAATGCAAGGCCCTCTTCATTGTCTTTAAGGCCCTGTATGACATGGTACCCAACCACCTGAAGAAGACATTTGCTTGTTACAGGCCATCGAGAACCTTAAGGGCTTCCACAGCCAACAATGTAACGGTTCCAAAATTTGAACTGTCCTCCTGGCAAGGGAGAAGCTTTGTTCACAGCGCATCTCGCTCCTGAAATGACTTTTCAATCCATTTTAAAAAAGCTGAACAATTTCTTGGCTTTCAGGAAAGCTTTAAAAACCTGGCTTTTTAACTCCTTATGAATTACATGTTCTAGGCTTTGACACGGTTGAGGTATGTTCTGTTTGAGCTTAGCGCCAAGACACCTCCGGGTAATCGTTGCGCTTTATAAATAAAATTAACATAACAAGAAAGCAACAGCAACTTGAAAAGTACACACCTCGGATGCCCCATAAAAACTGTAGGGCTTGCCTGTCCTTTAATTCCAGCAAACACCTATCCCAAACAGAATTTATTACACTCACTCTTTGTACCACAATAACATGTGAGATATATTCAATGTATCGCTCCTTTGTAAGTGACGCATGAAAGGCAGAGAGGAACGAGCTTCAAAAAGTATGCAGGGTCGCTGTTAATGTTCATGTCAATAGCAGTAGAGCAGTTTGTACATAAAATAAGAATCTACTATATTAACTGGCATATTATCAGTATGTTATTGAGACTGCTGCAGAAATATGGAATTCAACCTCTAGTTTCCACAAAAAATTAACTGACACATTCATCTTCAAAGGCTGATAAAATGATTTACGCTTAAGTGAGAATTATTAACACCTTTGCATTCAATGTTACGGATTATATAGTACCCTAGATTTAAACAGATACAATAAAATCTGCAGCCCTAGGCACCTGCAGGTACAGCCACAAAAGAATGCAAAAGCAGTGTGCCAGGCGAACTGCAGCACCGGAATCCACTGGCCACCAAACGTGGTTCAGCTTGATGTTCGCAGAAGCCCAGTGCCCATAAAGAGGCCAAACGCAAGGCTTCGTGTGGAAAGCCACTTCCCAGACAAAGTGGTTATCGGCGCGAGGGCTGGAAAATAAATCTCTTAAAATCAGGTCCCTTCGGCTCCTGTGCTGCTAATTTCCTTTCTCTCCGATCAGAAGGGTAAAGACGTGCCTGGGCTGGCAGCGATCCAAGTACCAGTTAAAGGCTTGCTGAGCAGGCAGCCAAGCGGGCTCCCACAATCCCACTCGCCTCCAGACAGATTTTAGATGCGATATTTGCCAAGGGAATGAGGCTGGCCAGGGGGTGCGGGTGGTCCTTGGAGCTTGAAAAAAGAGCCTGATGGATAAAGGGATGGATTGGAGGCTCCGATCACCGTCTAACATGGCCAGCGCAGCTGCCAGCCGGAGAATCCAGAAGCTGCTGTGATGCAAAACTCCCAAAGGCATGCGTAAGCAGCAGATTAGGGAGGAGCCGATTGGGGCATTTCTGCTCGATGGATAAAATCGCCACGGCAACCAATCCAAATTCATATGCTGTTATTTCATGCCTATTATTCTCAAAAGGATAAACCAGGGACTGTCTCTGGGTGCAGAATTTAGACACTAAAAATGCGCCTGAGGAAATATCTGGAATAAATCACATTATTTAAAAGTATCCTTAGAAAGCACTTACAAAATTATTGCAACAGGTCTTTCCAGAAAGATCAGCAAAGCTCCAGAGACATGTAGCTCTAGACAGTTCTTCATCTCCATCGGATGCTCAGTAGAAGATCCGCGCGAGTAAAAATCAAGAGAATCGTTCTGTGTACCAAATACTCAAGAGCATCACATTTCATAAGCCTAACAAGCACTGTAAAAGTGAACAGGTCTTGTTTTGCTAAAGCTTGTTTATTCGCTGTATTGACTTAGCCAATGCTTGTACATTTGCTCTGCCCCATCGACAGCCAATATCTGCATCCTGCCACCTTGCAATGCTATTGCCTATACTTTCAAGAAGGCAGTTAGGTTTTGTCTACACACCAAGAGACAGCCATCTAGGAAGTACAGAAAGCACTCTATGTTGGAGGGTTATTTTCTACATATCCACAACGACTGTCTTAAACCTGCACCCAAAGTAACAGCCATCTTTGTTATGTTATTTAGATTTGTAAAGCGCACAAATACCCGGAGGTGTCTTGGCGCTACGGACAAGGTAAGCCACTGGTAAGTCTCTAGTTGCGGAAGAGCCAGGTTTTTAGCTCTTTTCTGAAAGAGACAAGAGATCGTGCGTTTCTCAAGTCAGTCGGTAGGGAATTCCAGAGTTTAGCAGCGCAGTAATGAAAGCTGCGACCACCCCAGAGTAAGGTACGAATTCTGGGCACTCTCAGAGTTTAGCACCAGATGAACGAAGGTGTCTAGTTGGTTCATACCAAACAAGAAGATTTTGCAAAAAGGCTGGCCCTGTATGATTCAGGGCCCTGAACACCAGGCTAAGAGCCTTGAATTTTATTCAGCTGCGCTACAGGGAGCCAATGCAAATTACGGATCTCTCCAGATACCGATTTGAACCAAGGGGTGTTTGACAGAAGTCGAGCGGCTGAGTTTTGCACGCTCTGTAGTTTTTTCAGGCAATGCTTCTGGACGTTTATAAACAGCCCATTACAATAATCCAATTTAGACTGGATTAATGAGGTGACTACAGTTCTTTTTGTGTCCTCCGGAAGATAAGGGAGAATCTTCCTGATTTTCTTAATAAGGAAGTGGGCAGAGGAAACCACAGCATTAGTGTGTTGAACAAAAGAAAGTTTACTATCCACCCATACTCCCAGGTTCTATGCTTTAGTTGCTGGTTCCGGTGGATCACCCATGTCAGCGGGCCACCACACACTGCCCCAACTAGGTTGCAGGTTCCCAAAGGTCAAGATTTCAGTTTTTCCAGAATTAAGTTTAAGGCAGTGTGTGCTCATCCAGTTAGTGATGGCACCCATGCAGTTCTTAAATTGCAGGGGAGGTTTGATTTTTGTATGCTGCTACTACAATCTGGGAATCATCCGCATAAGAAGTAAGGCTGAAACCAAAAATCCGGATAAGTGGGGCTAGTTCAGAGACGTATATATTGAAAAGGGTGGGGCTCAAGGAGGAGCCCTGTGGCACTCCACAAGGGAGGAAGTATGGCTCGGACTGGTATCCATCGATCGACACTACCAGTCTTCTGTCCTTGAGGAAGGAGGACACCAGTGCCAGTGCCGAACCCCCGACTCCCAGCATCTTCAGCCGCTGTTGTAGGAGGAAATGATCAACCGTGTCAAATGCGGCTGATAGATCGAGGAGTATCAGGGCCGCTGACCCTCCTCCATCCATCACCGCTCTTATTTCCTCCGTGGCTTTAATAAGTGCCGTTTCGGTACTGTGTTCCCGACGGAAACCGAACTGAGAATGGTCCAACAGATCATGTTCACCAATGAACTGGGAAAGTTGGATATTCATAATTTTATCAATTATCTTCGCGGGCAGCGGCAAGCGAGCTATGGGGCGATAGTTGTTGGGATCGGCTGCATCCAAAGTTGGTTTTTTCAGCAGTGGAAGGATAGACGTATCCTTCCAAATAGCTGGGAAGTTACCGGAGGAGAACATGGAATTAAAAATATCTGTTAACACCGGGCTTACCAAATCAGAGACTTCTTTCTTTGAACGGTATTGTCTCGCTAATACAATCAC
Source organism: Calotriton arnoldi (assembly GCA_963921515.1). Lineage (NCBI taxonomy): Eukaryota > Metazoa > Chordata > Amphibia > Caudata > Salamandridae > Calotriton > Calotriton arnoldi. Next base: position 2,540,314 of record CAWUFW010000724.1, read on the forward strand.
CACGCTTCAAGAAGCCCTGGCAAAGCTAATACAGCGAGCGATGGCCTTAGCAAGCAAGAAGGTGGAAGTATAGGCATAGTAAGGGGGTGGGGAGCAGGAATGGCAAGGGAAGCCTCTACTAGACCTGGCAAAGACACCGGAAGGAAAATAAAGACTACTTGTGCCGTGTAACCTTCCAAGTATTGACGAGGCTTTCATGGACAGCCCATTCAATGTATGGCAATTCCGTAAAACTACATGTGAGCCAACAGATGAAGGTGGCTGATCGCAATTCCACGTTCTGCGTGTATACACTGCAAGAATACACTATAAAGTACTGGTAACATGAACAGCTAAAGCGGTCTATAGATGGGACCTACACGCAAGAAATGGGCTCCCGGGTCTCATGAGCCAAACAACACTGCAGGCTACAGTTTCAGGAGGACAGAAAACTAAAAAGAGCTGTGGACTTGCACTGCTGAGCATTATCTTAACATGCCCTCCCTCGCATTCCTGTTTTAGCTTGTACCCAAAAACAAAACTGCTATGCAACATGAAATGAACATCCATAGAGACAAAACAGGCTGCTTACCTCAGTCAACAAAGACGGGTGCAACTTTTTAAGAATGGCTGTCTTTGTGCAGCACACACATCAAACCATTCTGCTTTAAAGCGCATTCAGGAGCTGGGTGCTCACCAAAAGTGAGATACCGCTGAAAGCTGATTTCTTCATCTAACATAATAACAGAATGAAGAGCAGCAGTAGTGCAAGCTATGCAAGCCGACCAGAAATAGTATAAGAATCTGTAGTGTTTAAGAAAGAGAACATCAGCAGTACATATATCGAACAAACAGCAGAAGCACAGCATGCTGCAAAGAACCATGAAAGCTGCATACAGGGCATGAACAACAATTTTTCCTACCAACACAACAGAAACACCAGCCGCAGCCGTACATGCTACCCCTACCCAAAACAGGAACAGTGAAAGTTACAGGGCAGAACCTGCAGCAGTGTGTAAACTATACTAAGTCAAGCGACTATTAAGAAGTAGCCACTTTTCAAGTGGAAACAGGCTTTACGACGAGATTTTTACCTCGTTGTGCCTTTACCACGCATTTTTTAGCACGCATATTTTTACTGTGAATATGCATTTACAACACATGCCAATACCACGCATTTAAGGTAAGTTGGGGGGGTCTCCCCCCACAAATACATTGTTTTTAAATCTAAAAACAATGCGTGGTATTGGCATGCGTTGTAAATGCATATTCGCGGTAAAAACATGCGTGCTAAAAATGCGTGGCAAAGGCATACGATGTATTTACCTGCGTTGTACCGTCATACAATCCTTTTCAAGTACACTATTCTCCACTTCAGGGCGTATGCACTTCAGTGTCCTCCAACATAGGATGCTGCTGAGATTGTCAGCTAAAAACTTGACAGATCTGAGCAGATGACAACAGCCCAATACAAATTGTCATATCTGAAAGAGACACGTTAGTGACAGATTCCTTACCTTAGAATATCCCCAGGCGTCCGGCTGGATCCGGAAAGTTTTTGCGTAGCAGTACCCTTGCGCGCCGGTAGGCGGCGTCGTGCGGCTCCGCGTCCGTCGTCGGCGTCGGGAACGCCGGGATGACGTCGCGGGCAGTGCTGCAGACGCCGCCCCTGCGCGCTGGCGTCAGTTCTTCTTTTTCCGCGCCAGTAAGCGCAGATCCGGGAAGAACAGTGCCCTAGTCATTTTTGACTAACTTTTTGGTGATTTTTCACTGTTTTCTTCGAGTCATCTCGGCTCCACAGTGTCGGTAGGGATGCCCGGCTTCAAGCCATGCGACGCCTGTGGTCGAATGATGTCGATCACAGACCCGCACTTAGAGTGTCTCTACTGTCTCGGCCGCGACCACGACACGAAGTCGTGCTCCGACTGCCGGGCCTTGCACCCGAAGGCTTTGCGAGAGCGGTCTCGAAAGCTCCTCGAGGTCCGGCAGTCGGCTCCGCGCCACACCAAGCCCCGGTCACACGAGAGGTCGAGGGGCCGGTCGCGGAGTCCTCGCCGGTCATCGGAGTCCAAGTCTTCGCACTCCTCGGGTAAGTCGAAGCACAAGAAGTCTAAGAAGCACCATCGCTCTAAGACTTCGCCTCGCCGGTCTCGCGACTCGGCTGAGGCCCCTGTCGGCACCGTCCCCGCGACTCCGAATGTGCCTGTGGCGCCGCCCTCGCATTACCCGTCCTTCCCGGGTTTGGGGGCGACTCCGGCCGAGATACAGGAATTCCTGTTGGCCATGGCCCGCCTCTTCGGGCCTCAAGGCCCCTCCGGTGCGCCTTCGGACCCCGCGGGCCCTTTTGGGGTTGCCCCGGCGCCGCCGCCGACTCCGGTCCCGGCGCCGCCAGTCCCACCAGCCTCGCTCCCAGCCCCGATCCCGGCTCCGGTGGTACCGCAACCCCCATCGACGCCGGTTGACCTAACCACGCCTCCGCCGATGTCCCCGGTGCCGTTCCTGACGCCGCCCGGGGCTCCGGGCGGCGTCCCCCGGTTCTCTCCGGACGCGGCGTCGGACCGACGTCGCCCGACGCCGGCTCCGGCGCCGATGAGACCTTGGGTCCCGGACGTCCCTCCTCCTCCTTATTTTCAACCGGAGGAGGACCAGGAGAGCTGGGAGGGGTCGGATGACCCTCTCACACAGCAGTGTGACTATGATCAGGACTGGGCAGAGGAACTTGGGGATGCCAGTGGTCTGGACACTTCCCCTGACACTGGCATGCTGTCTCCTCCTTCCGTGGCTACGGAGGAGGGAGCAAATTTCGCAACGGTGTTGCGTAGAGCAGCTGGAGCCTTACACCTCCAATTGCCTACAGTGGCCGTCGGGACTAACCTCCTGACGGAAGTGCTTCAGCCGGCAGCTACCTCCTCGGAGCCATTGCTGCCGTTTAATGATGCACTTTCTGACGTTCTTTTGGGCACCTGGTCCAAGCCCGCCACAGGGGCTCCTGTGGATAGGAACGTGGCCCGACGCCATCGCCCTGCTCCGGGCGACCCCTTGTTTCTCTCTCAACATCCCACCCCCGAGAGCTTGGTTGTCCAAGCCTCTGCCTCCCAAACCGCCTTCCCTACCGCCCCTCTGGATAGGGAATCCAAACGCCTGGATCAATTTGGGAAGAAGGCCTTTTCTTCCTCCAGTGCTGGCTTGCGGTCCGTCAACACTGCTTGCCTTTTGGGCCGATACTCCCACTCTCTGTGGGATTCGGTGGCGCTCGTTTTGCCCCAGTGTCCTGAGGAGGTCCAGACACTGCTTTCCCGCGCCATTGCGGAAGGAAGGGATGCGGCAAAGTACACCATCCGTTGTGGCCTTGATACCGCCGACTCGCTGGGCTGATCGCTTGCAACGACAGTGGCGCTGCGTCGCCAACCCTGGCTGAGGACAACTGGTTTCTCGGGTGATGTCCAAAACACACTCATGGACATGCCCTTTGATGGAGTCGGTCTTTTTGGTACCAAAGCAGACCATGCGCTGGAGCGTTTTAAGGACTCACGGGCTACTGCCAAGTCCCTGGGCCTTTCTGCTGTGCGCCCTCCGCTAACCTCTGCTTTTCGCCCCTTTCGTGGCCACGGAAGGGGCGCCCAGTCACGTCCGCTGCCCAACCACCGGCCCGCGCAGCAAGCGTCTTCGTGTGGCCGAGGACGTGGCTCCCGCCGTGGCGGGTCAGGCAACCAGCATGCGGGTCAGGCCACCAACCCCGCCCCGTCCGCGGCCTCCAAGCCCTCCTAGTCCTTCCTTTCAGGTGCACAGCACGCCAGTAGGGGGCAGGGTCCACCATCACCTTCACCCCTGGCGTGCCATCACCTCGGACAGGTGGGTTTTGGACATTGTCCGAAAGGGCTACTCCCTCCCCTTCGAGACCACCCCCCCCAGCCATGCCACCTCAATTCCACCGCATGTCAGGGGATCACTTGGTGCTTCTGCAGAAGGAAGTCACGGCCCTCTTGGCCAAGAGGGCCATCGAGCATGTTCCGACCCCAGAAGTAGGACGTGGTTGCTACTCCCACTACTTTCTGGTGCCCAAGAAGGACAAGGAGGACATGCGTCCTATCTTGGACCTCCGGAACGTCAATCGCTTCCTCCGGAAGGAGAAGTTCAAGATGCTCACCCTAGCTCAGGTCTTGACTGCCCTCGACCCTGGAGACTGGCTGGTAGCGTTGGACTTACAGGACGCTTATTTCCACATCCCCGTCATGCCGGCCCACCGGCGTTACCTGCGGTTCACGGTAGGCCTCGAGCATTTTCAGTTCACCGTGCTCCCCTTTGGCCTTACAAGTGCCCCTCGGGTGTTCACGAAAGTGATGGCGGTGGTCGCAGCTCATCTGCGCCGGGCAGGGGTTCCAGTCTTCCCCTACCTCGACGACTGGCTGCTGAAGGCGGGCTCGTCCCAGGCAGTCGTCTCCCACCTCCAGACTACGGCCGAACTCCTGCACTCGCTGGGGTTCTCCATCAATGTGCCGAAGTCGCATCTGATTCCTTCTCCACAGCTCCTTTTCATCGGGGCAGTTCTGGACACGACGCAGTTTCGGGCCTATCCTCCCGAACGGCGAGTCCGGGATATTCAGGCTATGATTCCGATCTTTCAGCCTCTATCCTGGGTTTCGGTACGGATGACCCTGAGGCTGCTGGGCCTCATGGCCTCCTGCATCCTGCTGGTCGATCATGCCAGATGGCATATGCAGGCTCTGCAGTGGGACCTGAAGTTCCAGTGGGCGCAGCACCAGGGCAACCTGTCCGATCACGTCCAGGTCTCGGAGGGGACTGCAAAACAGTTGCAGTGGTGGCTCTCGAACCGGCAATGGTTCAGGGGCAGATCCCTCTCCCTTCCCCAGCCAGAGCACACAGTTGTGACGGACGCGTCCCTTCTGGGATGGGGCGGTCACATGGGAGAGGCGGAGATCAGAGGCCTCTGGTCTCCGGCGGAGTCCCGGCTCCATATCAACCTTCTGGAGCTCCGGGCGATCCGACTTGCACTCAAGGCATTCCTTCCCTCTGTCAAAGGGACGGTAGTGCAGGTGTTCACAGACAACACCACCGCCATGTGGTTTTGCAACAAACAGGGCGGGGTGGGGTCGTGGTCTCTGTCAGGAGGCTCTGCGCCTCTGGACATGGCTGGAACATCAGGGCATATTCCTGATGGTTCAACACCTGGCAGGTTCCCTGAACGCCAGGGCGGACAAACTCAGCCGCAGGTACATGATGGATCACGAATGGCGTATTCAATCGGAGGTGGCGCAAGGTCTCTTTCAGCAGTGGGGAGAGCCTTGGTTAGATCTGTTCGCCACCGAAGAGAACGCGCAATGTCAGCAGTTCTGCGCGTTGGAATTTCCAAGGCGGCATTCGCTCGGCGTCGCTTTTCGTCGCGAGTGGAGTTGCGGTCTGTTGTACGCCTTTCCGCCTATACCACTTCTACCCAGAGTGTTGAAGAAGATTCGGCGCGACCGGGCCCAAGTCATCCTTGTGGCTCCGGACTGGGTTCGAAGAGTTTGGTATCCCGAGCTACTCAGTATGCGCGTCGATCCCCCGATCCGTCTGCCTCTTCGGGAGGATCTTCTGTCGCAGCAGCAGGGGACGGTCCTCCATCCGAACCTGTCCAGTCTCCACCTGCTTGCGTGGAGATTGAGCGGCGGCAGTTGATTCCTTTCGACTTGCCTCCCGAAGTTTGTGACGTGATTCTGGCAGCCAGGCGTCCCTACACTAAGGTGGTATACGCCTGCAGGTGGAACAAGTTTGTGGCATGGTGCACAGCAAAGGCTGTGAATCCCCTCTCTGCCCCTCTTTCTGAGGTTCTTCTGTTCCTTCTTTCTCTGGCCCAACAGGGTTCTGCCCTGGGTACCATCAAGGGCTATCTTTGTGCTATCTCGGCCTTCCTCAGGCTTCCTGATCAGCCCTCCCTTTTCAAGTCCCCTGTTGTTAACAGGTTCCTAAAAGGCATTACACACCTCTTCCCTCCTGTTCCGTTTGTGATGCCTCAGTGGGACTTGAACTTGGTTCTTACCTTTCTCATGTGCGCTCCCTTTGAGCCTCTACATAACTGTCCTCTTCGTCTTCTGACTCTGAAGACAGCCTTTCTGGTGGCCATCACCTCCGCTCGGCGGATGAGTGAGCTCCAGGCTCTATCATGCAAACCTCCCTTCTGTCCATCCAGACAAGGTTGTTCTTCGGACGCGTCCGTCCTTCTTGCCAAAGGGGGTTACTGCCTTCCACATTGGGCAGACCATCACTTTGCCCACCTTCTTTCCGCCTCCGCATCCTTCCAGAGAGGAAGAGAGGCTCCACCGTCTGGACCCAAAACGTGCGCTTTCCTTTTATATCAACCGCACACAACACTTCCGGGTGGATGACCAGCTCTTTGTTGGCTACGTGGGCGCCAAAAAGGTCGGGCGGTGCACAAGAGAACCATTTCCCGCTGGGTAACCTTGTGTATCAAAGCCTGCTATTCTTTGGCTAAGAAGGAGCCTCCTGTTGGGCTGCGTGCCCATTCCACCAGGGCAACGGCTGCTACCACGGCCTTAGGCCGCGGTGTTCCGCTGCAGGATATCTGTCAGGCAGCTACGTGGGCCTGGCTGCACACGTTTACCAAGCATTACTGCCTTGACAGTCCGGTCCGGAGGGACGGCTTCTTTGGCCGTTCTGTCCTCCGGGACTTCCTTGTCTGATCTTTGTTCGCAGACCCACCACCGGGGTTGGTATTGCTGGGGTATCTATTCTAAGGTAAGGAATCTGTCACTAACGTGTCTCTTTCAGATGCACAAGTTACTAACTTGTTTAACGATATATCTGTAAGAGACAGTAGTTAGTGACAGATTCCTACCGCCCACTCCATCCTCCCCGTTCTGCGAACTGATTTCTAGGGTTAAGGACATCCCTTTCAGGGCCCTAGTATTTTTCAGACACCTATGTCAGCTTCTTGCATGGCTCTGCGTTCCTGGCGCGGAAAGTCGTGTACAGAACTGACAGCGCGCAGGGGCGGCGTCTAAGTACTGCCCACGACGTCATCCCGGCGGTCCCGACGCCGACGACGGACGCGGAGCCGCACAACGCCGCCTACCTGCGCGCAAGGGTACTGCTACGCAAAAACTTTCCGGATCCAGCCTGACGCCTGGGGATATTCTAAGGTAAGGAATCTGTCACTAACTACTGTCTCTTACAGATATATCGTTACACAAGTTAGTAACTTGTGCTTCATCAACAATTTCGATAAACTTTGCTCTAATGTACAGTACGAAGCCATGATCAACATACATACAAGCTACAAGACGAAAGGGCTCCTGCCTGCCCTTGGAGGGCTCGGGGGCTCTGCATCCCGGGGGCTCGGAGCCCTAGCTGGGCCTCGGGCACGGGGCTGCGAGGGGAATCCCCGACGGACCTCCGGCACCTTGACACGCAGGCGAAGTGGGGGAGACCTACCCTGGCCCGACGGACCCCCGTACCGGGCCCATGGCAGAGCGGCAGGCTGGGGCACGGAGCCCAGGGTGCAGAGCGCCCGCCACGGGACCCGACGGGCCCCTGGATCCGGCCAGAGCTCCTGGGCCCAGACGCAAAGGGGAGGCCACCCCGGGTGCATGGGACCCCGTCCCGGGTGCTCTGCCACGCGGTAGGCCTCAGGACTGAGCCCAGGATGGGGAGAGGGACCCTTGGGGGAGAGGGCCTCCGGGGGCTCCGGTTGGAGCTCCGGAAGCCAGCCAAGCCGGGTTGAGCTACCCGGGCCCGATTGACCCCCATCCTGGGTGCCCAATACCCCCAGCGGGCCACAGGACGAGGGCGTCCGCACCCCAGGGCCTGCTGGAGCCCAGCCCTGGGACCTGGTCCCTGCTTCTGATCCCAGTCTGTCCGGAGAAGCCTTCCCGGGCCTGATGGACCCCTGTCCCGGGCGCCTGGACCCTCGGCAGGCTGCAGGGCAGGGGCTCCCGCACCACAGGACCTGCCAGGGCCTGGTTCCTGCTTCTGAACACAGCCAGGCGTGGGGAGCCTCCTCGGGCCTGATGGACCCCCGTCACGGGCACCCAGACCTGTGGCGGGCCGCAGAACAGGGGCTCCCGCACACCATGGCCCGCCGGAGCCTAGGCACTGGGCCCAGTCCTTCTGAACCCAGTCAAGCTTGGCGAGCTTCCCTGGGCCCGATGGGCCCCCGTCCTGGGCATCCGGATCCACAGCGGGCTGCTGGATGGAGACTCCTGCACCCCAGGGCCCGTCAGACCTCAGGCCCGGGGCCCGGTCCCTGCTTCTGAAGCCAGCCATGCAGGTGGAGCCTCCCTGGGCCCCTTGCAAAGCGGCAGGCGTCTGGTGCCCCTGGGCGTCCGCCCTAAGGCCCAGCAGGGTCTCCCAGGGCCCCGTTCAAGTACTCTGAACCCGGCCACACAGGGGCAGCGTCCCCTCCCCGATACTGTGGGCCGGGCCTGCTGGTTCCCTGACCAGCCCAGCCCCGTCCTGTCGTGTCCACTCTAAGGCTCGGAAACCCTCACTGGGGCCACTGTCTGATGTTTCCAACCAAGCAGCCCAAAGTCGCCATATAGGCCCAACCTTGCCCGATCGACCAGAGTCCTGTCTGGACATGGCACGGGCCTCCCTTCCCGTGACCGCAGAACCTATTTCCCCCTCCTGCCATACGCTTTGCGGCACGGAGCCTGGGCCCCACCAGAGCTCTGACTGAAGGGCGCGACCACGGCCTCCCTCCCTGCTGGAGGAGGGGGGAGACGGCTTCCCGGGCCTGCTGCTTCCCCTTTGCCAGGCCCCACTCGCCCTTAGGAGAACGGTAAGCCTTGCGCCGGGCCTGCCGACTGTACCTCCTGGGCGGCGCGGGACATCAAGAATCGCTGCCATGCGAGACCAGGCCAAGACTTCATCTGCGGAGGGCTTCTCAGGGCTCTCCCGGGCTCCTGCTCCAGCTCGGCGCCCCAGGGGCTGGGCCTTCATGCAGGGCTGGCCTCCGCTCCTTGCCCCGGAGCCAGCGGGCGGGGAGCAAGGGAGTCCTCCCCGGTCTGCAGCCACCCTGCCTGGATAGTGACTCTCACCGCCATACCGCCGGCTCAGGTTGCTTACTCTGGTGGGTACCTTCCACCTTCCTGGAGCCCGGGGGGGAGCCAAGGAGGGTTAAGCCCAGGCGACGTCCTCTCCCCACAGGCCTGCCTGGGAAGCCCATTTTCCTCGACTATTAACCCCTTGCATGCCGAGGACTTAATGGTTATGTCCTCGGCTGCGATGCTGTTGTGCCAAGGATGTGACAATTACATCCTTGGCCCAACAGTCAGAAATCCCTCTGCTGTTTAGCCTCAGGAGCTGCGTAAGAGCTTCCCCAGCTGCCTGAGGCATATATTTTTGTCCAGTGTAATGACGATCTGCGCGCATGGCGCGCCTACATCATTGCACTGAAACTGAAAGTGAAATGAGCCGATTGCCTCATTTAACTTTCACTGCCTACGTGCTCCTGGGGCTAACTCGGCTCCCAGAGCACGTAGGCAGACAGGAGAGGTACCATTGGAAAGGGGAGAAACCAGGGCTCAAAATGAGGACGAGCTATTGTTGGGTCCTACACGCCCTTTATGGTGAGTAGGAAGACAAACTAACTTATGTCCTCTGTCTCTGAAAACGGAGCAAATGTGACGAGTTAAAGGCATTTTTATTGCTCACAAAGTGAATGAGCAATAAAGATGCCTTTAAATCTTATTGTGTCACATTTGCTCCGCTTTTAGAGACGGAGGTCAAGTAGGTTGCAGTTAGGTCGAGGAGGTTTTTCAAGGTACTAGACCTGCAGGACTAGTACCATTTTTAGGATTTTTCGATCCCTGGGAGAAACTCCCCTTTCCAATGGCACCCTTGCCTAGTGGATCCCTGCTTGGGGATCGCCACAGGAGCTCGGTCCCCAAGCAGGGTTCCACCCACTAGACACCAAGGAGGGGGGGGGAGCGGCCCCTTGGGCAAGGGCATTTGCCCCCCCCGGGCTGCAGATGTGGGGGCAGTAGCCTCTAATCTGCCCCCCCCCCCCCAGAGGGGGCAGAAAGCACACTAGGCACCAGGGATTTTTTTTGTGTGCAAACTTAGGGTTGGGGGCTACCCGAAATGGGCATTATAATGCCCCCCCACCCCTCCCAAATATTGCCACAGTCTCTCTGCCCCCCCCGCCCCCCCCTTCCTGGGTTTATTGAATATGTAGGGGTGGAGGCTGCCCAAAATGGGAATGCCAATGTCCCCAAACCCCAAACAAACAAGCATCTGCAATGCAATAGGTCTTTCATTTACACAAGTTTGAGCTATTGGCATTGTAAATGACAATGCCTTTTATTTATGTTTTGGTTTTAAAACATAAAAGGCGTTTACAATGCCAATAGCTTAAACTCTCACAAATGCGAGACCTACTGCATTCCAAATGCTTGTTTAAAAGTGTGTGGGGGGGTGGCAAACAGACGATAGCAGAAGGAACACTGTCGGGGAGGGTATGGTGAAGAAAAACTGAGGGTGTGGGTGAGTGGAAGCAAAAATGTTGGTGCTGTGGGGGAAGGGGCACGGAGGACATAGGGAAGCAAACGATAGAGCAAAGTGGCAGGCAGGGGGAGAAAAGCAAATGAGCTAGAGCAATGTTAAGCTGGGGGTGAAAGCACACCCTTTACAGGTAATCTGAGCCGGGAGCGGTTGCAGGAGAGCATATCCATAGACACATTTGCAGCCCTGCGTTTCTTTCTTTTTTGGATCTATTTCACAGAGGAACAAACTGAGAAAAGAGGGTAAGAGCCCTTTGTTGAAGTCATGGTTTTTAGCAAGTGAGCAGAGGAGCAAACCTAAAGCACATTTATGTTTAACACGATGTTCGTTCTGAAAATAAACCTGCCAGTACAGCCAATGACACAAGCCAATGACCTATATGGGTGGAGAGTGGGTGGCGCTTCAAGCACATACCCCAATACAGCATGGCTCGCAGAGCAGCGCAAGCGCTGGTCAGGCTAGACCTAAAACACCACAGAATATAATGTTTAAACCAGTTAATTATATAGATAAATATAATTGTTAAAACAATCTACAAATAAAACCTATTCATTTAATTATAAAATATTTTTTTTAAAGTTTTGTTTAAAAATTGATATTTTTTTTTTATTTAAATATAATCACAGGGTCTCTGGCTTCCCTCAGGATTGAGGCCCCTAATTTCACATGCCCTCTTATCTACCATTAACTATTAAAAAGATGTATATTGTGTGGCATAAAGGGTACAAAGCGAAAAATATAAAACAAACGTTTATACTGGTAGAGTTGTGTTGCTTTAAAACAGGTTTTTTGTCATGATGCAGAGTCTCAAAATCAAGCTATCTCACAGCTACTATAAACCCCTTCTGTAATTATATGTAGGCAACAATGTCAAATGATGATTGCATGCTATGAGTAGTGTCACACAATTGAAATGTGAGAAATATTTAAACTGGGGGTATTCTGAATTTTACTCTCACTATTTAGTTAGGGGTACGTACCTTAGCCATGCAGCTAATAGAGCGCTGCCCTTTAAAAAGATAAGTAGGAGGCAAGGAGACTGCGGTTGTAGCTGGCCACGTTGCACGCGGGACAGCATCCTAGTGCTGCGCCCATGCTAGATTAGATGCGTTACAGCAAACAAATGATGGACGGAATGCTGACAATGCAAACATTCTCCCCCAGTCAAAAGATCTGGGTTAAATCCATCGTTCTTTTGCCCACTACGCCACACCAGTTTGGACCCAGCCATATGCAAATCAGTCTTGACCCTGTGCCCCATGGGAACAGTCCAGACCGAACTGCCAGGCCAGGTCCTCCCTGGACCGGAAACAAGCATCCTGGGACCGGTTTCAGGGTATGTCACCCTTCTTCAGCCAGGCTAGCTTGAATCCAGTGGCACAGTGAGCAAGGGACCCACGTCTGGGCATACCCATCCCACTCAGGGCGAAAAGTGTTACAGCAAACAAATGATGGACGGAATGCTGACAATGCAAACATTCTCCCCCAGTCAAAAGATCTGGGTTAAATCCATCGTTCTTTTGCCCACTACGCCACCCCAGTTTGGACCCAGCCATATGCAAATCAGTCTTGACCCTGTGCCCCTGCTAGATTAGATGGCATTTTTTTGGGCAGGAGGGGCTGCTGGCCCTCTGTTTATTGCCAGGATTTTTGTCTCCACACATTTGCTCTGCAATGCTTTTTTTTTTTTACACATACATGTAAAGCACCATAGTTAACACCTTTTTTGGGAATTGATGACCTGGCTGTGGGCGCAGTGTACCTTCTGCAGGACCTGCGCGTCTTGGTGCCGAGTCCGACTGACGTGACTAACAGAGTGAGTTCTAGATGCGGGTAGGATAACAAGACTCTCTCAATTCAAATTCACGGGGGTTTCCATACATGCCCAATTCAGGCGGGACACTCCCTGTGTTTGTGGGTTTTGTTTTGTGGGTCGACTCTACCACACCAGTCAAGAGCGGAAATTGAATTAAGGTCTTCTGAAGGGGTGGGGGAGCATTTCAGCTTCGCTCAGCCAGGCCCCAACAGGCCCCGGCTGCTAGGAGTCGATATCCTCTCGGCCTTTCACTTCCTCCTGCAGGAAGTTATTAATACAGAGTGGCTTTTCATGTGGAACAGCTGCCAGAGCTCGGTGTGTCCGGAAGATTCCAGGCAGCCGCTGGGGTGCTGCATTCACGGCTGTCCCTTACAGCTGGCGCCGGGGGCCTACGGCTCGGATCCCTCAGGGGGTGTGGATCTCAGGCACGTAGCAATAAAGAGAATAATAGAACCAAACATTTGTATTGCCCGCACATAAACATGGCCGACTCTGCTTAACCATATACACTTACCTGTCTCGGAAGAATGAAAGTCTGAGGCATTCCTGTCGAGAATCAAACTTTCCTCGTATGGAAATTCATGGTTCGCTGCGTTGGAACACCAGCTATTTTTCCCCCTTGTGATGAGAATTGAAGGGATTCTTTCATCTCCTGTTCCTCGTGAGACTAGCAGAGGCATTTGTTCTGTTTTAATCTCTCTTCTGTTTGATTGACTTTTTTTGAAAAGGTGGTATACCTAAGAAAGCAAGAAGAACAAGCAAGGATAGCGGCAATGTAGACTATCTCGTGGAGGAAGCGGGGCTTCAGGTCTGGTTGGGTGGGGGGGAGAAACAGACACGAGTACGACGGAGCTAGATTAAGCAGCAACAGGATTGAGATAATGCCGGGCGCCCGGGTTAAAGTGAAAGCGGGCGCCTATGTGTTGCCTTCAGTAAGAGAAACTCCTTAATGAAACTAGTGCTCTCAGACTAAAGAAGGCGTACCGTGTAACAACCCAAGTAAAAGGGCCAGTCGCCATGGGAGGTTACAAATGAAGACAAGGCGGTACTAAGGAGGGACTAACAAGCCTATTAAGGAATCGGAAGAAACCAGCATTTACGAAGGACAATGACACAAGCCAATGACCAATGCGGGCGGGGCTTCTATTCCATACTCAACTACAACAAGTCTTGCAGAGCAGCGCATGCGCGCTGCCTCTAGGCTCGACCTAAAAAGGGACAGTCTTTCTGCCTTCCTTGAGGGGGCAGATGGGGGTTTTTACCCTCTATCTGCCCCCGGGGGGGGGCAGAAAGCCCACTAGACACCAGGGATTTTTTATAAATAAGGTGTGGGCTGCCCATAATGTGCGATGCCAATGCCCCCCTCGCCCCAAAAATAGCAGCAGTCTTTGTGTCCCCCCCCACCCCCGGGGGCAGATGGGGGCAATAGTGCCCGATCCACCTCTGGGGTCGGGGGGGGGCGACAGAAAGCCCACTAGGCACCAGAGATATGTTTATGGACATGTCGGGGAGAGGCCCCTTAGGCAAGGGTTGCTCCCCCTTTTTTTTGTGAACACATTTTGGCTGCCGGGGACCAAAATCGCATGTGCCCCATCTTTCACAAAACAACATGTTTTTGCGAGGGGGTCATCTGCGTTTTTGGTCCCTAACTCTGGGGCCATTTAGGGAAACCTACCAAACCCAGACATTTCTGAAAACTAGACATCCAGGGGAGTCAAAGGAGGTGTGGCTTGCATGGAACCCATCAAAGTTTTGTTACTCAGAATCCCATGCAAACCTCAAATTTTGCTAATTAAAATCACATTTTCCTCACATTTCTGTGTGGGAAAGTTGTGGACTCCCCAATCCCGCACAACTTTTTCTACCACCCAGCGTTCCCCCCAGGTCTCCTGATAAAAATGCTACCTCGCTTGTGTGGGTGGGCCAAGGGCCCGCGACAGGGAAGGGCCAAAAATGTAGAGATTGAGGGGATAGCACAGCGAGCTTTAAGCGCTATATTTTTTTTTAATATACGTTTTTAGGCTGAGTCTGCATTTGACACCGACACAAGTGAGATTTTCATTGGGAGACCAAGGTGAACACTGGGTGGTAGGAAATTTGTGCCGGCATGATGATCCCAAACAGAAATGTGAGGAAAACAGGATTTTCTTTTAGCAAACTTTGAGGTTTGCAGAATATTCTGGGCAGGAAAACGTTGGAGGAGCCATGCAAGCCACACCTTCCTGGACTCCCCCAGGTGTCTAGTTTTCAGAACTGTCCGGGATTTGGTAGGTTTCCCTAGATGGCCGCCGAGCCCGGTAACAAAAACACAGGTGTCCCCCTTGCAAAACCAGGTAGTTTTGTGACAGATAATTTTGATGCCTCCACAATATGTTTTGGGCCCCTCCCTGTCGCGGGCACTTGGCCCACCCATACAAGTGAGATACCATTTTTATCGGGAGACCTGGGGGAACACTGGTTGGTAGGAAATTTGTGTCGGCCCAGTGATCCCACAACTTTACTACACAAAAATGTGAGGAAAATGTAATTTTTTTGAGTAAAATTTAAGGTTTGCAGGGGATTCTGGTTAAGAAAACGTTGGGGGATCCACACAAGCCACTCTCCCTGGACTCCCCGGTTGTCTAGTTTTCAGAAATGTCTGGGTATGCTCCGTTTCCCTAGATGGCTGCCTAGCCTGGGACCAAAAGACTCCCTCGCAAAACCATGTATTTTTGTGATCGATAATTTTGAAGTCTCCACAGTACGTTTTGGGACATTTCCTGTCGCAGGCACTAGACATAACCACACAAGTGAGATACCATTTTTATCGGGTAACGTGGGGGAATGCTGGGTGGGAGGAGGTTTGTGGCTCCCCGCAGATTCCAGAACTTTCCATCACAGAAATGTGAGGAAAATGTGTTTTTTATTTGAGGTTTGCTAGGGATTTTGTGTAACAGAACCTGGTGAGAGCCACACAAGTCACCCCATCCTGGATTCCCCATGGTGTCTAGTTTTCAAAAATGTACAGGTTTGCTAGGTTTCTCCGGGTGCCGGCTGAGGTAGGGCTCAAAATCCACAGCTAGAAAACATTGCAAAAAAAGGGTCAGGTTTCACTGGAAAAATGTGATGTGTCCATGTTGCGTTCTGACCCATTTCCTGTTGCGGGCACTAGGCCTACCCACACAAGTAAGGTACTGTTCTTATCGGGAGACTTGGGGGGGAACATGGAATAGTTGAACAAGTGTTATTACCAGTTGTCTTTCTATGCATTTCTGCCTTCCAAATGTAAGACAGTGTGTAAAAAAGAAGACATTTTGAAAAATGCTCCCTAATTCACATGCTAGTGTGACCGCCCACAAATTCAGAGATGTGTAAATAACCACTGCTTCTAAACTCCATATCTTGTTCCCATTTCGGAAATACATCGGTTTCCTTGAAACCTATTTTTTACTCTTTATATTTTACCAAATGAATTGCTGTATACCCATTACACAATTTGAATATTTTTTTCTTTCAACTGTTACTTTCCATAGGAAAACCTTGAAGGGTTTACACAAATAACCCCTTGCTGAATTCAGAATGCTGGGGTCTTTTCAGAAATGTATAGCTTTCCGGGATCCATTATTGGTTTCACACCCATTTCTACCACTAACTGGAAGGAGGTTGAAAGCACAAAAACTAGGAAGAATAGAGTATGTCCCAGTAAAATGTCAATACTGTGTAGAAAATGTTGGGTTTCTGACAAAAGTCTGCCTCTTCCTGGTGTTAAAAGCAAAACGATAATCATGAACATTACCTGCGCCATCTTGTCTGGTGGAATTCTATGTGCACATAAGTTGCAGATCATTTTGATCTATCACAGCCATTTTGTACTCTGTTGGTCACCTTTGTTTCACCTGCCCTTACTAGCATCCCTCTGACCCTCTGACCGACCTGGTATGTGTGCTGGGGGCTATAAACTCTATTGCCACAATAAACCTCAGCGCCACTTGCTGCCACAAACTCGTTTTCCTCTCATCTCTGTTTTCAGGCAAACCTTTGGACACTCTACCCCTCACTGCACCTAGTTACACAAACAGGTTCCAAACACCAAAAAGACTCTTGCAACATGATTTATTGCACTGCAAACAGCAAGACTTGTTGTATTTACCAACAATGGGACCTGTTTTTATCAACAGAACGGACTCTTAGATCTGGCCGGTCTCACATGTTTTAGACCCTGAAGCAAGGTCCAGCTGCAAGATAAGATTGTCTGTTTGACCTGGAGTGGGAAGAGAATTACTGTTGGGCTTGTGTGACAACCTGCCCGGGGCGGGGACCCCAAGCTTGTGTAACCATGGTAATGAAACAAATGCATTAGTGTCAAACCTGTATAAAAGGAAGAGCCAAGGAGTATCAGCAGAGCACTTCCCTCAGACATCCCGGTGTCTGCAGTTGAGCGTGATCTCCTCATGAGAAATAAACCTTTTTCTTGTCTTCCAGTTTCCAGCGCTTGCCTCATTATTTTGATAGCGAACCCAAAGTGAATTAGAGGTGGAACCCTGCACCGGGCAGCATTGAGGGTCTTAGAAGACTCGCTGCCTTTCACACTGGAAGATGGTGAATTCAGCACCACAAACCCTTCGTTGATACCATTTGCAGGGGAAAAAAAACAGACACCGTCTTCTGCAGAACTTTTTTCCAATTTGTTCCCCCAAAAACCAAAATTTTGCGGTATTTTGTTTAATTTCTCGGTCCCCTCCAGGGGAATCCACAAACCCTGGCTACCTTTAGAATCCTCAGGATGTTGGAAGAAAAGGACGCAAATTTGGCATGGATACCTTATGTGGACAACAAGTTATGGGAGCCTAAGCACGAAATACCACAAATAGCCAAAAAAAGGCATGGCACGGGGGGGGGGAAGGCCTGCCAGCGAAGGGGTTAAACCTGATTATAGATGTTGGTGGTTGTCGATTACAGGGGATATAAAAAAGAAAAAAAGATGTTCAATACTGAAAAAAATGACCCAAAATTAAAGAGTATCTCAACTTAATTAGGACCTGGTGCACATAGGTTATGCATTTAGAATCACAAAGTGTGACAGGGCAGAGAAGGTACTTGCGCCTCAAGGTTGCTGACACAAGAGGGTTTTGGAATTGTGAACTTGGGGCGCGCAGGTCTCCTCTTTGCTGACCCTCTATATTTCTGGGCTCAAATCCCCCATGTTCCTAAATCTATCTTCTCGAGTCCCAGACCTTTACGCTGACCGCCTAGATCTGTGTGTACCCTTACTTAGGTCTCTAATGGTAGTGATCTAAAAAGGCCCAATAATCTGGCACACCATGCTAGGGTTCCGAGGACAGCTGGTCGCTCTCTAATTTCTTGCTGTTTTTATAAAATCAGTGTTATTTTGTTTTTAATGCTGTCTAAAAGTGTATTTTAAAAACATTTATGGGGAATTTGATGATGGACGAGTGTCGTGAGGGGAATTGCTGCTGTCTTGGGAACTGCTGCTATCTTGGGGATTCTGTACATAGGCACTTGTCACATATTGGGGGCATTTGAAAACTTGACCAATTTGAGGGAATTTTCCATGCTTTAACTTGAAGCGGAGCGCCATTTTAACTCCGCCTCCCGGGGCCATTACTAGGACGACATTTTGAGTGATGAGCGGTTTAGTGTTTGAGACCAGCTCCCACTCTGCTATTTAAGGAAAGCCATGCCGTGGACGTACAGCTGGTTCCGAGAACAGCCCCGGTTGCTCTCTAATTTCTTGCTGTTTTTATAAAATCGGTTTTATCTTGTATTTAATGCTGCCTAAAAGGGTGTTTTAAAAACACTTATGGGAAATTTGATGATGGACACATAAATGTCGTGGGGGAAAATTGCTGCTAACTTGAGAACTGCCGCTATCTTAGGGATCCTGCACATAGGCACTTGTCACTTTATTGGGGCATTTGAAATCATTACCAAGTTGAAGGCATTTCTATGCTTTAACTTGGAGTGGATTGCCATTTTTACTCCGACTCCTGGGGCCATTACCAGGACACCATTTTGAGTGGTGAGTGATCTAGTGTTTGAGACCAGCTCTCACTTGGTAATTTAAGGAGACCCATGTTGCGGACGCACGCAGCGTTCGAGCCAATGGCAAGCCCATCTGCGCCCATCCAGATCCAGACCGCATCCAGCGCCAGCCATGCTGCCCGTTCTTCCCTCACACAGGTTAGTTCCCTTTCAAGGGAAGTAATAATGTCTTTCAACTGTAGCCCATGTCATTCATCTTAGCCCTTTGAACCCTATGATGAGGATTCTTTAGGCTTTTTGTGTAAATCTTGCAGGTTCACTCAAGTCAATGCTGAAGGCTGGTCCGACTTGAGCTATACCCAGCGATTGCGCACCTTCACTCCTTGATGTGCCGTCTGGTTCTGTCGGCTACAAGGCCTGCCTCATTAATTGTAAGTCCCTCTCCAAGCGCTCGTCTTACATATTGCTTCTGCTATTGGATAACAGGTGGGACTTTATATTTCTCACAGAATCCTGGCTGAAGGAAGTCTCCAACCCTGACCTCCCCATGGCCATCCCACCAGGTTACAAGATTTTGTGTGCTAATAGGGGAGGAGATAAGATGGGAGGTGGGGTTGCCATCATCCTTGGGCATAATTTTGAAGCCTCCTCATCGGTGCTGGCCCTAATTGAGCACCTTGGGGGTCTTATTCTTTGCATTAAAATAACCCCCACATTTTCTTTTTCTGCCCTGCTGATTTATAAGGCCCTGGACTGCCCCAATAGCTGCCTCCCACAACTGTGTGACACTATCGCTCATTTGTCACTTCAGTATGCTAATTTTACTGTTCGAGGGGGGATTTTAACACTCATGCGGACGTTCCCAGCTGCACTCAGACACCTCCCAGCTAATTCAGACTTTGGCAGGTCTTAACATGACAAATGTCACTGCACCCACACACAAAGCAATCCATATGTTGGACTTAATCTTTTTCAACATTCTGTGTCTCCGAACCAACGTCCCCGAACTCTTGGTCTGGATGGATCATTTCCTGGTCTCATTCTCTTTCTACAGTTCTGGGCATTTGCTGAAGACTGGGCCAATCCCCGAATCGAAGAAAAGCTGGCGGAATGTCATGGAGGTGCCTCTTGTGCTCTCTTTAATCCTCCCCGCCTCCTTTCTCAGGCAACCCCGACTCTACTGCTTTCCTGTTCAGTCAATGGATCACCAAGGCCTTGGACCTTCTAGCACCCCTGAAAACTCATAAAGCTTAAAGACCCAAGCCTTCTGCTCCCTGGTTTTCTCCTTCCTTAAGAGCAGAAAAAAGCTTATGTAAAAAGCTTGAGTGCAGCTGGAGGAGGTCCTATGACCCAGAGGCGAGCGAAGCAGCTCTATGAAGCATTTCTCAGTAAATTGCGCAAACTTTTACAGAAGTCCAAGAAAGAAAACTTCTTGATATGCATTAAGGTTGCTGCTATCCCTCCAGGGAACTAATTAATATTGTCAAATCTTTCATTTCCCCTGATGCGGCCCAAAGTGCCTTCCACTCCTCGCCTGATCTCTGTACTAAGCTTTTGAACTTCTTTGAGAAAATTTGAAAACTTTATTCTACTTTTCCTGATGGTTTCTGTACTGCAGACCTGGTGAGTTCCATGCCTAGTCACAAACCTGCCCTCTCTGAGTTTTGTCTAATATCCGAATAAGACTTAAGGAATTGTTGAAAAGCAAATCCGGTTCACCAGAGATCCCCCACCCTCTCCCAATTTTCAGGATTTTGGCACATTATGTGAATTCTTTCCTCAATATGATCTGGAACACATCTTTGAACTTGTCATTTTTCCTGCCACTTGGAAACAAGCATTCCTTCTTCCACTCCTAAAAGAAATAAAACAATGCTGACTTTAGTGTGCTCAGTAATTTCTAGCCCATCTCACTTCTGCCAGCCCTGACAAAGATCTGGGAGAAGTTGGTGAACCGCCACCTCTCCTTCGTAGAAACAAATTGCCTGCTCCATGACACTCAATGAGGCTTTCATGCTTGATACAGCACTGAAACTGCACTATTGGCAGTGTCTGAGCCTGTTAGAGAAACACTGGATGGAGATGCTTCCGCTATAGTTGTATTATTGGATCTGTCTGCAGTGTTTAACACAGTGTCGCATCGCACCCTGTTGAATAGATTGTCAACTTTGCCTTCAGGGCACAGTCCTGTCCTGGATAAAATCCTCTTCGGAAGAACATTCACAGAGCGTTTTTCTCCGCCCTTTCTCTTCCTTCCCTCAAACCTCTCTTCTGTGGGGTACCACAGTGTTCTGCCCTGAGCCGCCTGCTTTTTAACCTCTGTGTGGCCCCACTTGCCACCTTGATCGAAACCTGCGGGGTGAAGGTGGTTTCCTATGCGGATGACATGCAACTTGTGCTCTTTCAGGGAGCCCTGCAGAAGTGGCTTTCCTCAAATTCAAAGAGTGCTTGAAAGGCGTAGCCAATTGGATGGAGTTCAACTTTCTAAAACTAAATGCCTACAAAACCGAGGATCTTTTTTTCAGCCAGAAGGCCCTGCCCTTCGAACTTCTGGTCACCTGAAGAACATGACCGCCTCCGCCACCTTCCCCATCGGTGAGGAATCTGGGCATCCTGTTTGATATTGACCTCTCTTTTAAGTCACAAATCAAACAGATCTCTTCGATCTGCTTCCTGAAGCTTAGATCTGTCAGGAAGCTGCTGTACCTTGTTCCGGAAGAAACTCCAAAATTTGTGGTCCTTGCACTCCTGACATCACGTCTTGACTATGCCAACAGCCTCTATCTGGGCCTACCTGCTTTTCTGACACAGAATCCAAATCATTCAGAATGGGGCAGCCAGGCTGATCCGGCCGGTCCCTTTCTGCCAACATATTTCACCACACTTAAAGCAGCTACAATGGCTCCCGGTGGTGTTAAGGATCAAATTTAAGGCCCTCACCTGGCTTTTAGAGCCTTTGAAGGCAAAGGTCCGTTTTATTTGAGAAACAAACTTGGCTGATACTAACGTGATCTTTGAGATCCAATAATCTCTGGCTTATGCGTATATTCCCAGATTTTCTAAAGCTTGACGTGGAGGCAGACCATTCACAGTACTGATGGCAAAGCTATGGAACTCTTTACCTCTTAAACTTCGCATGGCCCAATCAGTGTACTGTTTCAAAAAAGAGCTAAAAACCTAGCTCTTAGACCAAGATTAGATCTCTGCTGCTGGTTCGTTCTCACTTGCTGCTTTGAGCACCGGGACGCTTCTGCCGAAGCAGCCAAGCGATTTACAAATGCACCTGATTGCTTGATAGGGTTTCGTTTGGCAGGCATCAGACAGCTGTGCCAGATGAGGTGCCAGTTAGGTCTTGAGACCCCAAAACCGCGGTCTTCAATATTGATCAGCTGTTTGGCTTGCAACTATCCCGGGTTATCACATCACACACTACTCCTGCAGAGATTACACAGATCCATTATCGAGTGTCTTTCAGTCTGGGCTTCTTTCTATGCTTTCTGGTACTTGTAGTGTAGCCCTGACGTGGCCATAGGTTAAACAGAACCTCGAATCCCTGGACGGAGAGAAAAGGTTCGACTCGGAGAACCACTCATCCGTGGACTTTGGAGGTAGAGTCCTGCGTTTAGCAATTTGTATTCTGGAACCTGGGCCTGCAAGTCCAAGCATAATAAGTGATGGTACAGGTCACAGCAAGAAAAGCCTTGATAGCTAAATGTGTCCCATGTGGCATGGGGTCCTTGGTGAGTGCATATCGGCATGCCTCGTGAGTAGTAAGTGCACCCCTTAACCTCACACCTGTGTGCCAGTTGATGTGTGGGAGCAGGAGAGGAGTCAGGGCTGGGGCATATCTGTCCTGCCCAGCGACGTGCACTGCCTAGTGATGAATGACATGAACATGTTTACATAAGTGCCTGCTGCAGAGGTCTTTGTAGCGCTGTAACAATTTTCCTGTGGCAGTGCCTCCCTTTCTTTAGAGGGCGCTGTGGATATGTTCGTATGTTGACATGAGCAGGTTATACCGCTGCTTACACTGCCCCTGAGCCAGAGACCCTTCCTTCACTCGCTTGCTTCTCTCTCGCGGTAAAAGCTCCAGAAAGACTGCATTGAGTGCTAGGACCAAGCGCAGACAGAGTAGGCGGCGCGGATGTCTTTGATGTCAGTGTGGAATGTGGAAACGTTCAAGCTCAGCCAGCGTGGGAAAGCAGTTAAGTAAGAAGAGACAGTGTTGCCTTAACTCTCGCTCCTGCGAACGAAAGGCATCGTGAAGAGATAGCAGTAGGAAGGCGAATATCGGATGTGTGATCTCCGGTCTCTGCTACCTGTGGGGTACAATCATGGCACTCCTAGAACTGCAGTGCTCCTGCCACGCGTTGGCAACAGAGCAGTAGATCCTCTCTAGTATTACCATTAAGTGCCCTGGAGTCAAAGTGTAGGTATTTACAATGCATATGGGTGGAAAGATGTGGGGGCTGAGAAGCAAAGGGATGAGAGAGAGCGACAGTGAAGTGGAAAGGATGGTGAAGGAGGTCAAGAATGAGACAAATGGATAACCCCCGCACTTTGCCCACTCCCAACTTTCCATCCCTGTATTCCTTGTCATAAATGAGCCAACATACACATTCTCTTGTGGTGGTCCTTTGTTGGCCGCAGTTTTATTAGGAATACACGCATATACATATTGCCTATTGTTGTGCATCCTGCCATACATCATTATTGGCGAGCTGTCATCTTTGTGTCGTGCCTTGTTTGCATCTCGTTATACATTGCGTTTGCGTAAATCATATGTACATTGCACAATAGCAGATTAGACTGACAGTTCGTTGTACAGGTCATTTGCAGGCTTACATTGTCTCTTGGCCCTACTGGGTCGTTGCTTAGTTCGGTTGGATTTGCCCTCGCAGGTGGTGAGCTTCCGTCCCTGAGTTAGGCCACAGCTCGCTACCTTACCGATTCTTGTTGTGCCCTGCCATCCGGCGGGGCTGGGCAGCGAGCGCCGTCTCCGTTAGCTACCCCCCTTGTGGTAGGCCAACTCACCCAGCCGTAAGGCATCCCAGAGTGAGTGGTCCTACACACCGCCCCCTTAGGCCAACTCACCCAGCCGTAAGGCATCCCAAGGTGAGTGGTCCTATTCCGGCGCACCGCACTCCGGTGTGCCTCCGTACCAACCATTATCCCCGTAGTTTCTCGCCACGCTGCCAGGAGGCTTCCGTCTTCCTGCGGCTCCCCCTACCTCCCCTTGCCGGCTCTTTCATCTGCAGCCTGCTAACGCCATTGACGCCCCACAGGTTGCTCCAGAAGACACCCATGCCTTCATCAGACAAGTGCACCCCATCTTTCACATAGAACTCCGGGCGGCCTGTGTGGATGAGCCCGTGCCTAACTGATTCAAACCCATTGGTTCTGCAGAACTTGCTCACGGTGAGGTTCAGCTTTTCCGTGAGTTCTCAACTGCGCTCTGTGATTGGGCCCCTCGCCATTCGTTCCTGCTGATCAGTTCTGACCAGATGATGGTGGTGCCCCCAAACGCCTTGCCTGCCTCGGTCAAATCCTTCTGTATGTCTTGAAGCAGATTGCGCCTCCCTCGCTTGGCCAAATCGTTCCCCCTAGGTGTATGACCAAAATGTCTGGGTGCCAAACAGTCTCTGCTTGTAGATCCGCGAGTTTTACCGGCAGCTGCTCCATTTTCATTCCCGGCTGGCCAAACCACCTTATGCAGGTGTCTGCTGGCCGTCCTTCTCGCTTGTACCCCTTTTGGCGCCACCAGGATTGCATCCGGGTTATGAAGGAGTGGCCCACCACCCACACCAAGCGCGGTCTCCGTCCTGCCGGGGGAATGAGAACATGTCACTTAATTGTTCGGCTGGGCCGGCGCTGAGGTACAGTTTTAATTTTTTTTTTTTTTTTTTTATATCAGCTGGGGCCTTACGTACGTCCGGTATGCCTTAGACCGCCATCTCCCCACGGCCTGTATCCCAGCCTCAGACATCCCATGCTGTGCGGCTGTCGTGGCGGCCCCTATCCTGAATGAGTGGGACCCGAAAACTGACGGCGGCAGCCCTGCTTTGCTGAGTGTGAGGCGCATGATCGTGGTGAACTGGAATCTGCTAAGGTGTGTACCGTCGCTGTGCTTGAAGAGAGGGCCTTCGCCGGCTGGACGTATTGTCATAAAGGCGAGCAGACAGCACACCGCGCAGCAGTTATTATCCTTAATGCACCGTAACCTCACCACCGCCCCTTTACCGGTTTGGTCTGTCTTTTGACGCCTGAGTAGTAGCTCTATCTCCCCTGTTCTCGGTGTGACGTCGCCTGCCTGTAGGCAGTGGTCCGCTGGGCCTGTCCTTGCAGGCGCTACTAGTTCGCTAATGCGGAACGCCCCAAAGAAGGCGGTAGAAAAGGCTGCCCTGATCAGTAGGTGCTCGAAATTGTCCTTTGTTGTGCCCCGCAGTGCACCCAACAGGGCCCCCAGCTTTGTATAGTCTATCGGGCGTCTGGTTTCCCTTCTTGCGCCCTCCGCGCGCCTCCACCCCTTCATTGCTGCCTTAGTGTAGTGTGTGGCCACGGGATCCAGCCCGATCTCTAGCTTGGCGTAATATGCCACGGCGGACAGTTGGGCTTGTGTCCGTGATCTGGACTTCTGGGCGTCAAATGCCCACTGTATGAACTGCTCTGCTGCCCTGCCGGTGGCATTCGTATTGCCCAGTGACTGGATCCCCACCACCCGCATTACAGTATTGATATACGTTTTGTATCTCCTGGCGGCTTCCGGGGTGAGGGCTTGGTTGACCAGCTCCGACAAATCTATCCCGCCAGGTCCCACAGTTGGCCCGGGAAAGGGGTCATTTCCTGCTCTGCGCTGGGCGCCAACTCCCTGAACTTCTCCATCCGTGCCCGGGACAGGGCGTCTGCCGCTTCGTTGTCCACCCCTGGTACGTGGCGCGCCCGCAGGTCTATGTTGCTTTCCAGCTGTAACTTAACCAATCTGCGCATTAGTCGAAGTGTATCCGGGCATCTGGCTGTCCCCTTATTAACTGCTTGCACTACCCCCTTGTTGTCGGACCATAGTGTTAGTTTCATGCTCTGCAACTCGCGCTTCCAGACTGTGAGTGCGACTATGATGGGGAATAGCTCCAGAAAGGTGATATTATTGGTCCTGCCCGTCTTGTGCCAGCTGCCAGGCCACCTGCCCTGCGCACCACTTCTTACCCAGGATTGCCCCAAAACCTGTGCTACCTGACGACGTCTGTGTATAGCGCGATTTGTTTGCTAGTCACCCAGCCTTCCCTCCAGATGAGTACACCGTTAAAGTCTGCCAGGAACGTGTCCCACATTGCTAGGTCTTTCTTGACTTCTGCTCCGAGCCTGACATGGTGGTGTCTCTGGGTGAGCCCACATGTCAATTGGGTCAAACGCCTGGCGAATGCCCTGCCGGCTGGGATTACCCTAGCCGCAAAGTTCAGTTTGCCTATGAGTCTCTGGAGGTCCCTCAGCGTTGCTTTCTCCCTCCCGCGCAGGCTCCTGATTTCCCCCCTGAAATCTTCCACCTTTTCTGGGGGGAGCCTGGACGTCCCGGCGACGGAATCTTGCTCTATTCCCAGGAATGTGATTTTGGTCGCCGGGCCTACTGTTTTGTCTGCTGAGAGTGGGACCCCCAGTTCCCCAGCCAACTTCACAAATGCTGATAGGGTGTCTCTGCACTCGTCGGATTCCGCGGGACCAGTGAATAGGAAATCGTCCAAGTAGTGGAGTTTTCCACCTGACGGGTGTCTTACATGTAGTGCCCATTCCATAAAGGTGCTAAATAATTCAAAATAGGCACACGACACCGAGCACCCCATGGGCATAGCTTTGTCAAAGTATAGTTTGCCGTCCCATTGGAAACCTAGTAGATGAAAACTGGAGGGGTGGACTGGGAGTAAACGGAAGGCGGACTCAATGTCTGCTTTTGCCATGAGGGCCCCTGGGCCCGTCGCCCTAACTAGGTCGATGGCATCATCTATCGTGGAGTAGGTCACTGAACATACCTCCGTGCTAATCCCGTTGTTTACGGAAGCGCCGTCGGGGAATGACAGGTGATGAATTAATCGATATTTCCCTTGCTCCTTCTTGGGGACTACCCCTAAAGGAGAGATCACGAGTTCCTTTATCATGTGATCGGGCAGGGGGCCCTCTATCCTCCCCAGGACGCTCTCTTTTTCTATTTTCTTCGTTACTACCCCCGGGTGTTGCATCGCTGATTTCAAGTTTCTAACGCTGCCTGGTGGGAGGTGGCCTGTGAACGGGATGGGAAAGCCTTCTTCAAAGCCGTGGACTAGGGTGTCGGCGTCAGCCCTGTTATGGTAGCCGTTGGCTAGCTTGCGCAACATGTGCGTGTTAATGGGGGACCGTGCTAGCCTGTAAGTTTGGAAACCCATAGTCCCCCCGCGCCCCCGTCTCTCAGCTCATTGCTTCTTTTTCTCTTTCCTGTCTCCCTTGTGGTCTTTTGCGCTTGCACCCTGCCGCCGGGTGGCCCCCCCCGCAGGAGGAGCAGGTATGTTGGAACTTGCACGCTGCCCCGTAGGTACATTCGTTGGATTCGAACTTCCAGCAGATAGCTGATGTTCCGGTGTTGTGAGGTGCTCTCCACGAGTTGAATTGCTTCGGCTTATTAAATGGCCTCTCCTTCCCCTTGTGGGCGGACCCTCGAAAGGACTGCTCGTTCTACCCCCATGACTTGGCCTCCCTTGCCACCATCATTTTGTGAATGAATCCCGATACGTCCTCCTCGTTCCACTCCATTTCTGGGTGTGTTTGCATCTTTAGCCTGAACCCCTTATCATATTCCAGCCATGCTTCGCCTGGGAATTGTCTCTGCGCATTGTGGATGTTGGACTCATACAGCCATAGGTCGGCTGCGCAGCGCGAATTTTTCCACTATAATACAGGCCATTATACGGAACGCGTCTAGCCAATTATCAAAATTCCTATCCTTGCGCTCTTTTCTCCTTTCCCTTTTGTCCTCGTCCCTCTTATCGCAGGTGGTCAATTCAAGCCCCTCTAACTGTATCTCTAGCAAGGAAAAGATGTCAATGAATTCTTTCCTCCAAATTCTTTCCTTGACTGCCAGCGGTATGAGGCTAGCTAGCCCTGTGGCCCTGGTAGTTAAGGACGCCGGGCCCGGAGAGGGGCCTGTATATGCGTCGGGTGCCGCTGGTGTGGTGGGCGGGATGGGTGCCGGGCGTGCCCCCAAGCCCTTGTGGGTGATCCCGGCTCGCCCCCACCCCCGGGGTGATCTGGTCCCCTAAGCGCTGCCTGCGAGCGTGGCCGGGGTCTATCAGGTGCCATGGTAACCCCGAGGACTCTTCCCCTGCCTGGGCACCTATCCCCCTGGTCCTCCCGTGTCTCCTTGCCGCCCTCCTGCCTGCGCACCCGGTGCCCCAGCCTGCCTGACTAACCCTTGCATAAAAGTGGCGCCATAGTCTTGAGGCATTCCTGCACAATTGCACTGATATGCTCACCGCTTGTTGCTGTATCCTGTGTCCCCCTGCTCGG
Organism: Calotriton arnoldi; assembly: GCA_963921515.1. NCBI lineage: Eukaryota > Metazoa > Chordata > Amphibia > Caudata > Salamandridae > Calotriton > Calotriton arnoldi. The sequence continues at coordinate 2,568,137 of CAWUFW010000724.1, forward strand.
TCCCGCCGCCGCCGTGCTGGCTACAGGTGGCTGGGCCTTCTTCTGGGGGCCTTCTTGGGAGCTGCCGCCTCTGCGAGTCTTGGCCGGTGCCCTCCTCTGTCGCTTGGCTGCTGGTGTGCCGGGCACGCTCCGATGCTGGTGACTTGGCCCTTCCCCTGCGTCCTCCTGCAGGGGCTGCAGCCATTCGCTCCCGTGGACTTCCGATGCCGCCCGGATCCGGTGCAGCAGGTCGTTGAGGTCCTCTTGCTGACTTTTGTTCCCCTTCCTTGCCAACTCTCTTGTCGCCGTAGCAGCTGCCCGCTCGTGATCCTCCTGCAGTCTCCCCCTTACGTGCTTCACTGCGGGGTGCTGCCGCCAATGTATGCACCAAGCGCTGTTGTCCACCCCTTGCTGTGGGGGTTAGATGTGGACGCTTATTAATGCGGGGTGCTGCCGCAGCCTGATGCACCAAGCCCCCAGCTGATCACACTGTGTAAGCCTCTGTTGGGTCCGAGGTTCCTGTCCCTTCACGGTCCCCGTGTCAGGGCTGCCAAGCCAGTTTGCTCAGCCACCAGTGCGTGGGAAATGTGGTCCCCGGGCCTTGTGTTCTTACCCTTTTTTCTTTTTTTTTTTTTTTTATATTAGCCGGGCGCCGAGACCGAAGCGCCTGCCCCTTTAAGGCTCTGCTCTCGCGCCTGCTCCGGCTTCTCGGCGGCGCGCGCTCCTGGCTCTAGCGTGGAAAGCCGGGATTGACTGGGGGTGTGCCGTGCCGGAGACCGCCTGCAGCGTGAGTACGTGGAAAAGGAGAGTTGTATGTTTAGTTGCGCCGATGTCCGGCAGCCTCAAACTCCCACCGCTGGGCTTACCGGTACACGCGCTCCCGAACCTCACCACGCCTGTGTCCCGACTCCGGCCCCCTGCACGCCGCGATGTCTTCTTTCAGGGCCGCTGAGGCCGGGGTGGGCTCCCGGTCGTCCGCTGTGCGCCGATCCTTCCTGGCGCCCCCCGGAGGCCGGGGTGGGCTCCCGGTCGTCCGCTGTGCCGGTCGTCTGCCGCTGCGTTGGTTTCCGGGTTGGCGGGGCTCCCGATCATCCGCAGTGTCCCTAACACCCGGACCAGGTTTCGCCGCCGGGGACTTGCCTGGCGTGCAGCGGCGCTTCCACGAGGTCCCGATGCCCCCGGGAATGTTGGTGGCAGACGGAAAAATTGCTCCGCTTGTTCCAGGACGCTGGGGTAGGCACCCGGTCGTCCTTTTGCAAGCCCGCCGACTCGAGGGTGGGAGCGGGAATGGGGAAGGCTGTTCCTGGTCGACGGACGGCGAGTCCCCGCTAAGGGCACCGGGGTGGGCACCTGGTCGTCCTCTGCAGCACGGCGGTCACCCGGGCGGGCTTGGTTCTGGACAGTGCTTCTCCTCACGATCTTTCAACAGGTACTCCAGACAAAGATTCTCGCCGGTGCTGCTCCCCCGCTTCCCAAAGATAGGAGCTTACCTGGGGGAGCAGTGCTTATATCCCCCCCCAGGTGCTGGGCCGCCTTCTGCATGGCCTCCCCCCATTGGGGGGTTTGTATTACGCCTAGGCCCCCATTGGCCGGGGGGGCCGGCGCCTCTCTGGCGGTCGCAGCGGGGGGGGGGGGCGCGGGAGCTTCCCTGCTCCTTGGCGCGAAAACCGGTTTTGTCCGGGGTTCGGCGTCGGTTATGGCGCCGGCCCTCTAGGCCCCCTTTGGTGGCGGCCTTTGCTAAAACACGTGCTCTCATGAGTTCCGGAAAGCGAGGCCTCATAGAAGATTAGAAGAAGCCAATTAGACAAGTGGTAAACAGCCTACGCTCCACGGGAGGCACAAAGACATGCTGGACAGGCTAAAACAAGTAAAGACAGGGAATGGCAAGCACATGTAAGTGACACAACACACAACCAGTGGTAAGCAGGGAGTGGAATGCTTTATTGGGTATGCTTTCAGCATGTCCCCAAAATGTCTTCGCAACCAGATGGTAGGCTTTGATCTAGAAATGAACAGTCTAATACTTTTAGACATGCAGGCTTGCGTGAAACATCTGACTCGTGAAGGGAAAGCATTATTGTGCTAGGTCTGAAGGTAGGTAAGTACATTTTATTGTTTCAGCATATAAATATAAGCCATACAATTTTAAATGGCAGTAAAATCTATTAAATTAATACATTTAAAATCCACAAAGTTAATACATTGGAGTTTTGCTACACAATGTGACTACTAAAGTGCCAAGTGCTTGAACCCGGAACTTTGATCAGTCTTCCATCACATCAGATTAAAACAATTAATCGTGGAAAGCTTGGAAAAAAATGCTAGCATACTTATAAAAACATGTTTAAAGTCCACACAGTTAATACGCTTAGGATCAGTAAACCAAATATTAAGGATAACCAACTGTAAAAGTTAACTACCAAAAAGCTTGTAAACCTAATACAATCACGTCCAGATCGTGAATGAGCTGCCCTGAGTTTCAGCTAAAGTGCTAAGTGTATAGGTCGGGTAGTTAAATCATCAATTCTTCACACCTAAAAAAATAATTGATGGCAGAGGGCTTCAATAACATACTCGTAAGCCTATGGCAAACTTGTCCGAATCAGCCTAAAATGAGATATATATCCAATCTTGAAAACTCAATGCCAATTGAGAATAATTGTAAACATTTCTATACCACTGAACCATATCTATTAAAACATTATGCATAATATTTTCATAGGAAGCACCTTCCTCCCGTGGCTTGTTCTTGACCTTCTTTGTTCCTCCTTGATGTGCGTGCTTTATAAGACTTAGTTGATCAGCTTATCCGCTTTAACTAGTTTCCCTTGTTAATCTCCAGGTTGCATAAATATATTTGGCCACCAGTCTACGAACAGATTTGCTATCGGCCTGCAGACAAAATGTCATGGCTGTTTTGCAGTGCCTTATATTACGCTTAATTAATAGCGGCTTAAGATATTTTTCCTTACTGATAAAGATTTGGCACAAAGCAACATAAAGTGAAGCAGAGTTTCTTCTCCTCTTTGTTTATAATCGCATTTGGTAGAGACTGCCTCTTAACTTTGTCATTTTTTGGTAATTGTTTTGACCGGTAAAATACCCAGGTGAAATTTAATATAGAGTGATATTTTCATAACTGGAAACAAATTGTCCATATAAAATATGTATAACGCAGGTGGTTTTATTGTTCGAAATCGAGTAAGCAAATGACCTCCCGCGGCTGAACTGATGTGCGCCCATTACTTAGCCTTAAGTAGCTGTACTTTTGCCGGGCTCATTGTCTCTGGGTTGTTCCAACAATCTTTACATCCTAAAATCAGTAGAGTCTTAAAAATATGTTTTACTAGGGTAAACCATTTACTCCATCGCTTCTCTGTAATTCACGGACAGCTTTTAAGTAAATTTCCAAGTAGTTCTTTGTCTAGATTCACACCCAATATAAAATTGGTTTAAAAGCCAAGAGTGATTTAATTGACTGCATGCCCAGTTCGAGCCCGAGTGCATCTATTGGGGTCCTCAGGCCCTAGACAGAAAAGACAGAATAAGAATGTTTTCCACCTTACCAAGTTCCTTTGGGTTTTTGTGTCCTCAAACATCCACGCCAAATGTGTGAGCTGCCACAGCTTCCATTTGATTGGTGCAGATTGCTGGGGTAACTAGTCTCCTTCCACCCTTGAGGAAAAATCGATGTACTGCATTACTATAGTGAAGCAGGGTACCTTTTGCTTTTGGATGCCTGCTCGGACCAGGATAACTTAACAAATCTGATCCCCAGGTAGTCAAAGAAATAGACTCTGGTCAGGCAGGTACCATATATTTTAAAGGTAGTCCTCAGGGGGTTCCTTCCAATTTGCTATCATGAATTTTGTTTTCATTGTATTTATCACACTGTTTTTCATGGTGCAGTAGTTCTCGAAGCAGCTCAGTAATTTATGCATTGCCAATTTGGTACAGGAGAGGAGGACTGCATCATCTCCTTAGTCATATTCGAATTATATCTCCCTCGATTTGGAGGCTTGTCCAAATTTAAGCTTTGAAGCACTCTGCCCACATCGTTTATGAAAAGATTAAATACAAAGGGCCCCAAGACACACCCTTGTCTTACCCCTCTTTATGTCATCAAGTTGGGCGTTCTGACTGAGCATGTGCTGTTTGATGCAGCTTCTGTACAGCCTTCACAAGGTCACAGAGGGGATTTATATTTTGGAGAGACTGCCTTAGGATAGCTCTATTGACCGAGTCAAATGCTGTGTTAAGTTCTATGAATGTCATACACAGTGTTCTATTTTCTATGACTTTGATTAAGGTAGATATTGTATAATCTCAGTGCTTGGTTGATAGTACTATGGACTTTCCTGAAGCCGGCCTTGAGCAGTGACAGTAGATTATTATCCTCGACCCAGGTTTCCTTCCTGGAGAGGACTGCCTTTCCGAAAATCATCCAAGCACTGTCAAGCAGTGAGATTGGTTGGTATTTAGCTAGATCATACCGTGGCCCCTTTTTAGGTCTCGGCCTGCACCAGCGCTTGCGCTGGTCTGGCCGAGAGTTTTAGTAAGCGGGTTTTGGAAGTGCAAACCCACTGGCTTTCGGCTGGCGACCAGCTTGCGTTCACGAAGGCGTGCACGCGCGCAGCTGCCATCTGGGTTTCCTATCTCTTCCTCATTTCCTCGTCATGGCTCATTAACTCTCTGGACTCTGATGTTTCAATCGCAGCAGCAGCTCACATTACCAACTGACGGCCCTGGACTACAGTCACATGAAAAACAACAGCGATTTGCATTGAAATGCAAGCTTTTTTTGTCTAGTTAGAAATATTGCTTCGGTGGGTTGATTTCACCTTATATCGCTATTTGTTTTATATTGGGAGTCACAGCATAATTACCAGTATTTTTGTCTCACTCTGTTTTTAAAAAAAATATTTATTTGCGCAAAGCTATATTTAAGGTTACTTTTTCCGCGTCACTTCTTAACTCTATTTAAACTCCACCCCCCCACTCTTATTGTCTCTCTCCTTCTCTCTCTCTCCCCTCTCTAATTCTCTCTCTACTTAATTAACTCTCCCGTCTCTATCTTTTTTAGCCTTTCATTCTCTCACCCCTTTATCTGTTTCTCTTTCAAACTCCTTCATTCACTCACTCTCCCCTTCTTTCTCTCTCTCTATCCCGCTCCACTCTTTATTCTATGTACACCCTTTCTCTCTCTTTCTCTCTCATCACCCCTCTCTAATTGGGCATTATATCTTCACTCTATCTCTCACTCAGCAACACCACAGCATCACTCAGCATCACCACAGCATCACTCAGCGCAACCACAGCATCACTCAGCGCAACCACAGCATCACTCAACGCCATCACAGCATCACTCAACGCCATCACAGCATCACTCAACGCCATCACAGCATCACTCAACGCCATCACAGCATCACTCAACGCCATCACAGCATCACTCAACGCCATCACAGCATCACTCAACGCCATCACAGCATCACTCAACGCCATCACAGCATCACTCAACGCCATCACAGCATCACTCAACGCCATCACAGCATCACTCAACGCCATCACAGCATCACTCAACGCCATCACAGCATCACTCAACGCCATCACAGCACTCAGTCTCGGTGCAACCACAGCATCACTCGGTGCAACCACAGCATCACTCGGTGTAACCACAGCATCACTCGGTGCAACCACAGCATCACTCGGTGCAACCACAGCATCACTCGGTGCAACCACAGCATCACTCGGTGCAACCACAGCATCACTCGGTGCAACCACAGCATCACTCGGTGCAACCACAGCATCACTCGGTGCAACCACAGCATCACTCGGTGTAACCACAGCATCACTCGGTGTAACCACAGCATCACTCGGTGCAACCACAGCATCACTCGGTGCAACCACAGCATCACTCGGTGCAACCACAGCATCACTCGGTGCAACCACAGCATCACTCGGTGCAACCACAGCATCACTCGGTGCAACCACAGCATCACTCGGTGCAACCACAGCATCACTCGGTGCAACCACAGCATCACTCGGTGCAACCACAGCATCACTCGGTGCAACCACAGCATCACTCGGTGCAACCACAGCATCACTCGGTGCAACCACAGCATCACTCGGTGCAACCACAGCATCACTCGGTGCAACCACAGCATCACTCGGTGCAACCACAGCATCACTCGGTGCAACCACAGCATCACTCGGTGCAACCACAGCATCACTCGGTGCAACCACAGCATCACTCGGCGCCACCACAGCATCACTCGGCGCCACCACAGCATCACTCGGCGCCACCACAGCATCACTCGGCGCCACCACAGCATCACTCGGCGCCACCACAGCATCACTCGGCGCCACCACAGCATCACTCGGCGCCACCACAGCATTACTCAGCAGCACCACAACATCACTCCGCGCCACCACAGCATCACTCGGCGCCACCACAGCATCACTCGGCGCCACCACAGCATTACTCAGCAGCACCACAACATCACTCCGCGCCACCACAGCATCACTCAGCACCACCATAGCTTCACTCAGCGACACCTCATCATCACTCAGGGCCAACACTCAGGCCCTAAGAGAATATCATAAAAAGATACAGGAAGCAAAGAAAAGCTTCTTTGCATCTAAAATCGAGACCGCAGGAAATAAAAGCAAAGAAATTTTCAGTATTGTTAAAAGCTTCTCTTCACCTAGGGCTGCAACAAGGCTTTCCCCTCCCTCTGCTGTCTGGATTGGAAAGTTGGCCAACTTCTTCTATACGAAGATTATAACAATTCAATCCTCCTTTGATGGTTTAGTTGGGAAAGATGTGATGGCTTCCTCTATAACTGCCCCCAAATGAGGACGGGAGGGCCACCCTCTCCATCTTCCCTCCCATGTCCCTTGAGACGTCTTTATCAATAATGAAGGCCCTTAAATCCGGCTCGCCCGTGGATCCGTGCCCTGCCAAATTCCTGGCTTCAATGGCAGAGGTTCTGAATACCACTGTGAATAACGTTTTGAGCGTGTCTCTTCTCAGCGGTCAAGTCCCAGTAAGTTGGAAAAGTGCTAAAATTATCCCTTTATTGAAAAAATCTACGGCGGATCCCTTGGTCTTAACTAACTACAGACCAATTTCCTTACTGTCTTTTTTGCTAAGACAATTGAGAAATATGTTAACATGGTGATCAGCGATTTTGCTGAGGCTAATAATCTTTTTCACCCAAGTCAGTCCGGTTTTAGGCAGAACCTTAGCACAGAGACGGCCTTGCTGGAGGTCTCTGATTCCATCAAGGAGACCCTGGATAAGGGCGGCAAGGCTGTCCTGGTTCTTCTAGACCTCTCTGCGGCTTTCGACACCGTGCCCCATGACCTCCTTCTGCAGAGGCTGCGGGAGTGCGGACTGGAAGGCACGGTGTTGAAGTGGTTCTCTTCCTTTTTGGAGGATAGAAATCAAGAGGTCTGGTTGCCCCGTTTTCTGCCAGGGTGCCGCCGTTGAAGATCGGTGTGCCTCAGGGATCTATCCTGAGCCCTGTACTTTTCAATTTGTACATGGCTCCCCTGGCCACCCTGGCAGAGGCAGGGGAGGCTATGATTATATCCTATGCCGACGACACGCAACTGCTGTTCACTTGTAAGAAGGAGGAGGAGTTTAACGGTGAAAAGATTAATAAATGTCTGAGAGAGATTTTTGCTTGGTTCAGACATAACCATCTCAAATGTAATCCGGAAAAGTCGGAAATTATTTTCTTTGGCACACCCCCTCTGGACGCCTGGAAGCACTGGTGGCCCGCGGATATGTCTCCCCCAGTCAGCTGTTAAGATCGTAAAAAATCTGGGAGTGAAAATGGATGACACTCTATCTATGACACCTCAAGTACAGTCGGTGGCGGGTACGTGCTTCGGGCTTTTGAAAATGCTCCGTAGGTTTCTCTTTATATTACCGACCTCTCACAGAAAGACGGTCATTCAGGCCCTTGTCACCTCTAGATTGGACTATGCCAACGTGCTTTATCTGGGCCTCCCAGAGTCTATCCTCAATAGACTGCAAGTTGTGCAGAACGCGGCAGCCAGAGCAGTCTTGAGACTTGGACCAAGAGACCGGATCTCCCACCATTTGAAGAATCTACACTGGCTGCCTGTCCGATGCAGAATACTCTTTAAAGCATTGGTCCTTGCTTTTAAAGCTCTGCACGGCATGGGGGCACAGTATATCCGCAGACGAGTCTCTTACTACATACCCGGCCGTTCCCTTAGATCAGCACATCATCATCTACTTGTCATCCCTAAGTGTCTCAGAGCCCGCCGTGGTGGACGCTCGTTCCAAGTGCAAGTGGCTAGATTCTGGAACAAGCTACCTCTATCGCTGAGACAAGCCTCAAGTATAATGGCATTTAGGAAACAACTGAAAACCTGGCTGTTCCAGCATGCAGTTTAATGACCTTCTGCCTAGGGTACGTCGTTCCTCCTTGGCCTCTGCGTCTTTCTATCCTAGCACCGGGATACTCTATTGAGTAGCTGTGCGCTTTATAAATCCACTCTTAACATAACATAACATAACAACACTGCGTCACTCAGCACCACCACAGGATCACTCCGCACCACCACAGGATCGCTCAGCGCCACCACAGGATCGCTCAGCGCCACCACAGCATCGCTCAGCGCCACCACAGCATCGCTCGGGGCCACCACAGCATCGCTCGGGGCCACCACAGCATCGCTCGGGGCCACCACAGCATCGCTCGGGGCCACCACAGCATCGCTCGGGGCCACCACAGCATCGCTCGGGGCCACCACAGCATCACTCTGGGCACCACAGCATCACTCGGGGCCACCACAGCATCACTCGGGGCCACCACAGCATCACTCGGGGCCACCACAGCATCGCTCAGCGCCACCACAGCATCGCTCAGCGCCACCACAGCATCGCTCAGCGCCACCACAGCATCGCTCAGCGCCACCACAGCATCGCTCAGCGCCACCACAGCATCGCTCAGCGCCACCACAGCATCACTCAGCGCCACAACAGCATCACTCAGCGCCACAACAGCATCACTCAGCGCCACCACAGCATCACTCAGCACCACCACAGCATCACTCAGCGCCACCACAGCATCACTCAGCGCCACCACAGCATCACTCAGCGCCACCACAGCATCACCACAGCATCACTCAGTGCCACAACAATATCACTCAGTGCCACCACAGCATCGCTCAGGGCCACCACAGCATCGCTCAGCGCCACCACAGCATCGCTCAGCGCCACCACAGCATCACTCAGCGCCACCACAGCATCACTCAGCGCCACCACAGCATCACTCAGCGCCACCACAGCATCACTCAGCGCCACCACAGCATCACTCAGCGCCACCACAGCATCACTCAGCGCCACCACAGCATCACTCAGCGCCACCACAGCATCACTCAGCGCCACCACAGCATCACTCAGGGCCACCACAGCATCAATCGGGGTCACCACAGCATCACTCGGGGCCACCACAGCATCACTCGGGGCCACCACAGCATCACTCGGGGCCACCACAGCATCACTCGGGGCCACCACAGCATCGCTCGGGGCCACCACAGCATCGCTCGGGGCCACCACAGCATCGCTCGGGGCCACCACAGCATCGCTTGGGGCCACCACAGCATCGCTCGGGGCCACCACAGCATCGCTCGGGGCCACTACAGCATCGCTCGGGGCCACCACAGCATCGCTCGGGGCCACCACAGCATCACTCGGGGCCACCACAGCATCACTCGGGGCCACCACAGCATCGCTCGGGCCACCACAGCATCGCTCGGGGCCACCACAGCATCGCTCGGGGCCACCACAGCATCGCTCGGGGCCACCACAGCATCGCTCGGGGCCACCACAGCATCGCTCGGGGCCACCACAGCATCGCTCGGGGCCACCACAGCATCGCTCGGGGCCACCGCAGCATCGCTCGGCGCCACCGCAGCATCGCTCGGCACCACAGCAGTATCGCTCAGCACCACAGCAGTATCACTCAGCACCACAGCAGTATCACTCAGCACCACAGCAGTATCACTCAGCAAGACCTGAGTATCATTCAGCATCACCTCATCATCGTCTCATAACAGTCACCACCACCACTACCACCTCAGCATCACTCAGCACCACCTCAGCCTGCTCTCGGAATCTGGCATCTGTTGATTCTCCCCTAGCGTCTGGCTGCTGCTAGTGTTATAATACAGGTACTAGTTCCCAACCTTCACCCTCCGATTGTTTATGCCCCCTCAAAAAAAAAGCTTTAACAAACAACCATTGCAATAGGCAGAAACAAGTTGCCAGCATTGCAAGAACAAAAGAAAACTGAGAATTTTTATTGTAAATACTTTTTTTAATATGGTCGTTCAGTTTTACATAATGCCTTCTTGGTCATATATAAAGTAACAAAAATGCTTTTGACACTTTTTTATTATAACTTTTCAGCATGCTGCACAGCAGCCACACTTCTCTACAGCACAGCTTGAAGACATTGGCAAAGTCAATAGCTCTGGCTAAACACTTATAAGGCCCCAAAGGCGAGACCTATTGGCTATGCCAATGCTTGTTATTGAGGGGCAGTTGACTGCTATTGACCAGGAAGCTGGGACTTTCTCCGTTAGCCAAACTGCATTAAATGCTGCCATTAATACAGGAGCCCATAGAGATACATTACTGCGAAAAGTATCACTTGGTACACTATGGGGCCTGGGGCCTTATTTGGCTTTTGGGGAAAGATGACCACCTGAATTTCTAATTCTGTAAATTTACTTGCCCATTTCCTGCTACTGGAGACAATTGCTGGCATGAGCCTGTTTTCTCTAAGAATTAACTGCCCTTGCTTTGTCCGAGGTCACAACTGGGTAGAACAGCTATATTCACAAATGGTGCTGAATTTTTGTATATTGCCCCAAAATGATTGACCCATTCGGCTGAGGTAATGAATGGGGCCAATATTCTAGAAGGGCCCTCCCAACACTAGTTGGCTATGTTCCATAAACCGGTGTTATTCTTTGCTCCAAGTTAGTTTTCGAGGGTTGCCCATGTTCGAAGATAGATGTGCGATTCCCTATGTTTGATTAGTTTCTTGTATTCCCGTCACAGGGATTTTAAGTGTTCTTCCCACTCTTCCCAGGAGTGTCTATGTCTTGGGGCTTTTGATAGATTCTGCTTCATTTTTGCACATTCATCATCAATCCAATGTACATTGGTTAATGATTGGGGGAGCCTGGCACTATTTTAGGCCCTACTGCACCATCTCCAACAGATTGTGTTATTTTCATCAATGATTGGAATTTCTCGACCGTGATCAAACTGGGATTTTCCGACTCAGCCAAGATATCCTTGTATGCTTGGAGTGCGGCAGCCCTAGTTTCTTTTTTTAAATGCTTTTGGTATGCCATGCAGTCTTTTTCCAGCCATATTTTACTATCAGATTTCCTGCCCCTCTTTTATGCGGAAAAGACCCAACAGTAGTGGAAGAGGGAGGACATAAGAGTAACAATTAATGGATCATGGTCACTCGATTATCCTGGCAATTGTCACGCCGACCATTTGGCTCAATGACTACTGGTTGGTTAGTACATAGTCTATTAGGGTCTCTCGATTGCCAGACCTAAAAGTGCATTGGACTGGGTGGTGAGAAAAAGTGCGCCCATTGAGTGTGAGGAGATTAGTCTGGAGCAAGAAAGTATTGAACTCCATTCCCCTTTTAGAAAATCCTAGTGTCTGGAACGAGGGCAGAAAAAGTGACCTCCAGTCTTGCAGGTATGCTTGATCGAGCATGGATATATCTGGCTTGGTATTAAAATCCCCACATATTAGAACAGAATGAGAGCAATGCATCTTATTGGTATTAATTGACTGGAAACTGTTCCCTTTGCTAACATTATTGAGATAGGAACTTATGAGTTTTAATGTTGCTGGATAATCATTTATGTTCCTGGGAGGGATATAAACATTGACTAAGTTTAGGACCCAAGCATCGTGGCTGATTTCCAGATGTTGCAGATGAATTCCGTTCCTCGATAAGCTTTCTGCATGCTCCGAGGCTTGAAGGCTCAATGAGACCCAGACTGTTAAACCACCTTCCGGACTTCCCAGTTTGCCTTTTATTATGTATAGTGAATGAGTGGAGATCCCCTCAGCAGTGATTTTATCAAGTGCCCAGGTCTCCTGGAAGCAGCAGATTATGTGAGATTTGATGAAAGCGATCCATTCTTCATTCTCTAATTTAGATTGCAAACCTGCAATGTTCCAACTGATCAATCTCCCCTGCGTGCTTTTTGTGCAGAGGGGTGTGTCCTTGTCCTATAAGAGAAACCTTGCATTGACTTGTGGTATTCCTTCCATGTCTGCCTACTGCTGGGCCCAGATCCTCCTAGGAGGCATCATTATTTAGTTTTTTAGACCCAGGTTTTGCTGGTTGGGCACACGAGCCGCAGGGCTATGGGTAGACCAAAGGGAGTGTCCCCTAGTTGTTGAAGGCTCTGTCATCTGGCTGGGATTCTAAGAAACTCCAATACTGCTCTGTCTTACCTTCAGCGACAAGGATCCCCCACTGAGACATCCTGGCTTCTTTTGCAAAGATTGCATCTGCATTGCACACCATGATATGGTTGCTTCTCATAGACCTTCTTGGGTTGCTACAGTAATGAAACCTACCCGGACTATGTCATTAGATGATACTTTGTCTAGGCCAGGGAATGCCCGGATCACTCTTCACTCTTGATAGATTACCTCTATTTAGGACATCACGAGGGCCTCTTGAGCAGTAGATTGGTGTGAATTGAATTATGCTATTTTTTGTTTGTTTGATCTGTTTATTACGTTTTAAAGTTTTTCCATAGTATAGTTACAATGAAATTGCAGATACAGTAGAGATACAAAGGTGATAACATCTGACTACTCGTCAGGTCAGGAGACATGTGGGAACACACTTTACGTTTAGCACAGTCCTGGCCTCCCCGTAGGGTCATCATGGGCCTGAGTGCTTAGTACAGAGTCGGTCCCAGAGGTGCCCCCATTGTAAATAATCAGTATGCATTCACAGCATCCACTACTTTCAATGATAATGACATCAAACCTGTTTAAACTGCTACTTTACAAGCAGCAAGTTGGTTCGAAAAGAATAGAGGTGGATTACATTAGTAATGGGGTGGGTTAATGAGTGTAGGAACGGGGGGGGGACAAAATGGGTCCGCTTCGTCTCCTTGCTGTTCCAAGTCTGCTTAAGTGAAGTTGACAGCTTCTCAGCAATAGTCCTGTGTTTTGTGGTGCATCTATCATCGTACGTGTAGTGAAAACTCATTGTCCGTGCTATCATAACCTACATAGGAATACTTGTTTTGGTACAAATTAAGCTACAACGGTGATACTGATACCTTCCTCAGGACTTAATGTAGTCTGGAGAGCAGTAGGATCACATCCCAATGAGATGAGATGGTATATTTGCAGAGTCCTAAAGTGTCCTCCCTGCTAAGAGAAAACCCCCTCCGCTCTAGCTCAGGTGAGGATGGAGTGTGACCAAGCCGTTATTTACGCTGTATAACTGGACCTTAAGCGCTTCGTAATGAGGCGCTTTGCTACTATGAATCCCAGGTCCAGGAAGTGTGTGGTAGCTCTATATTTTCTCTCTCTCTGGAGGATGCCTAGTATACAGACCTCCCATGAGCATTTAAACTGCAGGTCGGTACAGGCCGAGAGGTCTTGTGACCTCTTTCCAGTACGGTTGCAACGAGGAGCATGACCACAGCATATGTAGATATCTGCGTTAGGGTGGCCACAGCAGGGACAGGCCACTTCCATTCTGTGAAAATATCGGTTGATCTTCTCGGGGGTGAGATATGCCCCGTGTAGTATATAAAATTGTATCAGCTGGGACCTGGCATTGCGGGGGATGTATTTGGGGCCCGCCAGGATCATGTCCCATTCCTTACGGATGCATGGACGAGCCAAGTCCATCTCCCATTGATGCCACAGCGAGGACAATGCAGTGGCAGTTTGTAGTGGAAGTGCATCTGCCAACCACCGAGTACTATGCCGTCCCTCCCCCTTGATGTGTAAATATTGTAGTGTGAGGTGCGTTGGTGGTTACTGTAAGACATGTACATTGAATTATGTTATTGCTGCTAGCTTAAGATTGGGAAGCACGAAGTTCTGGAATTTGTATTAAGAGTTTTGACTCCTCAACATGTCCTGAAGGCTGGAGGTTCAGTTCAAAGTACAGGCTGCCCATTGTAGCGTAGCAGATAGAGTGATAGAGCGGATGCTCCCCTGATATGTAGATTCCGCTATCTAGACACAATGGGGGAATAGGCTCCGCGGGCAGGGGATTAGGCTCTGGGGGCAGTTCACGTAGGCCTGTACGGAATCCCTGGATGAGGCTTGCATTTGAGTTACAGAGCAGGAGTGTCTCTATATGTTGTCAAGGACTGTTACGTGACTGGATTGGGAATTTCGCTCGGTTAGGTTGAGTTCAGTTTCCTTTTGAGGTTTTCCCCTACTAGTCTCACAAGGTGCCTGTGGTAAATAGCTTTCCACAGACTGCTAGTGGTTTCTTAGAGTATTTTAGATGACGTATTTTTGAAAATGGAATATAGATTGGTTTTAACATGTTGTTTTTTTTTATCTTGGGATTTGTCCAGTCTTTAGCTGTGGCTCCTCAAATTTTGCAGTGTCCACATCTCCCTCATTGCTTATAAGAATGTCTGTTTCAGTTGATTGGCACCCTAAGCCCTGGGCGGAGGTGCTGGATAGAGGATGGCTGTTTTGTTGGTCTGAGGAAGGCCACACCGTGATATGTCTATGTAAGGTTATTTATAAAGCGCAGCTGCTACTCCAAGGAGTGTCCTGGTGCTGGATGCCGAAAAGTAGCGATGGGAGCAGGAAGGAGATTTTGGGCTTGAGAAAAGCTATGTTTTCAGCTTCTTCCAGAACACTGGTGTTGACTTAATGCTTCTAACGGTCAGAGGCAGTTTGTTCCAAAGGGACGGGCCCAGGAAGGAAAGGGACTTTCCCCCTGATGTAGCCTTTTTGATACGTGGGATACTGGCAAGGAAAAGGTTCGAGGAGCGGAGATTTCTCTGTGGGGCATAGAACGAGATCCTGTATTTTAGGTAGCCAGGGCCCATTCCGTATAAGGCTTTCTGAGTCACAAGTAGTGTCTTAAAGATCATTCTTTTCCTTACTGGAAGCCAGTGAAGACTCCTCAAAAGACTTGACATGTGAGCATCACGGGGGAGCTTGAAGATAGTTCGGGCCGCTGCATTCTGGACAAGCTGAAGCCTGTCCGTCAGATACTTAGGCATGTCTAAGTAAAGGCCGTTCCCCTAATCAAGACGATATATGATCAGGGCTTGAATCACTTGTTGTCTGGCCTCCAAAGACAAAAGGAACAGAAACTTCCGAAAAAGTCGCAGGAGGGAAAAGCAAGTGCCCACTACCGAGTTTACTTGTGTATGGAATAGTAGCTGATTATCAAATTTAAAGCCCAAGTTTTTCACCACCTGATTTTTGATAATGGGGGTGGGAGCATCTGGTGGCCAGAAGGGACTGCAAGGGTGTTTCTGCATCCGAACCAAAGAAAAGCTGCTCCGTCTTTCCCGCATTACATTTCAGTTGGTTAACGGACAGCCAACCAAATACTGCTGAAAGGCAAGTACTAATTAACTTGCCTGGGCAGGGCTCTTTGATCTTCCACGTGAACAGCAGCTGGGTGTCATCTGCATAAGACATAATTTTTGCCCCTAAGGATTATACCAAAGTAGCCAAAGGTGTGAGGTAGATATTAAACAAGGTCAGGCTCATGGCAGAGCCCTGTGGGACGCCAACCTTCAGCTTGTGGGACATGGCCGAGTAGGGATGGCACCATACCTCCTGTCCCCTCCCCTTGAGGAAAGATGTCAGCCATTTCCAGGCCAACCTCCCCAATGCCAATCGAGTGAAGACTGGTCAGGAGAATACAGTGCGAGATCGTATCGAAAGCGGTTGATAGGTCTAACAGGACCAACAGTGCCCTGACCCCCACTTCCAGACCAAGTCTGATGGAGTCCACTACCTCCAGCAGTGCTGTTTCGGTACTGTAAAAACAACAGTTGATGGACAGAATGCAGAACAATGTCATACATTCACCCCAGTACAGAGATCTGGGCCTAAATCCATCGTTTTTTGCTCACCATGCCATTCCAGTTTGGACCCAGCCATATGCAAATCAGTCTTGACCCTGTGCCTCATGGGAACAGTCCAGCCCGAACTGCCAAGCCAGGTCCTCCCTGGACTGGAAACAAGCATCCTAGGACCGGTTTTGGGGTTTCACCCCTCTTCAGCCAGGATAGCTTGATTCCAGTGGCATGGAAACACGGGACCCACGTCTGGGCATACCCGTCCCACTCGGGGTGACAAATGCAAAAACAACAGTTGATGGACAGAATGCAGAACAATGTCATACATTCACCCCAGTACAGAGATCTGGCCCTAAATCCACCGTTTTTTTGCTCACCATGCCATTCCAGTTTGGACCCAGCCATATGCAAATCAGTCTTGACCCTGTGCCTCATGGGAACAGTCCAGCCCGAACTGCCAAGCCAGGTGCTCCCTGGACTGGAAACAAGCATCCTAGGACCGGTTTCGGCTTGATTCGTCTGGGCATACCCGTCCCACTCGGGGTGACAAATGCAAAAACAACAGTTGATGGACAGAATGCAGAACAATGTCATACATTCACCCCAGTACAGAGATCTGGGCCTAAATCCATCGTTTTTTTGCTCACCATGCCATTCCAGTTTGGACCCAGCCATATGCAAATCAGTCTTGACCCTGTGCCTCATGGGAACAGTCCAGCCCGAACTGCCAAGCCAGGTCCTCCCTGGACTGGAAACAAGCATCCTAGGACCGGTTTCGGGGTTTCACCC
This sequence comes from Calotriton arnoldi, assembly GCA_963921515.1. Classification (NCBI taxonomy): domain Eukaryota; kingdom Metazoa; phylum Chordata; class Amphibia; order Caudata; family Salamandridae; genus Calotriton; species Calotriton arnoldi. Next base: position 2,585,030 of record CAWUFW010000724.1, read on the forward strand.
CTCTTCAGCCAGGATAGCTTGATTCCAGTGGCATGGAGAGCACGGGACCCACGTCTGGGCATACCCGTCCCACTCGGGGTGACAAATGCAAAAACAACAGTTGATGGACAGAATGCAGAACAATGTCATACATTCAGCCCGGTACAGAGATCTGGGCCTAAATCCATCGTTTTTTTGCTCACCATGCCATTCCAGTTTGGACCCAGCCATCATCCCCTTTGGTATCGCTTTGTTGCGCCTAAGTTGGCAGGGTATGCCCAGGCGTGGGTCCCTTGCTCACTTTGCCACTGGATTCAAGCTAGCCTGGCTGATGACGGCTGAATAGCCAGAAACCGGTCCCAGGATGCTTGTTTCCGGTCCAGGAAGACATGGCTTGGCAGTTCGGGCTGGACTGTTCCCATGAGGCACAGGGTCAGACTGATTTGCATATGGCCATGTCTGAACTGGGGTGGTGGAGTGAGCTAAAGAATGATGATGGATTAAACCCAGATCAGTTGACTGGGGGTGAGTGTTTGATTTGCTCAAGCGCTCCGTCCATCATCCCCTTTGGTATCGCTTTGTTCGCCTAAGTTGGCAGGGTATGCCCAGGCGTGGGTCCCTTGCTCACTTTGCCACTGGATTCAAGCTAGCCTGGCTGATGACGGCTGAATAGCCAGAAACCGGTCCCAGGATGCTTGTTTCCGGTCCAGGGAAGACATGGCTTGGCAGTTCGGGCTGGACTGTTCCCATGAGGCACAGGGTCAGACTGATTTGCATATGGCCATGTCTGAACTGGGGTGGTGGAGTGAGCTAAAGAATGATGATGGATTAAACCCAGATCAGTTGATTGGGGGTGAGTGTTTGATTTGCTCAAGCGCTCCGTCCATCATCCCCTTTGGTATCGCTTTGTTTCGGTACTGTAATCGGGGCGAAAGCCAGACTGGCTGGGATGTAGTAGGCCGTTGTTTCAAGGTATGATAATAGCTGCTTGTTCACATGTGTCTCTAGAAGTTAAGAGAAGGCGGGAAGAAGGGAAATCGGCCTATAGTTGGATGGATCAGAGGGGTCTGCCTGTTTTTTTTTTTTGAGCTGCGGGATAACCTTCGCTTGTTTCTATTTGGAAGGTACTGTAGCTGATGAGAGGGAGTTATTCAGTATCTGATTCATCAGTGGGTTAATAGCCTCTGCCCCCAAGGCAAGAATAAAGGAGGGGGCCGGGTCCAGGGGGGAACCTGATTTGAGGCATTTTAAGGCACGTAAGGAATCATCCAAGGGGATTGGAGAGAAAGAGTTCAGAGAGCACACTTCCACATTGATGGTTGGGTCATGGCCCGGCTCTTCCTGATTTCTTACCGCCTCTAGAGCGACATCATCCATGCAGGGTTCTTGTATGTCGTTACCCATACTTAGCCTGAATGGTATCTATTTTTTCACGAAAGAACGAGGCGAGTGTCTCGCACCATTCCACTGATGGAAGTTTCTTATTAGAGCCTACTTCGGGAGCGGAAAAGGATTTAATAATTTTAACGATCTCTCTGGAGTGGTTTCCCGCCTTTAGAATTTTAGACTCAAAGTAGGCTTTTTGAGCTAATTTAATTTCTTTTATAATACTTCCCTAATTCTACTTTATAGTCAGCTTTGGCTTCTTGACAGTAGTTTACCCTCCATAGCCTCTCTTTGCGTTTGCAGGCTAATTTTGTTTTATTGAGGGAGGGGGTGAACCAAGGGCTAGGTACTTTCGAGTGATGTTGTCGGGTGCTACTTTCTGGTGCCAGAGTTCGGCAGGCAGACTCAATCCAGCTATCAATCTGGCCTACATCTTCGTTGATATTGCCAGTGAGAGAGGGCTTAGCAGCATCGAGCCTGTTGCTTAATAATTCCGATTTAATTTTGCGAAAAGCTCTTACTGTAAGTAGCTTTCTTTAGGGGGGACATTACTAAGTTTAGGCCATCTAAACCTTAGCATATAGTGGTCAGACCAGACGACTAGGAGAATCAGCTTCGAGAGGTATTGAAATGAATATTTGGTTTAGTGTGTGACCGGTCAGATGAGTAGGGGCAAGGATGGTTTCCATAAGGCCCATCCATAGCTGTTAAATTCTCCAGGAGGTTTTGGCTTTCTTTTACATAATCGCAATCCATATGCAAGTTAAAATCCCCCAACAGGACACAATGCCCATATCTAAGGGTCAGAGTAGAGAAAGCTTCACAAAGGGAGGATACAAACCCTCCAGAAGGACCAGGAGGTCTGTATATAAGGCCCCCAGATATCGATTGTTTGGATGAAAGGGAGAGGGTAAACCCTAATATCTCCGCCTTCTCCAATTTCATGTGGGGCAACTGGGTCAGAGTATAGCAATCCTTAAAGATAATAGCAAGCCCTCCCCCTCTGCCCGTATTTCTGTCTTTCCTTACAATTTTAAACCCCTTCGGAACTGCTGACCAAATGTCAGGACCTTAGGAATCAGTAAGCCATGTCTGTGTTACAAACAATGTGTCCAAACATTCGTCACATAGTAAGTCATGTATGTTATTAGCATGTTTTGGGAGGGAGCGGGCATTAATCAACGCTGCCTTAAAAGGAGGGTGCAGCTCAGAATGAAGTAAGGAGGCTTGCTTACTACACTTAGTGCTAACATTACAAGAAGAGCTCTTGTTTCCTTGGGGGCCTAGAGTATAAGTAGTGAATTCTTGCACTCCTGAATGATTGATTCGATTACTTCAGGAACCTCTAATTTGACTAAGATCACAGAGCAATTGCAGGGTTCTTGCAGTGGGCTTCTTTCCTCAAAAAGGCTGCCAGTGTAAGTACCTTAGCGCATTCTTCTATCAGTCATTGTGATATTAACTGCTAAGTTGCTCATAGTTTCAATTTGCTTATCCAATTTAGAGGACCGGGCAGTTAAAGCCCCAGCACTAAGATCTAACTTGCAGCACATGGGTCTCATGATATCAAGGATGGGTTGCGCAGGTGGCGTTTCTGAGATGTTCAAGAGGGAGTTGCTCTGTCCCTGCAGTGATGGTTGGTATGCCCCAGATACAGGCTTCAGGGCTGAGCTTTTTTCAGAACCCTTACAGGTTGGATGCAATTGAGGGAGTGTCCCCTTCGAGTTCTATATAATCTACCAAACCCAAGCCTTTTTCATCCAATTCAAAGAAGAGTCAATTACATTCTTTTGGGTTAGACCTTCTGGTGAACAAGGTGCAGGTGTACCAACTAGATTAGACTGATGTTTTATGCCTCATATCTGCAGATACTGAGGAATAAAATATGGAGCTGAAAGGGATAGAAGAGTCATCCGGTTCTGTCTCTATGTACCATGGCAGTTGCAGAAATATCATGCGCCCGTACTGCGGTCAAAATATCCGGTGGTGGAAAGCCAGAGAATATTATGTTACTGTGGCTTGAGACCTTGATTCAAACTACTGGGAGAATTATTGATTTTGATTCCGGGTTTTACTCCAGATTAACTCCTGTCTGTTGAGTGCCTGAGTGCGCAGGATGGCTAAAAGGGCTGGGCTGAGTAGGTTTAATTTCAGATCCATGAGAGGACCCTGCTGCCTGAACAGGATATGAAAATAGAGGGGTTGCAAAAATGATAAGAAGTGTTTATACAGAGTGACTTTGTTGTGCCAATGCCACTCTTATTGCCTAACTTCCCTGGCTTTGATGAGGTGGGTGAGACTTTTTTATGAAGATCATTTGTGATCCAGTTTGATATTGGTATAGGGGTTGGAGCAGACCTTAATCTGGAGGTGCCGTGCGGCATCCGCTGTCTAAGTTGCTGTATAAGGGGTGAGGAGCCCCCAAGTGTGACTTTGGATTGCAAGGGAAAAATAGGAGGTTGCAAGGAGAAAGATAGGTGCCTAGACTGCGCGCAACTTGGAGGCTGCATATCAGATGTCACGTAATAATTTTGGTAGATGTGGGGGGAACATGGTGGCCGCCAGCTAACCGGCCACGGTCTTCTCGAGGGGACGTTAACTTCACGGAGAGCGGGTCCCCTCCCGCCCCCACACCACCACCTACCCTGCTCCGCTAATTGTTTTCACCCCTTAATCCCTCCCCGACCTGGCTGATGGGGGTCTGGTGGATCGTATTGGCGCCTCCGTTGACGGTGACTGTAGCGGGCGGAGGCTCTCCCTCGCTACGGGTCCCGTGTTGGGAGAGCGCCGCAAAGGAGCTCCGTCGTTGCCGTGAGGCTGCAGTACTGTTCCAGGGCAGCAGAGGCAGAGCCAGCACAGCACAAAGGCTGAGATTGTCTCTGGGCTAACAGCGGTGCTCCTCATAAGAGGCCACAGTGGGGGACAGGAAAGTATTTTCTCCCAGGAGATAGGAGTCTGTAATTTCGTTAATGCAAAGGAGGTGCAGAGAGATGAGGGCTCCTTCTGTGCTTTAGGGGGCTGGCAGTCACCCTGCTTATGGAGAGGGGTAAAAGCTATCAGAATAGGTCTGTTAATCCTGTGGGGAAAATCTGCAGGTATACCCTGTGCACCAGGGAAATCCCAGTCACATCTGAAGCAGGGCCAGTGGTGGTGCCCCCTCCTGTAGTGCTAGTCCCCGAAATTAGAGCCTCCACTAAGAGCCAGAGCACGCTGTCTAGCTGGGCAGTGAGTGAGAGAGGTCCCGCTGCTAAATTGGAGAGAGTGGGACAAGGTGTTGCAGGGAAGAGTCCTCCGAGCAGGGGTAGGGGAGCGCCCCATCCAAAGTAAAAGTTACTCCCTCTTTAAAATATTACTACAAGGTCCTTGCATCCCCGGGAGCTCTAAGTGTGGAGGGAGATACAGGGGGGAAGAACAAGCAGGCATCACACTAGTATGGATCAGAATGCCAGTGAAGCCGCAGGGGATAATATACTAAGGTCCGTCCTGTCCACCGAGGTCCAAAGTTGCTTACCAGATGGCCTAAACAGTTTGGCCTTGACTTCAGTTCCTACGTCCAACAGGTTTGAAGCCCAGGCACCCCCTGACGAGTATAGCCTGGGAGGGGAGGGTCCCCCCAGCAGGAGTTGGATACAGGGAATACTCCCAGGGTGGCCCCGGAGGAGTGTTTGGCCTCTATTCTTTTGGGACTAAAGGAAGAGATGAGGAGCAGATTCAAGATCTCTGAGCCGAACCAGGCGGATATCCAGGCCTCCTGCACAGTCTTAGCTCACAACCTCGAAGAGGTCTCTGCCTGAACTGAAGTACTGGAGCAGGAGGCGACTACTATGCGGCAGGACATTGCTAAGAATACTGCGGGTGTAAGTCGTTTGTCCAAACAAAGCCAGGGGCTGAAGGAAGCTCTAGAAAGGCTTGAAAATCACTCTCGCAGGAATAATCTTAGACTTCTCAATGTTCCTGAGTCCACGGAGGGCTCGCATATCAAGGCCTTTGTCATCTCACTGTTGCAGGGCACAGCTCTGAAAAATAGGCCGGATATCGATCTTGCCTCCGAGACTCAAAGTGTGCATAGGGACCCCTTTAAAAGAAATCCCCAGTACCAGAAACAGAGTAAAATCTTAATGAACTTTCTTTCTTATACAGTTAAGGAGGTGATTTTGAATGCGGCTTTAAGGGATGTCTCCTATCCTACTGGTACTTGTTAGTTTTCCATATGATAAGATGTTTACCATGCTACTGCCCAGAAGCAGTGGGAACTGGGGAAGAAGACGAAGGAGCTGAACAAGCTTGGTGCTTGAAATTCCCCGCTTCGCTCCGGATAATGTGGAACAACCACATGTACAAATATTGATCGGTGGAGGAAGTGGATGGTCTGATTGATATAATTAGGAAGGGAGCAGGTCCTTGATCCAATCTGGGTGGGGGTGGACCTTGAGGGGGAGAGGCTGGACCCTTCTAGCTCTTAGTTCATTATGTTAGTTCCTTCAGAGAGAAGACCATTAGGCACCTATGCCTACAAATCATGGGAGGGTTCCCCAGGGTGAGGGGGATAGGGGCACAGGGATGGGATTGGAGTTGGGCACGAGGTGGGGAGCAGTTGGAAATAATTAAAAAAAATAAGTCCTCAATATCACCCTTGCATATGAACATAGCGCTGCAGGCACCTCCACATAGTATTAAATTCAAACTATTAAGATGAGGGGGGTCTAATGAGCTAACTTTTCTGTCCTGGAACGTAACTGGTCTTAGGGCAAAGCATAGGCAGAGCGTAGTTATGAGATATCTAGAAGAAAGCCAAGCCCATGTTATTTGTTTGCAGGAAACTCACTTAGATGCTAGTCAGGGTAGGGCCCTCCTCTGTAAAAATAGTTGGATAGAACATTTTCTGCTCACTGAGCACTGTAAGGGTGTAGCAGTCGTGATCAGGAGGGGGGGGGGCAGGGTGTGTTCTAAAATCCTCAGACTGACAACTCCGGTAGGTGGATTATTGCAACTTTGGGCTGCGGGGGTGCAGAGTTAGTATGTGCTTTCTTTTATGGGCCTTACATTGACGACCCTCGTCATCTATCTAATCTGGAGTGGAATCTAATGGAGGTTACATCGCCAATAGTTATCGGGGGGTGGGAGGGGACTCCTCGATCCAACTCTGGATAGGTCTACTCCAAAGAATTATGCCCATGTGTGGGGCAGGCCCTTAAAAAACTGCTGTACAACCTGGCGCTGCTCGATGTGTGGAGATACGGGATAGGAGCCAGTGAAGGCTTTACGTTCCATAGCAAAAAATATGGTCACTTTTCTAGGTTAGATTATTTCTTTGCAGATAGAATCTTGGTAAATGGCATAAAGTCAGTTAGTGTTCTACCCGGCCATATCTCTGACCACATGCTGCGGTCACTATGTCCTTAAAAGGCTATAGTGGCCTGCCTAGGCCAAGATGGACGTTAAAAAGGGCTATCCTCTCTGATTTGGAGGTTGGTGGGGCGTTAAAGCGAGCAAGTGCAGACTATTTTCTTGACAATGTGGGGTCTACTTCCCCGGATGTTGTTTGGGACGCCTTTAAGGCATATATCAGAGGGGTGCTGCAAAATCTGGCTCATTTTAAAACAAAGACTGAGAGATTAGGCTTGAAAAGAATGGAAGATAGAGTGGGATCTTGAGCGGCTGATCTTCTGCGGCTTGCCCCCGGTCAAATATAAGGAGCATCTGCTAAGGCAATTGGAAGAGGCGAGGCAGAACTACAGGATTAAATTAGATCATAAGTGCAGGGAGCAATAGCAAGCTGGCTGTATGAAGAATTTTGAGTATGGTGAGCAAGCGGGGGCACTACTAGCATGGAAAGCCAGGGCAGGTAGATCAATTAATTTTATTAGGCAGTTAGTAGTTAACCCGAGGGGAGATATTTCTGATAAGACAGAAGACATGCAAGCTTGCATCTATCCCTATTCTCCGAGCTATATGCGGGGCTCGATGCCCCCATTACCAAGGAAGAGATCCGTTCATGTCTGTCAGAGCAGAAACGGTAAGGCCGCCGGCCCTGATGCCTTGCCGGTTGAAAAAAACATTTTGGCAGAGATTCCTTCCTTCGGAAGTTCCCTAACTGGAATTGAGCCTTGGATGCAGATGATTGTAGTGAGGCTGAAGGCTGATAGTAGAGTAGATACAGTATGTGGAGAGGACCCCAGCTCCTTATCCTTATCCTGGGCATCTATCTTGGCAGGCTTGAGGCGCTAGAGTTTCATTTGTGCTCTGAGCCTAGTGTTACTCATTTCCGTATGCTAAAACTTGGGGCTTAGAGGGAGAGCGAATCAGAAATATATATATACTCGGCCTGGCGAGCCCTTGTAATGGCAGCCCTGGGGATCATGTTGCTAGGGAGAAGAGACTGAAGAGGGGGTGAGAGAGTAGTAGCCGAATTCCACTGATACTGACCGCTCTATCACCAATTTCACCAGTCTCCTTAGTATTTTGGGTGTATATTACGTGGATGTCTGTGTGGTTAATCATCCAGATCATTAAATTAGTGCTCTTTTATGAGCTTTTTATGAGCTATGTGCTACGGGGTTCGAGCTGAACAAGCTGTCAATATATCTAGTCTGGGGGCAGGAGCACTCCTACTCCTCTGATCCTCTTTGCCAAGGAGAAACTGCACGGAAAATGCAGGAGACTGCAGCAATGCACAACAAGCATTGGCATAGCCAATAGGTCTCGCTTTTGGGACCTTATAAGCATTTAGTTATGCAGCACAATATCCTTGGTACAACAACATCAACTGTTGCATGGCGAAACACTTATAAGGTCCCAAAGGCGAGACCTATTGGCTATGCCAATGCTTGTTTTACGTGCAGCAAAGGTTTTTAATAAATAATTAATTGCAGCTGAGCACATATTAGGAGGCCGTGGAGTACGTAGGTTGAACTACACTAAAAGCGCCCACACAGGAAGTGCACTTAAGTAAACTGCAGGGACGTGCAGTAACAGTTAAGAAAGGAGAGATGTACACTGAGAACAACAGAAATTGCCCACAGACATTGCAGCGCGCCAGGGATGGTGCTAGTTTGTGAAATACATGTTACGGAGGGTGGTGTGGTAAGGATTACTTAGCTGAGAAAGCAGCTGTAAAACACTCCCTTTGTCCACTGTGCAAACGTATGTATGCCTCTCTCCCCCTCTTGCGCTCACTTCAATGGCTTCCTATACGCAAGAGAATTCAATTCAAGATCTGTTGTAGTGCTGCATGGCTAAACACTTGGAAGGTCCCAAAGGCGAGACCTATTGGCTATGCCAATGCTTGTTATCTCATGCATTGGCCCCAATGAACTGTGGCTTCATCAATATCCTTGACTTAAGGAGGTGGAGTCCTATTTCATCTCATGGTGTCATTCCTCAGGGTCCAGTTACATTAATGCTTTTAGAGAGGCTTTAGATAGAAAGGGTTCAATGGAACCCAGAGCAACTCACCTTTTGCATAGCTTTGACTTGATCCAACACAGGTTGCTGTTTTCTGTGCCCTTGGGTTCCTTCAAGCACTACAGGAGCCTAATTTTGAACACCTTCCTGAAATTTCCCTAAAGTTGCTTTAAGTTAAAGTTGTTTGTCTATAAGCAGAAATCACTGGTCACCACTTTGGCGAGCATATGCCTGCCTGGAACCCTTAGTTTCATCATGAGTATTTAGTTCTTCAGTTCTCCCCATTCTTTGATCCTCGGTATCATCAACATCGCTTTTTATTTCAACAAAAACACTGTCCTTCTCACTCTAAGTATTCTGCCTCTCTTCTCCTGAAAAGCCTGGCTAAGGGGCGGAGTCAGGATCTAACTGAGTTGCACCAGGTCGAGATGTTGTGCATACAATTAACTTGTTTCCATATGTGGTCTGGGAAATAAGGTTAAGACGTGCACCAATGCTTCAATGGGCATTTGGGGTTTCAATGGCTATTCTCATAGTGTTCATTTTAAGGGTGGGCGAAGTATTCCGCTCCGCCTACAGAGTTTTCAGAGTTTTGTCCACTTCGCCCTCCGCGCGGAGTGCAGAGTTCTGAAAAACTCTGCAAAGTGACGTGGAGAGGAGTTTTTTCTCTCGAGCAGCTGGCCATTGGTATGTTGGCGAGCACTTGTGAGAAAAAATCACGCACTAGACCTCTTCCCAGCGAGATTTCTCATTGCGGGTGGTCGTGGCAGGTCGCAACCGCTCATGTTAAGAAATCTGCCATTCGCGTTGAGGAAGCTGCCACTCGAGTACAATGTCTACTGGAGCAGCAGAAAGCAACAGCGTCCTCTGGCATGATGTGTAGTGCCGTTCACGCTGATTTTAAAGTGCTGGTCAAACTCTTGGTGCTAAAAATCAGTGCGAGCAGCGTGACTTAACAGATTACGCCGCTGGCGGAACTCCGCGGAGCGTGGCAGAGTTTTTCTGGCTCTTCGCAGAGTTCCATGTAGTGAAACTCCGTGAACTCCGCCCAGGCTTAGTTCAGATAATGAAATTCCTTCGATGAAGGGTTCTATGATCTGACCACGAAATGGTTCTCTCCATCATGGACCAAACATAATAAGGTTTCCTAGTTGGACATATGTTGGGTGGACATCGGGGCTTCACCTGAAACCTTCATTAGGCATTACAGACTTTGTGTGGGTAGGGCCTCTCTTGCAGTCTATTAGCTCACCTCAGCACTGCTAGAATCTGAATTGTTTCTGCATCCATCTTTCATTAAAATTCATGAGTATTACATGCTTCAGACTCTCTAGTTAATGATTCATTTTGACTGTTTGCTTCCTCATCAGAGACGAGAACTGGACAAGGAAAAACAAAGTGATGATGCATTCATGACTAAATGATAATATTGTTTCTGATCAGTCCTGGTCTTGCTCGTCACGGCCTTTGTCTCTACCACCCTTCCGGCGGATGTCAGTCAATTTATTCTGTTAAGAGTTGGTCTGCTTAGTAAGTCTTTACAAGAATTTCTATTTTAGGATGACCTTTTATGACCTCATACCAGTGAAAGGGAGGATTAAAACATGCTTTTAGGAAGCTATTTGGGTGCTTACCTCGCATACAATATCACCCCTTTGACATAAGGACTGAGACGAAGAGTAAGAAACAGTGTAATGGAGATTACCAGTGCTGATCTGGGTATTGACTTCAGCTTCCCGCTTCCCACACAATCTGTCTTTGTTGAACATGCCGAGATTAGAGTGGGGACTGCCCCATGTCCCCGATTATTTTCGGGGAGGAGGGGAATATTACCTCTTGGGTCATCTTCTGTGGCTACTGCCACAGAGACAACCCGGAGTGGCAGACTCAAATAGCAATGCATTTTAGTATGATAAAGGTATTAGCATTTCCATAATCGGGAAAACTCTCACTGAAACTTAAAAAAATAAAACTCTTTTTAAAAGCAGTCCGGTTTGTTTTAAGGAAATAGGAATGCTTAAAACATACTTTTTAAAAAGCAGTCTCAGGAATGGTGGTCTGCTGACCATTGCAGGCTACCGTCCTTGGAATGTTGGTCAACTGGAATGATTTGCGATCTGCGACCAACCAAATTAATATTAATTTGGTTGGTCAGACTGCGACTAACGCCAGTTCCTAGTGCAAAATGATATTCTGGTGAAAAACAAAACAAAAGGCCAGTCGTAAATTAGCGACCACTTTTTCCGACCTGAAAAAAGTTAATCTTCGCCTAAATTATTACAAATAAAACATGATGCCAAAGTAATATGTTGAAATATTCGCCCTGGTCTTGAGCAGTGTGGCTCGCTACTGGACACTTCCGCTTTAATGTTAGTCATGTTAGCATGACTGACGCCCCGCCACGCACTGCCGCACAGCCTTGTGAAGTGAGTGAGGCATCCTGTAAGTTCTTTGACAGCCATGACTCAAGAGCATCTGCGACCTGCTCTCGATACAAACGTTCTAGGCGTGGGCTCTTTCAGCACAAGACAAATCGCATGCACACCCACCGGGGACATAATCAGTTTATCACCAGGACAAAGCGCTGCGGCCTCCTCCTCGGACCAATTTGTCAGCATGAACCCTGTCATTTTTCACAGGCTCCGGTTCCGGCTTGAAGGCACTACCTGCAGCCCAACAATTGGACGGCAGTCCCTGCTCGCCCGGACCCATCGGCTCCCCGCCATGATCTTCGGGGATGCGCACCCCACATTAAACCTGGGCCTCTCTCAGGAGGGCCGGCAGCCTGCACACCGAGGCGGGCCATTGGAATATTTCCTGCATGCTAAACAGAGCCCTGTGCACCGCCCGCCGCTGCGAGATTGTTATAAATGCTGTTTATGGTGCCTGCCATGACAACTCTGAAGGACGCGGCGGAGGGTTTATCTCCGGATTACTCTTCTGCCTTCAGAATATCTAATCAGATTCCCAATGATCCCTGGCGATGATAAGACACAGCTTGTAGCAATAAGGTATTAATAAATCGCCTTTTCAATAAACCAAAATCCTAGCATCATTACTCTGACATGTTTGCTTTAGTTTTGTTCTGCGGCGGGGATAGGTCGGGCGGATTATAGGCCTAACTCCGTAAAGGCCCGGAGGCAGGGGAAATGGAGTACAAATGAGACGGGGGCCAGAGGGTAATGCCGAGATTGCTATGACTGCCGGCGCCAGGAGTGTTTTTTAAACAGACGTGAAACACATATTATTCAGACGGCGAGGAGATTGGTGAAAAATAGTTGTACTCGGGAGATGACAATTTAGTTAACTCACAAGCCTGCTCCAGCTGCACACCAGGTTATCAATAAAGGGAGTTGGGGTATCTGTGCAAGGCACTCTAAGCAGCCACCACCAGGGGGTGCCAGATTGTTCCTGGAATCAAATTTGGTCTTATGGGAAAGGGGGGAGGGGAGGAAGGTCGACGACGGAACAAAACCGTCACTTTATTTTAGGACGCCACAAATCCTAGCACTGGCCCTATCTGAGACAAAATGGTCAAGGTCTATAAACAAAGTTCCAATGTTACAGTGTTTTTGTGTTTATTTAGTTTCTACAGTGCCCACTTAAGTGTTTCTAAGCACCCAGCCAAGAGCAATTAAAACCGAACATGAGAGCATATTAAAACAAGCGCCCGCCTTTGTTTCGGCTGCGCACGTCGTCCTGCCTGCAGTAAGAAAAGAGAAGCGGGGCGAGCGAGCGCGGCAGCCTGCTGAGCTGACCACACGCTCGTGCATCGTGCCTGAAACGTGCGGGTAACCGCACGGAAAAGGCCATTGTGCACGAGCGTGTGGTCCGCTTTCAAATGCCCACTACATAAAGTCTTCACCAGAAGCAGCGCTTGCGCGCTACTCTAGGCTCGACCTAAAAACGACTCAAAGATGCTGGAATTGCTAACATTGATAAGGTTATAACTATCAAGGAATCAGGCGAGCAAGCAGCAAGTGGAGGGGCAAAAAGGAGGCAGCAGTAACTAGCTGTATTTAATTAGCATATAGGAGGCATAGCTAGGTGGATTAGCAGGCAAGTTGGCGTGCAGGCTCCTCCAAGAGGCACAAGCCGCATTGGTCTAACGTCGACGGCCTCCACACCGCGTGAGGAGCCTACGGCCTAATGCCCTTACCGACAACCTGCTATAGAACACTGCTTTCATTACTCTTCTCGCTTTGCTCTGGCTAGTCTGAGCGCTCTCCCCGTGCTTCTGCCTGTGCTGCCCTGTTTCTGTTTTTAGGTCACGCCTGAGACAGTAAGCATGCTCTATCGCTCGCAACGATATTTTGTTTAAAAAAAAAAAAAAAAACCTCTAGAAAGGGGCTTTTAGTTTGCCTGTTACCTACCATTGTTTGGCATCATTGTCACACTTATTTTCTTCTTTTTCATTGGTGAGCGCATCTGCGCTTATCTGACTTACTTTGTCATTACGTTTTTGTTGTCTTCTCTGGAGCATGGATGAAGTACTGATTGATTTAAAAAAAAATTAATTAGTGGTCTAACGTGCTGCTTGCATTTAGATTGTGGTATTTTTTTTTGTGTGTACGGTTTGTATGCTCTTTTTACATGGTCCTATGTCGCTCCTCACTACTATACACTCCTAGTTGCAGCTCTTCTGATGCCTTTCCTCCATGCTCCGCTGTCCCTCCTTTGTATCGTGTAAAAGGGAATGCAGTAGTCTGTCATCATGTGACAGTGTCACTTACCTCTGAAGCATTAAACTTTTCTGCCAGGCATTTTTTAGGTTTCCATGCTGCTTTTCTAGAGGATTTTCCTCTAGCTGGGCATGTACAAGTAGTTAAATGTGTCCTTACAGTGAAAAATCCTCTAAAGTTATTTTCACAGTAGCAAGACCGGCTGTTCCAAAGGAAAATACAAACTTAGATTATAACATCTAATAATGCTAATTTCCGTTCGAAAACCGCTAGAAAAATAATGAAACATTAGTTTAATAGTTATTAAAAATCCAATTCAATGGTGGTCAGATTTATGACAATTTTTTTTTTAATAAATCTTTTTTATTGATAGAATAACATAAAATACAAAAACACAACCAAAACAAATGCAGTACAGTGCATTGATTCGGACAATCAAAAATAATGGTATACAATAGACATATAGGTCCAGGCATTGGGTTACTTACAAAGAACACATAACATCTTTCCATACTTTAGCTCATTAAATGTCTTCGTCATCAATCACAAGGGAGGGATGGAGGCTGAACGGAGTACACAACAAGCCTCTGCTCTCATTCCACTGGCCCCATATTTTTGTCCATTTATGTGGGCAACCCCTACTTTCGTAGACAACCCTCTCCGCCTGCATGCACCAGTCCATGTCCGACTCCCAGTCAGTATATCTAGGCTGCGTTTCTCCCTTCCATGTTCTAGCTATATTACGCTTCGCCACCATACATCCCAAAGTATCCCATAATTGCTCAGTGCGTGACAGATTGGTGGCATCCCAGATGTTTAACAGACATAACCGGGGGGAAACATCTATCGGTAGCTTACATATTCGGGTCATGTTAGTGATAACTCTTTCCCAATATTTCTGGAGAATCGGGCATTGCCACCATTGATGTATATAGGTACCCATACTACCGCACCTACGGGGACAGTCCGTGGATTCCATTACCCCCATCTTGACCAGTACCGAGCTGGTGTAATAAGTCCGGTGCAACAATTTAAGTTGAATAAGTTTGAATCTGGAGCGGATCGCAACTTCGCGGGGGGAGGCCAAAGCTTCCCACCAGTCGTCATCATCCAGGTCACCCACGTCGTCTGCCCACTTCATCCGGATTCTTTCTTGTGCGTCGGGGGTATGATTGAGAATTTTACGGTAGGTCAAGGAGATGGCTCTTTTGGGGAGATAGTCGTCTAACAATCTGTCTTCCAGAGGCGAGGAGACCGGCAAATCCGAATCTCTCGGAATAGCTTTGTACAGCGCATTTCTAGCCTGTAGGTAGCGAAAGGTTTCCCTATCGTCCAGCTGGTAGTCTCTTTGCAGGTCGCTAAATGGGATCACTCTACCCTTAACCCACATGTCTCCCACTGTCGAGAGGCCAATCAAGTCCCATTTGTCGAATCCTGGTTGTTGCGATAACATACCTAAACGGGCTGTTTCCAATAGCGGAGTAACTTGGGTTATTTTGTCTTTCTATCCCAGAACACGTACTGCTGTGAGCCATAAGGCGACAGTAGAGGACGTAGGAGTAAATCTGGGCGTGTACTTTGCCCCCCCCCCTACAGTGCCCTCAGATAGGTGCCAGGGAGCATATTATGTCTATCCATTCTATAAGCCGGGTCCGATTTGGGTCGATGGACCCAATGATTCAGAACGACTAATTGTGAGGCCCAGTAGTAAGATCTAATGGCGGGCAAGGCAATGCCCCCGTCATACCAGCTTTTAGTTAGCTTGGTGAGGGCAATACGGGGAGTGCCCTGATTCCAAAGCAAAGCGCGCACTTCGGAATCTATTAATTGGAAATACTGCTGTGGGACCAAGTATGGTGTATTTTGCAGGGCATACAAAAAGCGTGGGAGCGCCATCATCTTGTAAAGGGCCGCTCTACCTAAAAGTGTAAGGGGTAACGTTTTCCAATGGAGTACGTTCGCTCGGAGGCGGTTCAAGGGGGGCATTAAATTACGCTCATAGAAAACGGAGGGATCTGGCGTAACATATATTCCTAAGTAATGAAAGCTGTCTGTTACTATTTGGGCCGCACAATCTGATGGTAGACTCGGAGGGTCCCCACTCAAGACATAAATTAGGGATTTGTCCCAGTTAATAGTGTACCCGGAATGTTTTTGAAAGAGAGCAAAGATGTGTAGCACTCTACGAATAGAAAAGGGGGGTTTAGCCAAGTATAGGAAAATGTCGTCGGCGTAGAGGGAAATCTTATCCGTACATTCCAATGACCAATTTAGGCCCCTAATAAGGGGGTCTCCCCTTATCCAGATCGCCAGGGGTTTCAGTGCCAAGGCAAAGAGCAGGGGTGAAAGCGGGCAACCCTGTCTTGTGCCTTTTCCCAACGCAAAGGGCACCGAACGAGCTCCATTTACCGAGATCCTGGCCAGGGGTTCAGAGTAAAGAAGGCGCACCCAGGACAGAAAGCGACTACCAAAGCCATATTGTTCAAGTACGGCGAACAAAAAGGGCCATTCGATCATGTCAAAGGCCATTTTGGCGTCAAGGGACATAATAATGGAATCCTCCTGTATAGTGGATGCTCTGCCCAAGACACCGTATAGCCGGCGGAGATTCAATGCTGTATTTCTAGTGGGCATAAAGCCGGACTGATCAGGATGAACTAGCTTGAGGAGGCACGGGGAGAGACGTCGCGCCAGAATCTTTGCTAGGATCTTAACCTCAGGGTCCAATAGAGAGATAGGCCGATAAGAACTACATTGTTCGGGGGGCTTACCCTTTTTATGAATTACTACGATATTCGCTAGTCTCTGCGTCTCAGGCAGAGTACCCCGGGTAGCGCATTCCTCATACATTCGGACTAAGAATGGGGCGATGGTCGTAGCGTTAGATTTATATAGTTCGATTGGGAGGCCACTCGGGCCCATGGCCTTACCAGACTGCAAGGAGCAGATTGCTTTGGATACCTCTTTGGCTGTCAAAGCCGCGTCAAGGTCCTTAACTTCCTGGGCGTCTAGGACAGGCAGTGGCAAAGTAGCCAGCAGTTCCGCCGCCTCCGCCTGGGTAGACGGCTGCAGAGATGTATATACCTGTTCATAATGGGTGGCAAACACTCCCGCAATCTTGGTTCTGTCCTGTATTTTATCGCCCCTCTGATCGATGATCTGCGCCACCCACCTATGTGCCAGCTCTCTTTTGTCCGACCACGCCAACAACTTGCTAGCCTTGTCACCTATATCGTAAATACGATGTTGAGTGGCCCGGTATTGTGTCTTAGCCGCCTCCTCAGCAACATCCCTGTACATTTTTTGATTTATCGACAGTTTATGCGCTGTGGCAGACGTATGCGAGGCCGTCAACTCGCCTTCCAGTCTGGTCACCTCTTCCTCCAACTCCACCAGTTGTCTACGTATCTCTTTTCTATGGCCCGCACCCACCGCCACCCCACAACCTCGGATCACGACCTTATACGCCTCCCATAATGTTACGTCTGAAGCAACTGAGCCATCGTTTTCTGCGAAGTAATTTTGGGTGGATTTCACCAGCTTGTCTCTTATCAACGGCACTTTGAGATACCAGGGGTTAAGGACCATTTTGTGTCGGGTCGGGGGAGGGACACCTCCATAAAGCTTCATAATTGGAGAGTGGTCAGAGATTCCCCTGGGAAGGAAGGTGGTTCCCTCGAACATGGGGAGCTGAGAGGCTTTACAAAAGAGATAATCGATACGAGACAGACTCCCATGTACCCCAGAGAGAAATGAGTATTGTAAGGAGGTGGGATTACAGGTCCTCCAGACATCTATCAAACCCAGTGCCTCAAGAAATTCCGCAAGTAACTTCCCTGATGACTCTCCCCCCCCTGGGTGGCAAACGATCTAATTCACAGTTGAGAGCGGCATTACAATCGCCCCCTACCAATACGTCGCCGTCGGGCAAGCTCAGCAGGTGTGGCCCTAGGTCGGCAAACGTGACGGACTGAAGTCTGGGGGGCACATACATTTTTGACAATTAAGTAAAAAATACTTTTAGAAAGTTACCTTTTCCCAGTCTAAAGCCTCTGGCTTTACATTTGTTTTTGTACTTCTGCTAGCCACTATTTAGCATCCATTGGTGTGAATGGATATGAAATGTCTACCAGGAGCAAACAATATGCTGACCTCTCTGAACCTGACAGAATAATGAGGGTGGGGCTGTGAGCATCCTTGTAGACATTAGTGTCAGCTCCTGCTTGACGGGTCTGCTGGGGGTTTACGTAAGACATTCTAGGTGCACTTTAAAGAAACCTCCCCCTGTCACAGGCCACTGTTATCTGACACTTGGGCAGGGACCTTTGTTTGTCCTCCCAGCCAGGCAGGCTCCAATCACAATGGGCCTCATTTTGACATTACAGTGTTATGTCCACCTTTAATGTCAAATCTTGCTTTACAGGTCTGCTTGGGTTTTTTTGGCAACGTCATATGGAATGTAGAATGTTGAGGATTATGTGGAACGGTAGTGAAAGACTGTTCAGAGGGAATGACGGTTGGAGACAGTTGGTGGGAGCTAGCGGAGGCTGAGGGAGCATCACTCTTCAGGAGATCTAGCGGAGGCTTAGGGATGGCCACTCTTCACAGGGCATGTAGTTAATAAATATTTACCTTAACATTTACTGAGGATGTGAACTTTCTTTATTTCAACAGTTTTACAGGGCACACATCAAAGGGCAAGAGCAAGATACAATACAGAATACAATTCATGTGTTTCCATTGTCTGCTTGCTGGAAAACACTGCTTTATTCGACCTTGCTTTATTCAACAAGAGTGTTATATTCAAGTTTATTGGAGTTCAGTGTCTGCGCCAAATGGGATTTTTAGTGTTAGATGTCAGAAGATGCCAAGATTACCTTAATACACTCCCTATACGCACAAACCCAGCGCCCTAGTTTAGCATGGCCGAAGACTTTCACCATCTTGAACATGCCCAAAGTCGGTATGATTGGCCTCGGGAACTGTTACCCAATTGGTTAGGGCATGCCACCTTCTAGCTCGTGCCAGGCATAAAAGTGGCATCTCCAGGCACCCACTTCAAGACACTCTTGGACCTGAAGAAAATCAGAAGAGGACTGTACTTACTGTCTGTGACCCAAGAAAAGGAGGACTGGACCTGCTCTCTCTTGTACAAAGAAGGATTTTTGCCATTTTGCTAATAAAATGTTTACTGTTTCTCAGATTTAGGTTTCTTATTGTTATGCATTTAAACTTTTACTGTTTTAGTACTGCATAAATACTTAACACATTTCCTCTAAGTTAAGCCTGTCTGCTCCATGCCATAGCTACCAGGTCGTTGAGCTTTGGTTTCTTTAGTGACTTTAAGGGTTCACCAAGACAAGGGTTGTGATTATTCGTTGAGGTAGTTAGTCACCCAGCCCTATTAATAACCCAATTTCTTTTTTACATGTATCCATCCATATGTATAAGCTGTTCAAACTTGTGTATGTATTAGTTGCTAATGCAAAGCCTTTACGATCATGATGAGCTCTCTAAGGAAATACAGTGAGTTTGGATTGCATTTCTGACAATTTCCAGTAGAAAATGTGTTCACACCTTTGCAAAGTTTAACCATTTGAGGCTACCACTAATGCTCCCAGAATGCTTCATGATTAACTGCAAATAGAGGTAGAAGCTTGAAAGCAAAACTTGAGTGTTTTCCAAACAAAATGTGCACAAAAAATAAGTCTAGAAAAAACGTTTTGCTAAACTATTGTGCAATTAAAGGTATCATTTCTTTGAAGCATCATTTAGTAAATTCTGTTCGATGAATATTAGCATTTCCAGTAAAGATTAATAATGGCGAATCAGTGTAAAACCAAGTTCAGCAAGATTATGGGAAAACATGCAAATAAAGAAGCATTGGCAAAGCCAATAAGTCTGGGATAGTTGTTTTGACATGGTTCTTGTAAAACATTGTTTCCGGAGCTGCACCACCATCACCAATATAACAAAAAAATTGACTAATAGCAAAAATATTGTTCTTAAAAAGCAAAGCACACATTGTAATAGCAGTCCTTGGCACTGAAGGGAACTAATTTATGTGTGAGGTTGTGCTCCTTGTGAAAGAGCAGAATGCAGTCACTCACAGTAAAGACAACTAATGGCGAAGAAGGCTGTCCCATGCTGTATATATTGTAATAAGCAGAAGCAAAATATGAATGATACAACAGACCAGTGGATTTGCTGGCTGAAAGCCCATGTGAAAGGCAGCGAGTCTTCTAAGACCCTCAATGCTGCCCGGTGCAGGGTTCCACCTCTAATTCACTTTGGGTTCGCTATCAAAATAATGAGGCAAGCGCTGGAAACTGGAAGACAAGAAAAAGGTTTATTTCTCATGAGGAGATCACGTCAACTGCAGACACCGGGATGTCTGAGGGAGGTGTTCTGCTGATAACTCCTTTGGCTCTTCCTTTTATACAGGTTTGACACAATGCATTGGTTTCATCAACATGGTTACACAAGCTTGGGGTCCCCGCCCGGGCAGGTTGTCACACAAGCCCAACAGTAATTCTCTTCCCACCCAGGTCAAACAGACAATCTTATCTTGCAGCTGGACCTTGCTTCAGGGTCTAAAACATGTGAGACCGGCCAGATCTAAGAGTCCGTTCTGTTGATAAAAACAGGTCCCATTGTTGGTAACAACAAGTCTTGCTGTTTGCAGTGCAATAAATCATGTTGCAAGAGTCTTTTTGGTGTTTGGAACCTGTTTGTGTAACTAGGTGCAGTGAAGGGTAGAGTGTCCAAAGGTTTGCCTGAAAACGGAGATGAGAGGAAAAACGAGTTTGTGGCAGCAAGTGGCGCTGAGATTTGTTGCGGCAAATAGAGTTTATAGCCCCCAGCACACGTACCAGGTCGGTCAGAGGGATGCTAATAAGGGCAGGGTGAAACAAAGGTGACCAACAGAGTACAAAATGGCTGTGATAGATTAAAATGACTGCAACTTATGTGCACATAGAATTCCACCAGACAAGATGGCGCAGGTAATGTTCACGATTGTCGTTTTGCTTTTAACACCCATACGTTCTGTATATTATGTATATACATTTTAATAAAACAAAAGGTCTTGCCTAACACCAGATCTAATTAGGGGCCCAATTCTTAAAGTCACAAAAGTGCAGATTTACAACTTTCTTGAATTCAGAAGAATTTACTGAATTAGGCCTGAAAACTGTACCCCCAGAAAGAAAAAGTTTGTGAATTGCATTTTCACATAATATGTGTATGTACATCTGCTCATGAAAAAAAAAATCTGCTGAGCATTTGCAAGTTCACTTTACACGCAACCTTTTTTCACACCCTGGTAAAGGTGCTACTACTGCACTTGGCAGGAGTAAAGTTCCATCCTTTCTCAGTGTGGTAATACATTGGAGAAGAACTGTTGAAAACCATTAAAATGTAAGTTTGTAGGTGTGTACAGACTCACAGCGCATTCCAACCATGGAACCACTGCCATTTTCAGCCCCAGTATGTAGTTTGGAAGAACGGTGGCCAAATCAGGACATTACTAAAATCCTAACCATGATATGAGTTGTGACATAATCAGAGAGGCTAATATTAGAGTTCTGATATGAGAGTTCGTCCATAATTTGTCACCACACTGCTTCACACCAAAAGGACAAGTGAATTTTTATTGTAGGAAAAGTAAATAAATGAAACATCCAGTTCCATGGACAAGTAGATATTTTATAAAATTCTATAGCTCTGAAACATACTTCTGTAGAAAGTCACACATAAGTTGATCAGACCTTGTTGACATCTTGCGACTAAGGTTTTGGTTTACCCTTGTAAGCTGGCATCAACGGACTTCAGGTCCATCAACTTTGAAACCAGAGGTTATTTGGGCTAAAGCCAAACCACAGAGGATGCCTTCCTTTATCTGTGCCTGAGAACGTTACATAAATTTAACCAATTCACAGTGGTAATGATTGGCCGAAATTTCACACACATTATAATACCCCAAACTGGCAGCTGAGCAAAGCGACTATTGCCTGTGCCACCACATCCGCATCTTTTATACCATAGTTGTTTTTGTAAGGAACATTTGTGGACAATAAAATAATGGTGCTGGTTTTCCAAAATACATGCTTTTAAGTGAAGTAGATCCGTTACAGAAATCTGAATTGGAACATGTTCTGGAAAATTATTTTAAGAGGGCAAATTGTTTTCCTAAATGTAACAGCACCACCATTTATTGCGTCCAGACTGGACATCTTTGTGACCTTGGTTCTTGTCTTGTATTTATATAGTGCTTCGTACCCCTGACAGGACGTTGAAGTGCTTTTTGGCAAGTAGCACGCTACTTTGGAACCCAAAGGATTAGTGGTGGATTAGTATAGATAAATATGAGTTGTTAATTTGAGGGGTGGACACGTGAGTCAATTAGTTTGATTAAATAGGATAAAGTAGGGATAGAGGAGGAAAGAGATCATAGTAGCTAGATGAGGTTTGGGATGAGTCAAAGGAGAGAAGGAGGGAAGAGTCTAGAAAGGGTTGTTGGGGAGATCATAGTATTAAAATGAGGTTTGGTGTGGGCCAAGGAGGGATAGAGGATGTAAGAGTCAAGAAAGGATCTTAGGGAGATCATGACAGTAGAATGTGGTTTCGGATGAGTCAGAGAGTGGAGATGGAGGATATATTGAGAGAGGTATATAGTGAGATATACAGTAGTGCATTGGAGAGAGTTGAAGGTTCTTTCTTTCGGAGTAAAGTAATAAAATATATGGATACATAATTACATAGAAAGGGTATACATGTATAAAGGAAAATAATAAAGAGACATAAAATTGTATTGCATGAAGTTCCATATGTGCAAGTATGGATTGATAGTTAGAAATTCAGACTTTCAGGTGTTGCTGTACGTAAAAGCCAATTTATTTGTGTGTTTTTTAAAAACATTCTTGGAAGTTTCCAGGTGCCAAATAGAAAAAGTTGATAATTTTGTGTTTCAGTAGATTTGTATTGGCATTTACATGAAACGAAGGACAAAAATATAGAACTTTATCTTGGTATGACATCAGGATAGAATGGACCGAACACAGAACATATATTACAGGTTACAACAAACTCCAACGTCGTGCTAACTTTAGGATTGTACATATTTCACAAAACTAATTCAGGGGCAGTGACCACTTTATAAAGAAGACGTATCACACAGCACCTCCAGAATTCCAACCAGTCAATGGGACTCTAAAACAAGGGCCTAATTGGGTTTAAAGCCCATTGACCGATTCCTGCAGGCACCTACATGTCCTAACCTAGGTGTGCCAGACAGACAGACAGACACACACCTGTGACCTCCATAATTTAAGTACAGCTTTAGGCTGCATAAAACCATAGTTCTTTCCATTTAACTTCACCCAGAGCTGTGCCGGAAACCATATGTAGGCCACACAACCTTTTGAAAGTCGGACCTATACTCCTAGATTTAACTGTTTTGCTAGCCTCATGTTTTAAAATAAAATATATCCTAACCTAAATGTATACTTGTGTACATGTATACAGGGACTTTTGGTCAGCCCTCTTCATTCATTGGTCTGTCCAGGTGTCATTCACATTTTAATTCCGCCCACCACAGAATACAGCATGGGTCACTAGGTTAGCTCACTTCAGCCATTGGCTGTCTGAGTGATGGCACTTTGCTTGTGCATGTACACCTAAAAAGTGGATAATGTAAGTGCCAGGATTGCTGAGTCACTCCCTCCTTTAATGTTTAATTTATCTATTTAATTTATAAGGGTCTTTTTTTAATTTTTATGCACAGCACCTTTAGACAGTACCACATTTACTTGGTATTACTTTTTAAACTTTTATTACGTATTTAATACCTACTTTGTTTGTTTGCAAATATATAAATAAAAAAATACTTTCAAGGTCTGCCATGTTGGCCTAGCCAATGCATGTTTTTTCATTAACATTTTTATTGCGATTTAGTGACTGTAGTAAGGAATGTTCTAGCTATCCTGAAGGAGAATTATGTTTTCTAACTGCTCTTTAATCTCCGCTGTACTCCTGCTTCTTTTCTGCACCTATAATACACAAAGAATCTAATTGAGCGATTCCAGTCTGTTTCTGAACATTTAAACTATACAGGTCACATACATTATTATTATTATTTTTTTACAAACACTTTATTGGCCTTTAGGAATTACACCAACATTGTTTCAAAGGAATACACTGAAATAAAATCAGGCTCCCCATCCCGCCACCCCCTCCTCCCTACAGTGGTAATGGAAGGTAAATGATATCATCAATAAGTCTACGGGTATCAGGCGGGGGGAGAAATGGAAAGAACAGCAACCCATCAGTCCCATATACAGGAGCATTCCATTTCTCAGATAAAGATATGAAAAGAGGAAGAAACAACGTTACATAGTTACTTGCGATGGTGATATATAGGCGTACATAATCCATCACTTCATACTGTCCACGGAGACCCATGCCAACTTTTAACATAGTAACTACTCCCCTCCCCCATGTTCAAGTCATGAAAAGTGTTAAAATATATGGGTTTTTCTTAGGCCGAACATTGAGATTTTAGCCATCGCTTCTTGGCTATCGCTCCCCACGATTCTCCGGCACCAGTTGTATTTCCCCCTCATCAGCAGCCTCCCGTGTCCCCGGGGTTTGTGGGTCTCTCAGTTCTGATAACACATAAGACCATGTCTGAAGACTGTCTGATAGCTGTTCATTCTTCTGGACAACTTTCATTCGGACCGTTTCCGCAGTCGCCCACTCACACGTCTCTTATCCATTCCTCTCTTCATTGGGGGATTGGTCGAAGCCATCCTATAGCAATGCATCTCTTTGCTAGTACTAACCCCAGGAGAGCAAAATGTCTACTTAGCTTCTTGTGTTTTGGTAAAGGTAATAAACCCAGCTTCACTTGTCAGATCTCCATAGGAATTACCCAACCCATGACCTTTCGGAGGCGTGCAAATACATCTTCCCAATAAGAGAGTAGTGTCAGACAAGCCCAAATCATATGGGAACAGTCCGCTGCCCGTGATCCGCACCTTGGACATACATTTGTGCGAGCCGGGTAGATTATATGTAGTGTTTTGTGGGGTGAGGTATGTCTGATGAACAAAGTTGTATTGAAGGAGCTTAAAATGTGCATTGGAACTCACCCTCTGGACCCCCTCATGAACCCTTAGCCTTCTCCCTCTGACAGAGGCTCCTCAACTAACGCATCCCATTTTGATTGTAAGGGCAGAGTCCCACATGGTATGTCATCTCATAAGGCTCAATAAAGATGGGACACCAATCGCCTACCTTGCGTCATATATAGCATCACTTTTGAAACGACGGCCAGATCTCCCATGCTACACTTGATATCTTTTCGTATTGCAGAAAATGCCCTGTTCCCAGATTAAAGGTGGCTGTCACATCCTCGCGGGTGATAAATTTCCCGTCTACATACAGATTTCTCAACAGTCGGCACCCTCCCTCCCTTCGGCGCCGCACAGACCTAGAATCAGCGATATAGGCGAAGGGATGCAGCGCCCACAGTAGCATATCCGGGGCATAAGGGGCATGTTGCACCACCCGTTTTACCACGTTTTCCCAAGTTATAGCCACATGTCATGCAATGTATGGAAGCGATATGGAGACCCCAGTACCGAGCATCAGGAGATCTGGCAGAGGGCGACCACCGCACGTGCCAGCCAGGAGTCCCCATTACCAGTTATTATCGCTGCCCAGCCAATGCACCTCGTGTTGTAGTTGGGATGCCATATAATAGAACCCTAAACAAGGAACCAAAAAGCCCTCCTTTACCCCATGTTCTCTGTAGTGTTGCCAGGCGCACTCTCCTGCGCCTGTTGCCCCACAGGAGGTCTACCAATAAGCCCTCTAGTGTCTGGAAGTAATGCCTGGGAACCATGTAGAGCGAGTGTTTCAATGCGTACAGATATCGAGGTAGGATAATCATTTTTACAATTGCAAGCCGGCCCATAAGAGATAGCGGTATGTCTCACCAAAACCGTATGGAGCCGCGTAATCCGTCTATCACTCTTCCAAGATTGAGGTCTAGGTAAGAGGAGGCTGTGTTTGCCAGTCGGATCCCCATGTGTATCGTTCCCTCGGCCACCCACGGTAACCCCACCTACGGTAACTCAGAATTCGGTGTCCCCGCAAGTCTGCCTATGGGGATCAGTTTGGATTTCCCTAGATTGATACAGAGACCCGAAACCTTTCCAAATCTTTGTAGCTCCGCAAGGAGGAGAGGCACCGAACATGCCGGCTGCCGGAGATATACCAGCGTATCATCAGCAGAAAGGGAGACCACATGATTGATCTCCCCCAGCTTAATCCCCCAGGGTCCCATCCGTTCCCGCAGGGCGGCTGCCAAAGGTTCCATAGCCACCGCGAACGGGAGTGGTGAAAGCAGGCAACCCTGACGGGTGCCCCGGCAAAGTGCAAATGGTTTAGATTCCAAGCTTCCAACTCTTATTCTGGCCATAGGGGCCGTGTAGAGCATGTAGGGTCTCTGTCATGTTTTGGTATCATGGCTACTAAGGCCTCTCGCATTGAGGTCGGTAAAGAGCCAACTGTGAGTGCTTCGTTGTAGACCTCCAGTAGGCGATCATCCAGCAGAGGAGCGAACCTCTGATAGAACTCCACCGGTAACCCATCACTTCCGGGCTTTTGGAAGATTTGAGATGTTGAATGGCCATCAGGATCTCCTCTCTATTAATCGGGGCACTCAGAACCTCAGTTACCTCCGGGTCCAACTGGGGGAGCTCGACAGAGGCCAGGAAGGATCGGTCTGCCTCCCATGGGGGGTAGGACTGTTCTGCATATACACAACTGAGATGCTTAGCCAGATCTTCGGTGATCATGTGCTGTGTGTACTATTTTCTAGCTGCTATCCTGGAGCTGTAAGATGGGGGGGGGGGAAGAGTCAACAAAGCTCCTGTTTTATCTTCCTCCATATGCAGGTGTTGTCGGTATGTAGTATGTGTATGTTTCTCTTACCTGCACCAATCTGCTAGTAAGGCTTCCCGGGTGACACACCACTCCGTCATAGTGTGAAGGTTCACAGGGAGCGCCGCTTCCAATTTACCCAACTTTGCCTCTTGTGTGGTTTTGTCTTTTTCCAATTGACATCGGACCCCATAGGACGTCTTAATGCATACCCCCCTAAGGACGACTTTCATGGCCTCCTACTTTAGCGCTCAACCTCCAATTCTCCTCAAAGTAGCGCTCCAAAGCGTCCTAAATTGTAGCTACAAAGGGGGATCCGTCAAGGCCTCGGTACCAAGGCGCCAAACGGGTATCGCCAAGCGAACCCGGGCCCTTCCAAGGCTGCTTAATACTGGTGAGTGATCAGAGAGGTACCTAGGTAGACAGGTTATCCCTTCCACCTCGGGCATAAGCTCATCTGTGAGGAACCAATAGTCTAAACGACTAAAAGTTCCAGACTCTGGGGAGTGACAAGAAAACAATCTTTTAGTTTGGTGACGTTCCTGCCATATATCCCACAAACTGGGAACAAAGAACAAGGGAACCCTACTCAGGCGGAGCCTGGGTAAGTAAGTTAGTGGGGAAACAATGGCTCCTGTGGAGTGATAAAAGTTGCTTATAATACAATTCTGCCCAATGGCAATGTACAGGGTTGGATTGATGTCAAAAAGAAAGCTAGCCGCAGACACCGAGGATACAGTCAATTTATAAACTTGTTTATATAGTAAGTAAATGAAATAAACAATATATACATAGGGCTTGGGAGTCAAAATACTTTTGTACAACAAACAATAATTTCAAAAAATAGTGCGAGGTGTCCCAGTGAAAAAACGTTGGAACCTAAACTAGTGGTGACATAATATGTGACATATGTATAAGGTTTCACTTTAAAACATTTTGGCGACCATTGGAAATTTGGCAATATATTGGACAACACTTTATACAATCATAAGTGCTGGGTAATGGTTCGCCTTTGTTAACTGTCGACGGCGTTTCGACCCTATATGAAACTTACCCCATGTGAGGGTAGTGTTAGACAGGCAGGGGAGATGGCGGGGCCAGAAGATCTTGGCGATAATTGGGCAACGAGTATTCACAATTGTCAAGAGCTGTGTGTGAGGAACGGGAGATAGAACTATGAGCTAATTATTCTATATTAATGTGTGACTACAATATGGCAGTAAAAAAGAGATTACAAGCTTACCCGTGTGCGTGTATGTACGCTCTGACTGCTCAGGAGAAGAGCCGCAGTAGGATTCAGATAGTCGCTTCGTGTTAGGCAATAAATGCCGTGGTTTTTTTTTAATGGAGCTCTAAAATAATAAGAAAGTCGGGCGCTTGGTAAACAATTTTTACAATATTGTGGTTGTCTATAGGCAAGGAATTAAGGGCTATCAGTACCTTAGTTGTGCTGTAATAGCGAGTTCTATATTCCCCGAGCGCTGCTGGAACAGTGGAGCGTCCGTCTCCCTGTTCGGTGCGATGACAACGGGATGATGGATGTCTAGCAATAGATAAGGGAAATGTTCCCGCCAATTGACGGTGAACCAGACAAGGCTGCGAGATCTGGGGTACCGATCTGCTCTGTGGTTCTGTGTGCCATAATAGATGTAGACAACAGACTGATGGGATGTGGCTGATCACATTAGCGTAAGAACAAAGTGTTTAGCAAAGAAATGAGCAATGTATGGACCCCTGAAAGTACTGTTACAGTCTCTAAGGATAGTGGAATAATGAGCTGCACAGCGGGACTGCACACAGCCTGTTACGGCTCTTCTCCTGAGCAGTCAGAGCGTACATACACGCACACGGGTAAGCTTGTAATCTCTTTTTTACTGCCATATTGTAGCCACACATTAATATAGAATAATTAGCTCATAGTTCTATCTCCCGTTTCTCACACACAGCTCTTGACAATTGTGAATACTCGGTGCCCCGATTATCGCCAAGATCTTCTGGCCCGCCATCTCCCCTGCCTGTCTAACACTACCCTCACATGGGGTAAGTTCCTGTGACTCGTTTTTGTATTAATTAATTATGCTAGTATACCTCGATCTGACAACCATGCATTTTTTACTTTTTCACAGTGCCCGGCTGGGTTCCCTGTGAGTTCTTTTTCTTCACTTATTCCACGGTGACACTGCTCTTCACATTAGGCAGTGCAGGCCTCCCTTCAGGTACACTCATTTGCAGAGCCTTTGCCTCTATATACGTAGGTCTCCACCTCGGCCACACACTGACTGTATTCTCCCATTTCTTTTAGGTGTCCTGACATTTCTAGGTCCTGAAGAGACCCTGCATTTCATATAGGGTCGAAACGCCGTCGACAGTTAACAAAGGCTAACCATTACCCAGCACTTATGATTGTATAAAGTGTTGTCCAATATATTGCCAAATTTCCAATGGTCGCCAAAATGTTTTAAAGTGAAACCTTATACATATGTCACATATTATGTCACTACTAGTTTAGGTTCCAACGTTTTTTCACTGGGACACCTCGCACTATTTTTGAAATTATTGTTTGTTGTACAAAAGTATTTTGACTCCCAAGCCCTATGTATATATTGTTTATTTCATTTACTTACTATATAAACAAGTTTATAAATTGACTGTATCCTCGGTGTCTGCGGCTAGCTTTCTTTTTGACATCAATCCAACCCTGTACATTGCCATTGGGCAGAATTGTATTATAAGCAACTTTTATCACTCCACAGGAGCCATTGTTTCCCCACTAATATATCCCACAAATGCATGCCGTCTAGAATATCTTGCAGTGTCCCAGTCAATCGGGGCTTGGTATGGGCTCGGGTGGAGGGGGATTGGTGTGGGGGGGGGGCTCGCAGTCTAGTGAGCCATTGAGGACACAGTTAACATCTCCTGCCATTAGTATCGTTGCACCCAAGTATGGGGTTGCCACTTCCATCATGGTGGGAAAGAAGGAGGGACAGTCCACATTAGGGGCATACATGTTAAGAATACATATTTCTTTCCCATCTAATTTTCCATGTAGAATAACGAATAACATACCTCTCCTCTGAGTCCGCCACATGATGTAAGTGTTGAAAAGGAACTCCGGGAGCCACCCATATAAGCACCCCTCTTGGAAAGCCAGAATATGAGGTGAGGTAAAGCTGCCCTCTCCAATGTTTCTTTAGACATGGTAGGGAGTCGTTGTTCCGTCCCCCCCCCCAATGTGCGTTTCCTGCAGGCATGCCACTGCTACCCCGTACTGTTTCAGATAGGCGAACACCCTTCTGCGTTTCTCAAATGCAGCGATACCGTAGACATTCCAAGTAATCAACTTTGTTATGGGGGCTGCCATAGGATACGTAATACATTCTCTTTGCTGTTTCTCGGCCGCACTTCACTAAGCATCACTTTCGGCCAATGGAACCCTTGCATCACTCCAGACTCTTTCATTAGACATAGAAGTAGGGTCAACAACCCCAACTAAACCATAACATTTACATTGTGTTGTAATCCAG
Source organism: Calotriton arnoldi (assembly GCA_963921515.1). Lineage (NCBI taxonomy): Eukaryota > Metazoa > Chordata > Amphibia > Caudata > Salamandridae > Calotriton > Calotriton arnoldi. Next base: position 2,614,953 of record CAWUFW010000724.1, read on the forward strand.
CTTCCCCCCCTCCCCTTGGGCAGTATCGTCACCCCCTCCAGTCTTGAGACAGACAAGGTAAGGATATGCAGGTGCCGCACCATTACCCAAGAAACCCCAGAACAAAGAATAACAAGTATCCAGAAACTCACGTTATCCATTTCAGTTTCCTAAGTTTCCATAGTTTTAGTATTGTTCATGTTTCAACTGTCTACAAACCTTGTGCTACGCTAGTGGTTGGTCAGCTGGCGGGGTGCGAGGTCAGGCCTCCAGCTCCCCGGCACCAGCCTCTAGGGGGGTAAGCCCCCCGCCGACTTAGCTTTGATATGCTCATACAGCGCCCACCACAAGCAATACCCCCACATGTCAACCTTTGCATTTCCACATCCCACCTCAGTTAGACATTGTTTCACTTATCTGGGCCAAATATGTATGTCCATTCCCCGTCGGGGGTTCTGAACATTAAATGGGAGTGTCTCCGTTTGGGCCCCGGTCCATCAGCTGTGCAGGAGATGATTCTCCAGAGTTGGGTACAGCTTCCGAGCTCCGTAGCATTCAGTCAGGGCTTACTCTGATTCATACAGGGCTCCGAGTCTTCTCACGGGATTGCCAATGATTCTGTTTTTTCGAGTCCCGGGCCGATCTGCCTGACCCCGATGACCGGGACGAATCTGTTGAGGGCATCAAGGATGCCCCTGGTGGCCCCAGGTGTCTGACCAGTCACTCACTATCGTTGCCAAAAAGAAGAACAAGGCTAATCCATTGCTTTTGACCTTCAATTTGGCTAGGAAGAAGAGGCTTTATTTAAAATTCAGGTCTCGGAGATGTTGTTTTACCATTGGAAAAGTTTTTCGCTGGTCCTTTTTTCCTCCGGAGTTTTATATAGCGCGAACTTGACCCACAGGTATTGGGTATCAGAGTTGCGTTAGGTAAGGGGACAGTAAGTGTTTTGCCCAGAATCACAGGATGTTGAGCGTCATTGCAGAGACTCTAACTCGATTCCCCAGATTTGAGATCGACCGCCCTAGCTGTTAAGCTACATCCTCTTGCACACGTTGTGCGTAGTCTGGATAGATTGAGATAGGTTGCCCCATAAACAATAAAGGACCACGTGTGCGGGTAGCCTGCAAGACGGCGTCCTTGTCCCGACACCTGAAAAGCTGGGCTATGATGGCTCTCGGCGGCGCGCCAGGCTTGGGTGGAGGAACCAGGGCTCTATGTGCTCGCTCAATGGTAAAAAACTTATAAAGCTTCTTGGGGGCCAGGGTAGAAGTGATCTAATCCTTGAGGAATAATTCGGCAGATGACCCTTCCGCTTTCTCAGGACAACCTACAAAGCGTAGGTTGCTCCTCCGCGATCTCCCTTCAGAGTCCTCCGCTCGGTCATCCAGCCGCACCACTTGCTTTTGGAGGTCAAGAACAGTGTCTCGTAGAGTATGGACCTCTGCCTGCAAGGTGTCTACCGTTTGTTCAGTGGTGGTCACCCTATCTGAAACGTTGCGTAAATCACAGCGCAACAAGTTGACCTCAATGGCGACAGAATCTATTTTGTGTATCGTCTCGTGTGGTGTGGATTGCCATCCGCACATTCGCCATAGAGGGGGCCAGTTCCGCAGACTGCTGCATCTACTCAGCATGTTCATTCAGGGTCGTCTCTTGTGCTCCGTGTCCCGGAGGATGGGGTGCGCGTAGTTTAGGATTTTGTTGGTTTGGGCTACACGGTTTCCTTTCTCTTTCACCATCCTTGCCAGCCCCATAGCAATCAAGTGTCTCAGGGGCCCACCAGGTGTGATCTGGATTAGTGTATCTTGCACCAGAGGCTAGCTGGGTGCCCAATGTCTCTGTTCCCTCAATCCAACACAGTACCTGCCGTCCTCTAGGATGTAATTGTAATGGGCAACGCCACTAACCTTCTCTTCTCATTTTCCCGCCGGAGTGTAGCCGTAAGAATGCAGTTAGTGGAGCCTCTGCCCAACTCCAAGGGCCACTACTGATTCTGACCTGGGGTATCTCACTTTTATGGGGTCTCCAGGCGTAGGGACAAGTCCACTGTTTCCAGGCCTCGTCTGACAGCAAAGTTGAATTGTCATGCCAGCCCCCGCCAGGTCTCACCGCTCACCTCTGATCTTGTATTCAGGCCCTCTGCTCTCCTGTGTGGTATCGTCGGTGGCTCCCCAGTGTGGGTCTCTGCCCTCCAAGGCTGTAGGAATCACCCGGTAACAGTCTCCCTGGTCTCCAAATCCAGGACTGCCAGCCGCCACACCACAGGCCAGAAGTCTGCCGTGGTCCCAGCGAGTTGCGTATCTGGGAAGCCCAGGATCCCTGGGCCGTATAGTCACTTATGTGTGGCGGGGCACCGCCTCGCAAGATGCCCCGCGTTCCAGGCGGCACTGTCGTCACCCAAGGTTGGGAGACCAAGGTATCCTTTCTGCGTTGGTTCCTGGTGGGTTTCACGGGAGCCTGCCCCTACTATCAGGTGGAGTCCTCCCTGGCAATTGGACCTCTCGGTGTCAGCGTGCCGTAGGCCTCTCGTCAGCATTTGGCCCCGGCTGCACCGCGCTTCCCCACTGACACTTGCCTCTCAGGGGGTCCACAGGCTGCCCAGAGAGGTCATCCAGTGTATCAGGCACTGGACCGTTCTTCTCGATGGGGCTCCCATGCCGTCTGTCCTTTCCGGACCTAACCACTCGTTCCGATGTCTGCCGCGGTCCAGCCTTGCTCACAGTTTAGCGTGGAGCGGGGCAAATGCCGGCGGGCAGTTGCATGGGCCGTCTCCCTATTAGTGCCGCTCACCCCTTCTAGTTTTCAGGATGCACTTTGCGGCCGGTTCTAGAGTGATAACAGCCTTTCCTCAAGTCATCCGCGGGGAATCGCCGCTCAGACGCTGCAGGATGATGCTGAATTTAATCGAAGTCGACTGGAGCACCGGTAGAAACGTCCACTCTGCCATCTTGTCAGGCCACGCCCCTGACAGTTCACATTAATGACATTATCATGAACCAGTCATAAGGCAACCGTATTCAAATGTTCTGTTCCAAAAATTATTTTTCACTTTTAAAAGTCGATGAGCAGGTTCCAGGTTCTTTTTGTCAGCTATGAGTAACCTGGTTCTTCCAGAAATGTCTTTTATGACAGCTAGTCAAAAACTTTCTGTGTCAGGAAAAGAGCTAAGGGTTATACTAATTTAAAGCATGCTTTACCACCAGCAAAGCCACATCTCCAGCTGGTATACAGTAAAAATGTTTGATATTCGAATCTGACAACCAGTCTGCTGCCTTCATAAAAACCCCCAGATGAGCGCCTAGAACAAAAGCTTTGGAAGCCATAGCTCCTCTAGCACAAAACAATGCAAACCTGGACACGATCATGTCTGCTTCCAACATATCCCATCTACCTATCGTTGGTGAGGATATTTTTGAGAAAGGTTTCTTTATGGCAGTCCAAATTTATTTTACCCGTGGAGTTCAAATATCCTCGGTCATAGTCCTGTTATGCTATGTGTAGCTGTATATCACATAACTCACCTGAGAGGGTATCCTGGCAACTGAAGCAGGAACTGTATGGGCTGAGCCAGGGACAGGACTAGGTGAGGAGCCAGGTATTCAGTTTCTTGCAATTCAAGAAGTGAGGAGATGGCTCTGATGTGCCTTGTAAGCCTTTATGCGTTGTACCTCAAACGACTTCGGAGAATCCTTAAATTCTTGAGTAGGATATTAACCTAGTTTTACAACTGATAATCCTAGACAACATGAAAGTAACCCAGTGCGGTGTAAACATTCTGCCTGACATATCCAGTGCTCAGACAACAGAGACCCTCCTACATGACCTGAAGTAAAGAAGCGCTTCTCCACCAGTTTTCCTGACAACTCCTTCCTGTCCAAGTATTTGTTATGGTGCTATGAGAGGAACAAGTTTAACACATTGTTGACATCCCAAAGAGAGGGAGTACCACAGCTCTGGCTAAACTGCAAGCATGATCCCTCTCATCAATCTGCATACCATACGGTTTTGCTTTTCTGCCACACAATCCACCAAGGAATGGGCAGCTGAATTGACTAATCTAAAAGTATTTATCGTCCTGTAAGCATGGCCTTTCAAAGCCTTTTACGGCTTGTGGACAAGGTTGAACCTTACAGGTTCTATATCTTGTTACAGACATCAACTGTCCCTTGTCTCCAAGCCAACTTTACCTCTTGATGGTCTCGTTTGCCAGACTATTCTGATAGGTTCCATAATTGTCCTGAAAGACCTGGGATTGTCCAGTGTTCCCTTTAATCCTCTGTGCTATATGGTGGATGGATCCCTCCTCGGCCAACGCTGGAAGCATCCTTTCGGATTAGTCAGTGTTTGCACTGTGGGGGAGAAGAATCAGTAAATGCTAGAAAAGTTCAATTAAAACCGGAAACCACACTTGCCATCTTCAGTTGGTGTGATGAGAAGCAGGTGTGTCTTCTGTCTCTGCACCTGGACTGCCACTCTCACTATCCAGGCAAACAGTGGAAAGGCATAAGTGTTCTATGTTCCCCAATCATGGATAAAAGTGTTTGGTGCCGTTGCCCCCAGCATCTGGCCTCCAACTAAAGTACCTTGGGAGTTGGTGATCTAGGCGGGATGCACTGTAACCGCAACCTGATTCTCTAAACAGATATGCCAAACATCCTTGGCTAGTTCTGTGAGCTTTTGATCATATTCATTTCAGGTGGTTTATGTAATGTACTACCGAATTGTTGTTGATGTGTGACAGCACACAACATTTTGCTCTGTCTTTTGTCTAGTATTTGACCATGACTGATCTGGTTAGGAGCTGCAAAGCTCGCTCTTCTGACCACCTTCCTCCGTAAGCAAGTCTCCGCATCTGGTACCTCAGCCTGACTTGCTGCCTTCCGATTCTGTCAGTAGGTCCAGAGTTAATCTGAAGAAGTCAATTCCAAACCTGAATATTCTTCAGCCACCATTTTATCTCTTCCCAGGTATCGGTTAAGAGTGCCACCTGTTTAAAGTATGTCTGACTCCTCCTTAGGTGGGAGCATAAATATTGGATAAGATGCTTCAGTCACTGATCCATGAACAGTATATCATCGAGGTAGACGATCAGTCTTGCCCCTCTTGCTTGGAGGAGTTCCATGACTGGCTTCAACCCCTTTTTCGAACAACAAGGGCTCAACGATAGGTCGAAGGGCAAAGCTCTGAATTTGTACACCCCTTGACTGAACCGATTTTGCAAGAGCAAAGCAACTGTATTTCTACCTCTGTCCTCTTTTTGTAGCCTCATTGCTTTGAAGACCTTGGTTACAAAAGTGACTGGCACAGCGTCCTTTTATTCTCCCTGCCCCTGTAAAAGTCTTCTGGCCTAAGGTCTGTTTGATGGATGTCTGCACCTTGTCTAATGAGGCGAATGTGGAAACCTATTCCCCAGCCCCAGAAATGTTCCCCAAACAATCTAGCCTGGGCTGCAGACTTGGCTAAATTACCCAGCTTGGGTCCACTTTAATTAAGAGCCACTAGTGCCTCTCCATGAAGAACTCAAAGTTCACATTCCCAAGGAGGATTATTGCTCTCTGGTGCCAGCTAGATAGAACTTCGGGTTAAATTAAGATGCCCGACTCTCTGGCTTCCTTGGCCATATTGAGGATTTAAGTAAGATGTACCACTCTACCAGCAGTTTGTTCTGGCAAGCAATCTAAGGCCTGTAAACACCCTTTATCGGATGTATAACAAATGTGACCATTATTGTGGCCATGCAACTGGTTCTGAAGTAGCCACTACTTTCCCATCAAGCGTGCGTCGAGGGCATTCCACCCTGAGCCGTGCTCTGACTTCTTTGACCAATGGTTATCACAAATGGGCACTTTGTGGGCTACCTTTTTAAGCCTGTGTCCATTCTGACGAACAAGGATGATCATTATCTTTAGGGTCCAACGTATTGAAGGGGTTTTGTCTTGTTGGCCCTTATCCTCAGCCTTGTGATGTTTGGGGTTGGGATGTTATGGCCTGCCCGCATCATAACCATTGTCAGAATTTTCCTGAGTGTCATCTCCGTCGGTACTACTGTCATTGATTGAGTTTGGGCCAGACATGATCCGGGATTTAATGAGGCGCAGTTCTGTGGAGCACCCAGTGGCCTGGCCTTCATGGCCCTTCTTTTTTTCCTCTGTGGATTTTTACCATGAGAGAAATGCCTTTTCTAGCCCCTGGGATTCCCTAGTTCCCTTCAGGGAACATGAGTCTTCCATCAGGGGAGAGTTTCAGGGTGGGAAGTTGCCAGCAGTGTAAGCTGCTTACTGAAAGGCTTCAGGGCACTGGTCTCCACCAACTTAATTGTGGCGTCTACTGTCTCTCACAAATTATTGTCCCATGGGATGTACTCCTCTGCCGTCTTCTCGTATGACTTCTGCATGGTGACCTCTATAGAAATCAAGGCGCTGTGCTGATAGGCGCTTTATAGTGAATTCTGGAGAATCTAATTAGTTGACCTACACGGTAGTCATTCAATTTAATTTTTAACTTATTAGTTTATTTATTGATGGAGGAAGATATGGGTTATCTCACTATCATGTATGTCGACACATCTTGTTTGTGTCTCTGGGTAAATCAGCAATATGGCATGTACTGTGTCGGATCAAGTTGCTCCTAGCTCAATGGAGTTAATACTGTATAGAGGCTGCAACAGGCATTGTTCTCTGGGCTGCTTCTGAGATATCAATCTTAGAAAATAAAGGATTTTAGCTCCGTAATTCACCCGGTCCTGAGAAAAATGGCGTTCTGTGGGCACAGATGTAAAGTAAGAGGTTTTCTGGCTCTTCCTATTGGTCGGGGGAGCACTCTTAGCTGTGCACCTGGCCGCAGCAGACACTGTCTCTTTTCCTAAACTCTGTAATAAGAAAGAAATTAGTTGTGCAGCACCACCCTTTCGCTACAAGAGTAGGGCAATTGCTAAATCAAATAATGTCAACTTATGTACCCCTAACCAGAAATAAAGATAAACATATCTCAGGAGGGGTACTTATTTTCTGTATTTTCTGTGGTTGGCTAATGTTTAAAAACTAAACATTTCCTGAGCTTTCAGGGTATTGGCTGTTGTTGGAGATTAAATTACGTTAGGAAGCATAATCCTAGCCGTCTGGTCCTGGCACAGAATTGCCATTTGTATTACATTGTTGATATATGGGCATATTATGAGAAAAATATAATGGTATCTAGTGCAACAATGTCCATACCTCCAATCTTGACAATACATATTTTGCATTCCCTTTTTATGCAGGAAAGCCATCTGGTTCAGGTACAATATTTCACATTCTGCTCGTTCCCCAGTCTCATCCCAGTTACTCTACAGTGAATTGACTACTGTCATATTTTGAGGTGTGTCTAGGGACAACCTGTGGATTTTTAAATGGGGGTCTCTAAAGTCATAAAATGGTGCATGTCCCGTGCCCAAACCAGCGGATCTAGTGGTTCTCTATTTTACCAGTTGCTGGCTATATTTCATTTTCTAACAACCATGCCAATTTGTAAAAGAGTCAGTTTGTATCTGTTGTTCTCTAGGCAGGATAATGATTGTAGTAGAACAAAGTTTAGGGTAGTCTTCCAACCTTTATCCCAACACCTCCCTCAAGGTATGACTCACGTTCTCGCAGAAGGGTCTCATCTTGCAGCAGAGCCATTTGATCTGGAGGAAATTCCTCTCCTGGCAGCCGCATCGCAGGCACTCAGGGGGATTGAGTCCACCCAAAGTTTATTTGATCAGGTATTTCCTATACAGGTACCTAAGGTGGACCATGAGGAATTGGGTAACTGTAGCCACTTCCCGTGAAGCCATCCAGGCTTCTTGCCTTTCCTCATCAATAAGTAGCCATAAGTTATCTTCCTACCACATGTGAAACTATCAAATGTATCAAGAGTACTCATCAGTAGTGAGCGATAAAGTGAAGATATTGTCTCTCCATGTCCCTATGATCAATTTTGCTTTGAGAGGATTAAAGTCTGTAATCTCTTTCAAGTGATTGATATAAGGGAATATGGCATGTCACCTTTGGAAATAGAAAAGACATTTATGTTTATGCATCTCGTAGTCGGACTGAAGGTTTGTATTGTTGATCTGCAAGCATTTGCACAATTGCTCGATTCTCCTTTGTTATTAGTCCCTTAGAATAGAGTACATGGCCGATCTATCTGTGTAGGTATGTTGGCATAAGCACTGTAACTGTTTACTTGCTTTGTAACCCCTTGGTATATAATACTCTTAGGAGCAATCCATGCCTCTCTGGCTTTTCTCAATGTATTCTGCCTCTGTATTATCGAGATATGATCAGTATTCAAGAGTATTTTCAGATTTGAGGCCTTGAGATATCGGGACCACAGATCTAGGATGAGAGCCTCCAGTCGTGATACCTTTTAATGTTGGCGCCTCTAATGCCCTGTTATTTAGCTAATGACTCTGTCTATAATAAACACCTTATAGGCTTCCCAGAACACTGTTGGTAATTCTAGGGAGTCTTGGTTTTGTGTGAAGTAGAATTCTGTCTCAGTTTTTATAACATAAGTGAGTTCTATAGACGAGTGGTCACCCAGACTTGTCTGACTGCACCAAAGTCTATGCCTGGCATTAGAAAGCAGGTGTGTCTGGAAAACAATTGTGTTCTTCTGAGTAGTAAGTGAATGCCTGTTGATCTGGGTGGAAATGGTGCCAGACATCCCCAAATCCCATGGAATAGAAAACTTTAGTAAAGCAGGTGGATCCTTGCTGGTTGGGTCTATGCATGCTTGTTATATCTGTAACTTAATCCATTACCCCATTGAGGTCTCCCCGCAGGACTAACTTCTATCCGGAGTTGCATTAAAAGTAGGCCTATATATTCGAGAAAGGATGAATTTGAGTGGGGTGTACACACTAACCAATGATGGGCATTTTCCATGTACAGTCCCTGTGGTCTTGATGTAGTGCCCCTGTGGGTCTCTCCATGTGTGTAGTGGTTGGAAAGGCAAGCAGTTTCTGAGCAGTATAGCAACCCCCTGTGACTCCGTAGTGAGCCCAGCATGGAGTACTGTGGAGAAGCCATAGCACACCAGGAATTGGCACTTTATTCCCACCAAGTGCTGCTCCTGTAGGAAGAGGGCATTACAGGTATACTGTTTGCTGGCTTTAAGGTTTGCACCACGTTGGATCTAATTAAGCGTGCCATTTACGTTCAATATGAGGATGTGGAGCGCAGTATGTTATACATCCTATCTCTAACTGGATAGTCTTAGGTCTGTATACTGACGTCCACTGTAACTTGAACATGTCTTGTCCCCAATATGTCCATCTTACAATGCCATAAAATTAAACAATAACCTACCTTAACTTTCTTTGCTTCCCCCAACCCCCCAAACATCGAAAACATTAAGTATCTGCTGGTGGTGCTCATAACAAATCTGAAACCCTGACAAAGTAACTCTTGGTGTCCTTCAGTCCACAGTAACGATCCTCATAATGAGAACAAAATCCCAGAACTTTCCTATGCTAAGGGGGTGGGTGGCAGAAGCAAGTGAAGGATAAAGAAGATAGTTTTATATAGCACCATAGTGAATTTCAGGACTTCATTTCCGTGGTTAGAGTATTGTCATTAGATCCAACTGACAAAATGAGGCTTCGAGACTGGCAGCACCCTCCAACTCCTGGAGAGCTCACCCAGTGGAACAGGCTAGTCTTATTTGTGATCCGAGCTGTAAAAGGTGACATGGATGATCATAGTTGGGGGTGTTATAAAATTTGTGTTTTCTAGAGCAGAGTCTGTGTGATGCAACTGCTTTCTGGATCTCCCTTCCCATGAACTAGACCACCTGTGGTGCCTCCTGTACCTCTGTTTCTCTCCTATAGAGCTTGTCTTTAGTTCTGGCATCTCTTCAGGGTGGTCCTCAAGTTGACGGTCCCTTCCTCTTACTGTTTGTTCTGCTGCCCAGTCCCAGGCCGCCTTAGGCTTGTCAAAGACTCTTGCTTTAGAGTACAGAAGGACTTTGAGTTTCATAGGGGTCAGGAGTCTGTAATTAAGCTGCATTGCTTTTAGTTTTGGTTTAATCCGTCAGAATTTTCTCAGCTGCACTAGTTTTGTGTAGCCTGAAAATATAAGTATTCAAGTTGAGCCGTAGCTGATGGTGGTTTTCTTGGGGTCTCGCTCTCTGTGGTTTAGTATCTTGGCAATAAGTGGCTGCAGAGGCTCCCAGGGGGCATTCTCTGGGTCAGTACTTGGAGGGCTCGTTCAGTGATGAAGCAGGGGGAAAGCTCTGTCTCCAGGATCCAAAATCAGAACTGGTCATGTAGGAACTTTTCCGGCTGGGTTTCCTCCGTTGATTCCAGGAGACGCACAAGCCATAGATATAGAGGGGCTCTCATCTTCTCATCCTCCACTGGTTCCAAGAGGGTTTTGTTTGAAGTTTATAATCTTCCCTCCTCTGTCTTCAGTTCTTGCACTACATCTTCTAGTTTGGAGTACCACAGTAAATGCCTTAGTAACCCTGTTGACAGTATTTCTCAAGTCGTACTAGAGCAGGATCGCATCTAACCCTACTTGCCCAATTTGTGTTTCACATATTTGTTGAGTGTTGTCAAATGTTTCAAGAATTGGTATGGTGCCTGTATTGTGTGTAGTCCCGGCCCTACTAACTTGGCTTTTCACCTCATTGCCACTGGGGGCTTGGTCACCTGTGGCTGCACGTTTGGTAAGCTTGTTGATTTTAAGATGGGTGTAGTGTTTGATTTGGATTATCTTTTGCCATCGTGAGGTGGTGGTCCTCAGCTTATCTTGGTGATGATTAGACAATTCAAGGTATCTTTGCACTGGTGGTTAACAAGTCCTCTGTATGTCATTTTCATACAAGACAGGCATTAAGGGGGTCACTCTGGTCCACCACTATGCCTGGGCGGCTGGGGCCGCAGCGTCTTGTAGTCTTTCACCCCTCTCAGGGCTCCCAGTCCCACAACAGCCCTACTGCTGGGCAACAATGCCACACACTTGTAACTGTGTGGGCAGTGTCCCCTACTCCACCAGCACTGAGATCACCGTTTCCCATGGTGATGCTCCTGGGAGGAAAGCAGAGAAAGGGGGGGAAGCAGGGAATAAATAGAGCTTCCAAAGCAGGGGAAGTCAAGTCGCGCTGGGATCCACTGCCAATCCATCAGTCACTTCTGATTAAAAGTGATTAATTTGAGCCGGTGGTTTCCGGTGCGCTGCACCGGCACTTAATTGTCAACACCAGTGCTTGTGACAGTCTGCAACAAGGTGGCGCTGTCTGGTTAATTTAGAGATGACCACAATAACAGTTAATTATTAATTCAATGTACATTATACATGACTATTACCCACCGCCCAAGACGTTCTTATAGCCTTTGGGGCCTGAAATAGTCCGAATTGTCACACTTGTAGGAGTGTGATGGTTAGTAGTTGTGTTGTTACTATCACGGGCATCATCGCGGGGGCAATGTGTGGTGGAAGCTGCAGCAGCCTCCTGGCAGAACCCTAGCATTTATTTTTCTACAAATTTAGCGCTGACTGAGTCATCACACCCTTCATTCCTCCATTTTTAGTGCAGCAGTAGTGTGAGCGATACCGTCCTGCTTACTTTACCCCATTCCTCATGTCATAAGAGGGCCAGCAGCACGTCATCCGGGCTGCCACCACTTGCCATCCTCATCGTTCCCTTGGTGACTGGGGCTTTGCTCCTCACTTCTCCTCTGGTGGTGTCTGTGTTCAGAGACTGGGTCACTTATTAGGCCCCCTATTTTAGGCAGACCTTTCTTCTCCAATAGACCCATGTCATGTTCTTCTGGTTCTGAGACTGCTGACTTTGATCCTCTGCGGTGTCCTCTGGCCCTGCCTCACCAAGGGAGACAGCACCTCCGTCAATCTCTGGGTTGTGGCCCCACTCACTGGGGCTTGCTGATCAACTGCAGGCCTTCCAGGCCCACAACAGTCAGCTTGTCTCTTCCCCATCATCCCGAGAGGAGCAGTCTGCAATCTCCTGGGTCTTAATGCCGCAGCACCTCAGCTCCCAGGCCGCGACCGGACCCTCCATTCTTCTTCTCTGCTTTCAATGCCTTTGAGGAGATGGTTATGGCTACAGTGTGGTAGGATTAAGTTAGTTGGAGCATTGCGGTAATCTCTATTAGTTCGTCCGCCATGTTGGCCTTCAGCTCAGTTCTTGTTTTAAACAGTTGCAGTATCTTCTGAAGTGTGTTGTGGCTCATATCTAGAAAAAAAGATGAACCATCTGGCCAGCAATCTGGAGATCGACTCTCTTTGCTGCAGTTTGCGTGAGCAGTTCTGTGTGCTGACACTTGGTAACTCAACCAATATTGCACCCAACCCTGACACATCATTATTCTAACCTTTCGCTGGCATTCGGACAGCCTTAGTCAATTCGCGCTGGTTGAGTCTGGGCAAGGCTCATGGTCTTGGGAGGAGGATTTGGCCAAGACAGTGTCTCCTTCCTCCAGGTGGTGAAATACTAGGATCCTAAGGCTTGTACTTCCTGCTGTGATTTATGTGTCACCTTGGTCTCAAATGATACAGTGCAGTGTTAAGAATGTTCTCCACTCTGATTCAGTAGAAGCACTTTATGCCCCATTCACTAAGATATCCAAGTCCTCTGATCATTTTACCAAAATCACCCAAATGTTTCTGCAAATGGTTCTTAATATCCTGCAAAGCCCCTTTAACAAAAACCATCCTTTACTTAGTGCATCAGTTGGAGCCTGTCAGCCTACTTATCATAGCAAACACAACAAGATGATGGATGGAGTGCTGAAACTTTTCAGCCACTCACCCCCAGTCAAGACATCTGGGTTTAATCCATCGTTCTTTTGCTCACTATGCCACACCAGTTTGGACCCAGTCATATGCAAATCAGTCTTGACCGTGCTCCTCATGGGAACAGTCCAGCCCAGACTGCCAGATCAGGTCCTCCCTGGACCGGAAACAAGCATCCTAGGACCGGTTTCGAGCCAGGCTAGCTTGGATCCAGTGGAACAGCGAGCAAAGAACCCATGTCTGGGCACACCCGTGGCCACTTAGGGCGAACATAGGAAACACAATAAGATGATGGACAGAGTGCTGAAACTTTTCACCCTAAGTGCGAAGAGTATGCCCAGATGTGGGTCCCTTGCTTGCAACACCACCGGTTTCAAGCTAGCCTGGCTCATGAGGGGTGATACCCCGAAACCGGTTCTAGGGTGCTTGTTTTCTGGTCCAGGGAGGACCTGGCCTGTCAGTTCCATCTGGACTGTTCCCATGGGAAAGGGTCAAGGCTGATTTGCATACGGCTGGATCCAAACTGGAATGGCGTGGCAAGCAAAATAACGATGGATTAAACCCAGATCTGGGACTGGGGGTGAGTTTTTGACAATGTTCAGCATTCCCTCATTATCTTTTTGTGTTGCAGTCTACTTATCATGGTCTCAAATTGCACAAAGGGCAAGTCCCCTGAGCCCCCAGCGCTACTTGAACTGACTCGTTGAGATGCTAGAACTCTCCGGTCTCTGACATTTCTCTGTTTGATTTTTTTACGCCCGATCTCCCCTGTAGCTGTATTTACCATCTATCGCCAAAAGCAGTCATACCAAATGGAAGCCATGTTCACGACGAACCCTCCACTTACTCTCCTGCTGCTTGTCGGGCCGATATCACACTTCAGGAAGATTGGAATCTACCTGTCTAGGCAGCATCTCCATCACTACTGCTGGGAACTAGAGGGTACCCAGAATAAGTACCTACTGGGATTTAGTTAGCACCCATCTCGTCCGGGACTAGAGCATCCTGGTCTATGGCTTGGGCCTCCCTGGTGCCTGGCTACGGTATTGGCTGTCTCTGGTTTAGGTGGAGGAGGGACCTAGCACTGTATCTCTCAGCCCTGTGCGAGTTCCCCCTCTCTTAGACTGTGTCCACTTGGTCGCACTTCCAAGAAGGGAGGTTCGCTGGAACTACTGAGAAACGTTACCGTCTTAATGCCTATCTCTTGTCATCTCGCCAACTCAACCTCTCATTGGTTGCCTTTTAAACCATGATGTTATGGTGCAGTCCTTTACATGAGTAGAAATGGGTGATGCAGTTTGACTGCCCTATTGCAAGCATTCCATATCTAATTAAAGCTAAACTCTTCTCTACCGTCTTTATTCTTTTGCATGTCGTGACAGCCTGCAAAATATTCCAGTAAATGTTTTTATTTTATTTTTTAAAAACCTTTATTGATAACAAGTCGGGTTTAACACAGCGTGGTGCCTACAACCCTGACCAGGCCGGAAGCGTAAACACAAAAAAAAAAAAAGAAAAGCACCCAAGCATTCAGCTGGGTCGTACACAGCAAGTCGCCTACAACTACTTTGGGCCGGCCGCGTGAGCTAAAGCATTGCATACAACTTAAACAGGCATTAAAGGGTTAGTAAGCAAAGTGGAACAGGAGGGCCCAAGTCAGGAGCTGCAGTAATAGCTTTGATGAACTGTCGTCTCCATGTAGGCATTGTCCGGGCGGACGCTGTCTTGCCTCCCAACTTTTGCTCCTGAAGGGGCCCGGCTCCCCAATAATCCCTATCCTGTGTGTTAAGATGTGCGTCCAGGTATGTCGTATAGATGGGTGTGCATTGGTTCCGGAGGCCAGGGTGGCTCCGAGAGGAGGAAAATGGAAGACACTAATCGTGTCAACTATACAAAATCCAGTAAATGTTTTATTCAGGTGAAAAGAAAAGACACAAAATGGCAAATGTGCCTGATGAATTTTGGTCTCTCCTACAGTGCACTATTTGAGGGCTTTTTTCGGCGTATAGGAAGTCTAACGAAATGAAGAGCTCTTTATGTGGAATATAATTTTCCTTCTTTGAGCGTTCCTTCGCTGCATGTTTCTTTGGCTTGACTTTAAATTCTGAATAACATTTGCTTTCAACTCATTCGGATTCTGCTTCCCCTTTCGGCCTTGTAGCTGTTCTGGGTGCGTCACCTTTCCATGTTTGCTTTGCAAACGGTTGCTGTGACCCTTCCCGAAAGGTAAATGCCACTGAAACCCTGTAAAGGGCATTGAGAGAGAGGGTAGAGGGCCCCCCAAATACATCATGAACTATTATGTGATTTTCATGGTTTAGGACTGGCGAAGGCGTATCAAAGGTCGAAACTTCTAATTGAACAGTTTTTAAGTTTTTAGAGCCATTTCCTTTAGTTGGATGAGTGGCAAGGGGCAAAGGAGATCGATGCCAAGATTCCTTTAAGCAGTGTGCACTATATCTTACTGTGGAAGTTTCGCGCAGTTTGATTTATTTATAGTCTTTTTATGGAGTGCTAATGTTTAATGTAGTATGTGTCAAGCTTGCAAATCGTATTCCAAAAAACCCATTGACCTCTTACAAACGTCTATCTGATAGCTGGTGAAAACTGTGCACAATATGCCACAGCCTTCAAAAGTAAAATATTTGTACAGCACATTGCACACTCTCATGGAATCCCTTGGCTTCAGGATCCAATGCTAGAAAATACAAAAGATGCTGCCAGTATGGAGTTGGAAGTCCATTTAGCTGCAAAGACCGATTTTTTTAATGTTTTTTTCCAGCATCCTGAGCGGAGTCTGTGCAGCACAGATATTAACGAGAATGGCTATGAGTGTGTGAAATCTGCTTTTGTTTAATTACCCAAAGTGCAAAACCGACATTTGATGCTATATTTTAACGCAAAATGTGTCGTCCTGTTCAGTTTGACCACGTGGATGTATTTTTCGCTAAAAATATAGCCAAAAACCCATACTGCAAAAAGCTGCAAGTGTTCTGGTCGTTCGTGTTATTTCCGTTAAACTTTTGCCAAATTTTTTCATGTGGTATATTTGTGTCATTTTGGGAAATTTGCCTAACAAGCGTAAATGCTGGGCATAGAATGGAGCTGCGTGGACTGGAAAGGCATGGTGCCCCATTACTTTAATTTGAAACTTAACTTTGTTAGAAGAGCACTTGCTGAGTTTAGTGAGCGTTGCGTAACTTATTTGACCGATTTGCAGCTTTGCTGCTATCTTAAAAAACACAATAGTAGACCATGCACGCAGATTTGAACTGCTCTCTTTTTTTTTTTTTTTTTAATCCTGGTAACCAGTGCAGAGTTGCAAAGGTGAGTTCTGACAAGGTCAGATTTGTTAAACCCAGGTAGTAGTGTGAAGGCCTCATTTAGAATATGCTTCAGTTGAGCAAATTATGTGAAGACCTGCCAAGATAGGCCATGCCACCGAAGTGTAATCTGGACTGGAAAAACACATTGATAGTTACAATCCTCTGAGACAAATGGAGAAATGGAAAGGCTCGGCAAGGAATTTTAGGTGAACTAAGCATGTTTTGGAATCTGTAGCCAGTTGCTGGTAGAGCATTAACTCTGAATCAAGTACAGTGGCTGTGTTGCTAGGTCAAAGGTAGCATCCATGTTAGTGGGCCAAAAGGCTGCGTCTCATATGTTGGCTTTTTATTAATATTTTTTTTAGGCTAAGTTTA
Organism: Calotriton arnoldi; assembly: GCA_963921515.1. Classification (NCBI taxonomy): domain Eukaryota; kingdom Metazoa; phylum Chordata; class Amphibia; order Caudata; family Salamandridae; genus Calotriton; species Calotriton arnoldi. The sequence goes on from CAWUFW010000724.1 coordinate 2,631,415, forward strand.
CTTAAAAGAAATTCTTTGACATCCAAGTCTGCCCCTCCTAGGATGTACGTGATATTCATTGGGTCATTCTTGTCATTGTCTGAAAGGTGCAGTGAATAAATATTGTTTTTGCTGCAGACGAGCAAGTGGACTGACTTGCTTAGGTGGACAGCCTGAATTTTGCCTGGCAAGTAGGATCTAATCGATTTAAGGACGTTTTCATGTATGGCAAAGCCCACTAAATATTTCTGGTTGAGTTATTGATCAACCGTGTCGAATGTTGCACTAAGTGCTGGGTCTACTGACCATACACCAGCATCTTAGGGTTATTTACATCTGTGGTTACATCCAACTCATTACTCAACTGAGGCCTGCAGCCTGCTTGTGCTGTGTCCAAAAGACTGGTGTCTTTAGCATTCTATTGCAATTGGTGAGTCACATTCTTTCCTCATGTCTTTGCTGCATAAAAATAGCAAAATATGTCTAAAGGTAGCAACGTCTGTACGATCTGAGGAGGTTTTCTTTTTTAAGGAGCGGCTAGACAACCACTCATTTAAAGTCGAATTGTTGTGTGCCTGAACTGAGCAGGAAATATAAAAGCTTAGTGTGAGTAGGAGCTACTGTTTCTTCTATCAACAGAATGTTTCCCTTGAGAAACATCCTTAAGGAGTCATGAACCTTTACTTGTCTCCATTAGCTTAAGGACACCTCCGGAAATTTCCACTAGTCATATTCTCTGGGGCGGCTCCTCCGCTAAGACAGAGGAGCATCGCCCCACTGCTCTCACAGCAGTGGAAATGGGGAAAATAACATGATAATAACAAGGTTATTATCATTTTATTTTTTGTTTTTGTTTCTTGTTTTTTTTTACGGAGTTGGGTTAGGGCGGGCGGAGCTGGTGGCTCAGGGAGGTGGAGTAGACGGTGCACACTAAGTGCGCACGACTGCTTGGCCGCCGTCTCGGGCCGGCCAAACAATCATGCACACTTTGCATGATCCCCACCCAGGCTGCATTACAGCCTTGGTGGGGAACATGCACAGGCTCCCTGTCCCAGTCTGAGAGCCGAACCACGGCACTCAGACCAATCACAACGCTGCTGCATTGCAGCGTTGTGATTGGCTCAGGGGAGCCTGTGTGCTTCCAGACTCTTCAGCAATGACGGAGAAGAGATGGAGGCAGCCGCAGCGCGAGTAGGTAAATGTTTTGTTTTTAAATATTTCTTTCCTCCCCACCCTCCTGACCCACCCCCACCCTACCCCCGCCATCCGCCACTGCATATTCCTGCCTGAATTTTGGCCAATATTACTTGTTGATGAATACTATTTCCCCGCAGATCCCTCACCGTATGAGTTATCCTTTCAGGCTTCAAACTGGTCTGTTAATCTTCACCCTACAAAAGTCTTTCCAGCACCACCAGGTGGTTCAATGCAGTTTCAGCTGTGACTGGGCCTCCAGGCATGACGCCAACTGGTGTGCTGGCAAAGGTTCCTGTTTTACCACACCTCAATGACACTGGTTCAGGTCTCTCTCTGGCGAAATTTCTCAGCACTCAGTGACTAGGTCAGATGTCTTATCTGAAATTTTCAGAGGTTTAATCCTGTTGCAGATGCTGCTAGATGATCTCCATGTCAGATCCACATGATGTCCGCATGTGGTGTCCGGGATTGGCCTACGATTTTTGACCAAGGCATAAAAAGAGGCCAAAGCAATCTCCCTCACCTCCAGGTAAGGTTTCTATCCGAGAACAGCCTCCAAAAAGAGGATCCCATAAAAAGCTCCAGAGGAAGGAAAAGTCGTCTTCCTTGAGGAAATGCTTCCACTTCTGAGACTGTTAAGATTCTAGATGCTGTTCTTAGCTTGGCCTTTGGTGTGTCGGAGCCCTGCCTCCGCTGAAATATACTTGCACTGCAGTCGGTCCACATTGCAATGGAGGCATTCCTTCCTTCTATTTCTGGGAACAGCATTCAGATTTTGTTGGACAACACCATCCTTATCCATTTTGCCGACAGAAATGGCGGTGTGGAGTGGTGAGCCTATAGTGGGAGGGGATGAGCCTGTGGCAATGGGCACAACTGCTCATCCTGGAGTCTTCTTCAGTGTGAGCGTGCAGGCTGTTATTCAAAGATCACCATAGGAACTATAACCCAAAGTGACGGAGTTGATTTTTTTTATAGAATAAGGTTTCCATTCTCGGATCTTCATTTTTGTGCTTTACACTTAACCTCTGAATGGTTCCCTGGGGGATTTCTTCATGTTCATCTGGTCTCAGTGCGTTCTGTACACATTTCCATTGCTTCCACCCAAACTCCTGTGGAAGCTGTAGCAGGATCGAGCAATGCTGCTGCTATTTGCCCCATATTGGGCAAGAAGGATCTGGTATTCCAATCTATTGGCACTTCGCATTCAGCCAACTTGTCCTCTCCCGTACCAGAGGGGACCTGCTGTTGTAGCAGGATGGTCTAATCTTCCTCCCCAATACCCAAAACGGCTGTTGTGTGTGTGGAGATTGAGTAGTGCCTGCTAGAGTCCTTTTAGTTTGCTGATTAAGTTGCAAAGATTGTCCTGGCGACCCGGAATTCCACTACAAAATCAATCTACATGGGTCAGTGGAAGAAGTCCGGTTAGTGGTGTGAGTCGAAAATCTTGGATCCTTTTCAGTCTCACCTTTCTGAAGTCTTGCGGTATGCATTGTTACTTGCGCACCAGGGTCTGATATTGGCTATAGGTAAGGACTGTTTTGCTGCCCTGTCTGCCTTCACATTTGTAACTCCTCAACCATCCCTGTTTAGATAACCACTAGTGGAGCCTATCTGAAAGAATTGCTTTGTTTGTTTCCTCCCAATCCATTTAATTGTTCTTCAGTGGGATTTGATTCTCGAGTTGACTTTCTTGATGGCAACCCCTTTGAAACCGATGCACAGTTGGCTGGTTCAGGTTTTTACCTTGAAGACCGTATTGCTGTTGGCAATTAATTTAGTTTGTAGGGTCGGAGAACTTCAGGCCCCTCTCAGTTCATCCAACTTTCAGTTTTTTACTCAGATAAGTTGGTCCTGCACACTTCCCTATCCAGTTTATCCAAGATGGTGTCTGCACTTCATATGGGCAAGTCTATTACCCTTCTATCTTTCTTTCCCCTTCTTCATACATACAAGAAGAATAACCGTTACATAGGCTGGACCTGCGATAACATATTGCATCGATCCCACGCGACAGAACAGAGTGGATGAGCCGCTCTTTTTGGGCTTCACCGGAGTGAAGAAGGATAATGAGTTGACCACATGCACCATTTCACGTTGAATCGTCTTTTAGGACCTTAGTTCACCATTTAAAACACTCCTGGTCACAACAAGCATTTGCAAGGCAATAGGTCTCACATTTTTCTTGTGTGTATTGGCATGTTATTGGCTGGTCGTACACATAGTAATAAACAATGATTTATATTTCCATTTTTTTTTGCACTGCGGGAGTTTCCTGTAAATTCACCATCTGTCTGCGTGTGTTTTTACAAAATGGTAATAAGGCATCCAGAAGCGTGATTCTTTACATTTTATACAGCTATTTTAGAACATTATTAAAAGCTGGAAACGCAGTGTAATGCTTACATGAAAGCTTTACATATATTCGATTTCTTAGTGCGATGATACACGAGCGCGATATATTGGAAGAAGCCACAGAGGGCGAACAAGGAATAAGAATTAAAAGTTGAATTATGTAGCATTACAACATCGAAACTATGTTGGGTTCAAATCATAGTATGCTGAAGTGAAGAAAGGGAGGCTAGAGGGCTTGCCATTATGAGGAAGACACAGAGTGCAGAGATAGGAATGAACAGGAGTGAGCAAGGAGGCAGGGAAAGGGAGCAATAAAAGGGCGAGATAAGGGGAAATAAGCCAGAATCCCAAAGATAAAGGCATAATTAAAATCACAAGCAGCAGCGTAGGAAGGACGGCAGCAATGACAGGAGGGAGGGGGTGCGAGCGAGGAGTCAACGGATAGCCAAACCAAAACAAGCATTTGCAATGCAATAGGTCTCGCATTAACGAGAGTTTAAGCTATTGACAATGCAATAGCTTAAATTCTCGCAAATGCGAGACCTATTGCATTGCAAATATTTGTTTTTTTTACTAGCGCCCATGCGGCGCTTTCACATTCATGAGGGCCGCGCCCCTTTCTTTAGACAAGCCGCGTCTAAAGAAAGGGGCGTGTTCGACATTAAAGTGAAACCGTGGCATGAAGGCTTTGACAAAAAAAAATCATCTGTTTGTCAAGTTGACAAACAGATTTTTTTGGGGTAAAAGGGCCCATGCCGCGCTTTAACTTCAATGTTGGCCGCGTACATTTCTGTTGACACGGTTTGTGTAAAGAAAGGGGCACGGCCTCTATGAATGTGAAAGTGCCGCATGGGCGCTAGTAAACAAAATAAATAAAGAAGTAAGCGTGGCCGCTAAATGTGGACCGCACTGCTAAAATAAATAAATAAAACATGGCCGCTGTAGTCAAAGCGGACTGCCATTAATAAAAATTTAAATAAAAGCGGGCGGTGTGTTGCGATGTAATGGGTGGAATAGGAGAAGAGTATTAGATAAACTAGTGCTCACCGACTTATAAAGTAGACCATGTAACAACACCAGTAAAAGGTCTAGTCGTAATGGGAGGTAACAAATGCAGACAAGGCGGTACCAAGGATGGACTAACGAGCCTAATAACGACTCGGTAGCCAGCGTTGACGAAGGACAATGAGACAAGCCAACTAAAAATATGGGCGGAGAGTGGGCGGGGCTTCAAAGCAATACTCCACTACTGCATGCCTCGCAGCAGCGCATGCGCTGCCCAGGCTCGACCTAAAAACCTAACTGAAATGCCACTCAGGTTAAAAAAATTACTCGAACACTACATCTCACATTAAAATTTCTCTACAAATTTACACAATGTGGTGTAATGATGCAATCTCTGTAATTTTGTGTACATTTTGCTATGGTAAATGACCAAAATTATGCCAACTATGCAGGTGTAATTAAAATTTTGCCCAGATGCCTCACATGGTTTCCTTCCGCACAAAAAATTGGTAACCTGTCAGACACTCACAAACACAGACGGAATACAGTATATGCTGTATGGAAGGGGGTGCAAGAAAGGACTGCACTTGGGGGACACTGAGTAGATTTCGCAGTGGAGAGTTGATAGTCCTCTTGCCCACAAGGGAGTCGCTTGAAAAGGCCCCTGCGAAAGAACTAAAGCTAGCTGTCACTCTCAGTATCCCTATAGTCTGGTAAGGCAGCACTAGCCATCCTCAGCTATGAGTGAGGATACACTTTGGGCACAACCACCAGCCAGGGGAGTCTTGTGCTGGTAAAGACCCGTTTTTCCATAAGAGAACACATACTTAGATGGAGACCCTCCAAAGCACAGAAACAGTTGAGCATGCAGAGAGGCTACTTATTGATGACTGTGGCTGTGTCCCATCAGTGACTGTAAACAGGCAGCACATGGTGGGCTTGAGGCAAGAGGAGAGAGAAGAGACCCATCTGAACTCTAAACATACATCTTACTGTCCAAGGGGGCCTGTCACACCTCAGTTCCTTCCCATTTGTGACATGCTGCAGTGTCACTAGCAAAGGTAGCCCTGGGTGCTTTAAGTTTAATATCTTTCATTGCACAGGGTTACATGCCAATCAGCCTATCACCCATTGCTTAATTTGTGCCGGTGGTTTCCGGTGCTCAGCACCGGCACTTAATTGGCAGCACCAGCTCTAGTGACAGTCCACCTCATGGTGGTGCTGTCTTCTTTTAATTTTGAGATGAGCACAACAACCCTGTTTATTAAGTCAGTACGTTAGAAATGAAAAATACTAGCCTCTCAAGCCAATATTATAGCTGTGTGTGTGTCCTGAAATAGTCTGAATTGTCACTCTTGTAGGAGTGTGATGGTTAGGTGTTATGTTGGTACTGCCATTGGCAGCACTGGCAGGGTATGGGTGGTGCATGCTGCAGTGGCCTTCCGAGAAGGGTCCTGGCTCTTCATTTTTTTTTACAAATTAAGCACTGCTATTACCCTTTCCCTTCCCAACTCGTCACACAAATAGGAAAGGGTGGAGTGAAAAAGTAAGAGACTGAGACCTGGAACCTGCAACAGTGCAAGTTTGACATTTCAGTTTTCTGCTTCAATTGTGTGTCTACGCGAGGTCAGTGATCAGAACCTTGAACAGGATTTTCACAATCAAATGAGGGAAGTAAAAAATATATCTTGAATGCATGTATACAGTGAGAATGTGTGTGAGTGCATGTGTGTGGGGGTGTTTGTGTGTGCCTGAGAGAAAGAGAGCATGTGTAAGTGTGAGCATGTGTTCCTGTGCATGTGAGCGAGTGTGTTCGTGAAAGTGAGAGAGTGAGAGTGAGTGACATAGAAAGATTGGCTGAGAAGTCAGTTAGTGACTGAGTGAGTTAGAGTGTAATAATTGGTGAGTGAGAGCAAGAGTGAGGGCAAGTGCGTGAGAATGAATATGAATGAGTGAGAGGAAGTGAGAGTGAGGGAGTCTGTGGGAGTGAGCGACAATGAGTTAGTGTATTCGGAGTGAGTGAGAATATGTGACATTGAGTGAGAATGACTGAGTGTGAGTAAAAGTATTGCAAGTGAGGGAAAAGTATGAATGAGTGAAAGTGTGATTGTGTATAAAAGAGGGAGAATGAGGGTGTTGGAGTAAGTGAGAATAGGTTAGACTGAGCAAGAATGATGGAGTGAGAGTAAGACTGAGTTCAAGTGAGAGTGGGGGAGTAGGAGTAACAGTGAGTGCAAGTCAGTGTGATTGACAATGAAGAAATAACAGTAAAACTGTGAGTGCAAAAGAGTGTGTGAGAGTGAATGAGTGTGAGTGAGTGATAATGATTGAGAAGGAGTGTGAGTGGATATAAGTAAGAATTGGTGAGAAAGTGATAATATGCTTCTGAGTCTGCCTGTGGGCCCAGCTGCACCTATGGCAAAATCCTGGTGCTGGCATACTTGAGGGAATTCTTAGTATAATGGACACTTGTGACCGAATACTGGCCCTTACACACGTGGGTTAATACTTGGCATATGGAACAACCATGGGAAAATGCTGACATTGGTATACTGGAGATAATTATTTACATATATGGCAAGCATGGCAAAATGCTGATGCTTGCACATTTGAGGTAATTCCTGGCATATAAGGGAGGACACACATGACAAAATGCTGAATGTGACATACTAGAGGTAAATTTTGACATAGGGGGTCACACATGATTTATGGATGGCATCAATGACAAGATTCTGGCACTGGCATATTGAGTGTAACTGTTAACATAAGGGGAACCTTTGGCATATGGAGGACAGCCATGACAAATGCTGGTACCAGTACAATGGATGCGATTTTTGACATATGGTGGCATCCGTTTTGAAAAAAATGGGGTCAACTCATCTGGAAAGTGTCAGGTTTGATTGGCTTGCCACACCATGAAAGGACTTGTTTTTGCAAATGTATGTGAACATTTTTTTTTTAACTATACGCTACCTCATTTTTTTCTAAATGTTCTCAGGGAGGAACCCCCACCACCAAACTTCCCTACAAGAAGTTTGACTCACTGACAGTTTGGGACAAATATTACATGCTACCACTTTCAAAGATCACCAGTTGCGACTGTTTCAATCATATTGATTCCTTCTTTAAGGCAGGCATGTTCATTTTTGGCCAGATACATGGCAGTTTTCTAAGTATTGGCCATGTAAATTATTTCCATTTACTTTGATATGGATTTAACTCTTAGGCCCGCCACAGCGCACCCTATCCTAAGATATTATTAACACTCACTGCGACATCTCTAGGCTAAGGGTGGCACTGTTTGAGTCAGCTTTCGCAAATGTGGCTTTATGGTAAACAATGGAGGGGCATCCAGCATTGGTCCAGGAGGGCCTAGATCTGTGCCAGATGTTCAGGCTATCCATATGAAATTATTCTGTATACATTCACTCTAAATAAACCTCATGTACACTGTACGCAGTTATCTTTAAACTGTGGCATGGATCCGTCCATCTAGTACCTACCTCGGACACCCCACTGTTGATAGTTCTCCATTTACTCCAACAATTAAAAAATGCCATCAGATCACCAGTAGACATTTCTGAACTCTACCAGCACTTCCGCTTTTATTTACTTGGCTTTGCTGGTTCTGGCGACCAAGGGTTCTTTAGGGGGCCAGGGCACCGTGCTAATGTTCACCCCCTCCGTTCCGTCGCCTGCTTCTCGTCGGACTTTTGCCGCAACACTCATGGAGCCGAAGCACATCATTCTTATTTTTCGGGGTGTCACTTGGGCCCAGGATTTCATATTTACTGCCCCGGTCACCGCTATTATTAATTATCAGTTATTTGCGTCCTAACAAAGTAATGCAACGGAAGCCTTAGCTTCCGAAGATTTACCCGTGTACCCAGCCACATTCACTGCCTCCTATAAATCTACCCTTTACATAAAAAGTTAATTAAAGAGAGATTAGGAGGAGCCAATAAACACAGATGCCCACTAGCCGGAGGATTGTCTCTTTTCTCCAAGAGATTAGGTTGAGTGTGCTTAACTGGCGCAGGTGTTTTTATAGCTCCCCAGAGCCCGATTCCATATGGACAGTGCGGAGGCATGAGCAGAAATCTACATAACAAGCATTTGCAATGCAATAGTAGTAGTAATAAGAACTCTGTTTATTTAGACCATAGTCTTTAAACAATAGAAATACAAAATATTGTTAATGTGTAAATTCATTAACAATTATATTACCAATAAAACATATAATAAAAATTCAACACACTTATCATATTCCTAATGACACGATCATGTAATCACAAATCAATTCATTCTTATAAAATTTATGAATTATTTAAAGAGGGCTTTTATATAAAAGGAAAAGCGCCTAAAACATTTAAAAGACAGACTAAAATCACCAACACTCCTTCATTTTTTCTCTTACGAAACTTTTTATCACTTTCAAATAGTTTCCCAGAGCAATGGCGATATCAAGATTTGGCATCTCCGTGAGTAAGGCTATTGCTTGGGCTCGTGACTTTATTTCATATTTTAAAAACATTGGACATAAATATAGTTTCCGCAATGCTAAAAGTGAAAAACAGTCGACCAATATGTGCAAAATATCGTTTTTTGTTCCTAACCCACATTTACAATTTCCATCTGGCTGTATCATTTCTACTTGTATCTTTTCCTCCATAAGCCAGGGATTGATGCCAATTCTTACTCTTAAGATCTCACATCTAAGCCCGTAATTGGGCAAAGTATCCAAATACGGATACCAGGCTTCATTCACCCATGAATTTCTTATGCATTGTACAGATTTTTTTCATTCTCAGGTATTCCAGGTCTAGATTCTTTGACAATTCCTGTCCCTGAAACCTGAGAGTACTTTTTGTAAATTCTACTTCTAGTGAATGCTGCAATAGTCTCACTTTTAAACTTTCTCCTACAGACAGGAGATTTTTCCTAGATTCCATAGCCCATTTTAGGTTACTTAATCGAATCTCCTCTCTGCACCATTGTGAGACCTTCTGCACTCCACCTGGATCCTGACGTTTCCAGAATCTTATAAGGGACATTTGAATCTGTATACTCCATGCTATTATTCCTAACTCCATTCTAATAGCTTGGATCATTGTGGAGCTCGGTAAAGACAGTAACATTTTTAAAATCTTCCCTTCTTCAAGGTCCCACCCGCATTTACCACTTAGGTAAAGGACTTCTGCTCCATACAAAACTTGTGGGGGTATCATTGCTTCGTATGCTTTTAACAAAGGTCTATGGGACATATCCCCATATTCTCTGTTAAATTTTTTCAGCCCACAGATTGATGTAAAAGCTTTTGCTTTTTGTGCATCTAAATGCATATGCCACTTTAAAGCACTATCAAACCAAACTCCTAGGTATCTATACTTATTTACGATCTCCAGTTTCTTTTGTCCTAAAAACCAATTAAATTTCATATCTCTTTTCCCAAAACATAAAATCTTTGTTTTTTCCATATTTACAACTAAAAACTTGGCCTCACAGTATTCCCTAAAAACATTTAGTTTCCTTTGGAGCCCTATCTCCGTTTGATCAAGTATCACTAGATCATCTGCATACAGGAGGCATGACACTTTGTTTCCACTCATTCTGGGGCTAGCACTTCTTTCCACTTCTAGAGTAGCGGGTAGATCAGCTAGGAATATGGCAAAGAGCAGAGGGGCCAGAACGCACCCCTGTCTAAGTCCATTCCCGATGACTATTTTCTGTGTCAGGGACCCTTTTGTATCTCTATTGACCTGCGCCCAATTTCCGCTATGTAATTCTTTTAGGATAGCCAGTATACCCTCCGGTATACCGTACTTTATCAAAGATTCCCATAGACATTTACGGTCCACTGAGTCAAAGGCTGCCCGGAAGTCGACAAGGCAACCATACAACTTTCCCTTTTGCTCTATCGACTTCCGGGCCAAAGCCCAAATTTACGCGAGACCTATTGCATTGCAAATTGTGCAACTTGGCACCACGGACAATGGAAGGGCGGGGGGGGGTGTCAGAAGGCACGGACATCAGTAGGTAGGGAGGGCGGGGGGAGAAGGCACGGACAAAGCTGCGTGACGCTACGTGTGCACGAAGGAAATAGTACATGCAAGTAGTAACAACCAAGTAAAGGGGCCAGTAGCCATGGATACAAATGACGATATGGCTGTACTAAGGAGGGACTAATAAGCATCATAATTAATCAGAAGCCAGCATTTACAAAGGACAAACACACAAGCCAGGGCGGGGGTGTGGGCGAAGCTTCTCTCCATACTCAACTACCACAGCTCTTCGCAGAGCAGTGCTTGCGCGCTGGCTCACGCACGACCTAAAAAACAATTGATGTCCGCTGGGAAGGAACCAAGCACACAAAGGTGGGACAGATGGGCAGTATTGATCAACCACAGTAAAAGAATTTAGAAAGGCAGGCCAACTAACCAACCCTAAAGCTCTGGATGTTTTGAATGCCCATATCCTGAATACAGCATGCCTCAAAGAGACAGCGCAAGCACTGCTTTAGGCGAGACCTAAAAAAGAAAAGCCCATGAGAAGTTGACAATGGGACCAGCGTTGATTATTGCTGGTTTTAGCAGTATCTGGCTAGATAATTTATTTTGTTTCCTGTTGAAAGCTTTCCGTGCCCCGTTCTGTCTGAGGATGTGCACCCCGTTCAATAAATTGGTTCATTAATTGGTCACACACCCATTCTAGTGTTCTAGCCTACTGTGTTGATTTATTTCGAGCTGTTTGACTGCTAACTGATTAATGGAGTTTAGTTGAGTTTATGTATGTGGTATTTCTGTAGTGCAAACCAAACTAAAAGGGAGGCAGGAGGCGAGTGCTGTGTCGAGTCAAAGCAAGCATAAAGTTAACATGTGATCAGAGGTAGTTGGTTTACAGGGGTGTGTAAACAGGGGTTGTGTTTGGAGTGTTACACCCCCCATATAAATATATTTGCTGAATAATAGTTGGGTGCAGGGATTTTCAGTCTGGTACGGCGAGGTGTCTATCGGATTTCACCAGGAATTTTTACATACATACATACATACATACAAAACACACACACACACACACACACACACACACACACACACACACACACACACACACACACACACACACACACACACACACACACACACACACACTCACTCACTCACTCACTCACTCACTCACTCACTCACTCACTCACACACACTCTCACACACTCACTCTCACTCACTCACTCTCACTCACACACACTCTCACACACTCTCACTCACTCTCTCTCACTCTCTCTCACTCTCTCTCACTCTCTCTCACTCTCTCTCACTCACTCTCTCACTCTCTCTCACTCACTCTCTCACTCACACTCTCACTCACTCTCTCACTCACTCTCTCACACTCTCTCTCACTCACTCTCTCACACTCTCTCACACTCTCTCACTCACTCTCTGTTTTTTCCAAAGTCCTAATTTTTTTTAGTAGTTTACAAAATATTATGCTTTCTCTCACTTAGTACTCCTACCAATCCACACTGCTGTCCCGTTCCACTGCCCCTTAAGCTCCTCTCATGCACCCTGCTTGTCGCATAAATTTATTTCAACATTATATGCCAGCGTGATTGTTGGAAAATCTGAAGCTCAAACCCTCCACACATCTTACTGACCAAGCTACGCCCCTGCTGGTTTGCGGACTGTTTATGCATTGTGAGGTCGTGTCCTTTAAGGAAGTTCTCCTTCAACTCTTTCCTCAATTGGAGCAGCGTTAGGGCGGTCATAAGGGATGCCAGAATGTTCCAGATCTTGTGTACATAGGTGCAAAAGGCCTGCTGCCTTGTTTTTTCGTTTTTTTGCACTTCTTAGTGTGCAGTCTGATGGTGTGCTGGCAATGGGTGTGCTGACAACTGCCAGATATGGTGAGCTCGTCTGCAAAATAAGCAGAGGGTGCTAGTCGTGATGGCTTTGTAAATGACGCAGCTGCTTTTGAAGATGGTGCGGGCCAGCCAGGGAAGCCAATGTAGTTCCATCAGTATTGGTGTGATATGATCATATTTCATCAGGCTCTAGAGGAGACATGCTGTGGCCTGTGTAGGATGACTTTACGGGGGGCCAGTGTGTAATCTGGGTGGCCATGGATCATAGCATTGCCACCATCCAAATGCGACTCTACAAGAGCTTGAACAGGCTACCCAGAAGGTAGCTTAGTGGAAATGCGAAGCTCACAGTTATTATAATGAGGAAACATTAAAAAATAATGTGGGTATCTCAGGCATTAGGCTTGACACACTGAGCTAATAAGTAGTAGACATAGAGTGTATTTTTGAATCCGATACTCTCTGGTATGTTTCTTGCTTTCTTTTAGATTGTATGAAGGTGGTACTGTGTTCTGCTTCAGAAAACACCCTTTATGTGGACTTGCATTTGCCAGTTTAATGAACATAATAGAATGTACTTATAAAGAATAAGTAGGATGTAACTATAAAGAGCTTGTGTAACCGAAATTCTATGCGGTTAGGTATTCTGATTGCTACACCATTATTAATAATGTATCAATATATGCTTTGCTGCCTGCCGGTAGGACACCTGAATGCTGAGATGTTAATACAGTATTGAAAAAATGCAGTACAGATTAAAAAGAAAATGTACACAGCAATAATTTCACATTAATTTAGGAGGAAATAAGAACAAAATACTCTGGCAGTCAAATACCTTAAGGCAGCTAGTGTTCATCTAAAGGTTTTCGACTCTTTTTGAAAAGCTAGAAGTCTTGTAGCACGTCTGAGGGATAGGGAACAAATTAAAGAGCCTAGAAGAGCTATCAGAAAAGCATGATTGGTGGTAGGTGACTATTTCACTACCTGGATGTCAACTCGGGCAGTGAGTTTGTATGTATGGGTATGTATGTTATATTTCTAGAGCATGACTCTAGCCAAAAAGCAGCAGGGCTTTGTACAATGTCAAACACAAATATAACGCCACAGAGTGTTGAGAGGTTGATGGTTTGTGGACTATTAATGCATTGTGATCTAGTGTTCTTTAAAGAGGGGGGGTCTTTGCATCTTTCCTGAATTGGAGCAGCAATGCTGTGGTCCCAATGGATACGGGGATGTTGCTGTAGATTCTGGGTGCATGGGTGAAAATGACGTGCTGCCTTGGCTCAGTAAATGATGCAGGTTTTTTTTTTAAGATGGTGCAGGGTGGCAAGGGGAGCCAATTGAGTTCCATCTGGATGGAGATGATGTGATCATAATTCTCCAGGCCCTGGATGAGACATGCTGTGGCTTGTAAAATAACCCTGAAGGGGTGTAGAGTCAGGGATGCCATGGGGCAGGGCATTACCACCATGTAGATGTAAGAGTACTAGGGCTTAAACAGCAATTCTGAAGTTACTTTCTGGAAGAAACCTTTGCTTTTTGTTTTTTTGTTTGAAGAGATCTCTGGTATTGCGCCATTTTTTTTGTAATCATAATTCTTAGTTGAGTAGTTTCAACCATACACTTCATGTATTCTCTCAATCCAGTGTTACGATCACTTCTAGTACCACATCCAAAACATTTACAAATATTTAGATTAATTCAAATTCATTCTATTCTGGATATGATTGGCCTATGTTCATTGTGGCATTAAATCCAGCGGTGTGTCCAACTTATCCTGAAATGCATCCCATGCTTTAGAATAGTTCACTCCCTAGTCTGGTCCCCGTCCCACCTGTCTCATGCCCCTTTCAGCAGTTAGCCACTTACTTGCTTGGGTCTCTTATCTAGTGTATTGTTGTAGGCAGGTGATGGATGATGGGCCAGTGCACATCAATCTTGTTTCGGAAGCATGAACATGAGAGCCATTAGTATCCATGAAGTATTGTATTGCTTTATAACAAGCCAGAGGCCCAGCAGAAGTAAGTGAAGGGAAAACTGATCCTCCTATAAACATTCCAAACATTTTCTCCCCCACTTTGGCCCTTTCCACATTCATCGTTTGCAGCAGTAGCAGCATTATGTCTGCACAATGCCTCCGTTCCGACAGCCCTCAAGTCCCTTCATGCACTCGAAAGCTCAGACCCAGGACAATCTATTCCCCTGCCGTCGCACCCCATCAATGAATCCAAGATCCCACCTTGCCAGATGGCATAATATTAATATTCTAATGTCTATAAGTATGATATACATGCAGTTTATTATCTGCATCTTGCAACCCAACCATCTTGTACCATCACGTCATCTTTATAGAACTACACATTCAAATGTTCTTATGTACTGTCTCGGTGCCATATGCAGCACTGTTATGGGAAAAGGAACACACTTCTCTCTAAATGGAATTAATTCAAACAGTGCACTTTGCCTTCATGTGTGGAGTCCATATTCGAGATTTTAGACTTCCACCTTTCTGACCGTTTTTATTGCTCAATGTAAATCATGATGTTGCAAAGTTTTTGCAGCATAGCTGAGTATATGCCAGTCTGGGCCTGAGAAGTTTGGCAGATGAAAGAGGTATGCCGTGTTTGAGTTCTGCCTTGGACTTTTCACAGTCATATCTAGTCGGTTTGAGAACATACTTGACATCAGTAATGAGCAGCACAGTTGCAGTGACAATATCTATTTTTAAATGGGGATCATAACAACTTACACGTTTGTGCGGAAGGACATATTTGGAATGAGTAACGTTTTTAACCTTGGATCATAGGCAAAAGCCTGTACATTATTTTCGTCTGTAAGTTAAATCATTCAATAAAATCTGAATTTCTAAACAAGCAAAGACTCCAAAGAACATATAGGCACTACCTCTGTAGATGATTACTAGAACAGGTGCATCTTAAGTGCATTTCTGGAAGGAGAAGGCTGATCGACCTGGAACAGTGCTCCCCAAGAAGTTGTCTCTAAATGGGAATGATTACTACCAGTTGTCTTTCTAATGCTATGCGTCAAAAGCAGGATTTGTTTCTGCCAGTTTTAAGGCTCTCAGATGGGAAAAGCCTGGCCCGAAATGCGACTTGCGTATGAGAGTCAGAGTTGCACCTGCTAATCGAATGCCGGTGTAATTTCTAAAGAGACAGAAACATGAACAAACTTTGGTCGAACACTAAATCCCTAGCTACCGTTCTGCAGCATTTGGAATTTACTGATAGTTGCTGGCTTCTAGTTCCCTGCCATTAAGTCATTCCAGTTATCTAGTTTGGATCCAATGACAGCCAGAGCATTAGTTGCTATGTCATTCTTCACTAATAAGTGCCTCAACTTGCTAAGAGCAGCAGTTGGTAATGAATACTATAATTAACTTGAAAGCCCATATTCAACCTCCCATGGTAGAAAACGTCCACAGTCTTCCCTTCATCCTTGGCTGGACCTGGAAGGAGAGGCCCGCCTGAGCTTTTGTTTTTGAGCCACTGATCGGAGCCAGTGAGTAAAAACTGTTGTTCCCCGCATTGAGGCTCAATCAGCTCTTATTCTTCCATTCATGGATGAAGACCGACACCTCAGTTTCCTCAAGTGGAATTGTAAGACAAAGGAAACACAACCTGGGTACCAGTAGCAAAATATTGAAAGCTGAAGCCCATATTGACTGAAAGCTGGTGTAAACGTTTGACGTGGTCATTAAAATGAAATGGAGAGATGCAGTAGCCTTAAGGCACCTAACAGCTCACTTAAGTTGTTTTAGCTATTTTCTTGACGACTTCCACTTTATTGACAGGACTTGATAGAAAAGATTTCATCCATGTAAGTGATGACTCAGCACTACTATCACCTTTGCAAGTGTGTTTAAAAAGTTTGAATAAGAAATGGCATTAAATCTGCTTATAAATGCAGCAGCATTAATAGAGCTGGGCCTACTGAATCTACCATAATCTAGATAGTTGAATATCGATCAGTGTGGTCCTTGCCATGAGGGCATAAGCCAGATTGTCTGTTGCCCAAAATATCACTTGACTCTGCATAATCTTGAAGTTGCAAAGTAGCTGCCTTCTCCAGAATTTAGGCAACCAAGGGCAACTAAAAATTCGCTGGTACTTTATTGAATACAAATGATCTAAGAATTCCCTTCTCCTGGGCTTAAACGTAAATGGAGATTACCATTAAGTGCAAAGGGGAAATTACCTGTTTATAAAAATGTGAAAAACAATGTTTTTCTTTGCCTGAGAATGTGACGAAAGTGCTACAGATGGAACATGTAATTTCTCCATGTTTAATATTCCCTGGAGTTTTCAGGTATGCAGTGTTCTCAGGAGCAACAGTGACGAAACAATTGGGCACTAGTTAATTGAAAATGTGTCCAACAGATGTTTCTGTCTAATCAACTCTCCTTCCCATTGATTCCATATCTAGAAGTTTATCCAGGTGACATTTTTAATCCATTCATCCACCCAGGATTGTAGTGCACGATTGGGGTATCACGTAAGAATCCATAAACAAAATTGCAGGTAGAACTGACAAACTGCTCCAATCCGGTGCCACCCACACTGGTGAAGTTGGTTTCTTTTATTTTCAGTGTGCAACAGATGTTGGGATCCGGAGCTTGCTGAGCAGTTAGCCCTGTTTTCACTCTTTTTAACTCAAGTTTGTAGGTTATTTTTAAAATTTGATTTATGAATTCCTCGAGTTTTAATCCTTCCCTGGAAAGCAGGAGACAGATGTCTGGGTTCTACCTGCAATTCTGTGTGTAGTATTAGGGCAAGATAGGCAACGCTTTTCATAACTTATCACAACTAGGAATGCTTAAAATGTCAGACGTCTTCGCAAAGCTGACCAACTCCTTTTTAGGTCTCGCCCTGAAAGCCAGCGCTTCAGCGCTGGCTCTGGGCGAGACATTTTGTAGTGGGCTTGCAGAAATGCGACCACAACTTTTGGCTGGCCTAGAGCATGCGAGTACGCGCACAGTAACGCGCTTTCCTCGCATCGCTCCAGGCGCCATGTGGCTTTCACCTCACTTGCTCGAGGCGCCATCTGGCTTTCATCAAAGAATTCTACGGCTGAACAAGCAGGAGGGGCCGGATAAGGACACATTGGCTTTTTTTGTTTAATTTAAAGTTTATTCAATTCTACGGCTGAGCAAGCAGGAGGGGCCGGACAAGGACACATTGGCTTTTTTTTGTTTAATTTAAAGTTTATTCAATTCTACGGCTGAGCAAGCAGGAGGGGCCGGACAAGGACACATTGGCTTTTTTTGTTTAATTTAAAGTTTATTCTTACTCATTCTTTGAATTTTTTTTTATAAAGTTCATTCTCTGTGAAGGCAACATTGGCTATTTTTTTCCGGCATTTAGTTCTTCAGTCTCTCTTGATCCCCCCCCCACTTTTTTACACACTTTCTCTCTTTCACTATTTCCACACTCTCTCATTCTCTCTCTCTTCACCACAGCATCTCACAGCACCACTCAGCACGACCACAGCATCAGTCAGCACCACCACAGCACCACTCCGCACCACCACAGCATCACTCAGCATCTACTCAGCATCTACTCAGCACCACCTCAGCACCACCCCAGCATCACTCAGCACCAGCACAGCACCACCACACCACCACTCAGCACCACCACACCACCACTCAGCACCACCACACCACCACTCAGCACCACCACAGCATCACTCAGCATCTCCACAGCAGCACTTAGCACCACCACAGCACCACCACAGCATCACTCAGCACCACTCAGCACCACCACAGCATTACTCAGCACCACCACAGCATTACTCAGCACCACCACACCACCACTCAGCACCACCACACCACCACTCAGCACCACCACTCAGCACCACCACACCACCACTCAGCACCACCACACCACCACTCAGCACCACCACAGCACCACAACAGCATCACTCGGCACCACAACAGCATCACTCGGCACCACCACAGCATCATTCGGCACCACCACAGCATCACTCGGCACCACCACAGAGTCACTCAACACCACCACTGCGTCACTCAACACCACCACTGCGTCACTCAACACCACCACTGCGTCACTCAACACCACCACTGCGTCACTCAACACCACCACTGCGTCACTCAACACCACCACTGCGTCACTCAACACCACCACTGCGTCACTCAACACCACCACTGCGTCACTCAACACCACCACTGCGTCACTCAACACCACCACTGCGTCACTCAACACCACCACTGCGTCACTCAACACCACCACTGCGTCACTCAACACCACCACTGCGTCACTCAACACCACCACTGCGTCACTCAACACCACCACTGCGTCACTCAACACCACCACTGCGTCACTCAACACCACCACAGCGTCACTCGGCACCACCACAGCGTCACTCGGCACCACCCCAGCATCACTCAGCACCAGCACAGTACCACCACAGCATCATTCAGCACCACCACAGCATCATTCAGCACCACCACAGCACCACCACAGCACCACTCAGCACCACTCAGCACCACCACAGCACCACTCAGCACCACCACAGCATCACTCCGCACCACCACAGCATCACTCCGCACCACCACAGCGTCACTCCGCACCACCACAGCGTCACTCGGCACCACCACAGCGTCACTCGGCACCACCACAGCGTCACTCGGCACCACCACAGCGTCACTCGGCACCACCACAGCGTCACTCGGCACCACCACAGCGTCACTCGGCACCACCACAGCGTCACTCGGCACCACCACAGCGTCACTCGGCACCACCACAGCGTCACTCGGCACCACCCCAGCACCACCACAGCGTCACTCGGCACCACCCCAGCACCACCACAGCATCACTCAGCACCACCACAGCATCACTCAGCACCACCACAGCACCACTCAGCACCACTCAGCACCACCACAGCACCACTCAGCACCACCACAGCACCACTCAGCACCACCACAGCACCACTCAGCACCACCACAGCATCACTCAGCACCACCACAGCACCACTCAGCACCACCACAGCATCACTCCGCACCACCACAGCATCACTCAGCACCACCGCACCACCACTCAGCACCACCGCACCACCACTCAGCACCACCGCACCACCACTCAGCACCACCGCACCACCGCACCACCACTCAGCACCACCGCAGCATCACTCAGCACCACCGCAGCATCACTCAGCACCACCGCAGCATCACTCAGCACCACCGCAGCATCATTCAGCACCACCGCAGCATCACTCAGCACCACCGCATCACTCAGCACCACCGCATCACTCAGCACCACCGCAGCATCACTCAGCACCACCGCAGCATCACTCAGCACCACCCCAGCATCACTCAGCACCAGCACAGTACCACCACAGCATCACTCAGCACCAACACAGCACCACAACAGCATCACTCAGCAACACCACCGCATCAGTCAGCACCAACACAGCACCACAACAGCATCACTCAGCAACACCACCGCATCAGTCAGCACCACTCCGCACCACCACAGCATCACTCAGCATCTCCACAGCACCACTCAGCACCACCACACCACCACTCAGCACCACCACACCACCACTCAGCACCACCACACCACCACTCAGCACCACCACAGCATCACTCAGCACCACCACAGCATCACTCAGCAATACCACAGCATCGGTCAGCACCACCACAGCATCACTCAGCATCTCCACAGCATCACTCAGCACCACCACAGCACCACCACATCATCACTCAGCACAGCACCACCACACCACACCTCCACTCAGCACCACCACAGCATCACTCAGCATCTCCACAGCAGCACTTAGCACCACCACAGCACCACCACAGCACCACCACAGCACCACCACAGCACCACCACAGCATTACTCAGCACCTCCACAGCATTACTCAGCACCACCACACCACCACTCGGCACCACCACAGCACCACTCGGCACCACCACAGCACCACTCGGCACCACCACAGCACCACTCGGCACCACCACAGCGTCACTCGGCACCACCACAGCGTCACTCGGCACCACCACAGCGTCACTCGGCACCACCCCAGCGTCACTCGGCACCACCCCAGCGTCACTCGGCACCACCCCAGCGTCACTCGGCACCACCCCAGCGTCACTCGGCACCACCCCAGCGTCACTCGGCACCACCCCAGCGTCACTCGGCACCACCCCAGCTTCACTCGGCACCACCCCAGCATCACTCGGCACCACCCCAGCATCACTCGGCACCACCCCAGCATCACTCGGCACCACCCCAGCATCACTCGGCACCACCCCAGCATCACTCGGCACCACCCCAGCATCACTCGGCACCACCCCAGCATCACTCGGCACCACCCCAGCATCACTCGGCACCACCCCAGCATCACTCGGCACCACCCCAGCATCACTCGGCACCACCCCAGCATCACTCGGCACCACCCCAGCATCACTCGGCACCACCCCAGCATCACTCGGCACCACCCCAGCATCACTCGGCACCACCCCAGCATCACTCGGCACCACCCCAGCATCACTCGGCACCACCCCAGCATCACTCAGCACCAGCACAGTACCACCGGACAAGGACACATTGGCTTTTTTGTTTAATTTAAAGTTTATTCTTACTCATTCTTTGACTTTTTTTTAAAGTTCATTCTCTGTGAAGGCAACATTGGCTATTTTTTTCGGCATTTATTTCGTCAGTCTCTCTTGATCCCCCCCACTTTTTTACACACTTTCTCTGTCTTTCACTATTTCCACACTCTCTCATTCTCTCTCTTCACAGCATCTCTCAGCACCACCACACCACCACTCAGCACCACCACACCACCACTCAGCACCACCACAGCACCACTCCGCATCACCACAGCACCACTCCGCACCACCACAGCACCACTCCGCACCACCACAGCACCACTCCGCACCACCACAGCACCACTCCGCACCACCACAGCACCACTCCGCACCACCACAGCATCACTCAGCATCTCCACAACATCACTCAGCATCTCCACAACATCATTCAGCACCACCACAGCACCACCCCAGCATCACTCAGCACCAGCACAGCACCACCACAACACCACTCAGCACCACCACAGCATCACTCAGCATCTCCACAGCAGCACTTAGCACCACCACAGCATCACTCAGCACCACCACAGCCTCACTCAGCACCACCACAGCCTCACTCAGCACCACCACAGCATCACTCAGCACCACCACAGCATCACTCAGCACCACCACAGCATCACTCAGCACCACCACAGCACCACTCAGCACCACCACAGCACCACTCAGCACCACCACAGCATTACTCAGCACCACCACACCACCACTCAGTACCACCACAGCACCACCACAGCATCACTCGGCACCACCACAGCATCACTCGGCACCACCACAGCATCACTCGGCACCACCACAGCATCACTCCGCACCACCACTCAGCACCACCGCACCACCACTCAGCACCACTGCACCACCACTCAGCACCACCGCACCACCACTCAGCACCACCGCAGCATCACTCAGCACCACCGCAGCATCACTCAGCACCACCGCAGCATCACTCAGCACCACCGCAGCATCACTCAGCACCACCGCAGCATCACTCAGCACCACCGCAGCATCACTCAGCACCACCGCAGCATCACTCAGCACCACCGCAGCATCACTCAGCACCACCGCAGCATCACTCAGCACCACCGCAGCATCACTCAGCACCACCGCAGCATCACTCAGCACCACCACAGCATCACTCAGCACCACCACAGCACCACCACAGCATCACTCAGCACAACCACAACAGTATCACTCAGCATCGCCTTTGCACTAGTACACCACCACATCATCATCACTCGGCAAGACCTAAGTATTATTCAGCATCACCTCAGCATCGTCTCAGCACCAGTCACCACCACCACCACCACCACCACCTCAACATCACTCAACACCACCTCAGCCTGCTCTCGGAATCTGCCATCTGTTGATTCTCCCCTAGCGTCTGGCCGCTGCTAGTGTTATAATACAGGTACTAGTTCACAACCTTCAACCTCCAATTGTTTATGCCCCCTCAAAAAAAAACTTTAACAAACAACCATTGGAATAGGCAAAAACAAGTTGCCAGCATTGCAAGAACAAAAGAAAAATGAGGAACATTTTTATTGTACATAAATTTTTTAATATGGTCGTTCTGTTGGACATAATGCCTTTTTGGTCATATATAAGGTAACAAAAATGCTTCTGGCACTTTTTTATTACAACTTTTCAGCATGCTGCACAGCAGCCACACTTCTCTACAGCACAGCTTAAACACATTGGCAAAGTCAATAGCTCTGCCTAAACACTTATAAGGCCCAAAAGGCGAGACCTATTGGCTATGCCAATGCTTGTTGGAACTGCTGTCCTGGTATGGAAAATTTTCCATGCCATTTGCAGTTCCAAACTTCCAGTAAGCGCAGAAGACTCTTCTTCATTGTCCCATCAGAAGTTGAATCCCCAAGAACTGTGCCATCTTAAATAGAGCCCACAGACCAAATGAAGACCTGATTATTCAATCAGCCCTACACCAGTCCTGTAAAACGGTAACCTGTATAGATGAGCTTTCCTGTTCAAGAGCTAACTGAGCACATAAAGGCCTTCAGGGTCAAACTTGGGAACCTCTCTACATACCTGTTGAAGTCGCTTCTCATCTCCCGGCTTCGTCAGCAACTTCCTACACTGTGTGATAGTCCTGTGTTTTTCTCCTGGATCACTGCCCATTTTTAAGTCTTTACAGG
This sequence comes from Calotriton arnoldi, assembly GCA_963921515.1. NCBI lineage: Eukaryota > Metazoa > Chordata > Amphibia > Caudata > Salamandridae > Calotriton > Calotriton arnoldi. The sequence goes on from CAWUFW010000724.1 coordinate 2,654,580, forward strand.
CTGTGCTGTCAGTTTCTGGGTTAACACCTACAAAACACTTGTGTTCGAGGCATGTGAGCTGCAGAGCTCACACTTTGCATTAGATCGCCATCTGGTGTTGGGCTCGGATGCTTGCACTTTGTTGTTGTCTTCGAAGAAGTCTTTTGTAGTCATGTGATAGGTGACTCCTCCTCTGGACAATAGTGCGCATGGGCATCGACTCCATCCTCAGATTGGGTTCGGATGCAACTTTCCACGCTCCGGTTCGAAAACTTTACTTTCAACCGTTTTTTCATCATCAAAACTTTTATCGACATCTAAATCTCGACGCGCCTCTTCTTCGATTACCTTTCCAGCCGTCGACGCGGGCCGTTGGGCCCATCGACGCCGTGAGGCCTACAGCTAATGGAAAGGACGCCCTTCCGGAAATGCCCCCAGTGTGGAGCAAAGTTCCCCCACAGTGACCATCACAAGGTCTGTAACCTGTGCCTCTCGCCCGACCACAACGAGGCTACCTGCCCAGCTTGCGCCTCCTTCCGCTCGAAGAAAACCATTCGGGATCGTCGAGCTCGAAGACACGTCATGGCGCAGAGGTCCGCTCCAGAACCTGTCGACATCTTCAACGAGGGCCCCGATGTCCCGGAGGAAGATTCCGAAGATCTACTGATCGTGTCGGAGGCAGAGGACTCAGACGGTTCCATCACTCCTGGGCAACGAGTGAGTACGACTGCCCCTGCCCCAACCCCCCCACCAAAACAGAAGGCACCGGTCAAGACTTCGCCTGCTGGCCCCAGTTGCGACCGAAAACATGCTTTGGACACCCCGCCTTCCGGCTTGGCACCGAACAAAAGACTCAAGCCTTCCAGTTCCTCGGCACTGACCAAGCCGCATGTTTTAGTTCCACCGGCACCTTCGGCGCCGAAGCCAAAGGAACACTCGGCTCCGAAATCCACCTCCGTTCCAAAGCCCGCCTCCAAGCATGGGGATAAGTCGGCGTCGAAACCAAGACTCCACGACACAGCCCCTAAGCCAAAGCTTTCGGAGCCGATTTCCAAGACTAAAGACTCTTCCACGCCTTCTAAGGCCAAAGAGCACACAAAACAGCCATCACCTCCATCGGAACCGAAAAAGTCGGCACCGAAGCCAAATCTCCAGGAGGAGGAGCTTTTTCGTCCGGATCCTGTCGATCCTAAACAAGCTAAACTCCACATTAACCCCAAAACTGGACATATCACTACTGTGCCACGCCACAAGCCCGTCCCTGTGGAAAAGGACTGTGCTACTTCACCTATGCCTCCTTCTCCTCCTCTCCTTCCCCCTAACACCCCTCCTCTCTACATCCCTGTTACACCGCCTCAGCCTGTAACATCTCCACCACATGACTATCAGGACGACATGGGGGACGGTGGTGACCCTGATGACGCATTCACTGACCCAGATGACCCACCACAAGACGATTGGGGCTACAACGATCCCATCGATCTTCCAGACCTCCCAAGCCCTCCACCATATCCAACAAAACCATCTCCCCCAGATGATAACATTGGTTTTGGGCAACTCATTCACAGGGCTGCTGTTTTTCATGGGGTACATATACACACCAACCCACCAGAGGAAGATTTCCTCTTAGATACCTTCGAACAGTCTCAAAGAACTGGACAGACGTTGCCCATGATTAAAGGAGTCATCAAGCATGCTCCTGAAATATTTAAAGATCCTGTACGGGCCAGAATTCTTAACCCTAGGATCGACAAAAAATATAGACCTGCCCCTGATGGCCCTGCCTACATCAAAGGCCAGCTCCCTCTTCACTCCTTAGTCGTATCCAATGCTCGTAAACGGGCTAATTCTCAGACTTCAGGGGACGCTCCGCCCCCTGATAAGGAGTCAACATTGCTGGATGCATCTGGCAAACGAGTGGCTGCGCAGGCCACCAATCACTGGCGCATAGCCAACACCCAGGCACTGCTGGCCAGATACGATAGGGCCCACTATGTTAAGAACAAAACAACAATCATGAACATTCTGCGCCATCTTGTCTGATGAAAGTTCCTACGTGCACATAAACTACAGTCATTCTGATTGACCACAGCCATTTTGTACTCTGTTGGTCACCTTCATTTCACCCTGTCCTCTAGCAGCCTTCTGACTCTCTAACCAAACCTGATATGTGTGCTGGGGGCTATAAACTATTTCCACGACAAACATCAACATCACCTGCTGCCTCAAACTCGTCTTTCCTCTCATCCCTGCACAAACAGGTTACAAATACCAAACAGACTCTTGCAAGCATGGTTTATTGCACTGCACACAGCAAGACTTGTTTTTTGCCAACAATGGGACCTGTTTTTATCAACAGAACGGACTCTTAGATCTGGCCGGTCTCACTTGTGTTTAGACCCTGAAGCAAGGTCCAGCTGCAATTAAATTGTCTGTTTTTGACCTGGGCGGGAGGAGAGTTAATGTTGGGCTTGTGTAACCATGCTGATGAAACAATGTTGGGCTTGTGTAACCATGCTGATGAAACAATGTCGGGCTTGTGTGACAACCTGCCCGGGGCGGAGACTCCAAGCTTGTAACCATGATAAATGAAACAAATACATTGTGTAAAACCTGTATAAAAGGAAGAGCCAAAAGCATTGCCAGTAGAACACCTCCCTGAAGACATCCTGGTGTCAGCAGTTGACGTGGTCTCCTCTAAGAGTAATAAACCTTTTTCTTGCCTTCCAGCGCCTGCCTCGTTATTTTAGATAGCGAATCCAAAGTGGATTAAAGGTGACCTTGCGCCGGGCAGCATTGGGGATCTCAGGAGACTCGCTGCTTTTCACAAATTGGCGACCCAACGGGGGCCCATCAGAGACACGTGGGTCCAGTAGAGAGGTCCTAACGACGGAGTGAACGACTAAATGATTGGAGTGCACCTGCCTGAAAGAGACCCTCGTCTGGCTGCCAATCGACTGAACTTCACCGGTTCCGAACGGACCTCTCTCGAGTGACCTGCGGCCCTGACTGGGGCCTTACAGGAACGCCGCATTGATTGTTGGAGTGAGAGGACAACCAGGCGCTGGAAGGGGAAGACTAAGAACTGTCCATACGGTCCGGGTAAGGTCGTGAGAAAACATGACTTAAATTGATTGATTGATAGAAATACAAGTATTCCTTTTTGAGTTATTTGAGACATTCCCTGCTTGCAAACAACGTAGAATAGGAATATTCTCTCTTTGCAGACAGCGAAGGACAGGTAGTGCAGACTTTTGTCTAACATTAATTGAGATATTCATTTTGACCGCTAAATACCTCATGCCTGTTTTCTCTAGATTGTTTGATTGTTTTGGACCGGACCGTTTGTTAGAGGTCAGTCATCCGGCACCGCCGAAAGGCACCCCTAACAAGGACATGTACGTGAAATATGGATTAGCCACCGTAGCTTATAGCAAACTATGGCATAAGTACACTAGGAAGGACCGGGTAAATCAGTGGCCACTGACGGGATCTTTCGATCCCGCTAAAATAGAAACGTTAGAATTAGCTCTCCACAAAAAGAAAGCTAGACCAGCCATGTTTGATAGTTTTGGTTTATGGCGAAAAGAGGCAGCTCAACGAAAGAAAAGAGTCGAAGCTAGACAAGATAAAGAAACGCGAAAATCAGCTTACCAAGCCTGTAAAAAGTTAGAAGAAGAACTAAAAGAAAAGGAAATCGATAAAAAGGAACAGGAATCAAAAATATCAGGTCAATGCCCTGTTAGAACGCCCTTAACTCTTTACCCCGAGTTACCAGTAAAACAGGGGGTAGATGATGATTTATTGTTAGGTCCCCCAATGATATACATGCCACCCCCTTACGCCCCTACTCATCCCATAGTACAACGCCAGGACCACCAAAGTATAGCCGGAGATGGCACGATCGCCTCAGTCTCCACCGCCTCTGCTCCCACCGAGTCACCCTCACCAAATGCCTCATCAAAGGATACAGTAGTAGAGGTAGGATCAAAAGAAAAAGGAGCGCCCAGGGTCCCGCGATTAAGTAAAAATGAGCGAGCAGGCATTGATAAAGTAGTTAAATCCCTCATAGATAGGAAGGAGACAGAAGAGCATGTAACTGACATATGCAACTCCTATGTTGAAAACCGCAAACGATACTTTATTGTACGTCTCTGTTACCACACCCTTACTGCATATGAAGAGAAGTACCAAGACGTAGGGCCCGAGCGATTAGTGGCTCTCTACAGGAAGGTAGACATCGGAGATGAAGGCGACAACGATGTTGCAGAACTATTTTCATCCACACTAGAAGTATTGCGTCACCTCATAGAACAAGGACAGATAGATAGGGACAGGACAACTAAGGTAGCAGGACCCCCAGTGGAAAAAACAGATAGCAAGATGCCAATAAAAGAAGCTGCCCCCTTCTGGGTACCTCCTAGAGGACAAGGGACTAATGACGATATAAACCATCAAGACGCTAGAGGAAGGGTGGTCTACAATTGGGTGTATCAGCCATGGGACAGACAGGACATCCTGACCTTCCGTAAATCTTTGCCGGATTTACGAAAGAACCCCACCGCCTTTTACACCGAGCTAGGTACCGCTCTGGGATCAACAATAATGACACTTGCCGACATAGACTTGTTCTTCGGGTTATGTTTGCCAGCAGATGTGTGGAAACAGGTTAGGAAAGTAGACCATACCGAACTGTTTGGTCATACCTGGGAACAACTCGACACACTAGATAAACAGCGGAACCCTGGTCAAAAACCAGTTAAAGCAATATTAGACCTCCTTGACAAAATAGTGCAGAAAGTGAAAACGCTGATCCCAGAGAAAAAGATAGACTGGTCCATAGTAACCGCATGCCGCCAGAAACCACAAGAGGACGTCTCAGAGTACTTCTCCAGATTTGAAACTGTGTTCTCTGATTACAGTGGACAAGACATGTCCACAGCAACCGGACACCACTTATTTGTGCAGAACTACGTCAAAGGATTACTGCCAGATGTATCCCAGAAACTACAAGCCAGCGAAAGTAGTTGGGCAGCATCTAAACCGACGGCCATTCTCCAAATGGCCCAGTACTACGAGCATCAGAGAAACGAAAATGACAGGGCTACAGAAAGGAAAAAGAAAGACTTGAAGGAAAGGGTAATGATAGCACAACTCCAGGGGGCGAATACAGGAAGGGAGCAATATAGGGGAGGAAACCAGCAGAATACCCCTAGAGTACAGCCCCCTAGGAACAATCCATCTACATCATATGTAGGACGCCAAGACCTAGGACCGGATCAATGTGCATTTTGCAAAAAATATGGACACTGGAAATCCCAATGCCCGGCTTTGTTAGGAGCTGCTAGGGGCAGAGGGGCAAGGGAAATAGCAAGTGGACAGAGAGGAAGAGGATGTGGAAGAGGGTACGCGAGTGAAGCAAGCGAGGAAAGGCCAGGAAGAATGAACGCATTTGACCATCCCAGACAGAATCAGTACCAACAGACAGATTATGACAATACGTACGACTTTGCATAGGACAGCCAGGGGCAAGGAAGGGATCCAGTCGAGCTCTGCGTTGATCAGCAAGGCCCTTATGTTACCGCTGAGGTCCTGGGCACAAGGTCGCCATTTTTGGTAGACACAGGAGCAACACGTAGTGCACTATCCAAACGACTGATTCCAAGGGCACCCTTGTCAGGCTCACATGTGACCTCAATAGGATTTGACGGTACGCCCTCCACCAACCCTTTGTCCCGACCCATCCCTTTTAATCTTGACAGCAATGGCGTCGAAACGACATTCCTCCTCTCATCTAACACCCCAGACGCCATTATGGGCCTCGACCTTTTGAAACACTTCCATGCGACTATCAGATGCTCACCAGACGGAGTGCCTGTCATCCTGTATGACAACCCCCAACGCCATAGAGAGAACCCTTTTCAGCACATGTTTCCCATCTCCGAGACTGACGCATCCCTACTGGACACTTTGCCATCACACTTATGGGCTAGGGCTGATTCAGACGTAGGACGAATGATGATTGACCCAGTACACGTAACAATACGACAGGACGCAACCCTACCGAAGGTACCGCAGTACAAAATATCGCCAGAGGGTGAGAAAGCACTAACAGAGATCATACACTCTTTGGTAGAGGCAGGGGTGGTAGAGGAAGTAGTGAGCAACATTTGTAACAGTCCCATACTACCGATTGTAAAGAGACAGGGAGAGGGAGATGGGAAAGCCTACCGCTTCATCATTGACCTGCGGGAGGTAAACAAAATCGTAGTACCACAATACCCAGTAGTTTCCGACATCACGACAATTTTGACTTTAATCCCCTCCACTGCCACCACCTTCACTGTGATCGACCTCAAGAACGCCTTCTTTTCCATACCTATACACGAGGACAGCCGCTATCTTTTTGGATTTACCCTAAATTCCCGTTCGTATAGATTTTGTAGAGCACCTCAGGGGTACACTGAGAGCCCAAGTATCTATAGCCAGGCGCTTAAAAGACAGTTGGACGCCATACAATTGCCAGATGGAGTGGCACTAATACAATATGTAGACGACATCCTTCTAGCAGCAGACACCATACCAATAGCCGTCACAGCCACCATCAAACTACTCCATTTCCTTGCTGAGAATGGTCACAAGGTCTCCCGAAAGAAACTGCAGTTCTGTAAATCACAAGTGACCTATTTGGGTCACCTTTTATCAAAAGAAGGGAGAAAACTCACGCCTGACAGGATCCAGACAATTCTAGGCACCCCTGTCCCCAAAAATCAGAAGCAAGTCCGCTCTTTGATAGGCCTCACCTCGTTTTGCAGACAGTGGTTACCGAACTTTAGCCTCATTGTCAAACCCCTTCTCTCCCTCCTAGCTAAGGACATCCCCTCACCTCTCCCCTGGACCCCCGAATGCCAGACAGCCTTTAAAGAACTACGCCATACCCTTTGCTCAGCACCAGTCCTAGGAACCCCAGATTACTCCAAACCATTCTTCCTCTACACACACACGAAAGGGAGGGTTGTGCATTGTCTGTCCTAACACAATCAATTGGTCACAAACAACGCCCTTGTGCATATTTTTCTGCCACCCTCGATCCAGTAGCCAGAGCACTGCCAGCGTGCCTGCGCGCTGTGGCAGCTGCAGCAGTATCAATACGCCAGAGCGAAGGAATAGTGCTCTCCAATCCAGTCACTGTTTTAGTACCCCATGCAGTCGACACACTACTGAACCAGACCAAAACCCAACACTTGACTAGCGCCCGACTGACAGGATATGAGTTGACCCTGCTAGCACCGCACATTACCCTAAAGCGATGCACCACCCTCAATCCAGCCACGCTGTTACCCCTACCCGAGAACGATCCTAACGTGGCTCCACTACACGACTGTGTGACACTAACCGATGAACAAACAAAAAGTAGAGTAGACCTCAGAGACACCGCCTTTCTAGAGCCAGGTGGAGAACTATGGGTGGATGGTTCGTGCATCAAACTCCCCGATGGCACCACCTCAGCTGCATACGCTGTCACCACAGCCCGAACCATTCTAGAAACAGCCCGTATTGCCCAACGTTCCGCCCAGGCAGCAGAACTCATTGCCCTCACACGAGCATGTATTTTAGCAGCTGGCACGACAGTTAACATATACACCGAGAGCCAATACGCCTTCGGGGTGGTTCACCATTTCGGGATTCTATGGTAAGAAAGAGGGTTCCTGACTTCACACGGTACACCCATCCTGCATGGAGATTTAGTCTCCGCCTTGACGGAAGCAGTCCTCCTCCCCAAAAAGCTAGCAGTGATAAAATGCCAAGCACATAGGAAAGTGACAGATCTCATTGGACAGGGAAATGCGCTAGCAGACGTTACTGCCCGAGCCACGGCAGAAGACAGAACTATGACACGAATGTATGTGACCAGGTCACAAGCTGAACAATGGACTGATGCTAGGACCACTGTAAGGGACATACAGACTACAGGCACACAAGACGAATTGACCGAGTGGGAAAAGGTGGGACTAAAAGACGAGGAAGATTGCTGGAGAACTAAAGACGGAAATAAATGGCTGTTACCCAATGCCTACCTCATCCCCATATTGACCATGGCACATTTACCAGCACACATAGGCTCCACCCCCATGATTGAACTAATCACAAGAGTATGGCATAATGTCAAGATAACAGAATCTGCAAAGCGCCTAGTACAACAGTGTATAGTATGCCTACAACACAACCCAGGGAAAGGGACAGTAGTACCACGGGGAGGGTTTGGAGTCCCTGATCACCCCTTTGAAGTCCTTCAAATGGATTACATCCAACTAGAGAGATGCCATGGTCTAAAATATGTCCTGGTGGTTGTGTGCGCTTTTAGAAAATGGGTGGAGGCATATCCCACCCGCGACAATACTGCCATAGCCACTGCAAAAGTATTGTTGAAAGAATTCTTCCCCGGTACGGCCTTTGCAGAATTTTATGGATCGACAACGGCCCACACTTCGTAGCCGAAGTGATACAGAACATACTGAAAGGGTTGGGGGTAAAACAAAAATTCCATGCCGTCTTCCACCCCCAATCAGCGGGCCTGGTAGAGAGACACAATGCAACATTGAAACTAAAGCTAGCCAAAATAGTTGCCACAACCGGGTTGAAATGGCCCGACGCCCTTCCATTGGCATTGCTATCAATGCGCTCCACCCCGACCAAACACAGACTGACCCCGTATGAAGTGGTCTTCGGCAGGCCTATGAACATTTGGGCGGCACCAAGACCCACCTCCATTAACGATGTCCCGAACATATTAATGTCAGACTATCTGCATAAATTGACAAACGAGCTAACAATTATCCACCAACAGGTGCAGCAAGCCTTGCCTGACGTATCCAGGGGCCCAGGACATGTGATAAAGCCTGGGGACTTCATCCTAGTTCGCAACTTCCAAAGAACGAAGAATCTGGAGCCCAGGTGGACGGGCCCCAGGCAAGTCTTGATCACCACTCAAACTGCCCTCCGAGTGGAAGGAAAAAGAAATTGGCTGCACGCCCACCACTGCAAGAAAGTCCCTCCAACGCTGGCAACCTGTGAAGAGGTGGAGGTGCAAGAGGAAGTACTCGCAAAAGACCGACCAGCTCTGAGTTGCTACCCGCAAGAAGACACCCTCCAACTGTCTGAATTTCCCGACCCCACGGTGCCATCCAAGGAAGGGTACAACCTAAGACCGACAAAAAGGGGGAGCTCCAACAACCAGGCCACTAACTGAGTCAGAGTCTCAGATCGGTAGCACAGCCAAACAACGCTACCAGGAAAAACACCAGACAAAAGTCTGTGGTCCTAACAGTTGGTGAGCTCCTCGAAGATGATGGAAGAAACGGAACACCTGCAAAGCCACCGCAACGACATCAAGACTTTTGAGCTGCACAGTACAAAGACAATTGCACTTGTAGCTGCATTTCTCACCTGCCTCCTACTAATGGTCACACTCTGGATCATTGAAGAGAATGCACCTGCATACAGAACATTGTCACCAACCATGCAACCAATCACAAAGAAAGAACACTACCTGGTATCACTACCGCCACATCTCCGAGAACGACGCAAAGAATTCTGGAATAATTCTTTCGTACAGATGCTGCACCAGCACAATCTTGCCACCAATGCCACTAACTGTTGGGTCTGTGGGCTGCTACCACATGCCACTGAACATTCCATCCCTTTCATCCCTTCACCCTTTTCTGTTCATGGATCTTGCCTTGCCTGGATGATGCTCCTACAAGAAAGTTACAAAGACAATGCCACTTCCGATGGGACAATCGCTCAGTTCTACAACGAGTTCTGGCTAAACCAAACCGGAAGAACAGCAGCTCCTTTTTGCCCTCACACCTCCAATACGACATTCTCAATGAATGTCCCCTCCAAAGAACGAGTGGAAATACAAGTGTTCAATAATCCTGTCAGAGCCACATTTTCCTACCTGAAGAAAAGAACTGCTGCAACACTGACTGTGGCCCTATCTGTGGTGAACGTCTCTGGCCTTGTATGCATTGAAGGCCGTGGGACTAAGAATGTGGCTCACAGCACTTGTAACATTGTAAGGACTTTGAACACTGCCAACCCTCCAGCATTTGTTGCATCACCCAATATGTACTTTGTCTGTGGAACCAAAGCCTACACCTGGCTCCCAAGAAACTGGGGGGCACGTGCTACATCGCTTTTGTTTTGCCACCGACCTACACAGCCCCTGCAGAGCATCATCGAGAAAAGCGTTCTAAAGACACTGATCAAGCAGACTCTGCCGCATCACAGTTCGTTGACGCAGCAAAAGGGCTCGTCCCGCTATGGGGTCCGATGGCAAACAGCCGAGCCATCAGACATCTGTCTCAAGCGGTAGAAACCGCCCTGAACGTCACAGCTGGCATCCTCACCAACAACACTGCCGAGCTTCAAGCGGTCCGTCTGGTGGCCCTACAAAACCGCATGGTCCTGGACGTGGTACTAGCGGATCGTGGAGGAGCATGTCGCATCATTGGTGCCAGTTGCTGCATATACATCCCTGATAATTCACCCTCTGTCTATGAAGCAATCGAACATCTCCACAGACTGTCTTCAGAAATTCATCAAGGATCAGAGACTTGGACAATTGGAAGTTGGCTTTGGGGCATCTTGAAGGACTGGGGTTGGAAAATATCAATGTTTCTCTTGGTCCCAGTATTGGCAATATGTGGTTGCTGTTTGGGTATACACTGTATACCACCTTTGTGTTCTCTTTGCATAAGTGCCTTGCGCCCTAAGAATATGGACACTCAGTTAACAAAAATGAGAGTAATGTATGAACAAGAAATACAGGACATTATGGAGATCGAAATAGACTGACAAGATGGCTAGTTATGTTCAAAGGGGCGACTGTTAAGAACAAAACAACAATCATGAACATTCTGCGCCATCTTGTCTGATGAAAGTTCCTACGTGCACATAAACTACAGTCATTCTGATTTACCACAGCCATTTTGTACTCTGTTGGTCACCTTCATTTCACCCTGTCCTCTAGCAGCCTTCTGACTCTCTAACCAAACCTGATATGTGTGCTGGGGGCTATAAACTATTTCCACGACAAACATCAACATCACCTGCTGCCTCAAACTCGTCTTTCCTCTCATCCCTGCACAAACAGGTTACAAATACCAAACAGACTCTTGCAAGCATGGTTTATTGCACTGCACACAGCAAGACTTGTTTTTTTGCCAACAATGGGACCTGTTTTTATCAACAGAACGGACTCTTAGATCTGGCCGGTCTCACTTGTGTTTAGACCCTGAAGCAAGGTCCAGCTGCAATTAAATTGTCTGTTTTTGACCTGGGCGGGAGGAGAGTTAATGTTGGGCTTGTGTAACCATGCTGATGAAACAATGTTGGGCTTGTGTAACCATGCTGATGAAACAATGTCGGGCTTGTGTGACAACCTGCCCGGGGCGGAGACTCCAAGCTTGTAACCATGATAAATGAAACAAATACATTGTGTAAAACCTGTATAAAAGGAAGAGCCAAAAGCATTGCCAGTAGAACACCTCCCTGAAGACATCCTGGTGTCAGCAGTTGACGTGGTCTCCTCTAAGAGTAATAAACCTTTTTCTTGCCTTCCAGCTTCCAGCGCCTGCCTCGTTATTTTAGATAGCGAATCCAAAGTGGATTAAAGGTGACCTTGCGCCGGGCAGCATTGGGGATCTCAGGAGACTCGCTGCTTTTCACAACTATGACCAGCTAGAAACCCTATTGCAACATCTACCTGACCAGTATAAGACGCAGGCAAATGATCTCATTCAGGAGGGCAAACTCATATCCAATGCGTCCATTAAGTGTGCCCTTGATGCAGCTGACACCGCCGCTAGGTCTGTCAACACCAGCGTACTCATTAGAAGGCATGCATGGTTATGCATTTCAGGCTTCAAGCCAGAGGTTCAAACCACCATTTTAAACCAGCCGTTTAATCAGAACCAACTCTTTGGTCCGGCTGTAGACACAGCACTTGAGAAAATGAAGAAGGACACTGACACTGCCAAATCAATGGGAGCATTGCAGTCTCCACAACAACGTGGCTCCTTTCGTCGCTCCTTCTACAGAGGAGCCTCTAGAAACACCAACACAGACAGTTCCTCTTCTTACAGAAATACCACCCAAACATCCCCCAATAGAGGATACTTTATGTCAAGGTTCTATTCCAAACTCCCAGGATCGGTGTGTTGCTCAAATGGGTCCACCTCTCAATCGCTCCACTCTCTGATGCTATAACAGCGCAGAGGGTAGGAATGATTAAGCGAGGGAAGGAAAGGATGGAGACAGCGGGGAGGGAGACCTACAACACAAGAAACACAAGATAAGCCTATTTCACTTTCTGTAATACATATCTAAACTCATAACTTATACGGAGCAATAACTACCTGTAAAGGAAAAAAGAACGAGCATTCTTGCACCCATGTCTTAGATGAAGGTATCATATCTTAGGAAGGCTCTTTATATGCAAAAATGAGAAAAACACACATATCATGAGTTTCACCACACTATGGGTATACACATCTTCTCACTCAACGCTCACTCATACTGTACCCACCACAATGATTGTTGGTACTTGCATCACAGAGGGGGTTGAACAAAACTCACACCAAAGCCCCTGCTAGGAAGAAAGATCATAAGAGCACATAAAGTATTTAGAAATACTCATCATCAGGAAACGAAATAAATGGTACTGGCATTAACTTCTCATGCCTAACACTCTTCTGCTGTTTCAGCACAGCCCATGTAATGTATAACAACTTTTCATGCCCAGCACTCTTCTGCTGTTTCAGCACAGCCAATGTAATGTATAACACTTCCGGTAATAAGGTATTTTCGCAGGCGTAAATACCATGAATCCAGACTCAGTACTTGATGAAGGTATAGCTTCCTTCATCTACTATAATGTTAAGAAACAACGATAGAACACATAGATCCAATTCACCTCTTCGTGAGTATACAAGTTATGCCCCAGAGCGGTGACAACGTCACCCTTACCGCCCTGTATGAAAGCGTTTCCAAAGGTTAAGGATTCTCGTAGCGCGAGTCTTCCCTGATCCGGCGTCCCGGCCGAACAGAATTCGCAGCACTGATCACCGCCGCCGCCCTGCTAGAAGAACTCGTAGTAGGCGCGTCATCAGCACGCGCGCGCGCCTACCCGGAAGCAGGATTCCTGGGTAATGTAGTTCTTCGGTGGCGCGAGCGTACTCTGATTCTACGCTCGCCTCGCGCCCTGAAGCAATCGCCCGTGGACTCCAGGTGAGTGTGACAGTACATTCCCCCTCCTTAAAGGGGCCGACTAAGACGCGGTTTACCTGGAAACCGCGCATGGAAAGCGCGTATCAACCTGGGAGCATGCACACTCTTTGCGGGTTCCCAGGAATTCTCCTCCATGCTATATCCTTTCCAGGAAATCAGATACCATAATGAGGATCCCCTCATTTTTGAGTCCAATATTTTAGATACCTCATATTCAGGTTCACCATCCACCCAAACTGGGGAGGGCGATTTCTTCACCGGCGTGTAGGAGGGTTTCAGCAGGGATACATGAAACACTGGGTGTATTCTCAGGGTCTTTGGCAAGGATAACCGGACTGAAACTGGGTTAATGCATTTTATCACCTTGTAGGGCCCTAAATAACGAGGGTTGAATATACTGTATCGGCGAAACCTGAGGTTCCTCGTGGATAACCAGACCACATCACCTGGCCTGTATGGGGGACATTCCCTACGGCGTACATCTGCATGTTTTTTGTAGCTTATTTTAGCTTTCTGAAGATTCAACTGCGTCTTTTTGATAGCGCTTTGTATTCTTTTCACTCTGTCCTGTACCTCAGGTAATTTATGATCCATCCCAGGGTGGACAAAAGGTAGGAATCTAGGATGAAATCCATAATTGCTGTAGTACGGGGTGTGCTTGGTGGACTGATGGGTCGCACTGTTGTAAGCTGTTTCTGCCACCCACAACAGATCCACCCATTCATCAGTGTTTTCTTTTACATAGCAACGTAGATATTGCTTTAAGTTTTGGTTCAAACGCTCAGTCTGCCCATCCGTTTGTGGATGATAATTTGTGGATTTTGCTGATTTTATTTGCAAGGCCTCACACCACACCTTCCAGAAATGAGCCGTGAATTGGGATCCACGATCGGATACAATAGTGGATGGCACGCCATGTAATCGCACTATCTGACTCAGAAGAATCTTGGCTAATTGCCCAGAAGTCGGTAGAGTCTTGCATGCTATGAAATGTCCCATTTTCGTGAGACTGTCTACGACTACCAAGATAACAGTGTGCCCTTGGTCTTTAGGCAACCCTACTATGAAATCTACGGATATAGTATTCCATGGAATCGAGGGTGTGGGTAACGGTTGCAACAACCCTTGAGCCTTTCTGTGATCTGATTTTGCCTTGGCACATATTTCGCATTTTTGTACGAAAAATGCCACGTCTGTCTTTATTGAAGGCCACCAAAAATATCTCAGAATTCTGTCTAACGTCTTGTCGATGCCATTGTGACCTGCACTGGGAACCGTATGACACCAATGAAGCACTCTTTCCTGTAATGCTTTTGAGGGAATCAACATCTGTTGATTTCTGATCGGCACCCCTTGTCTCATTTTCCATTGAGGATGTTCCTTGAGCCATTTCCTCCATAATGGCGATGTGCATGCACGAGCCACAGAACGTAAAAATTGTTCAGAGTGCACAACGCCTATGACTTGATCAGGGGCCAATATTGAAAGGGTTTGTTTCATCGGGCTACATGTAGTTTCCCGTCGGGTAAGAGCATCCGCTTTCCCATTCGCCGCACCAGGTCTATAGGTGACAATATAATTGAACTCTGAAAAAAACAACATCCAGCGCATTTGCCTAGGGGATAACATACGGGCAGACCTCATAAACTGGAGGTTACGATGGTCTGTGTATACTGTGACCACATGCTTAGCCCCCATCAAATGATGTCTCCATGTAGTGAAAGCATCCTTGATGGCCAGCAACTCTTTTTCCGCAATGGTGTACCTAGTTTCAGCCTCATTAAGCTTGCGAGACATGTAGGCTACTGGATGTAGCTGTCCTGTCGTTACATTCCTTTGCGACAGAATTGCACCCACCGCCATGTCAGACGCATCAGCTTCCACTACAAACAGCTTCTCAGGATCTGGGTGGGCCAAAACTGGGGCAGAGGTAAAGGCTCCTTTCAATTGATTAAAGGAGGCTTCAGTTTCTTGAGTCCATTCAAACGGAACGTTTTTCTTAACAGTTTTGTTATCGGTGTCACTACCTTTGAAAACTGGGGTATGAACCTTCGATAAAAATTAGCGAATCCTAAAAAACATTGGACTTCCTTCATATTGACTGGTTGTGGCCAATCTTTTACCGCTTTTATTTTACGATCAGACATTTCCAATCCCTGAGGTGAAAGAATCACTCCTAAAAACTCCACCCTCTGCACATGGAATTCGCATTTACTTAATTTGCAAAATAATCCATTGTCACGCAAGGCTTGCAGAACTAAACACACATGCTGATAATGCTGGCCCACGGAATCAGAATAAATCAAAATATCGTCAATATAGACTACTGTAAAAACATCCAGATACTCCCGCAACACTTCATTCAAAAAAAATTGAAAAGCAGCAGGAGCATTACACAGCCCAAATGGCATCACAGTGTACTCAAACAACCCAAAACGAGTGCGAAACGCTGTTTTCCATTCATCTCCCTTCCTTACTCTGACCAAGTGATAAGCACCTTTTAAGTCCAACCGTGTATATATTTGGGCAGTTTTAACCTGGTCTAAGAGAACTGGAATGAGAGGTAAGGGATACCTGTTCTTAATGGTGATGTGATTCAAGGCCCTAAAATCGATGCACGCACGTTTTTCCCCGTTTGCTTTCGGTATGAAAAACAAAGGGGAGGCTGCAGGAGACTTAGATGGTCTTATGAAGCCATTCGCCAAATACTGATCCAAATATGATTTGAGATGCTCGTTTTCCTTGTCCGTAAGAGCATAGATCCTGCTACATGGTACTACAGCACCAGGCACTAGGTCAATTTGACAGTCGTAGGACCTATGAGGGGGTAACACATTGGCTTGTTGTTCATTGAACACTTCCCTGTATTGTTCGTATTCCGGGGGTAAGGTAATATCCTGCTCTGCAGTGGTAGCTATGTGAAGAAGAGTGGCTAAGGCTTTTACTGAAAGATCACTGTGTTCCTGACTGCCATGATCCTTGCATTCCGGACTGTTAAATAGAACAGTCTTGGCAACCCAATCTATGGAAGGATTGTGCTTAATTAACCAAGGTAACCCCAGTATAACACCATACTGAGGTGCTCGTATTATATTGAAGGTTAGGGACTCTACATGTTGATGCGCACAGCGTACTAACAATGCACTTGTGGAGAAACTGATAGGTCCTGTGATCAACTCCCTCCCATCTATGGCCAAGACAGTCTCAGGCACTTCTTTTTTAACTAAGGACAACTGTAAATCAGCAGCCAACTTCTCATCCATAAACAACCCAGTGGCCCCTGAGTCTATCATCGCTTCCATGTCTCTCCAGCCATCTGGCAACTGAATACCGATAGGGATCCTAAAATGTCCTGATGTGATCACCTGTATCTCCTGAGTTGAGGGGATTACTAAGCCGCTCAAAAAGCCCCCTCCTGTTGCCTTTGAGCCTTCTAGTTTTCCGACTTAGGGAACACAGATGCACTCGTACTACCAAACCCTGGTTTGTTCTTGGGTTTAGCCAGGCAATCCCTTACAAAATGGCCTTTCTTGCCACAATACAGACATAATCCATTCTTACGCCTCTGCTCTCGTTCCTCCTGTGATAAAGGAGCTCTAACAGTACCTATCTCCATAGGTTCTGGCCCTCCGGCCGTACTAGGTTTGGAAAACCTGGGTTTTTCATACCTGGAAAAAATTCTATCAGGTCTTCTTCTATCGGTCCGGCGATCGTTCATCCTACTGTCTAACCTCAAAGCCAAATTAATGAGATCAGTGCACGTGGCCGGTTGAGGGTCTACCTGGGCTATTATGTCTTTGAGCTCATCTCGTAATCCCTGATGAAACAAAGCTGCTCTCTTATCCTCAGGCCATCCAGTTTCCGATATCAATCGCTGAAAGGTATTCAAGTACACAAGCAGATCTTTATTGCCTTGCCTTAGTTCCAATAACTCCCTATCGGCTGTGAGACTACGGGATCGTCTATCAAAGATATTCTCAAACTCTTTTCTAAATCCGTCCCAATCGTACAACAGGGGATCATCCTTACGAACAAACGGGACAGCCCACAAGGCAGCATCACCAGCTAAATACGAAATAAGGAAGGCTACCTTAGCTTGGTTAGTTGGAAATGCCCGAGGTTTACAGGTAAAATGCAACAACACCTGTGTCATAAAAACCTGTACTTTGCTCTCATCCCCTGTAAACCTTTCAGGGGCTGCCAAAGGTATAGGTGTGGGAAATTCCACCGACAATGGTGGAGCTGCTCCTGCAAAGGAACCTAACGGCCACGTAGCACCACTACCTCTTCCTGCGCTCACGTCAAACGGGTTCCTTTGTAATTTGTCAACTCTATCTTGTAAGGCCGCAGTTTCTGCCCTAGAGGCAGCTAACTCCTGTTGAACCATAACCAAGGCCGCCATTACATCGTCTAAGGTGGCCATCATCAACCAAACACCGATCAGGAGAGAATAAATTCTTGGGCTGCGAATTCTGTCAAGGTTCTATTCCAAACTCCCAGGATCGGTGTGTTGCTCAAATGGGTCCACCTCTCAATCGCTCCACTCTCTGATGCTATAACAGCGCAGAGGGTAGGAATGATTAAGCGAGGGAAGGAAAGGATGGGGACAGCGGGGAGGGAGACCTACAACACAAGAAACACAAGATAAGCCTATTTCACTTTCTGTAATACATATCTAAACTCATAACTTATACGGAGCAATAACTACCTGTAAAGGAAAAAAGAACGAGCATTCTTGCACCCATGTCTTAGATGAAGGTATCATATCTTAGGAAGGCTCTTTATATGCAAAAATGAGAAAAACACACATATCATGAGTTTCACCACACTATGGGTATACACATCTTCTCACTCAACGCTCACTCATACTGTACCCACCACAATGATTGTTGGTACTTGCATCACAGAGGGGGTTGAACAAAACTCACACCAAAGCCCCTGCTAGGAAGAAAGATCATAAGAGCACATAAAGTATTTAGTAATACTCATCATCAGGAAACGAAATAAATGGTACTGGCATTAACTTCTCATGCCTAACACTCTTCTGCTGTTTCAGCACAGCCCATGTAATGTATAACAACTTTTCATGCCCAGCACTCTTCTGCTGTTTCAGCACAGCCAATGTAATGTATAACACTTCCGGTAATAAGGTATTTTCGCAGGCGTAAATACCATGAATCCAGACTCAGTACTTGATGAAGGTATAGCTTCCTTCATCTACTATAATGTTAAGAAACAACGATAGAACACATAGATCCAATTCACCTCTTCGTGAGTATACAAGTTATGCCCCCAGAGCGGTGACAACGTCACCCTTACCGCCCTGTATGAAAGCGTTTCCAAAGGTTAAGGATTCTCGTAGCGCGAGTCTTCCCTGATCCGGCGTCCCGGCCGAACAGAATTCGCAGCACTGATCACCGCCGCCGCCCTGCTAGAAGAACTCGTAGTAGGCGCGTCATCAGCACGCGCGCGCGCCTACCCGGAAGCAGGATTCCTGGGTAATGTAGTTCTTCGGTGGCGCGAGCGTACTCTGATTCTACGCTCGCCTCGCGCCCTGAAGCAATCGCCCGTGGACTCCAGGTGAGTGTGACACTTTAGAGGTGGTTACCGAGGCAACAACAGTAAGGGGAGAGGCCGAGGTAATACCAACACCCGTACCTCCCCCACTCCTAAACAGTGACTTCCCTCCACTTCCCCCCGACCATTCCACTTCTGTCGGGGGACGACTAGCACAGTTCCTACCTGTCTGGAACTCCATTACAACGGACAGGTGGGTGAGACAAATTATCCAACATGGTTACTGCCTAGAACTTACAGCTGCCCCCCAAACATACCACCCAAGCAGCGTCCAATGTCCATGCAGACCATCTCATACTCTTAAAGCAAGAAGTTTTTCCCTGCTTCAAAAGCACGCCATAGAGCCAGTCCCTCTACTACATCAGGGCACAGGGGTTTACTCCCTGTATTTCCTAATCCCCAAAAAGGATGGGACTCTAAGGCCTATTCTAGACCTCAGACCCCTCAATCAGTATATACATTCGGATCATTTTCACATGATCACTCTCCAACAAGTGCTTCCCTTACTACAACAACAAGACTTCCTTGCCACACTAGACCTCAAGGACGCCTACTTCAACATTCCCATACATCCTGCTCACAGGAAGTATCTAAGGTTCGTACTCGATGGACAACACTACCAGTTCAAAGTACTTCCATTCGGAGTCACCACTGCTCCAAGAGTGTTTACAAAATGCCTTGCAGTAGTAGCAGCACACCTACGAAGACAGCAAATACATGTCTTCCCATACCTGGACGACTGGCTCATCAAAGCCAGATCATTCAACCAGTGTGTCCAACACACTCATCAGACTATACAAACACTACACAACTTGGGGTTCACAATCAACTACACCAAGTCGCACCTCCAACCCTCCCATATACATCAATATCTGGGAGCCACAATAAACACTTCCACGGCTCTAGCTTATCCCAGCCAGGATAGCCAGTATACAAACCCTCATCACCAGGTTTCAAATACAACACTCTCTCCCAGCCAGAGTGTTCATGCAACTAATCAGCATGATGGCATCTTGCATTTTCATCGTCCCTCATGCAAAACTTCAAATGTGTCCCCTACAGGAGTGTCTAGCGCACCAATGGAACCAGGCTCACGGACAACTTACAGATCTGGTGTTGGTGGACAGCCGCACACATCGCTCTCTGCAGTGGTGGAACACAAAAAATTTGTCCAAAGGGCGGCCGTTCCTAGAGCCTGTTCCACAAATAATACTGACAACGGACGCATCACTCACAGGATGGGGAGCACACCTGTTAGATCATACAACACAAGGCAAGTGGACCACTCAACAAAAGCTGCTCCACATCAATCATCTAGAGTTACTAGCTATATTCCTAGCTCTCAAATCCTTTCAGCTCCATGTACAAAACAAGGCTGTCCTGATCCGAACAGACAACATCACAGCCATGTACTACATACAAAAACAGGGGGGGACACACTCGCCACAACTGTCCCAACTGGCACAGAACATTTGGAGGTGGGCCATTCCACAAAACATATACCTTCTAGCCGAACACCTACCAGGAGTTCACATTCAGATTGCCGATCTGTTAAGTCGACAGACACAACGGATTCACGAATGGGAACTACATCCACAAGTTCTTCTACCTTTTTTCCAGATGTGGGGCCAGCCAGACATAGATCTGTTCGCCACACACCAAAACGCAAAATGCCCATCCTTCGCCGCCAGGTTTCCACACCCACAGTCAAGGGCAATGCAATATGGATGAATTGGTCCGGCAGATTTGCGTACGCTTTTCCACCACTACCACTCATTCCACTTGTGGTACGCAAGCTCCGACAACAGTCTCTAAAAATGATCCTAGTAGCTCCCACATGGGCATGCCAACTGTGGTTCACCACACTGCTGGAACTATCAGTAGTCCCATATCAAAAACTACACCTCTCCCCATCAATGCTAACGCAGAGCCATGGAGAGATAAGGCACCCAGATCCATCTCAACTGAACCTTGCGATCTGGCTCCTGAAATCCTAGAATTCGGTTATCTTAACCTACCGCCAGACTGTATGAACATTATTAAAGAGGCTAGACGCCCTACTACCAGAGCTTGCTATGCAGCAAAATGGAAAAGATTCGCTATTTACTGCACTAACAATAATATCCAGCCATTACAGGCCTCCACGTAAAACATCATTTGCTACTTACTACATTTGCAAAGATGTAATCTTGCATACTCATCCATACGTCTGCATCTAGCAGCCCTTGCTGCTTACTTACAAAACAGGCAACACTTATCACTCTTTAGAGTCCCCGCCATTAAAGCCTTTATGGAAGGCCTTAAACGGATCATACCTCCCAGATTACCACCTTCCCCAGTGTCGAATCTTAACATAGTACTTACCAGGCTCATGGGACCACCATTTGAACCCCTGCATAAATGTGAACTTCAATTCCTTACATGGAAAGTCGCGTTCCTAATTGCAATCACCTCTCTCAGGAGAGTCAGTGAGATCCAGGCTTTAACTATACAAGAGCCCTTCTTACAAATACATCATAACAAAATAGTTCTCAGGACAAACCCGAAATTCCTTCCTAAAGTCATTTCGCCTTTCCACCTTAACCAATCTGTAGAACTACCCGTGTTTTTCCAAAACCCAGACTCTGTAGCAGAAAGAGCTCTCCACACCCTGGATGTCAAAAGAGCCCTAATGTATTACATTGACAGAACCAAGTCATTTCGCAAAACCAAACAATTGTTTGTAGCTTTCTCTCCACCACATAAGGGTAATCCCATCTCAAAAGCTGGGATTGCAAGGTGGATCGTTAAATGTATCCAAATATGCTACCAAAAAGCCAAACGCACATTATCAATTCCCCCTAGAGCGCACTCAACACGCAAACTAGGGGCTTCCGTGGCATTCTTAGGGAACATTCCCCTAGAAGACATATGTAAGGCAGCCACATGGTCTACAACACACACCTTCACTAAACACTATTGTGTTGATGTGCAAGCCAAGCAACAAGCTGCTGTGGGCCAAGCTGTCCTTAGAACACTTTTTCAAACTACTGCAACACGTACAGGTGACCACCGCTAGGGGAGATACTGCTGTACAGTCTATGCAAAGTGTGAGCTCTGCAGCTCACATGCCTCGAACGGAAAATGCTACTTACCAGTATGCATCTGTTCTTGGCATGTAGAGCTGCAGATCCTCACACGCCCACCCACCTCCCCGGGACCTGTATGTGTTCCAGTCCTATCTTATTTAGATATACACACATGGACATCCTTTTCCTTTTCTACTAACTCCATCACTCCCCATTATGGCGAAAAACAATCTGAGGATGGAGTCGATGCCCATGCGCACTATTGTCCAAAGGAGGAGTCACCTATCACATGACTACAAAAGACTTTTTCGAAGACAACAACAAAGTGCAAGCATCCGAGCCCAACACCAGATGGCGATCTAATGCAAAGTGTGAGGATCTGCAGCTCTACATGCCAAGAACAGATGCATACTGGTAAGTAGCATTTTCCTAACACTACTTGACCTGTAATGTCAGAAACTGCATTGCACATGGCACCAGTGATGGTCCCTTTGTTGTTCAGTTTGACGCCACTGGTTTTGATGGTTCCTGCTTCTCTGTACTGGCTATTTCCATTCCTTCAACAGCTATGGGAGAGCTTTTCCAGAACACTACTGTGAAGATTAGCAGCTGTCTTCTTGGATCATGATCCTTCTGCCAAAGTTTAAGACAGCATAGTTTTGCATAATTTCATGTCCTTTTTTGGTTGGATTTTGATAGTCTAGGGTTTTCAGAGCCTTACCCAAAAGAGGATGAAAGTGTTGTTTGTGGGTGAAACAATTTTCCGGCTGAAAACGGAAACCATATTATTCTAGATTATTCAAGCCGACCTAATAAGGCAGGTAGTCTACAGCCTTTTATAGACCTCAAATTCGTCCAGAGATGTCTCAGAAAGTAGCTCAGAATCACGTTGCCATATTGCAATTCACCGCTGTCAAACTTGCCAAGAGATGACGTTAAAGGGAAGTATTTTCAGGATAGCACCCTGCACTTCTGCCTCCATGCGACACCTACGGTCTTTATGAATGTGATGACATTATTGGGAGGCAATCCTCAGACAAGTTCACATTTTTCTTTACCTGGAAGATTAATCGATTTGGGAAAGTCCGGCAAAGAAGCAGCTTATTTTCATTGCACAGGCGCGCTTACACGATAAAACCAGACCCATCTTTACTAGGACACTTGTAGAACATTCATGTCAAACTGTTGAACACGTTGATCATCATAGTTCCCACTCCCCCCAGGAAAGAATAGGAGGGGGTGATTTCCTTTGAGAGCTCACTAGGACTGATAACCTTTTCATTTTACAAGAAAGGTTTCCATCGGGGTTTGTTCCACCTTATAAGCATTTTATCCCATCCTTGTGATTTAAAAACTCACAGAATCTGAAACGAGGGCCTTTTGGTGATGACAAAAATGTATAAAGTTAAGGGTGCTTCTCCAGGCAACCGGTTTAGAACTCTTTTGTGGAGCCCAGAGTACTCCAGAGTACACGCCCTCACAGTCTGGAACAAGCATTTGCAATGCAATAGGTCTCGCAGTTACACGAGTTTAAGCTATTGGCATTGTAAATGACAATGCCTTTTATTTATGTTTTTAAAACGAAAACAAAAATAAAAGGCATTGTTATTTTCAACGCCAATAGCTCAAACTCGCGTAAATGTGAGACCTATTGCATTGCAAATGCTTGTTCATATTATTTTAGCACTGAATGTGATTCTGAAGTCCTTACCCCTCTCTTCCGATGAGGCGCTGCGGCTCTTGTCGCTTTGTATTGATGAACTTAGGAAAGAATATTACAGCAGAGATTTGGAAGTGCACATCACTCGCGGGTAGTTTTCTAGAAAAGCAAACGTACACAGGTTGTCCTGGGTTACCAAATGCTTCACAAAAGAAGCCCAATACATCAAAAATCCATTTAGGCAGGGCTCGAGTCGGGGTACCACGCGGGTGGACGGCGTCCCCCCACTTATTTTACCGGGTGGACGCCATCCCCCCTGCCCAAAAGCTGACCGCATTGAGGGCTTCACGAGGAAATCAAAAAATCCCAGCGATCTTTCTAACCTGTGTTCCCTTCATATGACGTGATTCATTGTCTCATTAAACCCACAGTTTAAATGCTGAGCAGCGAACGCCGGATGCATTTTAATCAATGTGTGCGTCTACCCTGGAAATGCCAAGCGCCTGCTCGGAATTAGCTGCTTCTACTTTAGTGTCAAGGAAGGGGAAGTTCAGAGCGGGGCTGCGAGACGTTTGCGGGCGGGCCGCAGTCGCGAGGTTGACGGGGCTGAGGGCTGCTAGGAAAGCGAGGGCATGTTTGTTTCATTAGCTTCGGGTTGTGCGTCTCCACGTACTTCGTTGCCCGTCTCTTCCCTCATCAAGTCTGGTATGAGGTTTGCTGCTGGCAGCCTGCCCCCATCACCTTTCGTGACGTCACTTCCTGTCGTGACGTCACTTCCGGTGACACCACCTAACTCGGAGCGTCCCCCCACTTCTTTTTTTAGGACTTGTGCCCTGCATTTAGGCAGCGCGAGTGAAGGATGATGCTCTCTGGTATCGATCTCCAGCATTAAAAGGGGCCCGTCCTCATAGATGTATTGTTCCCTTCTCGCTTGCGGTGAATGTTTTGAATGAAAAAGCAGCGCACGTCCCTTGTTGGTGGGGCTCGGAAACAATGGAGAACAAAGGTTGCGCTCTGAAATATTTGCTGCCTACGAGTGGTTGCGTCTTGACAGTCCCTCCCGACGAGCCTCCGTGTTTGGTTTCTCGTCAGCCACCCATAGATGCGACTCACGGCGCCTTGTAACTGTACTTCACACGCTCCGCTCCACTACGCGATAGTGCCCCAGACATTGAGGAATGTGTGCACGAGTCTGAGCCGTGACGTCAGTCCTGGGAGCGCCCCACACCTGCATTCACCGTTCCCGATGCCGCGTCCGAGGGATTCTGGGCTTGGCATAGCATATCACCCAGTCTCATCCGAGGGGCACGGGGACAGCGGCGCCGGCTGCATGCGCGAGCGTGATGTAGCATTGATTAAACATGCACTTGGCACTTGCTGAATAAAGGACGCCTGCAAGCCACCGTTCAAGACAGCGAGTTGCATTAAAACATGAGATGGCGCTGCCTATTCATTGTAATGCCAAGCACACTGTAATCCCGTAACAACAGTGAACTTGCACTGATTGGAGGGCGGTGCCGAGTTACTTCACGTTCCCCGATGAAGGGTTGCCTGACACATTTTGTCAGTGGGGCGCCTTGGTTAAACACTTACCTATATCTGTCTGCTGTGTTAACCAAATTGATATTTTAGGAACATATTTCCGTATTTAATTCTGTGTTCTTTCGGGTTGATACCCTAAATGTAATGCCGCCGTGAATGCGTCATCTTTTTCCGAGTTGGTGAAGACATCACAATGTTCTGGTTTGCTCCTTGGATTGTGCGTTAAACACGCTTTTCCATTTCCTAAGTGCATTTGGTTGCATTTCATGAGACTGATAGCCCACATTTGATGCCTGAATTTTGCGTTTGCCTGCTATCACAAACAGTTGATTTTTTGGGATAAATATTTTGCGTTGTGCGGCGTTCAGGGTTGAATATTTTCATCTTAAAGCCATAGGGGAAACTGAAAAATCAGCGATTGGGGCAACATGCAAGCAATGGTAATGAATGCCACCCCGTCACATTGATGATTTAATTTGTCTAATTGCTGAATCTCAATTTATATCTTGAGGTGGTATGACCAGTGCTTTAAATTGGCAGGTAATCTTGTGGACTGACCATATGAATTATTTATTTTTACAAGAGAGTCTGCCAGTATTTCTCAGCAGTGG
Source organism: Calotriton arnoldi (assembly GCA_963921515.1). Classification (NCBI taxonomy): domain Eukaryota; kingdom Metazoa; phylum Chordata; class Amphibia; order Caudata; family Salamandridae; genus Calotriton; species Calotriton arnoldi. Next base: position 2,680,310 of record CAWUFW010000724.1, read on the forward strand.
TATAGCATGGTTAACATGGAAATACGGGCACTTCTCGCTAGTGAACAGGTTACTGAGGTCTATTGAGTACCTGCACATTTATGTATTCTTTTTAAGCACTGGGTACTGCATTCCAAATGTGTTTGCATTGTTCCTGTTTTTCTCTATTGCCTAATCTCTAGTGTTATCCCCTGAAAACGGATACAGTAAACTAAAGAATTGTAGGCAATTTTAATGGCGAATCAAAGCCCAGTGAATCTTCTAAGGAAACCCTTTAGTTTATTTACAGCGTACACTGCAATGTACTTTTTGCTTAACAGCTGCCTTTTTAAACACCCTCTGTCCTTGCAGTTTCTCTCGAATTGTTGGGATGCCATTGCAATGCATAAGAGTTCTTTTCTGAGAGATCATTTTATCCACAGACTGCCACATAATTACACGCCACATAATTACACTCTACTGAATGCAACATACACTCCACATAATACCACTCCGTGCCACATAATTACATGCCACATAATTACACTCTACTCAATGCAACATAAATACAATCCACATAATACCACTCAGTGCCACGTAATAACATGCCACATAATTACACTCTACTCAATGCAATATAAATACACTCCACATAACACCACTCAGTGCCATATAATTACACGCCACATAATTACACTCTACTCAATGCAACATAAATACACTCCATATAATACCACTCAGTGCCACACAATTACACGCCACATATTTACACTCTACTCAATGCAACATAAATACACTCAACATAATACCACTCAGTGCCACATAATTACACGTCACATAATTACATTCTATTCAATGCAACAAATACACTCCACATAATACCACTGTGCCACATAAGTACAAAAAAACTAGAAGACATTTTGTTATGTTAAAATCTTTTTTTAATCAGGTTGTTCAGTTGTATATAATGTCTTGGTTTGTATAAAGGTAACAAAAATGCTTAACACTTTTTATTATAACTTTTCAACATGATGCACAGCAGCCACAATGCTCTACAACATAGCCAAAAGTTCTGGCTAAACGCATAAGGTCCCAAAGGCGAGAACTATTGGCTATGCCAATGCTTGTTTTATAAAGGTTTAGCCACCCGAGTCTATAGAGAAACAAGTTAGGAATTCTGGGTGTAGGTACTTCTTGATAAATTGCACACGTGTGGCACATATCCACTGAACATTTTCCTTACTGGTGAAGTGTTCACTGCGTGCACACGTATACTGCGTGAGGTTTACAATAACATAAATACACAACAGCTTATGTTATTAGCAGTCGAACAGTAAATTTCTACCTTTTATCCCACCTTATTGTAATTGTATTGTAATTGCATTTGTATAGCGCTTACTACCCCTGACGAGGCATCGAAGCGCTTTTCGGCGAGAAGCACGCTACTCCGGGACCCATAGAGGATTAGTGTTGAATTAGTATAGTGAAACATGCAAGTAAATTTTAAGTAGTGGATATGTTAGTCAGTTATTTGGATTCGGAAGGATAGCAGAAGGATAGAAGAGGAAAAACGGTTTGTATTTATATAGCGCTTCTTACCCCTGATGGGGTTTTAAGCGCTTTTTTTTGGTGAGTAGCACGCTACTCCGGAAACACATAAAGGATTAGTGGTGAATTAGTATGGTGAAATATGAAAGTAATTTGAGTGGTGGATATTAGTCAGTTATTTGGAGTGAGAAGGATAGAGGAGGGATAGAAGGGAAAGAAAGTTTTGCATTCATATAGCGCCTGTTACCCCTGATGGGGTGTTGAAGCGCTTTTCTGGCGAGTAGCAGGCTACTCCGGAACCCATAAAGGATTAGTGTTGAAAATTATTATAGTGAAATATGAAGTAATTTGAGTGGTGGATATGTTAGTCAGTTATTTGGATTGAGAAGGGTTGCGGAGGGGTAAAAAAGGGAAAAAGGTTTGCATTTATATAGCGTTTGTAACCCTGATGAGGTGTGGAAATGCTTTGTTGGCGAGTAGCACGCTACTCTGGAACCCATAAAGGATTAGTGGTGAATTAGTATAGTGGAATATGGAATTAGAGAAGTGAACATGTTAGTCTGTTATTTTGATTGAAAGGGATAGTGGAGGGATAGAAGAGTGAAGGATTTCTTTTTTTAGGTCATAGCAGTAGGAGGAGGCTTTTGGATGAGTAAAAAGGGTTTTTGGAGGGGAAGAGTCAGAGGGAAGAGTTTAGAAGGGTTGTTTTGGGGGATCGGTATAGTAAAAGAGGTGTCAGATGATGCAAGGAGGGGTAGAGTAGGAGAGAGTCAGGAAAGGGTTATTTTGGGGAACATAGTAGTGGTATGGGGTTTGGGATAAATGAGAGAGTGGGTGTAGAGGATATAATGATAGATGTATAGGGTGAGAGATAGGGTAGTGCATTGGAAAGAGTAGTAGAAACAAGTTTGAGATGAGTCAGAAAGTTGGGCTAGAAGATATATTGAGAGAAGTATAGGCTGAGAAATAGGGTAGTGCATTGGAAATGCTAAATTAGAAGAAAGTGATAAATATATAGATCCATAAGCACATTGAAAGTATATCGATGCATAAAGGAGGTAAGTATACGCAGATTAAAGATATTGATAGAGGTACAGGATGAGAAATAGAGTAGTGCATTGGATATGCTTTTTCAGGAGAAAAGTAACAGACACACAGATCCAAGTACATGGAGGTACATAGATGCACAATGGAAGCAAGTACATGTAGACGAAAGATGATTTTTTTTTTTTTTTTTTTTTTAAACAACAATTATTCTACATGTTTATACAAAGCAATACACAAAGATAGGTACATATCTATAGTGAAAATAAATGCTTATATATAGAGGGACACATACATAGGCTGGGTATTAATGAATGGGAAAATGGGCAGCATTTCTGGCCCAGGTCCTGACCAGTCTCGAACGGGCTCAAACAGGCACTCACCCTTGTCCTCTCCACCCTTAGCCTCGAAGCCCGGGCTGAGACGCCCCAAGCCTTGGCCGTTTATAGCCCTAGTAGTCAGGGGGCCCCTTCAGCCAATGGGAACCCTAGCCCTAACACTATCCAGTCACAACACTAGCCCTAAAATCTAAAACCAATAGGAGACCAGGACCTTACAGCCAATCTTAGCCCTAGTCCAAGCACCCAATCAGTTTCAAAAACCCTGATCTCTACGTCCAATAGAGGCCCTAGCCCTACCAGTAGTCCCAACCCTAGTCCAAGCAACCAATGGCACAGGAAGCCCTAGTCCCTACTTCCAATAGAAAGCCTAACCCTACTCTTAGTCCCACACCTAGTCCAGCAACCAATAACACCAGAAGCCCTAATCGCTACTTCCAATTAAAGGCCTAGCCCTAGTCCCCACAACCGATAATACAGGAAGCACCTAGTCCCTACTTCCAATAGAAATCCTAACCCTAGCCCCAACCCTACAGTGATTGAATCACAGACCCAGAAACCAATCAGAACCCTCAAATACCCAACCAATGAGGACACTAACCCTAATCCAATAGAAACATCATTTACAACCACCAATCAGTGTACACATGTACCAAACAATATCAGACTATATAAGGTCCCAGCTACCTCAGACAAGGTTTGCTGGCCAGGGAGTTGGAAGCTGCTCCTCTATTCAGAAATCTCCTAGGAGACAGACCGGCTCAATCCACACTTTGGACTTCTACAGGTAAGGCCCTAACAAACTTGTCCTCTAACAACACTATTTTGATAAAGCTTTACTCCCTCTCCTGGCCAAAAAACGAAGTGCACAGTCCCTATTAAACACAGTTTAAACAGCTTACAGCAGATTACTGCTGTCTCAGGGGGGAAGGGGGGAAGCGGGGGGCTGGTTTCACTGACTTGTTAACACAAAATGGTCGCTGGGGGTGCACTGCTTAACATACAGGTCTTAGCACAGAGCAAAGGAGACGTTTGGAGGGAAAAACTGATAGTCGCGGGGAATGAGAGGGAAAAAATACAGAGTTTGGACTGCAAATCCCACAATTCAACAGGTTAAATGGAAGCAGTCACGGGCAGGAAAAACCACAAGTTTAAACACAAAAACATGGGATAAATTATGCAATCACTGGCAGGTAAAAACTACAATTTTAAACTGTAACAACCACAGGCAAAGACAGGTAAAGAAATTTAAAAGAAAAAAATAAGATGATGCAATCACAGGTGGGGAAAATCGTTTTTTAAACTTTTTTAGGAAAGGGACAGCACTGGTCTGCATCCTTACCACTTCCTGGACTCTGCTCACTGCATTCTGGGCACAGGTAGGCTGCAACATGGTCCTGTTCTTGTTTTATGTTGGTTTGCCACAGTGGCGATTAGGTTTTTTGTGGGTGGGTTTAATGTTATGGTGAGTTTGGGCTACAAGTGTGGGAGGGAGGGTACTGTTCTAATATGGTTCTCACTAAAGGCGAAACAAGTTAGCGATGCAAGGCAGCACTGTGTAGTAAATTGTACCAGCATTTCACTGCACTCTGTTTGGGAGGGGACCCTAGCCAAACGCACAAACTCATAAGATATGAGTGGAAATGCACCTCGGGTCAGTATGACTTGGCACGTCAGAGGTCTCAATAACCCTGTAAGGTACTCCATGCCCTCTCAATCTAAACCGGCATAGGGTCCACATAGCCCTGTAACAAGAAACCCACTAAGTCACGGGCAAGCCATGCAGGGGCACCCAGAGAATGGCTGCATTTACCTTGTTATACTCATAATCGTCTTATGGAAGCGGAGTAGCTATTCCAATTAAGAAGCGATTTCCATTCTGCTCCAAAGCGCTCTCACAGACTACCAGCGGTGCCATACCATCACTAGGAGAAAGGTAGGTTCATAAAAACTCACAATAGCGAACTGCTACGGCCCCAATCTAGACGGCACGATCTTGCACACAATATTCTAACTTGCCTTTATGACATTACACTTGGATAGCTGAGAGATGCACAAAGAGCATTTCTAGATAACCCTATCACGACAGCTGAATTTCAAGAAGTTGGAGTACTTCTAAAGTGTAAAGGGCCTGGCGCAGATGGCCTTCCTGCAGAGTTTTACAAGCGCTATGCCTCACTTCTGCCCCCCACTGTCTACTTGCAGTGTAGGTGGAGGCCTGCCAACTGGGGTCACTACCGCAATCCACACATGAAGCAGTAATCAATACCCTTCTAAAGCAAGGGAAGGCCCCTGTCAGCGTGATTCCTATTGACCACTTCCCTGTTGAATTGGAATTACAAGATACTAGCTACGGTGCTTGCAAATCGCCAATGCTCCTCATGCCCCATCTCGCCGCACTGGATCAGTCCGGTTTTATACCAGAGTCGTCAACAGCCCACAATTTGGGTACTCTATTCGTAGGACTTGGATCCGAGCCTTGATGCAGTTGCTGTGTTTCTAGATGCCACTAAGGCATCCAACTCCCTCCAGTGGGACTATCTCATTATGATACTCCTTCGGATGGGCTTCCTAAATCAGATTCTAGTCTGAATTTGTCTACTATTTACCCAGCAAATGGCTAAATTATGCCTTATTGGAGTGCTATCCAATCCCTTTGGTTTGACATGAGGCACTAGACAGGGCTGCCCACTCTACCCTCTTCTGTTTATGTTGGTCATGGAGCCATAGCAGCAACTATAAGGCAACATATTTTGCAACACGCCATTTGCTACACCAGCCGACATATACGTATTTTGCTATATGTGGATGATGTAACACTCCATTTTCGCAAATCCAGATTGTGTCTATAGATCAGGATATTAAGAATGCTGTAAGACATTATTCAATTTCCAGGCGTGGTTCAAGTTAATTGAACAAAAGTGACGTATTCACCAAAACTGACTATTTTACATAAGACCAATCAACAAATAGACCCTTAAAAAGAGCAGTCATTGTTGTCTTCTCTTGGCAGTCCTTTTATACTCACTTGCAGTTTACAAAAGGAAGATTGTGGCACACTAAGCCTCCTTCATGAGGATCAATACTGTCACACCGAGGCAGTGCAGCAAAAGTTTACTGAGCTGCTTTCTTGACATAAAAGGGTAGGGCAATAATTCCACAGCAAGAAACAGCATAATGAAGTGCAATATACCTGAAAACTGAACACTTGTGAAGACAAGCTCCAACAAAATTTACCTTCAGAAGAAATTTGGTTTCTTTGCTGTGCAAAAACCAAGCAGGTTTTTGACATGGGATTCTTCTTAGGCAGCCGCACTCTTTAGAGACCTTATAGCACTATACGCATCAAACATTTAGCTCAGCTGAAACAATCTCTGTGGCAATAGCACATACACTAAATAGAACATGTAACGTGGTAATCGTTCCTCTGAACAAATGCATTTGTTTTTTCAGCTAGGACTGTAAATTAAATCTTCTGCGGATGTAGCCTGGAGCTAGAATAACTTATTGCAGATACTTTCTTCTGTGACTCACAAAACAAGAGACGGCCCATGCCCTCTGACATCTGCGGCGGGGAGCTGATAAGAGCCCTGACCCCACCTCCTCCCGCTCTGCAACTCGCACGAAACAGGCCCAAAAACACAGCTGTTCGTAAGTTGGCGAACTACATACCAGAGAGGAGTATCACATGCCCCGGATCCATGCTTGGCAGCACCGGGGATGCCACAAACACTAAATATTCCCGGATGAACTCCCCCGGCTTCTAAGGGCCTTGGGCCTCAGCGAATGTCGGAACAGAGACACACACTGCATTTGTAGGGAATGAAGGTGGCCGCAAGAGAGCAGGCAGCGCGGACGGGAAAAGGGGAGAATAGCGCACTGGTCACCCCCTCCTGCTCGGCCACCATCTTGCCCAGGCACCGCTGATACGGGGCAGAGCTTGTGGCCCGCGAGTGTGCGCAAAAAAGTTGTGCAAATACAGAGCATTATCTTCCGATTTTAAACTTGATTCTGCACAGAAAATGCGTTGCTTGACACACATTCAGTGATGTCGGCTTGCCTGAGTCACAGAAAAACGCGCTTCACGGTAATTCAGCAGGAGTGCCCGCCGAGAGGTCGCCTCCGTTCTCAAGCTGCCCAGATGTGAGAAGGTAGGGAATGCGTAAAGGGGGGACATGGGGCGGGGCAGGAGCAGGGAAACTTGGACAACACGAGGAGAAAACTAGGAAAGTGGTTGTGCTCAAACGCCGCGAGCCGTACACGTGCACATCTCCTGTCCCCGCTTCGGAAGCTAAATCGACAACAATAGATCTCACAAGCGCTGCGTCGCTAGGCGAGACCTAAAAAACCCTTCCGTAGCAGCTCGTGGACTGCTCTCTAGTGAGACCGCACTAGGGACTAAAGTTTATCGAGGAATCGAAGGGGGCTCTCCTGTATTAAAGTGTTTTTCCAAGTCCGGATTAAGGCCCAATTCTCTCTAGTTTGTGGGCTAGATTCTTCAGGATTGATGAGCTGACCAGATCCGTGTGTTAGGGTAGCACCTGTATGTTTTCGGTTCATTTTTGAGATGTACCCTCGTGTGAGATTTTCACTACTGCGTTTGCGGGTGTTTATCACTCTAGTGACGATCTGTGTTAGATTCGTTTACTGAGCTTGCCGTGTTGCCCGTTGCTTTTTAGCTGCATTTTCACTGTTTTGGTGTCCATGGGTTCTAAATAGTGTTCAGTTTATTTACGGATCAATCGTGATTGTATTTTTCACAGCAGTGTGATGTACCTGATCTTTCATTCACAGATCAGCTTAAAGCGGCTCACAAGCGAAGCACAGCAAACCACACTTACCTCATTCCGGCGCAAGTGTAGCTTTTCTATTCATGCAGTGTGTTTCTAAGGCACATAAAGCACTGTGGAATGTGTGGAACGCTGGCTCCATCCCTCCAGGCCAGAGCCTTGCTGCACCTCTTCTCGGCCATTGACCTGCGAGGTGTGTGCTGGATGTTTGGAGGTTGCTAGAGCTTTCTGCTCTTTGTCATCCGCTCTCGTTTCCCAGAAACCCACAGTAGCATCTACGAGGGGGGTTTCTAACACGGCATTCTTTACAAATCATAAATATGAAAATGTGTGTTCTCTGTCTCCAGTTAGTCAGAAGTATGGCAATGTTGAATTGTGACCCCCTCTGCAGCACGGAGAGGGAAGTGCAAGTTCATTTTTGAAGTGTAAAATGTCGCCAAACTATTAGTTTCATCTGCATGCATTGGTGCTCTAAAACTGTTGTCAGAAGTCCCACTGTTTTTCATTCGTTGTACATTAGAAACCCTGGTGAACCTTAAATAAGTACATTTTAAGATCTTGTTAACACATTACATTTTAATTTTTATGTGGGTCTAAGAATTAAGTGGGACTTTCAGTGATTAGAGGTGGTATTTTTAGTAAATGGAAACTTTAGTGTTTAGTGATTGTGTAGTGCTTTTGATAGGGTTGTATACTGGACATCTGGAAGGACTGGTACATTGGCGCCTTTAACTTTGGTCAGATATTCAAATATTTATGTAGTTGTTTTTAGGTAGACTTTTCTGACAGTTTGATCAGATTTTTGATTTGTTTTGCCACCGAGTTCATATGAGTTGTTTTCTGCTCCACAAATAAGGTATTCCATTGTTGTAACATAGAAAACTCATCCGCTAACGACGTCATCTTCATCTCCTCATATTCTGGCCACAGAATTAGTGGTCTGAGGTTAGAAAGAAGGTAAAGAAGAATCTGCAAACTGTTTCTGGTGTATATGACACAAATCCTTAGCCTCTGGCATGCAGCTTTTATCATTCTTGTATATTATACACTTGAAGCACTTTTACGTAGTAGTACACTGCATTTGTTTGGATGGTGATGTAAAGGCACTCTTGTCAAAAGGAAAGGTTCTTAATGACTGTATGAGCAAACATTGTTGCACTTGGTATTCAGGCACAGACAGTATTGCTTCACAGAGGTGGGCAGAGAAGGCCATGCTGCTACTTGGCAGATCTGTAACACCATTTCTCTGGAAGGGCTATAGTAGTTGCAACAACCTCTTGTCAAATGTACATTGAAAACATTGGTGCTAAATCTTGCCTTTTTCACATTCCAAGGTAATGCACAGCATTGCATTGCGATGCAGTGTACTTGTTAAGCATTTTAACTTGCAAGCAGCTGAAGGTTCAGTTAATAACTTTATTTGCGAATATTTGCTCAATGGTGACTTATAAAACGTTCTTCGCCTTTGGAAGAATGTGATCGATGAAAAAAATGACTCGTGTAGGTATTGGTGTACATTTTCGAAATATAAAGTGTGCAAAACTAAACTTTGAAAATAAATGTTTGAAAAACCAAAGGTTAGGGAAACCGATAGGGACAAAGAATTAAAAAATATATTTAAAAAGAATGGTTAAAAGAGAATGGTTATGGTTAGCCCGAGAGTTAGGGTTTGAGTACACGTTATGGTTTTGGTTAGAATTTGGCGCTGATTGTGTTAGGATTTTGAGATTGGGCCCTGCTCTAGATGTCTGTTGCCTTTGTAAAACAAGTCTTGCCATTTTTTGTTTTTATTATTGTCACTTTTTAGGTCTGGTTGGACAGCATAACTGTCACTTGAGCTTCTGTAATCTCCCTCAGGCCTTGCGAAATCTACTCGCCCACTTGCTATGGCGAGTCAAATTTTATCAGTGTGAGTTATTTTTAGGGACTGCTGACCTGGTCTGCAGAGAGTGCTCGAGCTGGCAAAGAACAGGTGTTATGTTAATTCAGAAAGTGTATGAGCAATAAAGATGCCTTTAAATATTGTTTTTATCTTGTCACATTCGCTGTGCAAATATCAGCTCTTGTCTTCTGACAAATTACTGCTTATTTTATCCTGGAGATCGGTGTCTAACTTTGCAGTCAGAGAAAGAAAAGTAGAGGGTTTTGTAAAGTGAACTGTCTGACAATCGTGCTGGGCACACATTTTAGTATCTTGTAAATGAACTATACAAATGTTTCAAGAACATATTTCAGTAGATAAAGCACCTTTTTGTAATTTTGAAGTAGGGTAGAAACAAAGATTTTAATAGAATCAAAACTAATCGGAATAATTTACTTGGTGATGTGCAAATGATAAATATCTGCTGAAACCAGATTTCCATGCATTATCGTTTCCACACCAATTATTTTTATCAGTAAAATTGCATGTGAGTGGATGGAAAATGTTTGTAAATGACAGTTTACCACCATTTCATGTTTTAGTAATATATTTATTAAAATTGAGAGTTTAATATTAACTTCACCCTATTGACAGTGCTATTAGTGATCTAAGAGACAAGTCAGGGAGTCACGTGTACCCTGTAAATGGGCTAGATTTTAATTATACATGAACAGAAAGATTAATCTAATAAATAAGGCAATCATTTTTTTGTTTAGCAGACATGCTGAACTCGCATATTTGAAGGTGTGCTCGTATGTGACAATGAAGAAAAAGGCGATATGATGAAATCAAATATTTGCCTAGGATCACACAATTTGAGACGGGTTTATGGATCAAGCACATTACAGTTGTATCGAGGAGATTATTTAAGTCAGTAGACCTGCAGGTCTGGTAAAATGTTTCTGAATTTTCGAGGCCTGAGCCTAAAAAGAGCTTTCCGGAGTACCACACGGCAGGGCTTTGGCTCCATCCATATGTTGGTGGACAGAATTATATATTTTGATTGGGCAGAAGTTATGTGCTTCCACATAAACAATTGCTTACCCTCCAAGAGCTGTAAAGTTTTCTCTAGCTATTCTGTTACAATAGAGCTTGACCTTCAGGTCAAACACAGTCCACTGCAATGCTACAGCCTCCTAGAAAATTCGATAATTATTCTGTTTGTTCTTTCTGGCAGTAGCATAGATGGGAGAAGGGCAGTTAGTAGGTATCTGCTGCTGTATTTCAGTCCCAGCCAACCACTGAACTCTTAATATCACTAAACACCACCCTTCTCTGAACCCTTCAAACCCTTTACTCTGACTTAATGCTACCCATCCCTGAAGCCTAAAAATCCCTTACTACCCCTTAACACTACCTTCCATGAACTGTAGAACTTTTTACTACCCCCTAACACTACCTTTCTCTGAACCCTTAAAATCCCTTGCTACTGCTTAACACTATCCTTCCTGAACCCTAAAAACCATTTCTACCCCTAAACGCTACCCTTCCCTGAACCCTAACAATCCTTTACTGCCCCTTAATGTTACCCATCCCGGAACACTGCAAACCCTTTACTATCCATTAGTGCTACCATTCCTTGAACTCTGAAAACCCCCATACTCTGCCCTGCCCTAAACCGGAAATATAGTTATGTAACATTATTAGTAAGCAGTATGCCATCTACTTTTGGCAGTGAGCGGGATGGTGTGTTAGACTGGGTAAGATTAAATTATGTTTTGGTCATTCTAGGCCGTACTATTAATAAACATAACATCCATATGATAGCTTTTTATCAGAAAAGTATGCAACCTTTCGTTATTTTTATAATTTCTATATTGATGATTTTAATGTGGCAAATACTGCTAATATTGATACCCCTGGAGCGGGTATCTGTATTTGACTACCTGGGCCTTACACTTACTGAAAACATGACCTGGGGGCCTCAAATAGACAAGTCAAATCTCAAACTGACCCATACCGCAGGTGGCATGGCCAAGTTCTTTAGAAAGTCGTTCCATAAACCGGTAAGCCTTGTTATGGAGATTTATAAAACTCAGGTTAGGAGTGCTGCCCTATATGGGGCTGAACTCTGGGGGCATTCTAACCTTAGGCCTATTGGTAAAACTGAGAACAACTTTTTTAGGCAACTATTCGGATTACCGGTAAGTTCCCCTCTGATTCCACTGCGTATGGATCTAGGGGTGAGACCCATCGCAGTGGAAATTGGCTGCAGGCCTCTACTCTCTTGGCGGCGCCTCTGGGTGACACCGGAACTGGCCGAGTATAGATCCGAGCTCTTAGAAATTTTGAGATTCCCGGCATAAGAAAGCTGCCATGGTTTGCACATATTAGGGAAGGTCTCTGTGCAATTGGCTGGAACGACCTTTGGGATAATCCAGACACAGCATGTTTGAGAACCTCGCGAAAACAACTAAGTACTAGTTACTGGGGTGAAAAACTTGATAAACTTCACGAAGATTCTACCACTGGTTCTCTCACATCACACTTTCTGGATGTGAAGGTCACGTACAATTTGGAGCCATGCCTAGATGAAATTCGTCCGGCATTAGCCAGGAAACTGTATGTGCAGTTTCGGCATGGCTGCCTCCCCTTGCGTGCTTTCACCAACAAATGGTCTAGTGGCACCTCACTGGGGTGCCCAGCATGTAGCTCGGGTGAGGAGTCTGAACTCCATGTTTTCTTCTTTTGCCAGGGATACCATACAATTAGACACAGATGGCTGATCCAGTTGTGTAGAAACCTTGGTACAACACATTGCAAAGAAGCATTCAGGCTCCTAAAATATAACACCGAACTCCATATTGTTTATGCGGTCTCACGCTTTCTAAGTTCAATGTGGTGGGCAAGGACGAATTTTCTTAAAGTGTAAAATAAGGATTGGGCAATGTGATTGACCTTCTCACTGTTTTTAAACTTAAGAATCATTTTAACTTAAAATTGTTTTAACCCTGTTTTTTAACTTTTTAATTGTTTTAGCCACGTTTGTATTAATCTGTGTTTGTTCTTTTATGGTGTATAAACCGAAATAAAGAAATATATGATGATGATGATAATTCATACAATGTAATGAAAAAGTTTGCAGCTAAAGTCATGTTTCCTTTCTAATAATTACACTGAGGCGAGAAATATTATGCTTTCTTCCTTTGCTATATTTTAACAGCAACAAAAAATTAGATTTTCCATGATCACTTGGTAGAAAGCTGTAGTTTTAGACAACCAAACAAAAGCAACACTAGATCCAAAATGCAACATCCTGGACTTAATCTTTCTTTGTGCGATGGTAGACCCTTTATTGTATCCTCTGACCTCATTCCTGTTTCTGATCCGTACCTACAGTGATCAACCACTTTAAGAACCCCAACTCACACGCCCGAGAAAACATTTCAAATAGCAAAGCCATTACAGTTGATGCACAATACCGTTCTAAATCCCCCAAAAACGGTTTACTTGTTCTTAGCGTCATCAAGGGAGGCAGATTTTTATTTTCAAAATTTCGCCAGAATTATATCCAATTAGGATAATCATTGACTCTGTGTCCTTAACAAAATGTAAACTTTTATTTTCATTCGTTAGGAAATTGTTCATTCTGTGTCGGGACTAGAGCCAAGTGTTATGCTTTTTCAAAACATACTCACCACTGAGTCTGACCGGTTATAACCTCTAACAGGTAGTCAGAGGACCAGTCAGGCACATTCATTCTATCTTCCAGATGTGCCTGACTGGTCAATTGGATGCCATACAAGCCATGGCACCTCTAGCAGGTTATGCTTCTTAGATTGATGTATCTATCCCGGCCTCTAGCAACACCTACCTGACCCACCATGCAGTGTTTGGAGAAGATAACTGTGGAAAAATTTTCTGACCGATATCAGAAGCTGATTGGTACCTGGGGACTAACTTCCTCATTCATACTTTCGTACGCTTTCACACACTCGACTACACAGTTTTGAGCAGTCTCTGAACGCTGGATAAGAAATTACTCTAGTATTAGCCTTTACCCTTCTGTTAATCACAAATGTAACCATATCCTGGGTAAACTTGCGGCCTGAAATGTACAGAATAGACATGCTGCTTGAAATGCTCAGACTCCTCTACCAGATACTAGGCGCAAGAGTGTGGCTAGTTTTCCAGAGAGTTCTTTTCTGAAATGAAAGCTGTTATTAATCCAGGACTGAAGTAAATTCAATACCTTGTTTACATCCCATAAACCATAGTACCTGGGTCCTGGAGGATTAGTCAGGTGTCTCTCTTAGAAGTGTACATACCATGGTATGTTCTCCTACCTGTACACCATCCACAGGTAAGTGACCTGCTGAAATTGTAGAGCAAAAAGTATTTATTGACCTGTAAACTCTTAATTTCTCTGCCAATAATACATTTTAAATATGGACACGTTTGGACCCAAGGGATCCAGATCTCGTTCTATACATCAGTGCTCCCATGACTTTAATGAAGGCTTCTATCTTTTGACTGTACTCTTGGCAGTTTGGATGAGGCTTGGCAATTTGTCTAGAAAGTCCTGGCACTGCCCTACAATCCTGGTAATCGTCATAGCCATGTGATGAAGAGTCCTCTCCTCCAATATTTTGTGGTTCCTTCCTAGAGGATTTGTGAGTAGGTGAAGAAGAATGATTGGAAAATCCCTGGAAAGTTCCATCAGAACTGGATACCATTCCTGAGAACTCCACACCAGCATTATCAGGATGATATCCACTCCCTGTCTCCTGATCGCTGCTGCAACTCTCGTGATCATTGAGAAGGGTGCAAAGGCTCTTAAGAGCTTAATCCTGGAGAAATGCATTCACCATCATACCTCTTGAATCCTTCCTCCAACTGAGGTAGCATGGGAGTTGATGGGCCAGCTTCGACATCCATAGAGCCAGGCCCCTTCTATTCATGATTGGTGCAAAGATGTTCTGGCTGATATTTCCAAGCACTGGAATCCTGTCAGTATCTAAAGTGCCAATCCCTCCACCTGATTGTCCTTCCCCCAACAGATACTCTGTTTGCACTGCCTGGTTTATCAACAGTAATGCCAGAAATGCTTGGCCAATTCTATTACCATCTTTAATCTGGCTTCTCTGAGATGGTTTACATTGCAGACCGCTGAGATATTGTCCATCTTCAGGAGGACACTGCACGCAACCCTCTATTTGGTCTAATACTTGACTATAAACATGCCTACTAGAAGTTCAAGACAATTAATATGTAAATCCAACTCTGCTTCTGACCTATGTTGGCCTGTAGAGAGAACTCTGCTGATATCTGACTAGATGATCAGGTCTGGGGTTAAACCAAAAATCCCTCCCCAATTCCAGGCATCCATGAGATTGATTTCAAATGCTGCAGTGTCCTGCAGGGCAGTGTTCGCTGGAAGATGGCCTGTATTGGGCAAGTGGAGCAAGCAAGCCCAATTCCCTGCCGAGCTGATGGAGGTAGATGCTGGGTTTTTTAGGTCGAGCCTAGCTGCGCGCATGCGCTGCTTTGCGAGGCTTGGTGTAGTTTCTCTGTGAAGTTTAGCTATGCCCATCTCTTGTAATTCGCTCCTTGTAGTGCCCCTCTTAATATCTCCCTGTTCTATGGTCCCTTTGTTGTCTTTGACCCGCCTTTTGGCTGCTTTTTTCCGCCCCAGGGACTGACCCAGTTGCATGGATCAGTTCATTTTTTGCCACTTGTTCGCGTTTGACGCACTACTTTTTGTTTTCTTTCAGCTCGCTCGCCGTACCTACACCAACTACTGCCCGTTGCTGCCTTTAATGCTTTTGTCGGCACCCCCGCCAGTGTGCATCTGTGGGATTAACGAGACAAAGCGCCACCCACTTTGCGATTC
Organism: Calotriton arnoldi; assembly: GCA_963921515.1. Lineage (NCBI taxonomy): Eukaryota > Metazoa > Chordata > Amphibia > Caudata > Salamandridae > Calotriton > Calotriton arnoldi. Next base: position 2,695,742 of record CAWUFW010000724.1, read on the forward strand.
TGTACACATTTTTTTTGCAGTTTTACATAACCGCAAACTTGACTGAAGATATTGGAGGCTTTACACAAGCTCCAGTTGCGGTACAGAGTGACACATTCATTTTAGGTAGGGGGGGAGTGGGGGGGGGGGGTTGTTAAGCGATTTGCCCAAACTCACAGGATGTTCGAGCCTCCATCTATACACACTATGTATCATGGCATCCCCAGCTGATCAGTCGCTTCTTTGTAACGAGCAACTGCCCACTCAAGTTACTTTGGGCAACCAGATTTCGAAAACCAAAACCGGGGACATTTTAGGTGACCGAGAAGGACTACGCTTTTACATCAGTCATTGGGGAGAAAATGACTTAAATGGCAGAGCGCGTCAACACAAACACAGACAACGAGGCACGAAGGAACGAAATTAAAATCAACTTTTAAACCCAGCCTCATTGGTGTTAATTCAGTTGTTTCGTTTGCTAAGAGCTGCGAACTCGTCCTGCCTTTGAGCACCTAAAAAATAACCTCCATCCATTTGCAGTCGATCCTCTCTATCACGATTCAACATCAAACATCTGCCTAACAATGCCACATGTATTCTCACTGCTGGTGGTATGTTTTAATATTTAAAAAGGACTTGTTCACAGCCAGTAAGATGGCTGGGTGAAGTAAGTGCTCAATGCAGACATCATGAGCTTGAAAGCCCGCAAAGCCAAATCGGCTTCTCATGCTTCGGCGTCGATAAATCAAGCATTATATATGAGGATAAAGGCTGGTAATTTATAGTGCTTAGAAACGGCACTGCGGTATTAAACGCTAGATGAATATAACGGGTTAGGATGCCTCCAACAGAATTCATTGAAAATGTGCAATTGAATATTGGAAGTTGGTAAGATACAGCTCACAGCACAGAGTGTACTCAGAGGTCTGTGCAGGCTTAAAAGCACCCATCCAAATATGAACACTGCTGGCTCTGGCTTTTATCCTTTAAAATCGAAAAACATATGTGCCCTTGACTTGAGTAATGAAACCCGTTTGTTTTATGTACAATGAGACACCTGAGTTTTTCAGATGCCCTTAATGAGTCGTTAACCTCCTCATAACGGTAGGAGCCCGCTCTGTGTAGCTGCTGCGGGCCGGTGAAGTAAGCGTTTTGCCATCACAACTGGCCATAGGAATCAGGAAAACAAGAGGTGGCGACCTTTCTGTAACTAGAGGCACAAACCTGTCTTCGTGGTGGTTACTCAACTACCAGCGACAGAGGCAAAGGATGTTCTTGGTATTCGCAGGGCTAGACTATTGCCCCGAGCGCATTCAATTCATGAGAGGGATCTGCAGGTCAAAGGTCTCTGGGAATCTCCAGCAACCAAAAAAGTAAAAAATGTTACCTTCAAAAGCAGATCTCTCTAAGGGGGGGAAAATATGAAGGTGAATATTATAGGCTGCAAATATCGGGCACATTTACTAAAATACTGGCTCTATTCTCTTCCCAAACCAACTTTATGCCCGACGGTCACCTAGCCACTTCTAGTGGAACTGGGTAAGCTTGCAGAGTGCAAGGAATGGATGGCCTTCACAGTGTGCACAATAAAACTAAAGCAAAACATGCACACAAAAATGAGTCCGCTCGATCGGTTTTAAAAAGACATAGTTTGGATTAAAGGCAATGGCTCTGGAAGTGAGGTTAAGCTACCGGTGAGGGGGTTCATGCAAACGTTGCTGGATTGAATGCTCAAGGTTCCTCTATCTATTCACGCTGCTCCACGCTCACTCCCAGTTATTCAACAGAGGTGTACTCAGTGGTGTAATGCAAACTGATGCGCCCCAGCTGTGCCGGCCTTTAGCATGAGTGAGCTGGGCCCAGGCCCCAATATTCTGAGGGGCGCACAGTGCACTGCGGATTAAGGTAATGCTAACAGCAGCACCCCTGTCGTCTTGCTCCAGCCTTGTCAGTGTCCCCGAGTGCTCGGTTCTGTCTCATTTGCCAGTAAATGTTTGTAATCCCACACTATCATACCAATGTTCTCTCTAATTTGTTTCCTCTGTGTGCGGTGGTGCAAGGTCCCTGTGCGCTGCAACCAAGGCTATGTGCGCCGACCAACTGGACATGCAAGCGAGTGCTGCGCTCAGCAATATAAATCTTATGGCAATTACCAATCCAAACTTCTGTTTACAAAGAGAGCGAAAACAGGTGCATTACACACGTATAGCTCTATATAATAGGGTCTTGAGACAGTTTTTCAACGTAGATACATACCCTTGTGACTTGAATTGTTTACTCCTGTTGCACTTACACCCTAGGTTTAGAAAAGGACTGGACATAGAAGATTGTACCATTATGATATTTTACTGAACAGCAGGGTTGATGCAAGCAGTTAGAAGGAGGCAGCTATTATTGAGCTTGAACCCAGATCCATGCTGGTCATGTCAGTGAAATATGCTGAGATTTTTCCTAGTGTAAATTGCAGACACCATGGCACATTGAGCAGCGCCCGCAGGTTGTCTGCTTTATTGTTACGAACAAGAATATGCAGATGGTGAATGGGCTTTCTTATTTACAATTTAAGTTGGCCCAAAACAAAGGCCTCATTCAAAGGGCAATCAGCCCTACTTTTATTCAAAAATAAGCCTGGCTGGGGGTCACTGGGAGCCTAATACATATACACCAAAGTGAATGTAAAACTATCTGGGCACAGCACCCCAGTGTTTGAATACTCAACATTCTGTCCCTTGGCCCACAGTTTTTACTCCCTTGTCACTACACTGAATCTTGTCCTGTCTTTAGTCCCCAGAATTCTTGTCCTGAAGAGACCCCGTACCGCGAGAGGGTCGAAACATCGTCGGCTTTTTAAAAAGGGAGAGCCCTCAACAAATCATATAGTTGTCTCCAAAGAATTGATTGTATTAGATTTCCAGTTGGCTCCTCTTTTATGTACCAATAACCATCATTACAAGTTTTTCTTTTGCACTTTTTATATTTCACGGTTCGGTTATGGTTATTTCACTGGGGCTTACTATTCACCCTCAAATATGCAAATGTATATAATGTAAATACACAGACAGGAAACATCTTTCTTATGCTCTTTCTGTGTAAAAAACTACTATGCAATAATAAATAACACTCACTTTGGTTAAAGTGAGGAGGTAAACTTTTTGTCCTGTGGGTTGTAACGTATAAAAATTGTTTAAATACTGATATGCTTTATTGACCTAAGGCTTTATTCTATATCTGTTTATTTTGTTTAAGTCAAGCAGGATACATTAATTGCTGCGAAAATTAATCACTTTACTGAACAAGCATTGGCATAGCCAATAGGTCTCGCTTTTGGGACCTTATAAGTATTTAGTTATGCAGCACAATATCCTTGGTGCAACAACATCAACTGTTGCATGGCTAAACACTTATAAGGTCCCAAAGGCGAGACCTATTGGCTATGCCAATGCTTGTTGTGGGTAGGGTCATATACTCATCATGCCCCAAAAGCCACTAGATCTATACAGCACAACACCCTGAAACACCATAACTGTCTGTAAACGCTACTCACACAGTAAAGTGAAAACTGCCGAACAACAGGAGAATCCTCATAGTGCAGTCAATGGACAGAGGGTGATGCATCATACAATACGAATAATATATCCTGATTTGATATGACTCCAGGTTCTTAGTTTGCTTTTGGGTGTTTATATGCTGCTTTAAGACTTAAGAAATAGTTCAGTGAATATGGATGACACATTTGTAAGATTTTAGAAAAACTCAAACAACCTTCTTCTTTGTTAGCATTGTTAAAGTGATCCCATAAAGGCACGACTTCAGATTGACTAACTGCTTTGTGTTGCTAGCAACACAGAGCAAAACTTGTGTCTTAATCATAAAACTCCAATTCAAGGTTAAACACCAACTTAGGCATAGAGGAGGAACTGTTACAGGACAGAGAGTGGTATCTTGAGACAGCAAAAGCCATAATAGGTTTGCGGGCAAGGGGGCGAGAGAAAAGAAAAGTGCATGCTAAGGTAAAGGGATGTTAAGCAACTCTCGATCCAACTAGAGTTTTGGAGGGTACTGAGCCCTTCAGAAAGCAGACTTAATTTCTTTGCTCCTGTACAACTGTCAATGAATACCCGGCACTATTCCGTACTCAAGTGGGAAAAGCAGGTGCTGTGGGCACTACAAACAATAAGCTGACAGGTTTTACATAGGGAATGGTTTAATTGAATGTCCTAAAGAAGCTAGACCCCTATCCTAGATATCGCTAAAGGTAAGGAAAAGTTGCAGTTTTTATGACTCCACTGAAGTGGTATTTACTGCAAAGCGCTTGTTCAGCGCGGTCACAGTTGGCAAAAAGCAGACCTATGATCGTTTAAAGTTAAAGATGCTTGACAAGTCTGTATCTTGGCATATGAGAACCAACTCTAAGGATTTCCTCCTCATTATCCTAGGTGTACTCAAGATAGCAAAGTGCTAAAAGTGAAATCAAGAAGGAAAAAAAACTGCAGCAGTCGAGTACCTTGTGTAACAGGCAGTGAAAAAAGAAAAACACCTGAAAGGATTCTGTAGGTTTACACTTTTTTCTTAAATCAACATACCTTAAGAAAATACCAACATTTGAAAGTAATCTGGAACGGCTTCGTGTGTACTATTTCCCCCAGATTTGTTTCCCTAAGGAAGTGCAGAGGCTTTACATTACGGAGCAAGTCGTAAGGATCTATGGTCACTAGGTGTTACATACCATGATACTAACATCTTTGCTGTCGCAATAATTAGGCTTAATTTACACATCAAAACCTATTGAACTAGGCACCTGAAGCTTACAAAACTAAGAACATTCGTAAACAAGCAAGGGCCGCGCGGCCGTGAAACTGACACGGCCGCGAAAGTGAAAGTAATCGCGAGGGAAGCCATATGGCGCCTGATCGCGCGTGCACGCTCGCGTGAACGCAAGCTGGTCGCCAGCAAACTGCTGTTTGCACTTCCAAAAGCCGCTTACTAAAACTCTCGCCAGAGCAGCGCATGCGCTGGCTCAGGCGAGACCTAAAAATGAGTTCCTTGTGAACATTGTCTCTGCTTAATTTGTGTGTGAATGTAAAACATTCTGCTCATGGTACATAGAGCACTCACTAGGAAAGCTGTGTGTCAACGTAACATTTTCTTGTCACAGATCATACAGAGTTCTCTAGAGAAGACGTGTGAATGTAAAACTGTCTAGACACAGCACATACGGAGCTCTCTAGGAAAGACGTGTATGGCAATGTAAACCTATCTGAGTGCAGTGCTTACAGGGCTGTGTGAGTTAATGTAAACCTATCTGGACTCGGTACATAAAGCGCTCACTGGGAAAGGTGTATGCGCCAATGTAAAAACTATTTGGGTGCAGTGAATACAGGGCTCACTTGGGATGATATGTGCGTGCCGTGCATACAGTGTTGTGTGTGTCAATATAAAACTATGTGGGGGTAGTACATGCAGCGCTCGCTAGTGAGCAAGCATACAAATGATAAATATTTGTGGAAAGTACAACACAAACTAGAACAAGCATTTGCAAATGCAATAGGTCTCGCATTTTCTAAACTTTGACCTATTGCTATTGTAAATGACAATGCCTTTTATTTATGTTGATTTTTAAACACATAAATAAAAGGCATTGTCATTTACAATGACAATAGCTAAAAATCTCGCAATTGCGAGACCTATTGCATTGCTCATGCTTGTCTAGTATTGTTCGCAACTCTTGTCTGATGTGGTAAAACCTCTTCATTGGGAGCTTCAGGATTGTCTGCTGGGAATCTGACAAATCCCAGGAAAGTCATGATGTGACTAGTTTTCAGTTCTGACATTAATTAATCACAAAGCCCACATCTTGTAACAGTGTTACAAGATAAAGCTGTTGCTGAAGGATTGGGGATTGGTACATCAGTAGTATGTCATTGAGAACTCCACTACCGGTTTGAGGACCTTTGTAAATCGCAGTGGTACAGAACAGAGTCCGAAGGTCTGCTCGCTAGGGGCTAGATGTAGAAAGTATTTTTGCGGTTGCAAATGGCCCGATTTGCTGAATCAGGCCATTTGCGACCGCAAAAGTGCTTTTTGGGATGTACAAAGCCCAAATAGCGATTCGGTAACTTGTTACCGGATCGCAAATGGGGTTTTGCGTATCGTCATTTGGAAAGGGCATGTTGAGGGCGTCCCTTCCTAATACAGAATTAAAATGGTATCTACGAATGTTTTGCAACCGAAATGCGGTTGCAAAACATTCCCAATTTACCGCTATTTGTAAAATGGTGATAACCCATTCGCAAATGGTAAGGGGGGGGCGTCATGGTTGGTAAAATACTTTTCAAGAGCAGGCAGTGGTCCCACGGACTACTGCATACTCTTAAAAAAATGAAACTTCAAAGTTTAATTTTAATTTTTTTTTAACACATCCCGTTTTCCATTAAGAAAAATGGGCTGTATTTTAAAAATAAAATGCTTTATTTGAAAGCAATCACAAACATAGTGGTCTGCTGAGCCCAGCAGTCTACCATCCCTGTGATGGCAGCGAATCGTAGTGGGTTCCAAATTATGACCTACCTCATTAATATTCATGCAGTAGGTCTATTTGTGACCCACTACAAATCGCTAATGAAACTCAAAAGAGTTTGATACATTAGGAATAGCGATTTCCTAATTGCGGTTCGTAAAAAAGTGCAATTAGGTCATCGCTATTCCTACTTTCGTACATCTAGCCCTAGGTGAACTAGAGGAGTCTGTGATGCATTGGAAAGATGGGGACGGCCAGGTAAGCATCTTATAAATGTAGGCATACCATCCAGTCTTGTTGACGCAGGATGTCTTACAGAAAATATATACCCACTATCTTGAAGTGGTGGAAAACCAACTACTTCTTATATTCTTTTAGATTCATCACAGGTCTCTGCCCAGTGTCTTTTTTCTCTATCAGGAGCAAGTTACTTACACACCTGTTTGGGTGGATCCTGCAGTTAGAAATCGCTAATTGAGCACCAGGGCTGTTATTTTTCAGACTATCAGGAGCTTTTAGGAGGTTGAAAAGGCCATGGGAGTCGGCCGCCAACATTGCCTGCGAGCCATAAACTGTGAAAGACCTTGATCTCTTCAGGACCCATACATTTGTTGAAATCTTGTGTCACTTGTGTTCAAACTCCGCCAACCTACCTCCTACTTTTACAAGGACTTACCAGTGTATCCACTGGAGGATCTGCCAGATTCAGTGCTTAATTTGAGATGGTGGTTGCTGGTGAGGGGCACCAGCACTTATTTTTGGGGACTGGCACTTACTTTTCCTCCTTATTTATTTGCCAAGCCCAAGGACAAGAGGGAAATAGCACAATCGGAAAGATAGAGGAAGAGAAAGATGTTAAAACGTCACAAAAGTAGAAAGCAGGAACTTGCAAGAGTGAGATAAAGGGAGAGGGAGTGTTTGGTAGTGGATCAAAGAGGTATCAGGTGGTTTTAAAATTACCAGCCTTGGTATTCCGTGCATCGTCATTTAATTGCACTGACTGCGGGCTTCCGAGTAGAGTTTCAGACATCATCACTCTTTCTTTCACAAATGAAGTAATGGCTGAATTCCCTGATGGATCTCGTATTGATGCTTCCTGAACAGGATGCCTCTTGAAGAGAAAAATGTGCTGAAGATTGATAATTCTTGGCAAAACCAAAGGGGATGATGGACGGAGTGTTGAACATAGCAAGCACTCACCCCCAGTCAACTGATCTGGGTTTAATCCATCATCATTCTTTAGCTCACTCCGCCACCCCAGTTCAGACATGGCCATATGCAAATCAGTCTGACCCTGTGCCTCATGGGAACAGTCCAGCCCGAACTGCCAAGCCATGTCTTCCCTGGACCGGAAACAAGCATCCTGGGACCGGTTTCTGGCTTACAGCCGTCATCAGCCAGGCTATCTTGAATCCAGTGGCAAAGTGAGCAGGGGACCCACGTCTGGGCATACCCTGCCAACTTAGGGCGAACATAGCAAAACCAAAGGGGATGATGGACGGAGTGTTGAACATTGCAAGCACTCACCCCCAGTCAACTGATCTGGGTTTAATCCATCATCATTCTTTAGCTCACTCCGCCACCCCAGTTCAGACATGGCCATATGCAAATCGATAATTCTTGTCATTGGTCATGCCTTGAAGATTGATGTCTTTGAGAGCCTTGGTACTGTGAACGGCCAGACGACTGCTGTCTTCCTCTTCTGCCCCTCCAAAAACCTTAGATCAAAACATTTTCTTGGTAGAGAACTGCCCCTTGTCTAAAAGGGTGAGCATTGGCACACATCTTCCCTGTTCTTTAAAGCAAGGTATCTCAAAGAGAGACTGCCCTGAGCTACGGTGCCTGCAGCAAAGTTTTACAAATCGGCCCGTTTCAGATTCGCCTTTATGAGCAGCAATCAACTTTTTAGTAGAGATTGCGCAGTTAGCAGTTATCAGAAAGATGACAGCTCTCTTGGCCTAGCCGGACATGATCTGTGGGGATATCAGCGTGCCTGACTCATTGGCCTCTTCGGCCATATCTGTTTCACAATACCTTCTTAATGTTAAAACGGCATTTTGGGCGGTCAGCACTGCGGGATACTCGTGGGACTCCAAACTCACACTCCAGACACCGTTGTGGCAGGGTACATAGATGGGGGAAGAGGGGCACTGGAAGGTTTTCAAAAGTGGGACCTTATCAGCATTTCCCAGGTCGTAGATGTGTGGACGGGAGGGGGGGGGGACATATCCGTACCTTTCAAGACCTACAGGGTCTATATTCCCTCCATGCCTCTCAGTTTTATAAATACCTACAACTCCGACACGCCATTACTCCGCTCATCCCCACGGGCAGCACACTCCCAGAATTCAGCCCCTTAGAAGCCAAGCTCCTCGTGGGAGCCCTAAGTAGAGGAGAGGTTACCCAGATTTACCGATCCCTGGTTAATACTCACCCAATACATTAGACCAGCTACGGTCCCGGTGGGAGGGATGGTTGGGTCCTCTGGAGGATGAGGACTGGCGGGACGCCATTATGGCTCCCTGTGTGATATCTCAGCAAGATTGAGGTTGATCCAGTTCTACTACCTTCACTGTGCATATCTCACTCCTGCTAGGCTTCACAGGGCCAGTTACCTATAGAGCCCCAACTGCCCGCGATGCGCAGGCACCCCCCCAAATTTCTATCACATGATATGGTCCTGTAAGGTCATAGTGAAATATTGAACAAAAGTGGTTGAAGATTTGACTGAGGTTCTGGGCTGGGAGGTCCCCCTTGCGCCCCGACCCTTGCTCCTGGGAGTGATGGAGGGCTTGGGAGGTACGAGAGCAGACAAGGCCTTCTTGGGCACTGCCATCATGGTGGCCAAAAGAGACATAGCGGCCAGGTTGAAAACCCCCCTCCTGCCCATGATCCCCCAGTGGCGTAAGAGACTAGACTGGTGTGCCGCACAAGAACAGCCGGTATATGAAGCCTGGGGATGCCCAACTAAGCATCAGAGAGTATGGGGCACATGGCTGGGCTTGCTGGACTAATATGCAAAAGAGATATGCATTGATCTGAGGTATGGGGCTCTTCGAATATTTACCCTGTAAATGCTAAGATGTATGGGTATGATGTCCTGATCTATTGTGTCTGTTTTTTTTTCACCTCGTTAAAACCCAATAAAGTGGAGTATAAAAAAATAGCATTTTGGTAGACAAAGGAGTTTTTCCATCTTAATTTAAATGTATGGGAGTATATTTTTTAGAGCTGCAGGAAGCTTTTTGCAGTTCAATCTCTAAAATTGAATAGATGTGCATCTATGCATAGTCGGACCCTCAAAATGAGTTGCTGTTTGAAACATTTAATTTTTCTTTCTACTTCTGCTTCCTTTTGTCCGTAGCTGTTTCTACCTACATGAACTTGCACTGGCTTCAAAAACATGTTTATTAAGTTAAATATAAGTAGATTACAACACATTTAAAAATATATATTTACTGGCTACGATAAAATGTCTGTTCAATATAAAGGATTGCATTCAAAGATAATGTATTAAAAACATTTTAAAATATAATCGAACTGAACAGTGAAGCAACTATTTTAAGAGACAGTGAAAACTGGCATGGACTTTTTACAAACTGGGAAAACTTAAATGTTCGAGGCATGTGTGCTGTAGATACACATGCTTTGAGTAAGTCTGCCATCTAGTGCTGGGCTTGGATAATGACAAGTTTTTTTTTTTGTTCCAAGAAGTTTCCTTCGAGTCACGAGGCTGTGTGACTCCTCCTCTTGGTAATACTGCACATGGTCATCAATGCCATCTTCAGATTGATTTTTTTCCGCCGACTGGTTCGGATGTAGTATCTCGCGCTCCGGTTCGAGACTCCTTCGAGCTCCTCCCTTTATATCTTTATATCTTTCTACGGTATTGTTTCGATCGCTATACTATTGCGTCCCATACACCCTTTCCATAGCGGGTCTTCGGTACGCTTCTTCTGCCTGCGGGCCGCACCCAGACGGGCACAACTTCTCAATATCCAACGCTCTAAGAGAGTGACGTGCTAATGGAACACACTCCATTCCGTTTCTGTCCAAAGTGTCACTCCAAATACCCTCACACCGACCAACATCCCGTTTGTAACTTATGCCTCTCGCTTGAGCATCTAGAAGACCCCTGTGAGGCCTGCAAATCCTTTCGGTCCTAAAAGACTCTTTGGGACCGACGTGCAAGATGACAGGAAATGCAGCGCGAACAAACGGACGATGTCCTGAACATCTTAGGTCAACAAGAAGAGGAGGAAGAAGCTTCAGCTGCACTTTCCATCCATGATTCTGACCCTCAATCTGAGGATGACTGGACCATTCTTCAGCCAGCGCAGAAGTAACGGACAGTGAATACTTCTACTCCTGATCCTAAGCCCAAACCATCGGTTTCCACCAAAAAACCTGCTCACGGGCCGCAACTGCAGACCAGCCATGGTGCGCACTGAAAACATTACTCTGAAGCCACGCCTTCCGACTCAGCTCCAAAAGTTCTGCTAACAGCAGGGGCCTACACCTCCTTTCATCCGAGGCCGCAACACTGCGATCTTCGGTCTAGGCACCGAAACAAAGATTCCATATTTCGTAACCGAATATGCCCTCATCGAAAACAAAGCTTCCACCACCAAAATGCTTAGTTTTCAGTCCGAAATCTCCTCCAGAGCCAATTCTCGAGCAATTTCTTCAAAAGCTCGATCCGGAACAAAAAAGCCTACAAATTCAGCCTGGAGCTAAGAAAATAATGATAGACACCGAAACAGACTTCTAAGAAGCAGTTGAGTTTTGAAGAGGCATTGGACATTCCTGTTCAACCTGTAAAGAAGAGGAGAAAGGATGCTGCAACTAGTCCTTTGCACATTTCTATTCCCACTTAACCAATACCACAAACACCTCCTCTACCACCTCACTCACCACATTTGTCTAAGGCAGATCTGAGGCAGGTAGCATATTCCTCTCAATCTATAGTAGAGGAAGATCAGGACATCCCAGATGATGCACAACCAGGAGATCCTTGGGATGATTATGATATTGAGCCTCAAGCAGACACTGCCCTGATATGCATCTTACTCGCCCATCACCATCTGATGATGCCTCTGCTTCAACATCACAACATCAAATCCTTCATCAAAAAGAGATAGCTGAATTACAAAAGGGAGCAATAGAAGCAGTTCCACAGCAATTTCAGGGAACAGGAGTATATTCACTATAGTTCCTTATCCCCAAAAAGATGGATCCTTACGGCCCATTCTCGATCTCAAACCATTAAACCATTATATCATATCAGAACACTTCCACATGGTCACTCTCCAAGAGATCATTCCATTATTACAAAAGGGGACTTCATGGCAGCTTTAGTTTTAAAAGACGCCTATTTCCATATACTAATTTATCCTGCACACAGGAAATAACTCAGATTTCTATTTCAAGGGAAACATTATCACTTCAAAGTTTTTCACTTTGGGATTTCCACTGCACCAAGAGTATTCACAAAATGTCTAGCAGTGGTAGCAACACATCTGCGCAGACAAAATATTCATGTCTTCCCATATCTAGACGATTGGCTAATCAAAGCAAACAACTTCAATCTTTGCAACCAAAACACTCAACAAACCCTAAATTTGCTACATCAACTATGGTTTACCATCAATCTACAAAAGTCTCATCTATTACCAGCCGCTACTCAATTGTACCTAGGAGCTATGCTCAACACACACGTAGTGTTGGCATACCCAAGCACAGGCAGAATACACAACATAGTAACATTAATTCAGCAGTTTCAAACATGAAGTCAAATTCCTGCCAAAACATTTCTCAGACTTCTGGGCATGATGGCATCTTGTATTCATGTAGTCGCACATGCCAGACTAAATATGAGACCCCTACAACAATGTCTCTCTCAACAATGGGCTCAATTACTGGGTCAACTTCACAATCTAGTGTTGGTAGACAGCCGCACACATCACTCTCTGCAATGGTGGAATCCACAGAATTTATCCAATGGGCGGCTGTTTCAGGGCCCAGTTCCCCACATAATTCTAAAAACAGATGCTTCCCTAACAGGTTGTGGAGCACATCTCCACAACCACACTATTCAGGGAATATGGGATTCCAAACACAAGAATCTCCATATCAATCACCTAGAGCTGCAAGCTGTTCATCTAGCAATCAAAGCCTTCCTACCTCACCTACAACACAAAGTTGTCCTAATTCGAACAAACAATTAGACAACTATATATTATTTACAAAAACGGGGGGAGGGTCACTCTCTCCAATTATCACACTTGGCACAGAAAATATGGAGATTGGCAATACATCACAACATTCCTCTCCTAGTAGAACATGTCCCAGGGACAAGCAATGAAATTGCAGACTTTCTAAGCAGAACGCAACAACAAGTCCACGAATGGGAGATTCACCCCAATGTTCTTCAACCATACTTTCACAAGTGGGGTGTTTCCAGAAGTAGACCTGTTTGCAACAAAAGAAAACTCAAAATGCCTACACTTCGCAAGCAGGTAACCACACCATCAATCCAAAGGTAGTGCTCTATGGATGAACTGGTCAGGGATATTTGCATTTGCTTTTTCACCTCTCCCACTAGTGGTCAGGAAACTCAGACAAACATCTCTCATCATGATACTAATAGGTCCGACATGGGCAAGACAACCATGGTTTTCAGCACTCCTGGAACTGTCTTTAGTCCCACACGAGAAGCTTCACCTCAACCTGGACCTTCTCATACAAAACCACAGAACACTAAGACATCCCAATCCGAGAGAAATGGATCTTGCAATTTGGCTCTTGAAGTCTTAGAGTTCGGATACTTAAATTTACCTCAAGAATGTATGAACATTCTTAAAGAGGCTTGTAAACCAACCACAAAGCAATGTTATGCAGCTAAAGGGAAAATAAATTATGTTCTGCCACAAACAAGACATGTTCTGAGCCCCAATATAGTCCTAGGTAGATGCACGATCTTTTACCTACATTTGTCATACCTTGCTCTACATAACGTTTGTCGCTTACCTTTTACCTAGTTATGTGCTGAATAAATGGCGTGTGGTTTTCTTCGAAAACTAGCCTCATTTATCAAGCATGAGGATTCTTAGTATCGCACAGCAGGATTACTATCTTCTGTATAATAACTCTGTACAAAAGTCACCACTATCGTAATCCTTGAACGACAGGCCCACAGTTCCATTTTTGGTAGAACCCCTGAGGGTATCTTTTGGGTATATAAGCACCGCATCTTTGCTGGGCAAACCAGAGGAGAAGCTTCCATGCTAACATGAGACACTGAGGTCTCTGCACACAGACACTCCAGCACGCAGTGGTCTGACATCACTTGCGGGGTGTCCAACTCAAGACCAAGACGGGGTCCTTCATGCTCTCCCATCAGGTAATGGGGTTGGCTCTTTCCTAGGGGGATTCCTGGCTATACACTTACATGCATGCTAGGTACCATTAGGTACACTTAGTTAGGATTTGCATCTTAGGAGTACTCATGATTACTGCCATGTATCTGTATGCTTGCATATATTCACTGTTTTAGCACCATGGTAGAATTCTACCTTTTATTTACTCTGTTGGTGCTCATATTCTTATAAATCTGTTTGTCTAATGGTTGTTGCAGTGCACGTATTTTATACTAGAATGACTCTGGTTCAATAAATGCTTCTTGAAAACGTCCCCATTGTTTATTTTGTATATCTCTCTGAGAAGAAGTGAGCACGAGTGACTGATCGAAAAGCACTGTACTGTTTCCACGATCCCTGAGGGGTCAGGGTTGTCATGTTCGATAGTTGCCAGAAACTATTAGCTCCTTGGTAAGGTTGTGGGGCTTATAGTGGCACTGTGAGCTAGCTGGTCTACAGACTAACATATCCGTTGGGGGTGTCTGGAATCAGTCTGGACACCAATCCCTTAGTTTATCTAAACTCGCAGATCCTATATATATATTATTGGAACTACATGACATGGCACCCAACGTTGGTTTGGGTCTTATTTAACGGTAAAATCTGAGTAGTTCAGTCGTGCTTTCTCAGAGACCCCTACTCACATTTACCCAGCAATGTGGGTGGGGAGGGAACATTCGTCACAGCTGAGTAGGTATACCCTATGTATTGGCTGTAGGTATATTCAAGCTTGAAGGATTATAGTTCCCTACATTGTGCACAGACCTTATCTCTATTTCCTTGAAATTCCTTTCGCAATGCCTGTCCAGGACGGTGCTGCAAATGCAGGGGAAGAAGAACAGGAAGGTGCTCTAAAAATTTCAGAGGATGGCTGAAATGCACTTACTTTAAAATTTGCAGAATATGGAGTCCCAGCATTAGGTGGGACTGTTACCTTCATGATTGAGGCACACGAGGCATTCAGGACGGAGGTGTTCTATTCTTGGTTTAAGTTTCCACCTTAAGATGCACATACACATACGTTTCACACCTATACTGCAAATGAACCACCTGAAGAATATTCTCCATACGAGGACATAGAAGTCCTGTTAACTTACCAAGAGCATATAAATTGGTTTAAAGGCGCCCTCCCAAACCAAAGAAAAAGTGAGACTCTGCTCAGCAGAGACGGAGCGACTTGGCTAGTCTTAGCTGCTTACACACCGCATCCGGAAATTGATACATTACCAGCAGCAGACTTACATCCACTTCACAAAAAAATAATAAAGCTATACAGAAATCTTACATAGTTCGTTATGCGAACACTCACACTTCAACCCACGAGGGCAACTCAAGCAGGTCAAATACAAGGGACTGCAACTAAAATCACCCCACAAACGCTGAACGTGATTATGGGAAGAATGCCCACTAAACGTGAGCAAATGCCATTTTGGATAGCATAGAAAATAGCACAGCTTGAGGCAGTGTTTCCACACACAGGCCAGCAAGAAAAACACAGAATACTGACAGTCTGTTTGCCAATGGGAATAGCTCCCCCGATAGAGGATTGTAGCACATGGGGTACAGTCTTCGCTGCCGTCTATACCAGAAGACATGGTACCCCCTCAATTGCAGTTATACCAGAAGTATTGAAACAAATACAGAACAAGTACGGGCCAGAACCTGCCCTTCACTTAGGGATGAAATTGATAGGCAATTTTGCCCAGGTATCAACAATTGTTAGCCAACATAAAAGGGGAGGCAGCAGCAGTGGCTATACGCCAACGCTTAAGGGAATGCACTCCTGCACAACAAGAGCGAGAATTACCAAAAATCTTAGAAGATACCTATGCTTCGCTGGGTAGAGATAACTTGGGAGCTAAACCTGTGAAACCACAATTATTGGGTAATCCTGAAAAGCACAACTCAAAGCAAACACCAGATTCTTCTAAAAAGAATTGGGATAATAAAAAATAAAAAAATAAGCAGAATACATCACAATCACGGGTTGGGTCTCCTCAACAGGAGCCCTCTGACAGGAAATATAACCTTAAAAATAGTGATATTAAAAAACCTGACGGGTATCAGGATACTGATACACGTTCCTCTCGTTCCTTTCAGGGTTAATCAAAAAACTCTGCGAGGGAAGGACAATCAGAATGCAGATCAGAAGAGCCAGCAAAGCCAAGAGATGCACATCGCACTTCAAACTATATTATCAAAAAAGAAGATAAACCAAAAAGTAAACTTCAATTTAAAAAGAAGGTAGCTGGTCTTAAAATAAGAAAAGCCCAGGCTACTGAGGACTCAACTACTGAACGGTGAATGGGCTCTGACGATGCTAGACAGCGCAGCAGAAGTAACAATAGCTCGCCAGAACCTGATTTCTGGTGACAGGAGCGTTGAATGAACATATCACGATGGAAACACCTGATACTAGGGTAAGGGTCCTGCATCAGTTATACGCAATACCGCTCCAAATGGAGGGGGACATATCAAGAAATGTGAAAGGTCTCTTTTGGGAAAACCTGACATATGGATACGATATCCTATTGGCTGAAAAAGATTGGCCACCTGAATTTGTTATGGACTGCCCAAAAGGAGAAGCCGTATTATTACCAGCCTTCTCCGATCTCATTCCAGAATCATAAACATCTTAAACATTCATATGCACAGGAGTGGGCAGTAGCGCTAGCTCCTGCATTATACCACAATCATGTAGGGTGGGATGCTGAGTCACCACACCATGAAATCCCAGTTAAAACTACTCCTACACCACAAAGGCAGTACCCTATAAAACATGACGCAAAGAAAGAAGTCAGGGAGGTCTTAGATCAACTTGAATACCAAGGTGTGATTGAGAATTGCACCTCTTTCATGAATAATCCTTTGTTTCAAGTAATGAAACCCAATGATTCATACCGTCTACTTTTAGACTACAGGCATTTAAACACATTCACGGAAACATTTGCAGTACAAAATGCACACAGTGCCGCATTAATGAATAACATTGTGCGGAAGAAATAGAAAACAACACTAGATATCTCAAATGGATTCTTTTGCCAAAATATAGCGCCTGATATTTGACCGCATTTTCGGCCGTAGGCTCTCAACGCCAATTTTGTAGACTGCCCCAAGGGTATAAGAATAGCCCTGGGTTGTTCTCAGCAAGAGTATCAGAGTTACTTCAAAATTTTGATGAGGAGGCATTGTCCTGTGTAGATGATATTTATCTGATGGACGATGAATTATTGGATCATTTGAACAGGGTGAACAACATAATTCTGGGATTCGCCTCTGAGGGTTACAAATTTAACTTTATAAAATCAAAAATTGCCCACCCCATTGTCCTATTTTTAGGATATGAGCTCTCAAGTGAGGGGAAAAGCCTAGCACCTAATTTTTTTAGAAAAATGTGCGCTGATCCAACTCCAAAGACTCTGAAAAATTAGGATTCCTAAATTTTGGCAGAACATATATTTTGGATTATGCAAAAAAAGTAAAACCTTTCTACGACTTAATTAGACCTGATTTTTCAGTCCGACATTGAGCACAGGAACACACAAATTCTCAGTTCTTTACAAGCTGACATGATAACTTTCAAACATTTACACACACGTGTAAACACCCCAAATTTAGTGATCCGTGTAATAGCGGGTCAATCAGGATACACGTACCTAACCTTCAATGAAGGCGAAACGGTACCATTTGCATACAAATCACATTTGTACACAAACTCTGAAATGAGTTTTGCACCCACAGAAAAATACTGACAGCAGTACAAACTGCTGTAGTGAGAGAAAGAGCACTAGCTCAGGGGAAACGCATAATTGTTGTGACTCCAGTACCAACCTTAGAGGCTGTTACCAAAGCAAGCGTTCCAAACGCGAAAGCACTGCATCCAAGATGGATACAGTGGACTAATTCTCTCACTGCAACAGATGTAGACTACAAGTTTGATTCTACATTAAAAACACAAGCATTCCTGCAGTACGAACAAGAATATCCTCTCCTGAATGAAATAATGATTCTAGATCAGTATGAATACATAATTTACATTGACTGATCTGCCCAGCCGGCCGTAGGAAGTAAACAGCAATACAGCGCAGCATGTGCGATTGTAACGGGACGTATGCGGGATGGCAAGTTCCGTCCTAGCAATATGCAGACGCAGTCTCTAGGAGATTGCACGGCACAGCTGGCAGATCTAAAAGCCCTGATACTGGCACTAAAAAATATGGATCGGGAATTCCCCACTTATTTTGCTCGATTGATTTTACTGTGTCCAGTCATACAATGAATATCTTCACTATTGGGGCCAAAATGGGTTCAGAGATACTTGAGGTTGCACAATAAAGCACAAGTTTGAGAACAAGTTGCAGAGATGAAAAAAGGCTTGCTACGGGCTCATGTGATTCACACGCTGAGTCATCAGCATGTTGGCGTGCATATTGATGAGAATTAATTGGCTGATGAAGCCGCCAAGGCGACAGTGAGAACTGCTGCAGTTGCTGCAATCACTCGTTCTTGTACGAGGATAGACGGACAGATAATGATAGCTGTCAACGCTACGCCTAATAACAGTTCAGCCTTGCCAAAAGGTTTTCCACTCCAGTACTCCTACAAGTTAGATGCACAAAATATTCCATATGCTCAAATTCCAGGAGTGGGGGATAGAGTAATACCAAACATGGATCGCAGATTAGGTTTCATTCTAGCTGCACACGAGGGTCTGGGTTCAGCTCACGCAGGTATTACTGCAACAGTTTCTCTTCTGAAACAACATTATTGGTGGCCAGGTCTTACGAAGCAGACCAAGGGCTTTGTCCTTAAGTGTGACATCTGTCAACAGGTGAAGGGTTTCACCGTAGCACGTCCACCACAAACACCACTACTGATATCAGACATAACTCTTGCATGTGTCTATTTGGACCACTGCGGCCCCTTACAATCTGACGGCGCTTACAAGTACATCTTGGTAGCAGTGCATTCATGCTCTAGATTCCTGTGGGTTTGGCCCCAGCGCTTGACTTACGCTCTAACTGTTATAAAGGATTTGCGAGTCTTTATAGGGACATACGCAATAGGCACATCACATTTTGACCATGGCCCTGTGTTCAGCTCTCGGGCTTACAAAGAAGCTATGGGAAGTTTAGGTGTGGTCTTGCGGTACTCCTCTCCGTATCATCCCGAGGGAAATTCGATTGTGGAGAGGAAAAACCGGGACTTATAGCAATCCTTAACAGCGAGGGTATTAGGTCGGGTGGCAGTTGGATCAGTCACCTATATGGGTTCCAGAGGGCAATTAATAATATGCCAAGAAGTTCCCTAGGAGGTCGAACTCCATACAAGATCCTGTTTGGGACTAGAATGTGGGTAACCAACCTTGATTGTAATAGCACAGTGGCGGATGAAAAAGCATTTGACATCAGTGATCGTTTGGCTGTTTTACAGGAACTGAATGAATTCCGGGCACTACAAAGCAATGTCCAAGTAAAACACACCGCCACTGGGGAAGTAAAAACTGTTCCGGCAGGACCTGCCTGAGTCCCGAAGATCGGGGACCTGGTCAGAGAAAGATTTATGGACAAAAAAGAATTTGGGCCATCTTACAGAGTGCCTGTACCTGTCCTGGCTATTGAAGGAACAAGAACAGTACTACTTCCGCCCCTTCCTGGCAAGAAAAAAGAGATTCTTCTCCATTGATCTGATCAAACCACACTATGTGGTCGATACTGAATAGCAGGCCGCGTGGGCTCCTGGGTAGCCCCGATCTCTCGCTACCATACAGGAAGTTCAGACAGAAAGATTAATACCATTTGAAGATTCTACTGTACGAAGTAATGGAGTTACCAACAACGGAATGGAACTCGTGCCTTTTGAAATTGAACAACAACAAAACACAAATGAAACACAGATCTCAATTTGGCATAATACCGACATCTATGTGAATATGTCTTGAAATGACTCAACTGCCAGTTCTACAAAACCTACTGAGCTACCAAAGATAGATCGAACAGTGTCTGGCTACTTCATCGATTTTGACACCTTTTCTCTGGATCAGAGTGAATCTGAGTCACTGCCAGCTTCTGTTTCCCACAAAGAAAAAATATATGATCTCTACCTTTGGCTGAAAAAGGCTTACTTTATTTCTCTCTGGCTACAGCTTTGGATTGCAATTGGTGTACTTTTCCTAGTCCTTTGGATAGGTGTAGTAACTGTCTTTTTCCTGCTTCTGAATGGACATTATCTCCCAGAACGCTCAGCAGTGCAACATGTGAATTTGGTCCTGTAACCACATACATCATCTCATCGTAACAAAGAGACCTGTCCTTAGTGACTATTACAGCAGTTCTGGAAGGAATGATTTGGGATAGGGTTGCATATGATGTATATGGTCCAACTGAACTTTTAAAGATACCTCACTTATTTAAAATTTCCTTAAGTGATATCATCACCTCCAGTACTTTCTCTGATGATTGGGACTTTGAAACTGTGAATACTATGTTGTCTGATTTTAGAACAATCTGCTGCATTCTCCAGTAATGAATTGTATGATGAAACATCTGATTTTGATACCATGTTCTGTTATCAGCACTATCGTCATTTCTTGCACAAAGCAAGTATCCCACGTAATGTTTTCTCTTGCCATCAATGGGAACATTGCCCGACACCACCGAAAGGTAGTTCACAAAAGTTTGCACAAACGTTTGCTTATTTTTCTAGGTTTAACACATCAGACCCGACCTCTTATTATAAGCTTGCACCTACACCTGCAAAGAAAAATATGCTCACCAACACGAAACAGATATACTCTGCATCCTTTATTTCCCAGCTGTCTGAACAGGGTTTTGACTTATGGAGAAACGCTATAGACACAAAATCTGTCTGGGGGACTAAAGAGTGGCAAGTTCAGGGAACTGAGGCATTATTTAGAGCATGTCTCCTACCAAATCAGATTATCTTCCTGAACGACAGAGTGCAACAGACTTCCTGTCTTGGACTAGCCAAGATCAAGGACTTGAACGCACCTCGGATTCCCTCGCTTTCTAACTTTGAGGGTTGGCAAAATTATACATCACGCAGTGAGGATACATAAGATACCATCTTACATAGTTACAATTCATTAGACCCCAATTGGAAGGAAGGGATGGTTGGTTTGGCCTGTCGACACGAATAGGTGTCAGTCAAGATTCAGGGGTACCGCCGAAGGGTTTAGTATCCATAAGCCCGACCAACGCTATGTACAGTGAGAACACTCGGGGTGATGACATCTTGCAGTGTTGGGAAGTTATGCCTAGAGTGGCTAAAAACCTCAACACTATCCCAGGCGAAACAACACTTGTCCCTACTCTCAGACGACATGGATCTTAGGGATTTTTCGTTAGGCCCCCAAAGCCACCTCAAACCCTTCTTATATGCTATTTACAATGAGATTTGGAAAATCTCCTAGCAGGAGGCTGCTGGAATATTGCGTGAGATTGACAGGATTAACCTAGAAAAGGCTTTGGTAGTGGTTGACAATGGCATGTAGGATTTATTCACTGGGCAACATTGTGTCTTCTGCAATAGACATAATGGAACAGGATTTGTCTATATTATAACATGGACAATCGCAGTTGCGATCCATTCTATTATTAAGCTGGGCTCTACATTCGTTGCGCTCTGGTCACGTGCCCTGACGGTATATCAACAGTACGGCTCTGTTTTCTGCATATAATCTGACAGAAAGACCGACAACAATGGCACGAAGGGATGCAAAATATACAATGCTACACATTGAAAAATTGGACCCAACTACTTTTTATCATGGTTGAGTCAGCCGCCACAGAATGGTTAATCCATGGCTATATTACACTGCCAGTCACGACATTCCAATTTCTATACTGTCTACAGTATTCACCAGGTAGGCAGGTATGAAGCAATGGGACAGGGATTTATACATGAAACTTGGAATTTACCATACAGCTTCAGATGCAGGAATGGGGACACTGACGTTTTTCTCAGCTGTTGTGAGAATTCTTTAAGTGGGTCTCTAATTTGTCAGGATATTATGCTTCACGGAGCATGTATTGCTTCAGTTGCAAACCTATCGTGACACTTGAAAGGGTACCCAGCTGCCATGATTCATCCGGTGTTCAAACTACTCTCGAATGGGAGTTATTTAATGTTGAATGATCAAGGTTGTTGTGGGATGCTGCCAGGTATCTCATATCTAGTCACGGTTAGTTCCAGGGTTACTTGTTGTATGCAAGTATTGTTTCCACCGACCCACACAGTCAGAGAGGCGCCGCTGTGGCCTTCATTTAATGTTTCCTTTATACGGTTTGATTCTCTGAAGCAGACTGAAAGCCATGCTTTTACAGCAGGATGTGGCCTTAACATCAGCCCGAAAGACTTTTGATCTCCAGGTTGCAAGGTCTTCAGCTGAGATGCAGGCACTAGTCCGAACGAACTTCCCACTCCATTTTGGGGAAATTGTACATCATATCTTTAACATGTCTGATACGAGTGGGATTGTGCACCTATTTAAGAGGATAAGGTCTGGACTTTTGAGCACCTTTAAGACGATCTTCAGAGTTATTTAATTATTTATGCACTCCGTATTGGGGAGCGTTTTTGGAGGTCTTCCACTGGTTCTACTATTTGTAGTGGGCATCCTGGTTTTAATTTTCCTGCTACGCAATGAACGTCCCAGTTTCCAAAGAGATAGAAAAAGCACTCCTTGTGCGACGATGCCGTGAATGCATGGTACTCCATCTGGGCACACTTCGGCTTCGGGAGCTAAGAGAGCATTGGTTCCTATCATTCAGATCAGTCTGAGTTGACTTCGTCTTGCCTGTGCTACGCTGCCTATTCTGCGAATACGAATGCGTGTTGGACATATGTCTAACACTTCCATCGGTTGCGCCTCCGGATTTAGATGTACTACTGGACCCATTAAAGGCCCACATATTGCAGTGTCCTCAGCGTATTCCAATGTTGATGTCGGCATTCTTAGAGCCACCACGGGATGCTTCAGCTCCTGTTGGAATGGAAACCAGCTCTACAACAGGTTCACAGACATGGAGTGCTTCCTCAGCAATGGTTGTGGGAACTGGAGAAGATCACCTTTGCTCCATTGACCTGATCCAAGAGGTGTTACAGGGACCGTCGTCTGCGAAGGCAAGCAGCAGTGATGTTGCGTCTCCCACACAGGACACAAACATTTGGCCCTCGTGTGATGGGAACAATTCGGCCTTTTTCCAAAACAACCCAAATTGGAATTCGACAACATTTTTGTTTTATTTTTTTCTCTTGCTCGCACTGGGCAACATGGCTTTCGATATGCTCAGTGGGTCTAAACAGTATATTGACTTTCTAGAGGACTTATAGAGCTTTTTACCTTCTTACATCGTTTTTACATATACCATGATTTTAAATGTTTTTTACATTCATTTTTTAACAATTGTTTTTGTGCTTCTTAGACTGGCATATTTTATCTTTAACTTACCTTATCGTCCTTCGGATGAGAAGTGGGTGGTATGAACCCAAATGTACCCCAATATAGGCCTAGGTAGATGCACAACCTTTTACCTACATTTGTCATACCTTGCTCTACATAACGGTTCTGGCGCTGAGCTTTTACCTAGTTATGTGCCGAATAAATGTTGTGTGGTTTTCTTTGAAAACTAGCCTCATTTGTAATGCATGAGGATTTTTAGTATCGCACAGCAGGATTACCATCTTCTGTATAATAACTGTACAAAAGTCACCTCTATCGTCATCCTTGAATGACAGGCCCACAGTACCATTTTAGGTAGATCTCCTGAGGGTATCTTTTTTTAATTTTATTTTTTAATTTTTTTAAACTCTATCATTTTAGCATGAAAATGCAGTACAAACAAATGGGCTCATTGTCAATGACACATTCAAAGACTTATAATAGGTGAATTCGACCATTACAGCATCACAATGTCAAATAATGGAAAATAAAACGTACAGTGGCTAAACGTCCCAAACATATTCACTATGTCCTGATGCGGTTGTTGAAGACTTTCTCCGTTAGGCCATCTTCACTCATTACTGTTAAGAGGGTTCTACATCGTTATATGCACTCACTCAATGAAAGACTATATAAAGAGAAACGTATATATCATTGCGGATCAGCAATTGTGGTGCCGATGGCTCCTATCCGACCCCAACTGGGACTATACCGTGCTCTAGTTGTGTAGCGGTGGATTCCGTGTATGTCCTAAATGGCCCACAGATGTCTTTGGGGCGGGAGGAACGGGGTAATGTAGTAGAGTATGCATCGCTGCTAGTATTGCAGTACGCTAAGCTTTGCAGCCAACTTTGTAAAGTAGGGACTGATTTCCGGCCCCAGTGTAGTGCGATTTCTCGTTTGGCCAGTAAAAAGCTAATGGTGGCAAACCTACGGATTTTCTTTGGGAAATTTACCACGTATCCCAGTAATGCAATCTCTGGAATGGGAGCAAGGGGCAGGCCAGTCATGTCTCCTAGTGTCTTGTGAATCGACTCCCAATAAGTCTGTAGTTTGGGACACGTCCACGTGAGGTGAGCAAAGTCGGCGTGGGGAGCATGGCATTTTCGACAAGTGTGGGGTCTGGAGGGGTCAAGTCTGTGAGATTTGGCTGGAGTGATGTACACCCGTCGCAGAAATTTAAAATGAAGTAGTCTGTGGCGACTATTTAGGGAGACCTCCTTTGTCATCGTGCAACAGGCGACCCATCGGTCGTCCGTGATGGGATGCCCTATGTCGTCTTCCCATGCCGTATGAATTTTGTCATCTGGCACTGTAATGAGATCGGAACAGGCCTTGTACAGTTTGGATATTAGATGTAGTCCATTTTCTGATTCAATGATTAAGGACAGCGGAATGAATTAATTCGGCTCTACAGGAAAGCTAGGCAGGGAGGCCCGTAGTGCTGAACTAATGCGTCTAAGAATAAAGCGATCCATGAATGTGGCTTCGCGAAAGCGCACTTCGTCTGCAATTGCAAAGACGTATCCGCCAGGGAACAGGTCCCCCATTTTTGTGATAGCAAATTTGGTTAGTGTGCGTTGCACCAGTGTTTCTCCCGTGATTGGGAGTCAGAGCGCGTTAGGAAGCGGGAGTGCTGATGAATAAAAAGTGGGAGTGCCAGTAATCCGCTTCAGCTTGTCCCAGGCCCAGCTGGTAGTTGATACCGTCTGTATATCTGAGGGATCTCTCGGGACGCCTTTGGGCAGTACTGCGGATAATTTCTCGGGTAACACGAAATCGGACTCTGGGCGGAGGTAGGGAATTCTGGCGTCCGGGTGGTACCAAGCAAAGGCGTAGCTGTATTGGGCCACTAAGTAGTACAATTTAAGGTCAGGGACTCCGAACCCCCCTCTTTCGTACGGGAGGGTCAGTACTTGCCAGCGCACCCCGGGTTGTTTGCCGCCCCATATTAGCCGTATGAGATGTGATCACAACGTAAAAAAAAAACTATTGGTGAGTGGTACAGGAATGTTATTGAAAAGATATAAGAATTTTGGGAGCACAATCATTTTTATTAGGGCAACTCTGCCAGCGATGGACAGGGGGAGTCGCAACCATCGCTCCACTTGTGATTCCAGGGCGGTGATCGCTCAACCGTAATTTAGACGAAGGATGTGGGCCGTGTCCTGGTGAATGTGAATGCCCAGATATTTGACAGTCAGTGCACCATTCCAGGGGGAATTCGCAGTCCCATTGTGTTGTGCATGTTGTGAGGGGGAAAATGACGGACTTACGCCAGTTGATGCCCAAAACCAGAGTGCTGCCCGAAGCGTATTATATCCCGAATGAGGGGCTCCAAATTGGAGCCCGGTTCCCTGACATAAAGGATGGTGTCATCCGCATACAGGGAGACCAATAGCGGACCAGTATTAAGTTGAAGGCCCCTGTGTAGGTGTTTCTCCTGGAAGTGCCTGATTAACGGGTCCATTGCGAGAATAAACAAGAGCGGAGACAGGGGGCAGCCCTGTCGAGTGCCACGGGATAATGAAAATGGCCGAGATAGCGTGCCGTTCAGACGAAGTTGCGCTGTAGGGTGATTGTAGAGCAAAATGGTGGTAGTGATAAATCCCATCGGCATGCCCATGCGGCGCATGATGGATATAAAGAAGGGCCATTCTAGAGTGTCGAACGCTTTCAGTGTCTAATAAAATGGCAGCGGCTGGGGTTTCTGGGTTGATCCTGTGCAGGGTCGAGAAAAGCATCCAGAGATTCAGTGAGGTGGATCGATGGGGAACAAAGCCTGATTGAGCAGGGGAAATGATGAATTCCAGCAATTGAGAGAGACGCATGGCGAGAATTTTGGCCAAAATATTGTAGTCCAGGTTCAGTAAGGACAGGGGCGGTATGAACCGCACAATGTAGGATCCCTGCCGGGCTTGGGCAATAGTATGATTACTGCTTCGCGGAAGGTAGGGGGTAGCGTTTGCTTCTCAAGGGCCTCGGCGTATACCTCTATGAGCTGGGGGGCAAAGATGTCTCTGAACGTTTTGTAAAAGATCCCCGTGAAGCCGTCTAGGCCAGGGGCGGTGGAACCACGAAGTGCCATGATGGCGTTGATGACGTCGTCGACCGAGATCGGCTCAGCCAGAAAGTCCTGCATGTGCTTTTCCAGGTATACCAAACCAATCTCGGACAGGTATGCCTCCTGTGCAGTGGGGTCGCGCCCCACTTTGGATGTATATAAGGAGGAGTAGTAATCTAGGAATTCATCCCGTATCTGTGAGGTGTTCGTGAGCGAGAGGCCAGTGGAGGATTTGAGTTCAGTGATGTATGCCTTGCTGTATGGTGGGCGAATCATCTGCGCCAGCACCCGCAAGGGCATTCCCTCTCGCCATAGCGACGAGCGGAGTGATATTTCCCCAGAAACAATATCTCTCGGTCTGCGGTGTCCCTGTATTCGGTGAGGAGGGAGAGTCGGCGTCTGGCAGCTTCAGTGTTGGGCATGTTCATTGTGGCACTGTCAATGTCCCTTAAGTCGCGTTCCAGTCGGGATAGTGTGGTTCGCAAAGCTTTCAATACCCCGGCATGTTTAGCTATGCATACCCCCCTGATATACGCCTTGGACCCCTCCCGGAGGACAGCCCATGAGTCAACAGAGCCAGTGTTAATGACAAAATATTATTCTATTGCTTCGTGGAGCTCAGAGTGGAATAGATCATCATCCAGGGCGCGAGCGGGGAAGCGCCATTGTCGTTCATATCCCTCAGGCCTAGGAACATACAGAAGGAGTTTAACTGGGGAGTGGTCCGAGTATGTCCTCGGTAAAGTTGTAAGGGATTGATACCAACAGGCCACTCCAGGGGTAATAAGCCAGTAGTCTAGCCTGGTCCAGGTGTTGTGGTGGCTAGTATAATGTGTGTAGTCAGTAGTGTGTGGATGGCGCTTGCGCCAGATGTCGAGGAGAGATAGTTGTTGACAAAGATCTAGAAAAGCCTTGCGCGCTCGCGGCTTGGTGTGGGGAGAGGAAGCAGTACTGTCTCGGGCCGGGTCTAATAGCAAATTCAGGTCACCCCCCAACAGAAGGAATCCGGTATCCAATATTGCGAGCTGAGCATGTAGAGAGTGAAAGAATTCCGGGGAGTCTGCGTTAGGGGCATAGACGCAAACCCGGGCAACGCTAAATCCCATTAATGAGCCTGCAACAATCGGGTATCTACCCTCGCTGTCACCTATGAAAGAATGTAAACTAAAGGGTACCCGTTTGTGTATCAGGATAGCCGTGCCCCGAGAATAGCTGCTGAAGTTGGAGAAATACCTATGCGCGCCCCAGCTGGAGGCAAATCGTGCGGGTGAGATTTGGGCAAGTGTGTTTCCTGTAGGAAAGCAATATCAACGTTATGGCGTATCAAATAGTGAACTACATTTCTTTTCTTACGATTATCGTTAAGGCCTCTGACATTCCAGGACAACAGGGATAATACTGAAGGGCCACTGACATTACCTAATTGTGTCATTTAATGGTCTTGACATATCCGGCTAAATTAAACAATTTAAGAAGAGCAACAAAATAGGCAATGAGCAAACTAACAGTTACTATAGAACGTCTGCAGGAGAGCAATTGTCCCCCCCCCACTCCCTCCACCCAACCTCGCCCCAAAAAAGGCTAGGCAAAACCCACATTTTACAACAAAATATGATGCACCAAGCTAGAACAACCTGGAAGGAAAAAACCCTAAAGTGGCGCATCAATATCCCTAACATCAACACAAGGGTGAGGGGTGGCAACGCACCAGTAGTCGGCCAGCCCATGTAAGCATATCGAGATGTAAAGTGATCAATATCCCTAAGTAGCTAGATCGAACATGTTAGCAATATGCCTTTTGAATAACAGTCATCCAGTGCCAGAGCATGAAAAGAGTTCCATACTTGTGTTGGAGCCGTTGTCTTGGGAGGATGGCCCCCCCGTCCGCGGCCGCATGGTTGTTGGTGTTTTTGTAGGAGCGGCAAAATTCCTGCACTTCAGTGGGGGAGTCAAAAATCCGGGCCCTGCCGTTAACGTCGACCCGCAAGCGAGCCGGATAAAGCATGCCATACTTTAGTCCCAAGTTTCTGAGGGTGGCCTTCACTCCAGTGTATTTCCGGCATGCTTCTTGTACCATAATTGTGAAGTCTGGTAGAGCGCCAGCTTGGAGCCCTGCCACGTGGTGTCACCACGCTCCCTGGCGAGGCGCAAGGCAGTGTCTCGGAAGTTCAAAATACGGGCTATTATGGGACGCGGGGGGAGGCCCGGGTTGGGACGGGGGCCCAAGGTGCGGTGTGCTCGCTCCACCACGAACCCGGGGGTAAAGGATTCCTTGCCGAACAGCTCTGCGAGTAGTGTCTCAACAAAATGATCCAGGCGGCCTGTAGCTGTGGTCTCCGGAACCCCCAAAATGTGGACGTTGTTGCGCCGACTGCGCACCTCCAAATCTTCATTTTTGATAGTCACCTCTTTTAGGATGCGTTCCACCTCTTGAGGGTCTGCGCGGTGCCGTCTTCAATTTCCGAGATACGTGCCTCCGCAACTTCTAGGCGCTGGTCGTGCGCCTGAATCTTGGCCCCCATGTTGTCTAGGCGTTTGTCTAGCGTGTCGAAGCGTCCATCTAGCGCCCTGAAGCCCGGTCTCATCTCCTGGAGTAATGAAAGGGGTTGCGCTGCTGGATCTTCCCCCCGCTCCGGGCCCTGGACGTCGTCCGCCATGTTGGAACCGTCGTCCTGCTCGCTCCCTGTCACTTTCTCGAAGGGCAGGGTCCTTTGTTTGGGGTCTTTACGGCCCATGCCTTTTTGCGATCTCCCAGGGGGCACCGCCAGTAACCCAGGGCACGGTTCACGTGAGGTCAGGGAGCAGGCAACCAAGGCGGTCAGTGGTGGAGAGATTCCGCCGGCTCGCTGGTGTGGGCTTGGTCAGCGGTCCGAGGCTGGAGCGAACGCGGTGCCGTGTGGACTAAGGGTGTCCTGTGATGACCACTTGGTGATTGAGTCTCTTGGCGAGAGGCCGTGAGGAGGGCCTCACCGCCGCCCTGTTACAGAGTGCTGACGTGCCCTGTGGTGTATCGACAGGCCGGGTAGCTGAGAGCTAAAGTGCAGGCCGCCTCGTACTGGGTCAAATGGATGACTCGGCTGGTGGAGGCGCCGCCCGGCCGGGAGAGCCGGTGATCAGCTTTGGGGTCCCCTTATCGAAGTGCGGGGCCCGATGGGGAAAGGCCAATCCGGGATGTAGCTGTGGAGGGGGAGGCAGCCGGGCGCCGAGATCGAAGGGGCAGCCCACGACCCCCCCAAACCGGACCCACCATTGTTCAATGCACGCCGCTGAGGCCCGACACAGACCCTGTCCCCGTGCAGCCGCTGAAGAGGGCAAGATCAGGCAGCGTGGGCCAGGAGCAGCCAGACGTGGCCGCGCTCCGGCCGGAGGAGGTGGGTAGGGGGGGGAATCTCAGCAGGTGTCTCGCGCCCGGAGCACTCACCCCACAGCCGCTGTCAACTCCTAGCGGGTAACGGCGATAGTCCGGAGCTCCCTCTCAGCCGTGTCTTAGTAGCGGAGATGGGTCCGGGCCTCGGTCTGTCGCACTGCAGATCCCATGGGCCTCCGGAGAGCTGTCTGACATCCCCTATCCGCAGTTTGAAGGGGTCGGAGCGTGCGTCGCTGGCCGCGCTCTTCAACGGTGTTAAGCAATGAAGGATTGGCGTTTCATTTCTGCGGGAGATTGCAGCTGGGCTGGAGCGGCTAGCGGAGCTTCAATGCCGCGTGGCCATCTTGGTCCGCGGCTTGGCCACACCCCCCCTCCTGAGGGTATCTTTTGGGCATATAAGCACCACATCTTTGCTGGGCAAACCAGATGAGAAGCTTCCATGCTAACACGAGACGCTGAGGTCCCTGCACGCAGACACTCCAGCACGCTGTGGTCTGACATCCCTCGCGGGGTGTCCACCTCGAGCCCAAGGCAGGGTCCTTCATTCTCTCCCATCAGGTAATGAGGTTGGCTCTTTCCTAGGGGGATTCTTGGCTATACACCTACATGCATGCTAGGTACACTTAGTTAGGATTTGCATCTTAGGAGTACTCATGATTACTGCCATGTATCTATATGCCTGCATATATTCACTGTTTTAGCACCACGGTAGAATTCTACCTTTTATTTACTCTGTTGGTGCTCCTAATCGTATATATCTGTCTCCTTCTAAAGGTTGTTGCAGCACACGTATTTTATACTAGAATGACACTGGTTCAATAAATGCTTCTTGAAAACGTCCCCATTGTTTATTCTGTATATCGCACGAGTGACTGAACGAAAAGTACTGTGCTGTTTCCACGATCCCTGAGGGGTCAGGGTTGTCATGTTCGATAGTTGCCAGAAACTATTAGCTCCTTGGTAAAGTTGTGGGGCTTATAGTGGCACTGTGAGCTAGCTGGTCTACAGACTAACATATCCTTTGGGGGTGTCTGGAATCAGTCTGGACACCAATGCCTTGGTTTGTTACCTAAACGCGCAGGTCCTATATAGATTTATAGGAACTACACGACAGACACCAACCCTCTTCATGCAAAGGTACAGACCATTATTTTATACCTATTGCATTTACAAACTGCAGGATTGGCAAACACTTCTATACAATTACATCTTGCAGCTATTGCAGTATATCTGCAAAATAGACAACACATCTGTGTTTAAAATTCTAGTTAGCAAAGCCTTTATGGAGGGACTTAAAAGGATAATTCCTCCTAGACTTCCACCTGCCTCAGCATGGAACTTAAACATTGTCCTAACAAGATTAATGGGTCCTCCTTTTGAACCATTACATTCTTGTCAATTGCAGTACCTTTCATGGAAACATGACTTTTTAATCACTATTCTCTTAGAAGAGTCAGTGAAATTCAGGCGTTAACTCTCGAAGAACCTTTCTTTCAACTACATCGGGACAGAGTAGTTCTTAGAACTAACCCAAATTTCCCACCAAAAGTGGTTTCCAATTTTCATATTAATCAATCCATTGATTTACCTGTTTTTTCCCCGCAACCAGACACAGTTGCAGAAAGGGTATTACACACTTTAGATGTCAAAAGGGCACGAATGTATTACATCGAGAGGACTAAATCATTTAGAAAAACAAAACAATTGTTTGTTGCCTTTGCACCTCCTCGTATGGGACAGGCAATTTCAAAATCAGGCATTTCAAGATGGATAGTTAAATGCATCCAAACATGCTATCCAAAAGCTAAACAACTTTTACCTGTTCCCTCAAAAGCCCACTCCACTAGAAAGAATGGAGCTTCCATGGGTTTCTTAGGTAACATTCCTATTGCTGATATTTGTGAAGCAGCTACATGGTCTACTCCACACACCTTCAAAAACATTATTGTGTGGATGTATTTGCACGACAACAAGCCTGTTTGTCAGGCAGTACTTAAGACTCTGTTTTTAAACAACTGCAACCCCCACAAGTTAACCACTGCCTACGGAGAGGTACTGCTTTACAGTCTATGCAAAGCATGTGTATCTATAGCACACATGCCTAGAACGGATTATGTTACTTACCCTGTAAGCATCTGTTCTTGGCATGTCGTGCTGTAAATTCACATGCGCCAACCCTCCTCCCCAATAAATCTTGTGTAGATTGCAGTTCATACACTTTATTTCATACTAACGCATGGACATCTCATTGCTTACATATACACCATTCTTACATTCTCACCTACCCACGGGAAAACAATCTGAAGATGGCATCGATGACCATGTGCAGTATTACCAAGAGGAGGAGTCACACAGCCTCGTGACTCAAAGTAATCTTCTTGGAACAAAAACAACTTTTAATCATCCTAGCCCAACACTAGATGGCAGACTTATGCAAAGCATGTGAATCTACAGCACTACATGCCAAGAACAGATGCTTACAGGGTAAGTAACGTATTCCATATAATGCAAACACATGGAAAGCAATGTTTTCAGGGAGTAGTTTATTTCAAGAACTTGTAGCTAGGAGTGATTACCATTGTAATGTACATATTCAGCTTTCTACATGGGAAGTTAATGATTCTAAATAAATTTTTTGCTGCACATGTCTGAGTGCAAGGCTTATTCTATGAGCTAGGTGAACACTGTAGCTCATTATTTAAAACAATGATCACAGGCAGCTTTTAGGTGAAGGTGGTGTAGTGATATGTGGGTTGAGTCTATAATGTGACTTATCTTTGGTACTAGCATTGAATCTACTGGTATTTATAACGCTGCAAGGACCCAGTCACAGTGTGCCTTTTTTGGAGTGTACAGCTGTCTGAGTTGCTAAAATAAATATACTCTTACTGTGACAATGTAGTTACAGCCAGTCCAAATGATGTTATATTTATTTTTAGGCCAATATTGTCGACATCTATATAGTACATGCAACCGTGTAGTCTTTCATCATTGGGTCCTCTAAATTCCCACAATTGTAGATGTGTTTGAGGTAGTGCTTTGACATTAAGGGTAGCATAGCCGATTTTGGTGGGTACCCTTTGATTATGCAAAGCGTAAGTGTGTAGGATGACTAGTAGGCTTTGTGCTCATCAGAGGTTTCGGTCATCCATTCACTGCATGCAGTCTTGTGCTGCTGCCCCCCCCTCCACCCCCCCAATGCCGCCGCAGATTGTTTTATTCATTATAAGCCAAGTGTAAGTGTCTACATTGGAAATGACACCCCTTCAATAGAACATGATTACTGCACATCTGTCATCCCTTAAATAAGATAGTTTCAGTAGTGTAAGACTATTCCTTTATAGATGAGAGACTTGAACAAAGAACTGTATCCAAGAGCATGTTGTCTGCAATATACATTTACCAAAAGATGGACTGTCTGACAATCGCCAGATACTCTGCCAGGAATTTACCCTACGAGCAAGAACCAAGTAACAGCTGATTAGTTGAAGCTGATCTAGACCTAGTACACGCTGCACTAGAAGTCATGCATGTGCTTCACAACATATACACAGCGATGTACCTCGTGCTGATTCGTTCACCCTCAAATCTTTGGAAACAACTTAACCCAAAGGCAACTGCCAAACAAATTTTACGGTGGCTCTTTTGACCCAGGTATCCACGTTCAGCTTTCTACTACATGGAATTCTGTACATTAGTGCAGCAGAGATAACTGAACCAGACATGGAACATTGTCTTCCCTGGAGGAGCAGGTAACCTGTTCTTAATTTGGTTTAGTGGACCGACTGCAGCAGTGCTCTGAGGTGAGGATGAATGTAGCCAGACTACTTAAAGAGCAGGTGTGGTCTTCCTTGCGTTTACACTCATACTCATCGCTCTGTGGCACATAGAATTGTGCCGTCAAACATTGTCATATGTTCATATATAGTTTACTCAGATGAAAATTCTAAGTACTCTTGGACCAAGGGATTTCTATGGCTCGTCGTTTAAACAGCGTAAAATGTATGATCATATTTTCTATGAAAGGGGTTATATTTCCAAACTCGAATAAGAGCACTGAATCAAGAAACATATTTCATACTTTTATTTGTAAATTCATATATTCATTTTAATCTTACATTTTCATTCCATAAAGAACCAAGATCCACTTCAAAGTAATGATTTTAAATGAATGAACTTCAATGAAACATTGAACTCCTGTGTTTTGGTTTTATACACTACCCTTCATCAGGAGCATAACATGAACAAGAATGACTTAAGTACATTTTTATCATAATACTCATATTTAATAAGGAAAAACGACTTCAAATAGCTAAATATCACTTGTAAAAATCTTAGTGTAAACTCTATTTCAAAGTTCCAGGTAGCAGTCAGTGTTCCTCTCATCTAGAACGTTGTCCATACATTCCTTTCACATCTCTATATTTTATGTTACTGAAAGTAAACCCACCATTCATTCTGCTGGAAGTCGCATGGAGTCCGTTTGCGCCTCCTCCCAGCTTCTTTCCCGGAACAGAACTGTACTCTTGTTTGCTTTCAGTATGATTGCACCACCTCCCTATATAGGACCAAAAACTGTGATGCAGACTACAGCGATCAGAGTTTGTTTCTTGTGTCTGCTTACCTTCTTCATTGGGGTGACGCTGAACAGTCTGTGTGCTTGCCTCTGCTCACCACCATGATCTAGCCACAGGAATACACCTTGTAGGTGCTCCCACTACACATGACATCAAGATATGGGACTGATGAACTGCACCCATTCACAGCAAGACGCCAGAACATCAGCTTGTGTGGCCGTTGTGCCAAACTCTGCCCCTTGCCCGTCCCCTCAGGTAAGATCAAAGGACCATGGTATTAGCGGGGGTCCACTGGGAGAGACCACCTCACTGGGGACCGTCACCCTACAGGGCCGGCTCCCTAGGTCCTGAGGTGCCCACCCTCGGGACATAGTTTGCTTTTGCTTGACCGGAGTTTTTACAGCTCCTGCCAAGCGAGCGCAAACAGTCTACTCCCAGCGGGCAGAAGCAGGATAACTGCCCCTGACTGCTGGGAGCAAACTTCATCTGTTTTGGGGAAAGAATTACTCCTGCATTCAGCAGTTTTTGCTGCTCCCTGCCTGCGGGAGCAGTGCCGGCAGAGACCATGGTGGCATTGAGGCTCTCCCTACAGTCCCCAATAGTGCACCCCAGGTGCTTTGGGTGGGGCCAGGGTACCCAGCAACTATTGGCTGGTCCCCAGGGGATGAGATCCCTGGGGGCTGTAATTGGCCTGGGGAGGGGTGGGCGCATGACCCTCTCTCCTTCAACCTATTGGCTGGGGGATGGGTCCCTGGGGCCGTAATTGAGCTAGGGAGGCACCTGTGTGCCCCCTCTCCCAGGTTGCCTGTATATGGGGGGTGGGCCACAGGGCCTGGTATGTGTATAAGGTGTTTATATTTGCATGTTGGTTGGTTGTAAAACCCGTAAATGAACAAGAAACTAGCTGATCTAGGAGCTGCTTTTTTTGTCTTAAGTTATGACAAACCGATGAAGACTAGGCAATTCAGTATTTACAAAATCTTAGCCGAACTCATTTGGAAAGACCACTATGCAAATTAATGTTTTGTAGAGGCCTGGCACTATAAGTGTTTGTCGTATGCCACTAAGCATTAATAACGCCTCCCCCTTTATTTTGCAGCATCTGGCGAGGGCCGAATGTGAATTGTGTTGACAGCACAGGGTACACGCCTCTACACCATGCATCTCTGAATGGACACAGGTAATGCCTTTCTTTCTTTCTTGATTTTTACATCTTGCCTAGACCGCGCATGTGCTGCCTCTTAAAGACCTTTTGTTTTCTAACAGTGGGCTTAGAGACTGCCGATTGCTTACTATTGGTAGGCTTCATTGTCACTCTTTTGTGTGCTTCTTATGGGTCTGCTGCCATAAACTCATTTCCTTTTCATGTATTTTGTCTCTCCCCTGGAGCGTGGATGCATTACCTGTGTCCTGTCATTGCTTATTATTTCTTTTAATGTAAGCACTCTACCAGAGTGCATATTTGTAGGACATTTGATATTTGGCATGGGGGTGGGGGGGGTGAAGATCCTTCTCATCCAAAAACCACAGTCTCCGTCGGGTGAACCACCAAAGTCACTAAATTAATCTGTGCTTAACCCTCTGGTAGTTAAGCACTAAAGCAGTCAAGCTTAACTTGGAGGCAATGTGTAAAGTATTTATGCAGTACACAAACAGTAATAAAGTGAAAGCCAACTGAAGAAAAATCCCACACCAATTTAGGAAAATAAAGTAAATTTTAATGAATAAAATGACACCAGAACAACAAAAATCCAATCCAAAGAACTGGGAATATGTACTTTCAAAGTTTTAGGGAAGTGTAGCACATAAAAGCACAAAAGTACACTTGCAGTTATCTGGTCGTGTTAGACCATGGGAAAGTTACAAGTTCAGGCTGACTGCAATGGAGTCGGCGTAAAGAGTCCAGTTTGCGGTGAAGAAAGTCACAAAGAGCGAGTCCCAGATAGTTGTCGCTTTAGCGCGATACGCAGGTCTGGCGTTGTGGACAGTCGTTGCTGTGCACAAAGATCTGGTCGGGCATTGCAGACGGTCGTTGCTGGAGGTTCGCGTTGGCGATCATCGTGGGCTGTTGTTGCTGTAGCGCGCAGTGCAGATCTCTTGTTGCTGGCGGTTGCTGTAACAAGAACAGCGAGGGTTCACTGAAGCTTTGCATTTGTTGTCGCGGACGGCAAAGTCTTGGCGCAAATGGGCCATTTTGCGGTCGCAAAGAGCCCAAAACTTCCAGATTTCTCTTTTTTGTTTTTTAGGAGGTGGACCTGGGGAGACACTTCTTGGGGATCAGGACTGACTCTAGCAGAAGCCAGCAGAGCTCAGACAAGTCCAGTTACAGTAGGTCAGCTAGGCAGTTGCAGAGGGGCCCCTGTAGTTCAAGGCCGGAGGCCAGTTCGCTAGCCCTTGGAGTCACAATGGTGGTTCTGAGTTCAAGGAGCAAGTCAAGGCTTCCTTCCTAAGGCAGTAGGGCAGTTCTTCCAGCAGCAGGGCAGTCCTTCTTCTGAGACTTCTGCTGGTCCACAAGTGATCTAATAAGTGGTTTAAGAGGACCAATATTTTACAAAACTGGTACCAACCTTGGAAGTGGGGGAAACTCGTGGACTAGCCCCACATCTGGTTATGTAAAGTACGTTCCCCTGCCTGGCTCGAAGTGATCTGAGCTAACGATAGGCTGGTGTCAAGATCCTTGTAGGTGTATGTGGGTGTGGGTAGCCCCTTTGGACTGTAATTGGAGCAGAGAACAGTTCTGTGCCAACAACTAGTCCCCCTTTGTTTCATTGTCTGGGAGAAATATATTAAAGCCAACTGCTAACTAGACTTAGTCATGAGACCCAGGACGCAGGCTGCATGCACCAAATGGTTAGGACAGAAAAATGCCACCTTTCTGAAAGTGTCCGTTTCAGAATTGTTACATAAAATTCAACTTTACCATTAAAGAGGGTTTCAAATTACAATTAATTTAAGTGTAAACGTGACATTCCTACCTGCTCCCTATCAAAAGTCATCATTTATTAAATGTAATAAGTTAACACAATGTTGTCCAGTGGGAGAGAATCACCTTTCAGTAGTGAAAAACAAATGTAGGAGTTTTTCAGTACCAGGACATGTAAAACATAAAAACACATACCTGCACCATGTCCTATGGGCTGATTAGGGCCTTAAGGGTGACTTATTGCTATTAAAAAGGAAACGTTGTGCCTGGCAAAATTTTTATTTATAATGTTGAAATGGCAGTGTAAAACTGCACTACAGGTTGGAGTGTAAGGCTTGAGACCTGTTTTAAAAGGTTGCATGTGATTATATAGAAAGATTATTTCATGGAATATCAATACTGAGAAACCAATTAACCTAAGCTGTTTAATGGAAATTTGCAGAATGAGTGGCAATTACCATTTAATAGAAACCAATTCATAGAATGTCTTATTTTTTCCAAATTGCCTTTTGCATGCCTATTTTTAAGGTGTCCATGCAATGGTTACACGTCTTACTTAAATTTTTGTCAGAGGTATTCATTTCAGTGCTTCACTTTAGGGGATATTACTTCAGATTTATATGTTTTACATTGTCAAACAATTACTTCAGATACTTTTATTTCACTGACCCCTCACCGCCCCTAAACACCATTGATCACTGACTCATTAAAATTCCATAACACATGCATCCCTTCCCCAAAAAAACTTCACCAATCCAAAACTACACCCGTCTCTGACCCCTAAATTCCACTTTCCCTGACCCTAAAAGCCCCTTCTACCTCCAAGTTTCACCCAACCCTGAACCCTAAAAATTCTTCACCACGCCTAAACCTCGTCCATCCCTGACCCCTAAACTTCACGCATTCCTCAACACTAAAACCCCCTCATCTCTAAACTTCACCCATTCCTGAATCCTAAAAATGTATTTTTGTATAAACCTCACCCATCACTTAACAGTCAAAACCCCCCCACCACTCCTAAACTCCACCCATCCCTGAACCCTAAAACCACCCTCACCATTCCTAAACACCACCCATGCTTGACCCCCTACAATCCCTCACCACCCCTAAACACCATCCATTCCAGACTCTTAAAAACCCTTCATCGCGATTAAACTACACCCGTTCCTGAGTCCTACAAACCCCTTTCTACATCTAAACTCCACCCATCTATGAAACCTTAATTCCTTTCACCACCCTAACCTCCATCCATTTCTTAACCCTGAAAACCCTTTATCGCTCCTAAACTCTACCCATCACTCAACCTTCAATACCCCTTACAGCTCTAAACTCTGCCCATGCATGAACCTTAAAAACCTCTCAACACTCCTACACTCCACCCATCCCTGAACCCTAAACAAAAACACACCATCCCTAAATTCCACTGATTGGTGAACCCTAAAAACCCCTCACCAGTCCTAAACTGTACCCATTCGTGAGCTCTAAAATCTCTCAACACTCTAAAAATCTGTTTCTATACTAGAACTCGCCAATCCATGACCGCTAAAAACCCTCATCACCCCTAAAGAGCCCCCCGAACCCAAAAATCCCCTCACTACTGCTAAACTCCACCCACTTGTAACGTAATTTTGGATTTTCCTTAAAATTATCTTTCCTTATAAATGTTTCCTTTATCTTTCAATTTATTTTGTATTTCCTTAAAATTGGTTTTCTATGATTTGGTTTCCTCCAATGTGGTTTCTCAGTTTTCGTTTTTCTATTAATTCACATATGTCCATTTTAAGAGGCCACCTTAGTAGATGGCACAAGGAGTGCTGCAGGCCCACTAGTAGCATTTAATTTACAGGCCCGGGTAAATGTGATACCACTTTACTAGGGATTAAAAAGTACATGAAATGTGCCAAGGAGCTGTAAGCCAGTCGTCCCATGTTTACAGGAGAGACCATAAGCACTTTAGCACTGGTTAGAAGAGGTGAAATGCACAGAGTCCTAAAATCAACAAAAAATGAACTCAACAAAACAGGCAGGGTGAAAGCAAAACGTTTGAGGAACTACCACCCAAGAGTGTCATGCCTTACAGTAGTTTTCCGCTGGTTTCCTTGTGTGCTTTTCCCCACATTGTGTTCCTCCTTTCCTCTCACCCTGATCCAGGATGCTTGCCGCCCCACACGCCCTCCTGATTGCTTGCCTCCCACCCGCCCTTCCTCATCCAGGTTGCTTCCCATGTTGCGTCCCTTTCTGTTGTGTCCTGCCTCCCAACCCACAATAAAAAGTGGTATGATGCGGCAGAGTCTGGCTGTGTTGTAGAGCTTTTTTTTCCCTACATCCTCAGTTGTCCTCCGTTGTGTGTATTGCTCCCCTGCATGTCCTCTTGCCCTCTGTGTTGCCTCCTGGCTGCGTCATAATGCATTTTTTCCCCCTTTCATCAGTGCTGCATGGCAGCCACAGTGCTGTAGAACACAGCTAAAAGACGTCGACAAACCAAATAGCTTTCTCGTAGGCGAGTCCTATTGGCTTTGCCAATGCTTGTTTCCCCCCTTTTCCTGCTTAGCTGAAGTCATTCAGCATACCCTCAATTTAGTTATAACTTTTTCATGACAAGTTTGTGTGGCAGCTTATGG
The DNA here is from genome assembly GCA_963921515.1 of Calotriton arnoldi. NCBI lineage: Eukaryota > Metazoa > Chordata > Amphibia > Caudata > Salamandridae > Calotriton > Calotriton arnoldi. The sequence continues at coordinate 2,735,671 of CAWUFW010000724.1, forward strand.
TCATTTGTCACTTTGTTCTCCTCTGTGATACAACAGCTTCATGTTTGGCCTTTTTCCTGGAAAGACGAAGAGGAAAGTATTATGCAGCTACCTAATCAGCTCACTTAAGCCACTTCTTTTATATGTACCTCAACTGTTGCAACAGTCGAAGTTGGTTTTGTTATTCTTGGTTGCATGGGGAAGACTTGAACACTCAAGGAGACAAGATAGGGATTGTTAGAGGGGCAGAGGCGATGTGACCTGGCCATGCAGTCTCTAGAGGGGGACAGGATCCTGCCTGGCCTGGTAGTGGAAAGCGAGTAGTAACTTGCTCATGGTGGGGTATTTGAGATGGTAGCAATGATCAGTTTGTATTGGGCACTGATAATTGGCTAGTTGCTGTGTCTGCAGTTTTTCCTATCAGGAATCCACAGTTTTCCATTTTTACTCATTATTGGTAACTGTCAGAAAAGTGGTTATTAATTTGGGAGAGTGGTACCACTTTCAACTCAATAAACCTTCTCTGATTAGGTCAAAACAAAGTTCTGTTAGAATCTCTGCTCAGCCCTTGGTAGCCATGGCACAGGAAATCCCCAGAGAACTGTGTGCTAAGTTAAAGCACTACTAACACTTCTAAAGTAAACAACACAACCCAATAAAATTCCCAACACAATTTAGAAAAATAGAGAAAAAACATGAGCAGAAATATACAGAGTTCATGAAACTAGGTTAAGGGGAACCAGAAATGTGAGTTTTTGTAAAATGAAGGCAAAATGAGCCTAGTAAAAGATGAGCACTGGCCGAAAATAGTTTGCGGTGGACTGGGACGTAGGTGGAATTTCAGGCCAACCGCAAAGGAGCAGAGATCAGATACACTAGGTGGGTTGTCTGTCAAAGGTTTTAACTTCAGACTTAGTCTCCAACTGCTGGGAAGCTGCTTCTGGGCATTACTTTAGACCCTAGTTCCCCAAGGCAGGCTCTGGGCAACATTATCTTTTTCCTGCTATGTCTCATGTGGAGTAGATTCCTCTTTCAACAGCTGGGCCCTCTTGAAGCCCCGCATCTTTCTGCTTTTTGTGTTGTTGAAGCCCTTTCAGGCATCTCAAAGTAAGAAAATGTAGTGCTAAAGCTGCCTTTGTTCTACTACTTGTCCTATCCACCCCTAGATGGCTAATCCCTGCTGAGTGGCCAGCAGTAGACACCCATTGGCCTTTCTTGGGCTGAGAGACATTTTGTTGTTCTTGGAGCTAGGGACATTAACTCTGTGCCAAGGATGTATATTTTAGCTCTGTATGAGTGATGAGTGGGGCTACAAAAATAGGTTATTTCTTACAACAACCGATATTTCTGCAGTTCTAGTAGGCTCCTAAAACATTTTCAAATTATTTTTTGCAGCTCAGATAGGCTCAGAAAGAAAGCCTAGTCAATGTGACTTTATGGTGCGGCTCAGACACGCAGCAGAGTTAGACTCCGCAGAGCAGCAGAATATCCTGATGCATGCAGATTCTGTGGCGCTGAGCAAAAGGGGAGGAGGACCATAAGATGATGGCCTACGGATGGCGCTGGGGAAAAACAGCAATTGCAACAGTAATTAGCAATGCTAGAGGAGGAAGTGGTGAGTTCCTTCCCTATAGGTAGAGCACAGCCCTCCCCTAAAGAACGTCAAAAGATAGTAAAGGAGGGAAACGGGGCCGCTGTAGGGGCCCTCTACTGAATCTTTTTTGAAGTGGGTCCTAAAAGAGATAGCAGAGTGTGCAGTGGCCCTAAGGTATCTGCAGGGTGAAAAAGGGTTTCAGACCTCCCATGCCTGTCACTGCAAAAGAGCGTGTCCCAAGCCTGAGGGGCCCGTACAAATGTGATGAGCCGTCTATTATGGACAAACTTTGGGTGTCATCAACACTAGAACAAGCATTTGCAATGCAATAGGTCTCGCATTTACGCGAGTTTGAGCTATTCACATTGCAAATAACAATGCCTTTTATTTTTGTTTTTGTTTTTAAAACTTAAATATAAGGCATTGTCATGTACAATGCCAACAGCTTATAGTCGCGTAAATGCGAGACCTATTGCATTGCAAATGCTTGTTTTGTAATTGTATGTTCGAGGCATATGAGCTGCAGATTGTACACTGTGCATAGATCGCCATCTGGTGTTGGGCTCGGATGCTTGCACTTTGTTGTTGTCTTGGAAGAGTCTTTTGTAGTCACGAGGTAGGTGACTCCTCCTTTGGACGATAGTGCGCATGGGCATCGACTCCATCTTCAGATCGTTTTTTTCCGCCATCGGGTTCGGATGTAATTTTGGCGCTCCGGTTCCGGACTTTATTTTCCAAACCTTTTTCGACGCGCAAATTATCTCTAACTCGACGGTATTGTTTTCGATCGCGTAATCTTTGATGCGCCTCTCTCCTATTCCATTCCGGTCGTCGACGCGAGCCGTTGGGCCTATCGACGCCGCTCGAATCTACAGCTCATGGAAAGAACTCCATTCAAAAAATGCCCCCAGTGTGGAGCCAAATTCCCACACAGTGACCATCACAAGGTCTGTAACCTGTGTCTCTCGCCCGAACACAACGAGAACGACTGCCAGGCCTGCGCCTCTTTGAGATCCAAGAAAACCATCCGTGATCGCGGGCCTGACGACACATCATGGCGCAGAGACCAGCTCCGGCACCAGTGGACATCTTCGATGAAGGCCCCGATGTTCCGGAGGACGATTCCGAAGACCTACAAATCGTGTCCGAAGCAGACGACCACATCGCTCCTGGTCAACGAGTGAGTACAACTGCCCCTACCCCCTCTCCACCTCAAAAAACCAAGGCCCTGGTCAAGATTTCGCCTGCTGGCCCCAGTCGCGACCCAAAACAAGCTTCAGAAGCCCCGCCCTCGGGCTCGGCTCCGAAGACAAAGGCCAAGACTTCCGGTAGCTTGGGACCGAGCAAACCTCATGTCCAAGTCCCACAGGCGCCTTCGGCACTGAAGACAGGAGACCAACCTACTCTCAAACACAAGTCGGTACCGACCATCTTGACGCCAAAAGACAAACCATCGGCTCCGAAGCCAAAACCTTCGGAACCGAAGAACATCTCCGGCTCCATAACAAAGACAAAGGACTCTAAACCCACTCCTAAAGCTTCGGAGCACACCTCAAAACCTCGCTTGGACCCGAAGACGTCGGCGCCGAAAGCGATTATCGACCAAGATCCGCTTTTCCAGCCTGATCCTGTCGATCCCAAACAGAAAAAGCTACACATAGATCCCAAAACAGGACATGTGGCTACTATTCCACACAAGAAGAGGAAGTTGAACACAAAAGACACTCCTGTAGTGCCTTCAAAAAAGAAAGACTGTGCCACTTCACCTATCAGACCCTCTTCTCCTGTTCTTCTTCCCCCTAACCCTATCCTTTCTCCTGAGCCAGGTCCTCCTTCTAAACCGGTCTCTCCTCCACACACTCCAACAATTCCTCCACATTCACCACAGGATGAGGTTGATGATGATTTCGACAATTGGGGGCACACCAATAACCCTTATACTGATCCTGACGATCATACAGATATGCCACAAGATCATTGGGACGATTACAATGACCCAATAGACCTCCCTTCTCCACAGCCATACCCAACAAAACCATCTCCCCAGAAGACAATATTGGTTTTGGACAACTCGTAAACAGGGCTGCTCTCTACCATGGTGTCCCCATACACTCAGACCCTACAGAGGACGACTTCCTCCTAGAGACCTTTGAACAGTCTCAGAAAACTGTCCAAACCCTGCCAATGTTAAAAGGGGTCATTAAACACGCCCCTGACATATTCAAAGACCCGGTCAGGACCAGCATTCTCAATCCTAGGATTGATAAAAAATATAAACCTGCTCCTGCCGATCCCACCTTCATCAAAGGGCAACTACCCTTAGACTCCCTAGTAGTCTCTAATGCTAGGAAGCGCGCCAATTCTCAAACCTCCGGTGATGCACCACCTCCGGATAAAGAATCCAAATTGCTGGATGCCTCTGGCAAAAGAGTTGCTGCTCAAGCAACTAATCACTGGCGCATAGCCAACACCCAAGCATTACTTGCTAGGTATGACGGGGCCCACTACGACTGCTTGGAGACCCTGTTACAGCATTTGCCTGACCAATACAAAACAGAGGCAAATGACTTAATTCAAGAGGGCAAACTAATAACCAACGCATCCATCAAATGTGCCCTAGATGCGGCCGACACAGCCTCCAGGTCTGTCAACACTAGTATGCTACTCAGACGACATGCCTGGTTACGCATTTCAGGCTTTAAACAAGAGGTTCAGACGGCTATCCTTAATCAACCCTTCGATCAGGAACACCTTTTTGGGCCGGCGGTAGACACCATTTTAGAAAAAATGAAGAAGGACACTGAGACCGCTAAATCCATGGGAGCATTACAGTCTCCATCCCCACGTGGTTCCTTTCGTCGCTCCTTTTATAGGGGAGCATCTAAAAATATTGGAACAGACACCGCCTCCTCTTCATATAAAACCACCACTCACACATCCCCCAACAGAGGAATTTTAGAGGTGGATACAGGGGAAATAACAACAAGGGCAGAGGCTGAGGTAATACCAACACTCGTGCCTCCTCCGCTACTAAACAGTGACTTCCCTCCACTCCCTCCAGACCATTCCACTCCTGTCGGGGGGCGACTCTCACAGTTCCTGCCTGTCTGGGATTCCATCACAACACATAAGTGGGTAAGACAGATTATCCAGTATGGTTACTGCCTCGAACTCACAGCAACCCCACCCAACATTCCACCCAAACAGCGTCCAATGTCCACAGAACACATTACGCTCTTAAAGCAAGAGGTTCTCTCACTGCTTCAAAAGCATGCAATAGAACCAGTTCCCTTACAGCACCAATGGACGGGGGTTTACTCGCTGTATTTCCTAATCTCCAAAAAGGACGGCACCCTCAGACCAATACTGGACCTCAGACCCCTCAATCTCTACATACAGTCCGATCATTTCCATATGATCACTCTGCAACAGGTTCTTCCACTTCTACAACAAGGCGACTTTCTCACCACACTAGATCTCAAAGACGCCTACTTCCACATTCCCATACACCCTGCCCACAGGAAGTATCTAAGGTTCATAGTGGACGGACAACACTATCAGTTCAAAGTCCTACCATTCGGGGTAACCACCGCACCCAGAGTATTCACAAAGTGCCTTGCGGTAGTAGCAAAAGACACACAATTGATGGACGGAATGCAGAACAAATCAAAACATTCACCCCCAGTCAAGAGATCTGGGTTAAATCCATCATTCTTTTGCTCACCATGCCACCCCAGTTTAGACCTGGCCATATACAAATCAGTCTTGACCCTGTGCCTCATGGGAACAGTCCAGCCCGAACTGCCAAGCCAGGTCCTCCCTGGACCGGAAACCAGCATCCTAGGACCGGTTTCGGGTTTCACCCTCTTCAGCCCGGATAGCTTGATTCCAGTGGCACAGTGAGCCCAGGACCCACGTCTGGGCATACCTGGCGCACATAGGGCGAGAAAGCAAAAGACACGCAATTGATGGACGGAATGCAGAACAAATCAAAACATTCACCCCCAGTCAAGAGATCTGGGTTAAATCCATCATTCTTTTGCTCACCATGCCACCCCAGTTTAGACCTGGCCATATACAAATCAGTCTTGACCCTGTGCCTCATGGGAACAGTCCAGCCCGAATTGCCAAGCCAGGTCCTCCCTGGACCGTAAACAAGCATCCTAGGACCGGTTTCTGGGGTGGCGTAGTAGGCAAAAGAACGATGGATTTAACCCAGATCTTTTGACTGGGGGAGAATGTTTGCATTGTCAGCATTCCGTCCATCATTTGTTTGCTGTAACACCTTGCGGTAGTAGCAGCACACTTAAGAAGACAACAAATCCATGTCTTTCCATATCTCGACGACTGGCTAATAAAAGCCAAGTCGTTCAACCAGTGTGTTCATCACACTCATCAAACTATCCAACTACTACACGACTTGGGATTCACACTAAATTACCCCAAGTCAAACCTCCAGCCTTCCCACATCCATCAGTATCTAGGAGCCACAGTAGACACTTCCAAAGCTCTAGCATTTCCAAGTCCAGCTCCCATAGCCAGTATACAAGCTCTAACCAGCAAATTCCAACCGCAGCAGTCACTCCCAGCAAGAGTGTTCATGTAACTCATAGGAATGATGGCCTCTTGCATATTTCTCGTACCTCATGCAAGACTTCAGATGCGCCCCCTACAGGAAAGCCTAGCACGTCAGTGGAACCAGGCTCAAGGACAACTTGCAGATCTGGTGTTGGTAGACAGCCGCACACATCGCTCTCTGCAGTGGTGGAACACACGACACCTGTCCAAAGGGCGGCCGTTCCTCGAGCCAGTTCCACAGATAGCACTAACAGCAGATGCATCACTCACTGGTTGGGGAGCCCATCTCCTAAACCATACAATTCAAGGCAAATGGACCACTCAACAAAAAGTGCTCCATATCAACCACCTAGAATTACTCGATACCAAAGGGGATGATGACCGGAGCGTTAGAGCAAATCAAACACTCACCCCCAGTCAACTGATCTGGGTTTAATCCATCATCATTCTTTAGCTCACTCCACCACCCCAGTTCAGACATGGCCATATGCAAATCAGTCTGACCCTGTGCCTCATGGGAACAGTCCAGCCCAAACTGCCAAGCCATATCTTCCCTGGACCGGAAACAAGCATCCTGGGACCGGTTTCGGGTTCAAAACCCTCATCAGCCAGGCTATCTTGAATCCAGTGGCAAAGTGAGCAAGGGACCCACGTCTGGGCATACCCTGCCAACTTAGGGCGAACAAAGCGATACCAAAGGGATGATGACCGGAGCGTTAGAGCAAATCAAACACTCACCCTCAGTCAGCTGATCTGGGTTTAATCCATCATCATTCTTTAGCTCACTCCACCACCCCAGTTCAGACATGGCCATATGCAAATCAGTCTGACCCTGTGCCTCATGGGAACAGTCCAGCCCGAACTGCCAAGCCATATCTTCCCTTGACCGGAAACAAGCATCCTGGGACCGGCTCGGGTTCAAAACCCTCATCAGCCAGGCTATCTTGAATCCAGTGGCAAAGTGAGCAAGGGACCCACGTCTGGGCATACCCTGCCAACTTAGGGCGAACAAAGCGATCCCAAAGGGATGATGACCGGAGCGTTAGAGCAAATCAAACACTCTCCCAGTCAACTGATCTGGGTTTAATCCATCATCATTCTTTAGCTCACTCCACCACCCCAGTTCAGACATGGCCATATGCAAATCAGTCTGACCCTGGCTGATGAGGGTTTTGAACCCGAAACCGGTCCCAGGATGCTTGTTTCCGGTCCAGGGAAGACATGGCTTGGCAGTTCGGGCTGGACTGTTCCCATGAGGCACAGGGTCAGACTGATTTGCATATGGCCATGTCTGAACTGGGGTGGTGGAGTGAGCTAAAGAATGATGATGGATTAAACCCAGATCAGTTGACTGGGGGTGAGTGTTTGATTTGCTCTAACGCTCCGTCCATCATCCCTTTGGTATCGCTTGTTCGCCCTAAGTTGGCAGGGTATGCCCAGACGTGGGTCCCTTGCTCACTTTGCCACTGGATTCAAGATAGCCTGGCTGATGAGGGTTTTGAACCCGAAACCGGTCCCAGGATGCTTGTTTCCCGGTCCAGGGAAGACATGGCTTGGCAGTTCGGGCTGGACTGTTCCCATGAGGCACAGGGTCAGACTGATTTGCATATGGCCATGTCTGAACTGGGGTGGTGGAGTGAGCTAAAGAATGATGATGGATTAAACCCAGATCAGTTGACTGGGGTGAGTGTTTGATTTGCTCTAACGCTCCGTCCATCATCCCCTTTGGTATCGCTTGTTCGCCCTAAGTTGGCAGGGTATGCCCAGACGTGGGTCCCTTGCTCACTTTGCCACTGGATTCAAGATAGCCTGGCTGATGAGGGTTTTGAACCCGAAACCGGTCCCAGGATGCTTGTTTCCGGTCCAGGGAAGACATGGCTTGGCAGTTCGGGCTGGACTGTTTCCATGAGGCACAGGGTCAGACTGATTTGCATATGGCCATGTCTGAACTGGGGTGGTGGAGTGAGCTAAAGAATGATGATGGATTAAACCCAGATCAGTTGACTGGGGGTGAGTGTTTGATTTGCTCTAACGCTCCGTCCATCATCCCCTTTGGTATCGCTTTGTTCGCCCTAAGTTGGCAGGGTATGCCCAGACGTGGGTCCCTTGCTCACTTTGCCACTGGATTCAAGATAGCCTGGCTGATGAGGGTTTTGAACCCGAAACCGGTCCCAGGATGCTTGTTTCCGGTCCAGGGAAGACATGGCTTGGCAGTTCGGGCTGGACTGTTCCCATGAGGCACAGGGTCAGACTGATTTGCATATGGCCATGTCTGAACTGGGGTGGTGGAGTGAGCTAAAGAATGATGATGGATTAAACCCAGATCAGTTGACTGGGGGTGAGTGTTTGATTTGCTCTAACGCTCCGTCCATCATCCCCTTTGGTATCACCTAGAATTACTGGCAGTATTTCTAGCACTAAAATCATTCCAAGTACATCTACAACACAAGACTGTCCTAATCCGCACCGACAACATGACAGCCATGTACTACATACAAAAACAAGGAGGCACACAGTCTCTGCAGCTGTCCCAGCTCACACAAACCATATGGAGATGGGCCATCCCACAAAAGATATACCTGCTAGCACAACATCTTCCAGGAATTCACAATCAGATTGCGGATCTGCTAAGTTGACAGACACAGCAGATACACGAATGGGAACTTCATCCCCAAGTTCTCCAACCTTTTTTCCAAAGGTGGGGTCAACCAGACTGTTGGAAACGGGGTTACCGATTCCGGCACGGTAGCATGGCGCGAGGCGGGAAAGCACCCGAAGGTAATGTGTAAGGTAGTTGTGCAGCACACACTCACTTGGACCCAGTAATGCGGACGCAATAACGTGACACCACACCAGGCTTGTGTATTAAAAACAAGTTCTTTTATATAAATCAATGCAGCATCGGATGAGGCAGATTAATTCAGGTCAACATTTAAAGTCATTGCAGTACTCAACTGGTGTGTAATTTCATTAAAGCATCATAGCTCATCAACATTGTAAGCCACTAAAAGGCCGCAGGAATCATCTCCTAAACGTAGCACCAATAATGATCACAGGGTGCAAGAATAAAACATGGACCTAAAACATGCAGTTCACCTCATGAATATTCAATAACTTGTAAATAGGCATTTTACGTTACATTTCAAACAGGGCCTGCGTTAATCTAGGCGCACCCACATTCAGTACAGTGGGCGTCGCAACTCCGGTACACCTGCAACATAAAACACTTTAACTCTTGGCGGTGTACCCTTCAGCTCAATTCAGTTAAGCACCTTTACACTAGGCAAAGACATTTCATTAGCGCTGATCTACATTGGCCTAAACAGTGATTAAGGCAGGCAGAACAACTAGGCGGGTGAACAACTTGGGGAACCCCATAACATGTCCTTTACTCTGGGAATTCCCTGTCAATTAGGCTTCTGGGCCCCTCAGGGCTACTCAGGGGTTAAGTTAGGCCAGGCCCACTCCTCTCCGGGGCCTCGCCTCGTGCGTATAATTGCTGTTGGCCCCCGGCCCCCAGGGCGTTTCTAGGGCCCTAGGGGCCTCCTGGGCTCACCTGTAGGTGGTTCGTTGGTCGCTCCTCGCAGCGACTGGCTCCCTCCCGGGCCGGCCCGTGATTGGCGGGGCGGGGCCCGGAGCGAGTTCCACGGCCCTCCGGCCGGAATTGCGGGACGTTGGGGGGCCGGTATCACCCTCCTCCGGCACCGGGTTTAGCGGAGCAAGGTAGGTCTCCTGGAAAGGGAGGGGGGGGGCCGGTATCGCACTCCTCCGGCCCCCGCGATCAGTAGTGTAATGCGGGGAAGGGGAGCGGGAGCCGGCAGTCCTCTCCGGACGGCTTCCCGTCTCCCTCTGCTTACTCGGAGCTCTTCTCCGGCCTCCGTTGGCGCTGGGGGCGTGGCGCGAGCCGGCGCCCAATCCTTGCGCGGCCTTCCCGGGGGCGCGGCCGATGACGCGGTCGGCGTCCCCGGTCTCCTGGCAACGGCGTCGGCGGGGCCTGGAGGCCTCGTTCTTCCTGCTAGGCCTCAGTTTCTACACGCGAGCCCCTGGGCCGCGGCGGTGATCTTTGGGCCGCGACTTCGTCGGCGGGGCTCCCGGGCCCGGCGGTGACCTTTGGGGCAAATCCTCAGGCTTCGGTGAGGGCGCGGACGGCGCACCTCACCACCACGGCCTCGGAGAGGCCACGCTCGCCTCCACAGCTCTCCACATGCGGCGGCGGCCGCAACGGCAGATTCTAGCCACGATGTCAGTGGCTTGGGGTCAATTCCTCCTTCGTGGAGGTATAGCGCGGGGCGCGCTGGCAGCAGGCTGGAAAGGGTCTGACACAGAAGGGCTTTTGGGCAGCCCAGTAGCAGCTTGGAATAGATGGGGTGAAGGTCTAGCGCTTCAAGGCATGGCGCTTTACCTGGTGATCCCCAGTTTGGCAGTTCAGGTTTCTGGCCATGCTGGTCGGTCAGGCCTTACAATTTAAGGTTACTTGCGGCAGTTCTTGGTTGGTTGCTTCTTGGGGGTTTCTCTGTATGGGGGAGGGAATGAGTTGGTGGTTCTTGGGGTGCTGGATGGTACTTCCCAGCACGCTGAAGGTGGTTCCCTGGGTCCCCTCACGCTGGGCAAGGTCAGTGGGTGGTGGGCGTTCCTCAGCTAACTTACTACAGCAGTGCCTAAGCCTTGTCAGCAGCAGTAGTGTAGGTCTCCCCCCTAGGCCCTACAGCCTGTACTCCGGCAGAGATTCTCCCAGGATCAGTGGTGCCCCAACTGACTAAAAGATTTCCCTCCAAACCTCTTATACCCCTAGGTCAGGTGACCCTCCTAAAGGCGGCAAAACATAGCTCCTCCCACAGCCCGGAAGGTTCTGGAACCTTCCACCATGTCTGGCTATGTGGGCCAGAGGCGGGGACGGGATGGATACTGTATCCCTATGTCCCAGCCTGACCCTGGCTACTAGTGTGTGTATGTGTGCAAGGCCACTCTGCAGTAGCAGGGGCCTGTGGCAGCCATCTTGAGTGAGAGAGCACCTGCACCTCAGCACTGGTTGGCAGTGGTAAGGTGCCCGGAGACCTAGGTCCAGTAAAAATACGGTGGCAAAAAATGAGGCGCAAAAGGGAAAAAAACAGGGCAAGACCACCCTAGGGCTGACAGGTCTAACACAGACATAGATCTGTTCGCCACACACCTGAACGCAAAATGCCCAACCTTCGCCGCAAGGTTTCCACACCCGTTGTCCAAAGGCAATGCGATATGGATGAACTGGTCAGGCAGATTTGCGTACGCTTTTCCGCCACTCCCACTGATTCCCTAGTAGTACGCAAGCTCCGACAACAGTCTCTCAAAATGATCCTGGTGGCTCCCACATGGGCACGCCAACCATGGTTTACAACTCTACTAGAACTGTCGGTGGTTCCACACCAAAAACTACGCCTCTCCCCAACATTGCTAACGCAGAACCATGGAGAGATACAACACCCCGATCCAGGACAACTGAATCTAGCGATCTGGCTCCTGAAGTCCTAGAGTTTGGTTATCTTAACCTTCCACCAGACTGTATGAACATTATTAAAGAAGCCAGACGCCCTACTACTAGAGCTTGCTATGCAGCTAAATGGAAAAGATTTGTCATCTACTGCAAAAATAATAAAATTGATCCACTAGATGCTTCCATCCAAGACATTATTTGCTATTTGCTACACTTACAAAGATGTAATCTAGCATATTCATCCATACGATTACATCTAGCAGCACTCGCCGCTTATTTACAAAACAGACAACATTTGTCATTATTCAGAGTACCTGCAATTAAAGCCTTTATGGAGGGACTTAAAAGAATAATTCCTCCCAGACTGCCACCCTCTCCAGTGTGGAATTTAAACATTGTCCTTACCAGACTCATGGGTCCCCCATTCGAACCTCTACATAACTGTGAACTGCAGTCCCTCACATGGAAAGTTGCTTTCCATGTCGCAATCACCTCTCTCAGAAGGGTAAGCGAGATCCAGGCTTTAACCATACAAGAACCATTCTTACAAATACATCATAATAAAGTGGTTCTCAGAACAAATCCAAAATTCCTTCCCAAAGTAATCTCGGCCTTTCACCTCAACCAATCTGTTGAGTTACCAGTGTTTTTCCAAAACCCAGACTCTGTAGCAGAAAGAGCTCTTCACACACTGGACGTCTAAAGAGCCCTACTTTACTACATAGACAGGACTAAGCCTTTTAGGAACACAAAACAACTGTTTGTAGCCTTTCCACCACCTCATAAAGGTAACCCCATCTCTAAAGCTGAGATCGCTAGGTGGATAGTAAAATGCATTCAAATATGCTACCAAAAAGCTAAACGCACATTAACAATTCCCCTAGAGCACATTCAACACGTAAACTAGGGGCTTCCATGGCATTCTTAGGGAACATTCCCTTAGATGATATATGTAAGGCAGCAACATGGTCTACACCACACACTTTCACCAAACACTATTGTGTTGACGTGCAGGCGAAGCAACAAGCTTCTGTAGGCCAGGCTGTTCTTAAAACATTATTTCAAACTACTGCAACCGATACAGGTGACCACCGCTAAGGGAGACACTGCTGTACAGTCTATGCACAGTGTACAATCTGCAGCTCATATGCCTCGAACGGAAAATGCTACTTACCAGTATGCATCTATTCTTGGCATGTAGAGCTGCAGAGTTGTACACGCCCACCTGCCTCCCCGGAACCTGTATCTGTTCCAGTATTATCTTAATTAGATACATTCACATGGACATCTCTTACTTCTTACTAACTCCATCATTTTCGCATCATGGCGAAAAACAATCTGAAGATGGAGTCGATGCCCATGCACACTATCGTCCAAAGGAGGAGTCACCTACCTTGTGACTACAAAAGACTCTTCCAAGACAACAACAAAGTGCAAGCATCCGAGCCCAACACCAGATGGCGATCTATGCACAGTGTACAACTCTGCAGCTCTACATGCCAAGAACAGATGCATACTGGTAAGTAGCATTTTCCTTATATAGTGCTTACTACCCCTGACGAGGCGTTGAAGCGCTTTTTGGCGAGTGAAGAGATCACACAGAATTAACTGAAAGGAGACATATGCTCAAGAGTAACTACTTGCAGCCCTCTGCCCTTCATAAAATCAGGATTCATCGGCAGGAAGCTCTAATGAATGTGCCTTTTGCTCTACACCAGCCCTTAACTTGTGCCGGTGGTTGCAGGTAGTCCGCACCAGCACTCATTTTTAGGGACCAGGATTTTTCATAATCCGAGTTAGGTAGAGTGAGCGTCACTAATGAATTTTACTGTTGCAAGAGATGTGGCTTCGGGGGCCTGCATTAGACATGAAAACCAGGTGACCTGGGGCCTAACGCTTGACCAAAATTGTGTGATCCTGGGCAGATCGCACCACATTCCGAGGTGTCCGCTTCCTTTTCTGCCAAACGCTTCCAAAGTCTAACATTCAAAGAAGAGGGAGTTAATTTTGTGGAACTGTGCTGCACAAGTCCTCACACCTGACCTGCCCCCTCCACACACTTTGAAGGGCTCCCCAACCCCACAGACTTCATGAGAGCCATGGGACACCCTTCATACCAGGCACGCTTACATCTTGCACCCTTTGGGAGACAGAGGACACAGAGAGTAGCGCCTAACCCACACTTGCACCACTTGTGCACTTTGTATGAACTTTCCTCTTATATGAGCTCGCGCCCCCACCATCCTCGAGGACACACTGTCCTTGACCCTACAGCACATGTGGGAGGTTTGGGGACAGTGAGATCACAGGACCCAGGGAGCGATGGAGATGCCAGGGATGGGACTGGCACCGACTCGAACTCAGGGGGAGTTAAACGCAACACTTTCATCGCCCAAGGTCACATACTTGGAGAGCACGTCCGGCGCAGGCCAGGGCTTGAAAGAAGGCCTGGGCCTGTTGGTGCATCTGAAAGGACAGGGGGTCCTGGCCATGGGAGCACTGAGGAAAGACACGTCCACTCAGCCACGAACCCACACCCATGGACGGCCGGAGAGCAAAGGCGCCATCAGGCAAAGGGCGAGAAGAAAATTAAAATTAAACGTGAGGAAAGACTGGTTCTGTCACTGCTTCCTTCTTAAGGGAGTGCAGAATACCGTGGAGAACCAGGGCATGCTGGGAGGGTGAGACTAGGTACCATGCAGGACTCTCTTCATGCAGGACCACACCTGTCTGGCAGCGACAATGATCTCTTAATAATACTCAGCATGCCTTTAGCACTCACCGCGTATCGAGATGTTTATAGGCGCTATAAAAACAATTGTTATCCCTCCACTCACTTTATTGGCCTCAGAAACCCGTGTCGGGATTTGAACCTGCGACCACAGCCTCCTCTCGGTAGCTGGTGTATTGTGCTGTTGTATGTGCCTCGCTCGTTGTCAACTGCTGTGGCTTCACACGTGTGTACAAAGAGAGGTGACAAAGCATTAGAACATGATGAGCTGGAGCGGCGCGTGCAGAACGCCGGGCTCGTGCTCATTGGCGCTGACCTCCATTAACACTGGTTTCTGCGAGTCCACCCACTGACGTGATATTGAAGTGGAAATAATGAGGACTTAATACAATTCTCTTTTTTTTTTGCCTTCGACTTTCTGCAAATTTGCTTAGCATTTTTAAAAACTCAGCGAGTTGGACTACTGCATCCTGACACATCTTGTTAAGGAAACGAAGCACTCCCGGCGCGGCTAATGGCATCGTAGCCCAGCGGCTCGCTGGAAGTAGTGAAAAGAAAACTCCGCTGGCGAGACCCCCCTGCGGTTCTTGTGGCAGAATGAAGGCGGGAAAGAAGCTAATGCAGGGGCAGAAGTGGGGACATCTCACAAACAAGCGAAAGCGCGGCGCGTTGTGTGTAACCTGACATACAAGGAATGCTGCTGCCAGCCTGCACGCCGCTGCTCGCTCCCGCAAGCAAAACGCTGTGGGAGTGAACATTTGCAAAGGAGGTGGGACATGCTCCCGCCTTTGGCCATTTACGTGCTTTCATTATTGAAAGACACACGCAAAGGCCAATCCGATATGTGGGAGGAGTCAAACCCACACGAAGAAGTTTAAAGTGCTCACAAGAAGCCTCCCATAGAGCAGCGCATGCGCGCTGCGCTAGCCTCGACCTAAAAAGGATGTGAGAACTTGGAGCTTTTTGCCCTGAATGAAGACCCTTAACAGGATACTCCCAATAATTAGAACTTGGCATCTTTAAATTGCTAAATGCCCCCTCGGGAAAACACAGAAAGGACTGCTCCTGTATCTGTTCAGCACTCCAGCTAAAGCATATGTCTAATCTTCTCATGCAAGAAGAGACACCACAACCTACCGACCATACTCTAGGTAAGTGGCGATCACTAAACTCTACTTGAAAAGTGCCTTTATAGTCCCTCAGGAAAGCCCTCAAGGAAGACTTGCGAAAGGAAATACAACGTAATGTTCATGATTAGAAGACGTCCATTGGTACAAAAATTGACTATTTCTATAGGGGCATTCATCTTGTGGGATTAAAGATACTGGAAGTAGAGAAGAGCAGAATCTCTAGAAGTCTCCAGTTTTGCACCTGAAGCAAGACTCAAGTGGAGAAACACCTGGAACTAGCCAACTTAAGGTTGGAAGAACTTGAGAATAAGTTGAGAAGAGAACATCTGGTTGAACAGCCTGCAAGAAGGAGTGAGGGAACAGGCATACTAATGTATATGACACATCTATTCACCTCGTTACTTCTCTGAGACCACCCCAATGTATGTGTAGACAGACCACACAGACCTGCTGAGCCAAACAAAGTGGAACCTGCGCAAGAGAGACATAGTTGCGCCATGAAAAATGACAAGGTGCTCGCAGTGGCACAGAAGCTAGCTGAAGGACATCACATTTGACGACTACAGTTGCTTGCTCTATGAGGGTTTCTCACAGGGTACTCTGCAGACACACGTCCTCTTTAATCCCGTAAGTGAGATTGGCGAAATACAATATAACCCCTCCCCACCGCACCCGTCCTAGACCTTGGAATTCAGATGCAGCTGGATTGGGTGGAGCTTGGACTGAGGTGCGAGCCATCCTGATGTAGTGCAACAAGGTGGGAGGGCTGCTGACAGTGAATCACTTTAGTAGGACAGCTATTAGTGGAAAACTGTTTATATAGATCTGAATCCATATGCTGTTACTTAACCAGTTTGGGGGCGTTAATGGAAAGGTTGTGGTGGTGTATAGTTGATAAGGACCTACACCAAGCCTAACATTAGTAGTGCACAAACACAGAAAGTTTGGTGCGAGTCCCCACATGGATCTGTACTGTAGTACTACTGAAAGAGAGGGAACATTTCTCTAAGCATTGGTAAAGATATTATTGTATAATGTAAGATAACTGGACGCCCCAGTAAAGCAGGGAACTGTATGGCACTAAATTAAACTACTCCAACCAGATACAATGCCCCCAAGAGACCCACCTTTCTAGGAATGATCAGCACACGTGAGGTTTAAGGACTACCCTATGGCCTACCATTCATCTGCGAGACAAAACCATAACGGAGTCTCTAGATTTATATGTAGGTGGTTACCTTTGGTAATGACCGACATCAAATGCAGACCGAGATGACAAATTTCGGATCTGTGGGACGCATGTGGAGGAGTGCCCTCTCACCTTAGCTGGGGTGGCGTGGTGAGCAAAACACTGGATTAAATTCAGATCTTTGTGACTGGGGGTGAATGTTTGCATTGCTCAGCATTCCCTCCATCAATTGTTTCTTTTGCTTCTGAGGCTAAAAAAGCATTTTGGATAGGAGGAGGGGTCTGTAGGCACAAATACCATGGGTGAAGCAGGGAGGCTGGAGAAAACGTTTTCACACTTGATGTATGCATCCCAGTCAGGCATTATTGCAAAAAGTTAGACACACAACAATAGAAGTCAGAACGGCCACCTGGCTGATAAGACACAAAAGAAGAATTTGCAAGGATACTGGTTTCTCGGAATATGAGAATGCCTTCGACTGGAACGTTTTGCATCTAGTCGTGGAGAAATTGGGTTTTGGTCCGAGATATGTAGCTATGAGTGTGGCATTACATGGATGCCTAATAGCTAGAATCTCATTAAATCACTTTAAATCTTGGTCCTTTCAACTGGCAGAGGTACTTGGCAGGGATGCCCAATGTTTCCTCTCTCCTCTTTCGATTAAGCATAGAACCACTGGTAGTGCAAATGAGGAGAACAAGAAACCAGAAAGGTGTACCTTTTGGTGCAAGGGAATATAAGGTAACTCTCTGTGGACAATATTCTGCTCAACTTAGAAAGGCCTGGAACGTTCTACCCACTCAAACAACATTTGGGGAGGTTTGTAGCTGTTTTAAGCCATAAACTCCCCATCTCCCCACCCCTCTCACATTCCTCCCCCATCCCCCCAACAGTGTGAAAGTCCTAAAATGTGAATTGCCTATAAAATGAGTTCCCAATAACATCAATTATCTGGGTATTAAACGTATTTATATATGCATTAAGTTCACAGAGAGGGAATTTTACATGGTTACTAGATTGACACTAAGCTTTAGAAATGTTCCCCACATATGCTGTCCTGGACAGTTCACATTAATGGCATTAAAGTGGAAAAAAAATTTTTATTAGTTTGCAAAAGGCAGTGACGAAATTTGTTTGCAAGGAAACCTGATCGAGAGTCCCACTAGAGATGCTACAAAGAAAGGGGGGAATAGTATAAACAGATTTCCAAGCTTATTAATGGGCCACCCAGTTGACAATACTCAGTGGTCCAAAGAAGAAACTAAGAATGTATGGGCGGCCTGTGGATCATGCACTAATAAGACTGCTGTGAGATGTTATGTAGCTCTGTAAACAGGATAGGCTGCTAAATTCTTACTTCTCAATCCCAGTTGCCTCAACTCTAATAGTATGTGATAAGGTAGCTGAAACAGTAAAGTTTATCATGTTTAGTTGATACATTTTAATTAAAGCTTCACCCCGCTTTAACTCGAGGGCCATTTAGGAAATGGAGAGAGGACTGCTTTCGGATGAGTCTCGGATCTCTTTGAGAGATCAAATATTCATTCATTTGACTAGGTCAAGTGGGAGTTCACAGTGGGGAAAAACAAAATGGTTGTGGAATGTGCAGCTTTGTCATTAGGTCTTACACCCAGAAGGGAAATAAAGTGCCACAAGGGAATAATCCTCATTTAAAAAACCAATAAGCAAGCTAATCAGCACTAGGGGTGTAATCTCGAAGCTATATAAACGACTAAATCACTAAAGTAATTACTCAACAAACTTAATTTCACTGAGGGGTAGCCATAATGGAGAAATCCTCATTTGAAAAGCCAGCATTCTTTGGTTTTGGAGGGAGGTGTTGGAGGTGCTCCAGGAAGGCTATTGCTTTCTGATTCCCTTTTTCTTGGGAATCTGCATACAGGATATGAGGCCGGTTAATTGCAAACACATAACAAAAGGAGAATGGGACCTAGTATTACAATTCCGTCAGTGCAGCTAAACTAGCAATAGCCTTATTTGAAGAAACAAGCCCCACCTTCAGTCACACTTGTACATAAGGTTGTGGACTATGCTCGCCATGGAAAAGTTTATCAGTAACTTAGATGGCACTCACCTGCTCTGATGGGTGATGGGGCCCAGTGTTACACAGCCCTCGAGAGGGCACGTTGTAGCATTTTTGTTGTGCCTGGATGGTTGCCTTGGGAGTAGGTTCACTTTGTGGTGGGGAGGTCTGGTTGGTGGTTGCTAGGGGATGGGGATGAAAATATTTTTAAATGAAGAAATGCTTAACAATGTCTGTGTGGAGATTGGTTGACGCGTTCCAACCCCCAAGGTTAGGCTGTTCCCGTATTTTTTTTTTTTTTTTAAACTCTTTTTATTAACAGAGACTCGAGAGACCACATCATACAGAAACAGTACCATGAGGACATTAGTTGCCATGTACAGTAAGTCACAGTTAACGTATTCACGGGTGGAGCAGGCCCCTTTGTTATTCCATACCCCATTACTGGCCTGTCCCCCCCAGTCCTCTGTATTTCCTCCACGGCATCCACACCTGTTCCCATTTCTTGCCACACCCCCTGCTCATATATACTGTTTCCTCCGCTCTCTGGCACCAATCGAGGTCACATTTCCAGTCCTCAATCCGGGGGGGTGCCTGTGCCCCCCAATTTCTGGCGATGTTGCGCTTTGCCACCCCCGCTGCCAATGCCAACCATATACCCACATACCTGGACCAATTTGCCTCGCCTCTAATCAGGAGAAGAAGCCATTTTGGGTCCAATGGGATAGGTTCGCCCACCACTTCCGACATGACTTCCGTAACCTTCCGCCAGAATACGGAAACCTCAGAACATTCCCATAGTATGTGTATATAGGTACCTGCCTCCCCGCACCCCCTAACACACTGCGCAGACGTGGCACGACCCCAGGAATATAGGTGATTGCGAGGGTAGTAGACGCGATGCAGGATCTTGAGCTGCACTAATCTGAATCTGACGCGCATGGCCACTTCCTAGGACTCTGGAGCGCCTCCTGCCAGTCGTCATCCTCAAGAACTCCTAGGTCGACGGCCCAGGCCGCCCTAAGGGAGACCAGGGGTCCGGGAGGTTGTTAATCAATTTACGATATATCGTGGAGGTGGGTTTCCCCTGTATGGGATCCAGCAGTAGCCGGTCTTCGAGCGGAGAGTAATCCGGAATAGAATCCCCTGTCGGATGTGAGTACGCAGAGCATGTAAGAGCCGCAGATGCGTGTATCGCTGTGAGTCGTGCATTCTGTATTCTTTCTGCAAATATTCAAACGAAAGAGGTGAGTCTCCCTTCCATACGTCGCTCAGGTACTCAACGCCAATCAGGCGCCAGCCCCTAAATCCCGACAGCGCGGCCACCTCCCTAAGCGGGTCGCCCGCCCAGAGCGGGGTTCTGCCCGTCAATCGCCCAGCCCAGGCATTTGTTAGCGTCTTTCCAACATTGAACCACCACCTTAGTATGTTCCGGCCATTCCGGGCACACCCGCCGGGAGTACAAGAGGGATTCACAATTACCCTGCAACATCGATGCCCTATCTACTCTGTAGGCCGGCTCTTCCATCCCCACATAGACCCAGTCATTAATCACCTGCATTTGGGAGGCCCAATAGTATAGCTTGACATCCGGAACTGCAATCCCTCCATCAAAGACACCCCTCTGTAGCTTCTGTAGGGCAATTCTCGGCGACCCTCCCGCCCACAGCAAAGACCGCACCTCCTGTGCTATACGCTTAAAAATCGTCTGTGGTATCTGGAAGGGGGTGTTCTGCAGTATATACAAAAGCCGCGGTAGCATCAGCATCTTAAACAGAGCCGCCCGTCCCATAAGGGAGAGCGGTAGCGAGCGCCAGTGGCCAACATCAGCCGCTAAGCGACTCATCTGAGGCCCCAGATTACTCGCCAGGAATTCTTTCTGATCTCTGGTGATGTATATCCCCAAGTATTTAAACCCTTCCACCACCACTGGGGCTGCGCAACACCGTGGAACCCTAGGGGGGGGTCCCGAAAGAGGGAAGATCACCGACTTTGACCAATTGATACTGTATCCCGAGTAGCTACCAAACAACTCAAATATATGAAGGACCCTCGCGATGGAATAGTACGGCCGTGCCATATATAGTACTATGTCATCAGCGTATAAAGAAATACGCTCTTCCCAATCTTCTGGGGCCCGCAGCCCGCTGACCCCAGGATCCCTCCTGACCCAGTGAGCCAGGGGCTCCAACGCCAAGGCAAACAGGAGCGGGGAGAGAGGACACCCCTGCCGCGTGCCCCTCCGAAGCTGAAAGGATCGAGACAGGGTACCATTCACCCTCACTCGCGCCGTAGGCCCTCGTATAGGAGTCTCACCCAGCTGCAAAAGGAAGGGCCAAAGCCCAGCCGCTGAAGGACCATGAACAAATATGGCCATTCAATGCTGTCAAAAGCCATTGAGGCGTCCAGCGACATTAAGGCCGTCTGCTGAGATACATTACCCTCGGTCATGTGCAACACCCCATAGAGCCTTCGCAGGTTGTGCCTAGTGCTTCTACCCGGCATGAACCCTGACTGGTCCACGTGCACCAGGTCCTTAATTACCGACAGCACCCTATCTGCCAACACCTTAGCCAGGACCTTGGCCTCAACGTTGATAAGAGAGATAGGCCTATAGGAGCTGCACTGATCTGCCGGCTTACCCTCCTTGTATATCACCACTATCGTGGCAGCCATTTGGTCCGCCGGGAGGTGACCCACCTCTCGCGCCTCCTGCAGCATCTCTAAGAGCGGGGGGAGTATGATGGTCGCCTGTTTTTTGTAAATTTCGACCGGAAGCCCATTAGGTCCGGACGCTTTTCCCGGCTTAAGCGCATTCAGTGCTTTGCCCAACTCTTCTACCGTGAGGTCCGCCTCTAGATCATCATAAGCTTCTGGAGGCACCGTTGGCATGTTAAAATCCCTAAGGAATTCCTCGCAATCTGCTGCCGACCTCGTGCTCACCGGGGCATACACATGCTCGAAATGCACAGCAAAGGCCTCCGCGATGTCCGAGCTAGTGTTTCGAAGCACTCCTTCTGCGTCTCGAATCCCCACCACCCAGGACCGATCTCTGTCTCGCCGTTCCAGCCACGCTAGGAGTTTAAGGGCCTTATCCCCCACATCGTAGAGGCGGTGTTGGGTGGCTAGCGCATATGCCCGCGCCTCTCCTCCGCCAGGGCCCGCAGGTCCCGCTGCTTCAGCGCTAACCGATGTCGCGCCTCCGCACATGTTGCCGTCACAGCCTCGCCCTCCATCTGACTGATCTCTTGCTCGAGTTGTCTACATTGCAGGGTCTCTTCCTTTTTCTGTGCCCCAATTAACGCCTGTACTTGTCCCCTCAACACTGTCTTGTATGCCTCCCAGAGCGTGATAGGCGATTGTACCGTCCCCTTGTTGTCGTTAAAATACTGCTCGGAGCCCTCCCGAATCTTATCAGTAAGTAACGGATCGCGCAAGCGCCATGGATCTATCCGCGGGAAGGCCGCCCTATCAATAGTCGGGCCTTTAAGTGTGGCACACACCGGTGCATGATCAGAGATCCCCTCGCCATGTGGTACGCGCTGGAGAAATCCCCCACTCTATCTGTGTGCGTGAAAAAATGGTCAAGCCTAGAGAAGGACCCATGCCTGGCTGAGTAGAAAGTGTAGTGCCGCAGTGAAGGGTTATGTGCCCGCCATAAATCCACCAGACCCAGCGCCCTCGTGAAGTCCGCAAGGCCACGTTCCCCTGTGTACTCATTCTAGGGCCAGATCGATCCATTTCCGGATTCATTACTGCATTCGTGTCGCCTCCAATAAGTAGGGTGCCCGCGGGTAAATCCGCGATGTGTGAGCTGAGTTGTGGGAGGATCACCGAGTGGAGCCCCGGCGGTATATAGCATGAGCCGAACACCAACAGGCGCCCCTCCCACCTGCCCGCCGCTGCGGCAAAACACCCTGCCGGGTCTGTCCACGTGTCCGTGATTACCAGGGGCAGCGCTTTGTGTACGAGGATGCCCACCCCCCTGGCCCCGGACGTGAACCCAGAGTGCACTACCATAGTATATCCAAACCGATCTAGGGCTTTACATCTGCTTCCCCTCAAGTGCGATTCCTGAATGAGAACAATGTCTGGGGAATGCCTCTTCAAGTATTGCATCACTAGCGTGCGCTTAATCTTATTCCCCAGCCCGTTAACATTCCAGGACCAAAACTTTACCGTAGCTGGGTTGCCCATTGACAGTGTATCTGGCTGTCGGCAATGGGGCCTCCCCGGTCCCCCACCACGTTCTCTGTGACTGCCCTCATTCTCTGCTGGATGTATAGGTCTCGAGTATAACTTCCCCTCCCCCTGTAAACAGAAATAATCAACAATCCCAACACCCCCCTCCCTGCATCCCTGCACGGTGAGACCCCAACCTCCCACCTCCCAAACTTGCAGAGTGCCTGTCGCCCATGAAAAACCCAGACACCCATTCGTAAGGGGTCATGGTCTAGCCGCCAGCTTGAAGAGATATCCGTCTGCTGATTGGAATTTTCAGCCCCACAACTGCGCCCCTCTAGGCTAACGGATATGAACCTCCCTCCATGACTCCGCTACCCCACCAAGTTGGTCAAAAAACACCTGTATACGATACTTGCGTCTGGTTTACCAGAGTCCAGGGTGCCTGCCCCGGTGGCCAGGTACCATCATTGGAGTCTCCCCTCCCCATACGGACCACCCCCTGTATAGAACCACGCATCAGTCTTGACCCGCTGAGGGGTGTCTCAATGTTTACTCGATTGTCCGTTGTCGTCGGAGCTATCCGCTGGGGGAGCTCCCAGCCCCCGGGCCCGACTCCTCACCACTCCGGTTCGTCTCCAATCGTCTCTGTCCTCCTTTGCGGCTCACGGTGCGCCAGCCCTCCAGCCAGTCGCTCGCTTCCTCCGGCCTGTCGAAGAAATGCGCCTTTCCATTGTCGAGGATTTTGAGTCGGGCCGGGAAGAGCATCATGTACTTCACGCCTTGCTCCCGCAGGGCTCGTTTCACCCCATCGAAGGAGCGTCGCTGGCGTTGTACATGCAGCGTGAAGTCTGGGAAAAACTGGATCGTAGCATTCTCGTGCCTGAGGTCGCCATGCATCCGCGCCGCCTGCAGAATGGCGTCGCGATCCCTGAAGTTCAGGATGCGGGCGATGATGGTGCGCGGAGGGGCCCCCGGTCTGGGCTTACCCCCCAGCGCTCTGTGGGCCCGCTCTATGGAAAAAAACTGCGAGAGACGTTTCGGCTTTAGATGGTTTAGAATTAGGTCTTCCAGAAAGAGGTCCACGGCTGGCCCCTCCATGCCTTCCGGTACCCCCACCACCCGGATGTTGTTGCGCCGGGCCCTACCTTCTTGATCTTCGAGCCGGGCGTATATGTCTGCCTGATTTTTCGTGAGAGTCAATACCTGTTCCTCCAGACGTTTCGTTTTGGCTTGAACGCCCCCGATATCCGCTTCCACCGTGGCTACCTTATCGGACATCTTGCGGAAGTCTGCCCGCAGGAGGTTTACCTCCTCAGTGACTGAGTCCAGTTTCGGCTCCAGCGTGCCTTTCAACGCACAGATCGCCCTCATAATGTCTTTCAGGGTCGGATCTGGGTCTTGGTCGTCTCCACCCTCATGCAAGTCCCTTCCGACCGCTCCGTCATCCTGCCCCATAGCAACCGTATATTTATCAATGTGATTAGTCTGCCCGGGCCCCGTTCCCTTGGTGCGACCCATGACACAGTCTGTGAAAGAGTGGGGTCACTGGCCACCGACCTCGGCCAGGTCCGCTATAGCCGGCGCCGCCTAGGGAGGGGGGGTTCTCGCTCTTGCCTTTCTGCTGACACTGGCAAGGATCAATCTGGGTGCAGCCCAGTCTCCAGGAGGACCACACCAGTACTGCTGCACCAAACCGAGGCCCACCACTGCTGTCGGGTGGTTATTGTTCCCGCTCTCCACTTGTTACCCAAGCAGGTCCTGGCAGCCTCCACCCGCCCCCTAGGGCAAGAACCCTCAGCCCCAAGGGCCACTCGCCTATCCGCGGTGGGAGGGGGGAGTGGGGGGAAAGTACAGGCCTCTTCGTCAGCCAGTGCGGTCAGCCGTATATTTGCAGTCCGGTCATCCAGGGGGACCCCACCCATATGATGGTCGTAGGCCCAGCGCTCCACTCACTCCACTGTCCGGCAGCACCCTGCCAGTTTCCACGCACCCCTGGGGCCAGGATCTCACTTCCCTAGGAGCCACGCTCCAAACACCACTCCGTGGGGGGGTCACTCCTCCAATATCCCTCAATGTCACTTATCTGAAGCAGGCGCACCGTATGCGTCCTCTCACCCCGCGGCGGACGGCTCCAGCTGATGAACGGATCTCGGCCCTGCTGCTCCGCACGGCCGCCTCCACACTGGCCTGGGACAGCCGCCTAGTTGCTTCACGGTCCGCTGCCCTCTCACCACGGTCCGCCGCACTCACTCCGCCGATGCAGGCGCCTTCACCACGGGACCCCGCCGCCTCGGCACCTCCACACTGGCAGGGCGCAGTCAGTCACCTCTCCTGCGGCGCCACGCTGGGTTCGCGGCGGCGATTCCCCTTACAACCCCCGGAGGGCCGCCATTTTGCCTGCACTCGCGTCCCTCCACCGAGCGTTCCACGGCTCCGCATCGGCCGATCTCCACCCGGATCACGGTGAGATTCAGGCTCCACTGCTTCCCCAGCCGCTCAGAACGGGTGCTCAAATTCAGGATTGTGACGGATATATGGGGCAATTTCACTGTAGGCTAGCGCAGCTCACTTAGCCTGCAGCCATCTTCCGCGGCTGCTAGCCACGCCTCCCGCTGTTCCCGTATTTTTGACTTGCTGCAACTCCAATAAAAATACATTTGGATAAAAAAATTATTTTTATTTAGGGTCTTTCGGAACATTAGCACACTAAGAAAACATTTCTCCCTTTAGTTCAAAGCATCGTTTCTAACAGCATAGGGAATATGTTGCCATTCCCATAAGACCACCACCACTGCCCAGAAAGCAATTCATCAGCTCAGCCCATCATGTTTGTGTTCTCTCTACTATAGGAGAACACAGGGGCTTATTTTCCCCCATATAATAAAAAAATCCTTCTGCTTTACTTTTTTCTGAATTCTCCTTATCATATCCAGCCATAGTATAGTCGAACTAAAAACGCATAAACGTCTTTGTACAGAGTTAAACCAAAAAGAATATAAAAGAATCAGTATTAATTACTTAATTGAACAATTAAGAACACTACCATTTATCCTGCACCTAATAACACTATTAATGTAAAACCGTCCAAACAAATAGTGTTTGGTGGATTCCTTAATTAAAATATCTATCATTAGTTGTGCCGTCATTTTATTCATAGACATTATTTAATTAAAAGAATATCATCTAATGTGACTTATCTTGGGGCACTCGCAGGATATAAGAGTGACTGTGGTTTATAGCCACAGTTTGTAAATACAGTTGCTTCTCTTGTCCAGTTCAGAGGTCCACGACATGAAGTACTGGTAATTAATTGAATACAAGTTTGGCACTGCCCACGTGAAACAGTTTTGGCAAACTATTTCTGCATCTTTCTTGACATACTATATTGGCTGAAACTGTCCTGAGAGAAGGCTCTCTTCCGTAAAAAAGTCTTCTTTGTACGTAAGGTATAGGATCCACATTTTACTAGCTGTTTCAAGGCAGGAGTCTTCATTTCGATTCTTAAAGGAGCAGGTTGAATATTGAGCTCAATTGCTGAATACTTCCATTTGCCAAATAATGCCACACTTAGTCTGCTCATTTGCTGACACATTTCTCTAGTTCACACTCCGAATAGAGTCCTCGCAAATGCCAGTGAGGTCCCACATCCCCCCTCAGTATAGCACAAACTGTCTATTTTCCTGTACTTAACAGATGTAATCCACCCATCCCATCCGAAAAAGAGGGACTTCTGCACATTTTTGCCATCCTATATAAACACTCCTTAACTTTGTCGAAATATTTCCTTTCTCAATCCATCTATTTTATCAGCAGTTTACCTTTCTCTGCTTAGCTCTTCTTTATAAAAGTAACTTGCAAACACTCTGAAATGCCGTCTTCTTTAAAAACTGTTCCGAAATTTATAGGAATATGGGCAGTGGAAACATTCAGTTGTCTTTTGGGTCTTTTGGCAAATAATAGCACGGACGGTACATAATGATAATTTTTTACATTTCGAAAATGAATGTAGGGTACCAGAATGGGACTCATTTGTAATGAAACTCAAGCGACTTCTGACAAAGGCTTAGGCACATCCTTTGTTGCAGCTGCAAGCTCATTCTCCAATTAAAAAAAACAAAAACTGCAGGATGCTCCACCTAAGGTGGAATGTGTGAGTTTGTGTAAGCTCTCTCTGTTAGTTAGCCATCTTTTGTACTCCATAAAGGTTAAGTAAATATTTACCATGAATAATCCATTTTTTTTTTTTTTTAAATCTATTTTTATTGAATTTTGCGTTTTTTCAGAATTTGCATATACATACGTTACTATTCCTTGTACAAACATATGTGATACAGTACATGTACATTAGCGAGTCACAGATGCATTACAGGTTACAATATAGTCGGTATTCTGATCCTGGACCATTTTACATGTACCTGGCATATCTTAACGGTGGCTGTGAGCTTAGAAGCGTTACCATCCTTTAGTTAGCGTTTGTCATTGCATACTATGTACTGCAGACATTTGGACTAATTTAAATACGAACAAAGGAGGGTATAGGTTAGTTCGAGTGTCCGATCAGTCCTTATGGATTAACAAAAAAGAAAGAAGGAACAATTGAAACATCAGCCCAGCCAGTAGTACCCCTCCCACTTCCCTACATAGGTTTTGCATAGTTTCTTCATCAGTTTACTGCTCGTTACCTCCCTGTCTTGGTGCGTGTACCCGCACGCTAGTACCACCAGTGTACAGTTGCCGGCTAGGTGTTGTGGCGTATATGCGGTCGCAGCACATGTTTATGGTGTCTACCTATAGGATACTCAGCAGTGGAATCCCCCACGTCTCCGCTCGCGTTCTGCTGCAGCTCAGCCAAAAGCGCGTCTCAATATGTTGCAATGGGGACCTGGCGCAGACCCAAGGTTTCCTCGCGCCTGATGGCGAGGCTTTCCGCTTTGGCCCACGCTAGTAATGAGTTACGCCACGCCTGTGCATGCGGGGGATCTGGTGCTTTCCACCTTTTAGTTATCATCCTCTTGGCTACCACCATTCCTAGGTCCAGGAACCTGGATGTTACTTTGGTGTTGGGTGTTCTACGAAATTTGTGTAGTAAATACTTTGGCCATTTGAAAGGTATCTCGCGCCCAGTGCAGGTGTATAATACAGCGGCTACCTCACTTCAGTATGCGCCGATCCGAGCACAGCTCCAGAGCATGTGTATCAGATCAGCGCCCAGTTCAGCGCATCTCGGACACGCTGCGTCCTCGCGATTAAATACCTATTGATTTTGGCGGGTGTGAGATATGCCCTGTGGATTATATGTAACTGGATTTGTCAGAACTGCATGTTCCTGGGGATATGTGTTGGACTCTCTAGTACCCGAGTCCACTCCTTGTCTGAGAACAGGCGACCTAGGTCTTGCTCCCAGTTGTGGCGGAGCGAATCCAGGCTTACCGCTGCGTGGGTTCTGAGCGAGGCGGCGAACCAACGTGTGAGGTGCCTACCCTGTCCCATGACATGTAAGTATTGCATGGTGAGGTGTGATCTTGGCTCTGTGGTGATGTCGCCCTATTTGGCCGTGAGCGTGGCTGTCAGTGAGCGGTGTATTAGAAACTGCCCTGATGGGAGCCCCTCTTCTTCTACCAAAGATGTCTATGGTATGAGTAGGCTGTCCGGAAATCGGTTAAACCCGACTGTGCCCAACAGTACCCTACCTGATGAAAATCAGCTGACCCGGTTTAAACCGAGTGTCACTGATTTTCATAGTTGTTGCACCACTTGGCCACTTGATGGAGCCAAAGCATTACAAAACAAACTGCGATTTAGGCCCGAGAAGGAAGCAGCTCGGAAAGTGAGTCACCCCATTAAATTAGGGGAGACACATTGGTTGGCAAGGTTGGTGGGTGGGGCCAGGTACTATTGACATTATTGTCCGGACTTTGTCTGGCCCCACACACCTCACCACACTTCAGACAAGCACGACGACGAGACGACGACCGCCAGTGCTCCAAGGCCCAGCAGGTAAGTTCTGTCCGCTCTGGCTGCAAATCTGCAGAGCTCCCCGCAGGCTGCCAGAGGGAATTGCCTTCCTCAGGCCGGTAATGCTTCGTGACTGAACACCTCTCTCGCAGCCTGCCATCAAGGACTCTGAGACGAATGTGTGTGTGAATGTGCAACTATCGCCTTGTTCCCTTGAAAAGTGCGTGTTTTGTCAAACTGTAACATTGCTACAGAAAAACCAGACGCCAGCCAGTGACGTCTTTGCAGGAACCTGGGGTCACACTGTAAAAACACTCCAGGAGCATGATAGTATTGTTTCTGGTATTAAAGCGTTCTTTCCATTTACTACAATACCAGAAGGCCTGTTACAGCGCATTTACAGAAGGTTGTGCTCTAAAGAAACAAAATACGCGTTAACCAACAGTAGTGAAATCGCATACGACTGGGCGCAAGCAAATGAGCCGGGTGTGGGAGAGAAACGCCCTGCTGCAGGGGCACTATGGCGTACCAAGGGGAGCCTCGGCTGCCTGTAGCACACAGTCGTCCGGATCACAGACCGTGAACCAAACACCACTGTCACTGTAGCAGCAGAGAGGCTCTGATGGCTTTGATGCCCCCATACCTTTGTGCGAGCAGTGGTTGAATAGCGGAGGAAGGACAGGGTTGGCCTATTTGTGTCTTAGTGTGTGTGGAGGGCAAGGAGATAACTAACTGCAGGCTGCTCGCTGCCCTGCACACCTGCCCAAGTCAGGACAAGCAGTCCGACGCGCACATCAGATCATGGACGCACCGCAACTTTGGACCTAGAGTTGGGATCGAGGTGAGAATGGGGCTGTTCTCTCAAGCAACACAGAGAGTGGGGGAGGACGTGGTCAAAAGAGCAGCAGCACGAAGAGGGGGCAGAAGAGAGAAAGCAGCTGGGGGAAGAGCACATGGACGAGCAAGTGCAACACAGAGCGCAGGGGGCGAAGACAGACAAGAGAAAGCAACACAAGGAGGGGAGAAGAACATCATGGACAAGAGAGCCGAGGAAGCGCAGGATGCCAGACGGAATTACCTTCCTCCTTATGCCCTGAAAGGTCTCCACCTTGCCTGGCCCCCAGCGAGGCCCACACATGCATCTTCCCCATCCACATTGGCCTGCCTGTGTTGGCCTGGCGCAGAGGGGTCGGAAACACTGCTTCTGGGCCGGTCCGGCACATGGGGAGCCGAGGTGTGAATGGCCCAAGGGCCAGAGCAACACCAGGCCCCCTGCCTGGCTCACGTGGGGGGAGAGGAGCTGCTGTGGTCTGGTGTCTGTCTTACTGCAGCCGCACCCGAGTACTTAACAGGTCTTTAAAAGACCATTTACTTAACGAGGCTTTGTTGTTCTTTCACCCCTTCTTAGAGGGCCTGCATCTTCACTCTGCCGATTGCTGGAAGAATTACCCCCCCCCCACAAATTTTTATTAGCCCCCCACCCCCGAAATTTGACTCTAGAAAAAAACAAGGGTGACATTCCTGCCAAACAACTATTCTCTGCTGATCACAAAACTATGGCGGTATATATATATATATATATATCAGCTTATCTCCAGGCAGAAAGCCACAAACAGCTAAAAACCACTACAAACCTTTCAGAGACCAGACAGAAGGTGCCCATGGAATTACCATAGGAATAATTATGGAAGCCTTGAGCGAAAATTGATCCACTGATTAAGGGCCTACACACATGGAAAAAAGTTTCAAATTATATTTCACTAACTTCTCACGGAGAGGTTACATTTAGTTCATAACTTTTTTCGATATCTCTTTCATTTCCCTAGTGTTCACTGTGCGCCCACCCTATTCTTTCAGCATACAATTCCTTGTTTCCGTGGGAAAAACTGTGTGCAAAGTTAGGTTCGATAAATGCATTCTTTTTTAATGTAGTATATGCAATAGCCAACTTTTGGATGAATTGCATATAAATTCCGCCACTGAATGAATGAATGACAATTTGTTGAGCGCGATAGCTACCCTTAGGCGTCCTAGCGCTGCGGACAATACGGGCATGGAAGACACTTGGGGCTGTCCGGGTTTATTGAAACAGAAAAGCCTTGAGGAGCTTACGGAATGAGAGTATATTAGACTCTGATCGCAGATGCGGGGGGAGAGCATTCCATAGTTTGGCCGCGTTGTGCGAGAAGGAGCGGCCACCACATCTAGTTCTTTTTATCCTGGGTACTTTGGCAAGAAGAGAGGAGGATGACCTAAGCTGTCTAATCTGCTGGTAGGGAGTGATCAACGGTTGATTTATGGCGGGCCTGTCTTCCAGAAGGCCCTGTGGGTGATACAGAGGGCCTTGAATTTAATTCTCTCCCGGACTGGGAGCCAATGTAGGCTTCTGAGGCCAGGACTGATAGGAGATCGACGGGGAGTCTGAAGAAGCGTTCGAGCGGCGCAGTTTTGAATGACCTGAAGCTTATTCAGAGTGGATTGCGGGGCTCCCAGATAGAGGACATTTCCGAAGTCCAGGCGTGACAGAATAAGGCCCTGGACCATGATCTGTCTCGCCTGGAATGGAAGTAAGGGGAGAACCTTCCGAAGCAGCCTCAGTAGACCATAGCAAGTGGCCGCGAGTTTGGTTGCTTGGTGATTGAAGCTGAGGGTGTTATCCAGCCATATACCCAGGCTCTTGATCGTGTCCTTGGGCACTGGGGCAGAACCGAGACAAGATGGCCATCGTGGATTCATAATGTACTTGGGGGCATTGCCTAGGAGCATGAGTTCAGCTTTAGGCAGGATGCTGTCATCCATTTAACCACCTCCTCCAAGCATTCGCTCAAGTTGTTGTGGGCTATGTTAGGCCGGTTGAGAGCCACAACTAGCTGAGTGTCGTCGGCATAAGTGATGATTTTTATGCCGAACGGACGAACAATTTCAGCTAGGGGGCTCATATATATGTTAAACAGCGTGGGGCTCAGGGAGGAGCCCTGAGGCACCCCACAGCTGAGAGGTTTGCTGGGGGAGGTGATTTCGCCCTCGAAAACCTGAAAACTGCGGTCTGCCAGAAATGACTTGAACCACTTGATGGCATTTCCTGTTACTCCCAATTTGGAGAGTCGTTGTATTAGTATTTTGTGGTTTACAGTGTCAAATGCGGCGCTTAGATCAAGGAGAATGATTGCTGCCGCACCCCCTTGGTCCAAGATCATTCTGGCTTCTTCGGTTACTGCAAGGAGTGCGGTTTCGGTCCCGTGCATGGGCCGGAAACCCGTCTGAGAGAGATCGAGCAGATGGTTGCTCTCCAGAAAATCTGTCAGTATAGTATTGACATGTTTCTCCAGGACCTTGCACAGCCATGGTAGTAAAGAGATCGGCCGATAATTACTGGGGTCCTCCTGATCCAGATTGGGTTTTTTCAAGAGGGCCTTGACCATGGCGTATTTCCAGGGGGGGCGGAACTGTGCCCGAGGACAAGGAGGCATTAAGCAGGTCAAGTGTAGTGGGCAGAATGTTGCTGATCGCTGGCAGCAAGGCATGCGGGGGCGCCGAGTCTAGAGGAGAGCCAGATTTCACCTGATGCATGATAAGATCCAATCTAAGGGGGTCAAGTGGGGGAAAAGTGCCCAGGGTAACTGAGGAAGGAGTGGCCATGTTTAAGGGCTGGTCGAGTGTTATGTCTGTTGGGGGGGGGGCGGGAAGGAAGTGTATATTGTTAATATTTTTGGGGAAAAAAACTCTGCTAGGTTATTACAGCGGGTTTGTGCGTTCATATTTGGTGACTTTTCCAGGAGTTTGAGAATAGATTTGGCAATTTGATAGATTTCTTTTGGTTTGGAGGCAGCTGCTTTGATTTTTTCCTCAAAGAAGATTGATTGGGCGGATTTAATTTTGTTCTTATAATTTTTTATTGCATCCCTATAGGCAGTTTTCTTAGAAGGGGAGTAGTCTAATCGCCACTTCCTCTCAAGTTTTTTACAGCTTCGTTTAATTTTCCGTAGACTGGGGAGTACCAGGGTGCTGTTACGGTGCAGCGCTTTGTTGCTAGGCTTTTTGTAGGGAGTACAGAGTCCAGAGAGTTAAGGATCCAGTTATTGAATTCCTCATTAGCTAAAACGGGATTAGGGTTTTTGGGTGGCCTGGAGGTTTCAAGAGCTGACAACCAACGGTCCAGGGGAAGTCTGGACCAGTTCCGTGTTTTTCGTGTCGTGAGATTTGTGGGGATGTCAGAGTCAGGGGTGGTCCAAGTGAGAGGGATCAGTGAATGATCCGACCATGGAAGCGGGGAGGGTGTTCCGACTGTGAGGTCCACGCAGTTACTAAAAACAGGGTCTAATAAGTGACCTTTAATGTGGGTGGGGCTGCGGATCAGTTGGTTAAATTGTAGTGCGGCGAGGCTCATGGTTATTTCTGATGCGAGATGGTCGGTAGCGTCATCAAAGTGAATATTAAGATCCCCTAAAAGAGTGTAGTTAGAAGGCCTGCAAGCCGTGTCAGCTAAAATGGAGGGAAGGGTATTTAAAAACTCTCCTATGGCCCCCGGTGGGCGATATATGAATAGGCCGGAAAAGGTGGTTGTGGGGGAGAAATCAATGGCGAAGGAGAGACTTTCACAGTCTGGTATCAAATTTGGGGAGTGGCGGCACTCATAGCAATCCTTAAAGATGATCGCTAAGCCTCCTCATCTGCCCTCCTTACGGTCCGCTCGCTGTATATGGTAGCCCCGGGGAAGGGTCTGAACGAGGTCTGGTTCTGACTCAGCATGGAGCCAGGTCTCTGTCAGAAAAAGAACATCTGGCTTGAGTTCCTCTAAGAGGATGGCGATTTCTGTAGAGTGTTTAGGGAGTGACCTGCAATTTAGGAGGTACATGGTGCGCTGAGTATTTTTCCTGCCCAAAGTGGGCTGGTACTGAAATCCACAATGGGTGCAGGAAGTGTGTTTGTCTGCCATATCCCAAGCATGTTGGCAGCTGACCGGGGTGGGTCTTCGCAGCTTGTAGAGGGATTTGGGGCTGTAACTCCTAGAGTCTGGAGGAATTCGGGCAGAGTAAGTGGCCCCTGGCCGCGGACGGGCGCAGACGGTCTTGCCTTTGGTGCGCTGGCGGCGCGAGGCAAATGGCATCCCAGTTATGTAGGGGAGGGGAAGGTCAGCTGCAGATCAGCTGGCTTGCCTGGGTGCGCCGGAAGTCCCGATTGCTTCCTGTAGTGCCTGAGTTTCCCTCCACTCAAACCGAACAATCGGCGGTGGACCGGGGAAAAGCACTTAAAGTAAGTACTATCAAATACGAGTGCAGAGTGATTTATTGTGACAGGCCTACAATGTTAAAAACAGCAATACGGCGAACGTGATTTTATAAAAGCAATTCCTTTTGTAAGCAGTGAAATGAGCAATACGATATGCAGTTTTTTTTTTAAGGAGCCCTTTACCAGGCGCTCCTGATTAGTGCTATGTTGCTACAAGGTTAAAACAGTAAGACGGCGATCGAGTTTTAAAAGCATATAAATTCCGCCACTGCTGGGTATACTTATTGCTCTATGAGTTTATTGCTCTGCAAGCCTTTTGCTCTATGAGTTTGTTGACCTGTGTATAATCCTCCTCAGTCTGGGTTTGTTGATTAGTATGTCTTTGTTGGTCATTGTATAGTACTTAATGTATATTTCTTTCTCAGTCTGGATTTAATGCATTGTGGGAGTTGCTGTTTTCTGTGTGTTTTACTAATTGTTATTGCTCAGTGTTTGTTGCAAATATTTGTTGCTCAGTTCATGTCTGTTGCTCAGTGTGTACTTCTTGCTCAGTATACAAGTGGTGATCACTGTGTGTTCCTTGGTGTCTTTGTTAATGACTATCGAGTATTACCAGTTGTGTGTTTGTTGATGCATATTTGTTTCGTGGCATGCATTTCTTGATTAATGTATTGCATAATGGCTTTGTTGCTTAGTATATTTATTATTCAGTATGTGTTTGTCTGCATGTTTTTGTTTCTCAGTGTGTTATTCTACTCATTCTTTGCTAATGCTCATGGTGTATTCATTGTTGTGTGTGTTTGTTTCCTGCACACTTGCTGCTCAAAGCAGTGGTCTGTGAGTTATTTGCTTAGTTTACATTCACTGAATGTAGTGTGTTTATTGCTTGTTTTATGTTTATTACATGGTTTGCATTTGTTGCTGGGGAGCCGAGGTGTGAATGGCCCAAGGGCCAGAGCTACACCAGACCCCCTGCCTGGCTCACGTGGAGGGGAGGGTGTAACTTAGATGAAGATGGCCCAACAGATGCTGCTGTACTCTCCCCGTCTCCCCTGCCCCAGTTTGTCAGCACGGCAGGGGAGTGGGACAGGGCAGCACGAAAGGTTCTGTGGGCTGTTTATAAATCCACTTGTGTTATTTTTTTACAGGCAGGCTTTGTCTTGTGTATTTAAATATGCCTGCTTTGCTACGCTGCGTTATTATGCAGAGCCTGTGCCCCATAGATGTGTGAGCTTGCATAAAATGTTTCACATCACTACCACGCATTGCGTTCTGCCCCCACTCATCCTAGCTCTAACCCTTCCTCTCTACATACCTTTCTGCATGCCTACTATCTTTTTGAACAGGCCCACATGTTAGGCCACATGAAGACCACCTAACTAAAAAGCTCCATTGGAGCCTGCTCCTAACAAAAGCCACCCAACCTGGGGCGAGTTGTAGACCCTACGATGAAACGTGCTATCTCAGGAGGGCGATGGCCCTTATTCCGTTTATTTAAAAGTTTCTTTTGAGTAAGACAGAGTACATTAGGCAGGATCTCTCATGGTCTCTTGAGTCCTTCCTGGTACTTCACACTGCCTGCAGTCATGCATCCTTTGTATTTGTTAATTTATCTTGCTGGTTGCAGATCGTCAAATAAAAACACATTCACATGTGGAACTTTTATTTGGCAATGAACGTTAACAAGTTTGGTAAAATCATGAAGACCATGAAAATGTTGTCTTTCCCATTATTTTCTCAATAGTATGCGACCGGTTTCTAAGTGTTTTTTTGTATTGATCTAGTTTGCGCAGAACAACATGCCCCGCAGAATAAAGACGGCAGAAGATTATGCGCTGGAAAACAAAGATTTCATGGTTGAAGAAGTGCGTGGGCAAAAGATGTTAATTTGCAGGTTTTGCAGAGTGACTGTCCCAATAGTAACTGGGAAGACTGCAAGCCGAATTGCTGAACATCTTGTCACCAAGACCCACTTGAAATTGAAAGAGCCACCTAATAGTGACAGCCTATGCCAGATGTCTCTTGCTGAGACAATGACATGCTTGAAAAGAAAACGTGAGGAAGAAAAGGATGTGGTACATGAATTTGTACGTGCCCTAGTGCAATCTGGAACCAGCTTGCACCAAGCCGATGGACAGATTGGGAATCTGTTCCGCAAGCGTGCACCAGCATGCAAAACATTACCAAAAGCAACACAAATGTATGTCAAATACCTACCAGAGGTGTTCCTTGCAGATATTGAACATATTTCAGAGTTACTCCAAGGTGATGTAAAGATCTCTGTTACCATTGATGAAACTCCAGAGATGCGTGGCGACCCAGCAGTGGCAGTGCTAATCACATTTTGTGATGCAAAAAATGGATGGTACAGACGTACCATCATGGCAGATCTAGATGTACTGGGAACATGCAACGCAGTGTCACTTGGAATGCTGATGCAGAGAGTTCTTACCAAGTTTAACAAAGATTGGAGTGATATTGTTTGTATTTGCAGCGATTCAGTTACGAATATGAAAAAGTTATGTGATGACCTGTCAAAAGCAATACCTGAGCTGAAGTGTTACCCTGTACGAGATCCTTGCCAATTGCTAGATGGTATGCTGAAAGCATCTTTTACAATCTTCAGAGTTAATGAAGAATGCTATTGATTTTGTAGTCCATTCGGGTGCACTGTTTCGTTATGCGCGGGAACTAAAACGCAAATATTTCTCGTTTTGTGTGGCAGCAAAGAAAGAGTCATCCCAACTGTGTCATTTAGACGGTGGTTCTCAGTCCTAGAGGCCGTTAATGCAATATTATCTATGTGGCGACCGTTTACAGAATTTTTGGTTAGTGATGATGCAAAAGGCAAGAAATGTGAGGATCTTCGGGTGCATATTGATAGTGATGTGAAAAAAGTACACTCTACTGCATTCTTAGATTTTTACAGGAAAACATGACTGCTGTAGTGGACATAATCAAACAACTAGAGTCTGAAAACACACTGGTCTACCAAGTGTTCAGCATAATTGGTGTAGATGTGAAACATCTCCTTGAGAGTAGGCTAGGTGACACTTTTAGTGACTTTGGCACTGCAACATGTTCACTGTTAGAATGCTTGCCACTTGGTAAGCAAAGAAGTGTTGAGGACCAATTCAGGAAATTTTATTTTACAATGCATGGAAATGGCTAGCAATGATGCATAGAAATGTCCCTTCACCAACCATGGCGTTTGAAGTCAATGAAGCCTCACTTTGGTACTCAGCACAAGTGTTGGATCCCTTCCGTAAAGGGGAATTTTCTCCAGACTTTGAAAAGTACAGCTTCATTTTTGACCGCTTTAATACCTCTGAGGGCATATGCACCCAGTTCAACGCATATGTTGCAGAACCTGTCCCAGAGAATGTCAACCTTCTGGTGCACCAGTATTGGCATGGAAAGCTACGTCAGTGGCCAGAGTTGGCAAATTGTGTACTGGCTGTTTTGTCGTTGCCAGTCTCAAGTGCCTATGTCGAGAGGGCCTTTTCACAAATAAAAGTTTACATGGGAAGGAAAGAGAGAGCGCGAATGACAAAAGACTCACTGAAGAAATATTGTATGGTGTACTACAATAAGTTTGACTTGTAAAAATGTATTTGGACCTCATATACACTGTACGTACACTGTCTATATACCATGCATCAATGAAGAAAGCAAGCAATAATAAAAGCAAAGCGTTCCATAAACACCGGTAAAACACTTTCAGTTGTTTTTTATGGCACGAAAATGAGTAACCACTGAAAAGCACTGTTTTTTTGAGGTATTGAAATCACTGGAAAACACTGAAAAAACACCACCAGAATTTACCAAAAATAGAAACTGAACACAGGAAAGCCTAGGTATGAGTGTCCCCTCTCGATAGAGATCTCCGAGTGTTTGGATGCCTCTCTCTTGCCATCCCCTGATTGTCTGTGCCGTAAGCACTGCCTGACCACTGGGGGACTCCTCTAAGGGTATCGCCGGCTCGTAAGGAATAATGCCCCGAGTTATATATAGACTCCTGCGAAAGCATTTGTATGCCACAATAAGTAACTGGGGTCTGGGGGCCTCGTCTTCGCGCCGGGGTGAAAGAGTCTGACAATCTGTTCCAGCGGGTAGGGGGGTTGTGTGGTTGCCGTGTCCGCACGATACCGATCTGACAGCCACTGTGCTACCCACTACAGCTGAGCTGCTAAGTAGTAGTGTTCAAAGCAAGGAGCTGCCAAACCCCCCTGGTCCGTTGGTAAGTACAGCCTCTCTGAGCCTAGCACTGCCCCAGATGAAGTCTCTTACCTGCTTCTCTAATGTGGCAAAAGAGGAAGCTGGGATATATACGGGTAGGTTCGTGAAATAGTATAAGAGCCTTGGAAGGATTACCATTTTAGCTAGTGCTACTCTACCCGTTACGGCAAGTGGAAGTGTGCCCCAGAACTGCACTTTTCTAACATTGATGGTGAGGCCCGGATCGCGGTTCCCTGCGTTGAACGAATAATTGCGCCAGTTGGCTAGGGACCTTCTCTATGTCCCTAATGTAGATCAGAAGAGCATCGGCATAGAGCGATACCTGGTGCGTGGCATCTCCCAGAGGTATACCGTCTCCCAGTTGGGTACGTATTGACTCTGCTGGTGGCTCTATTGCAAGCGCAAAGAGAAGGGGCACCCCTGCCTTGTTCCTCTTCGTACTGAAATAGCATCAGAGATGTAGGGGCCCATTTTGACCCTGACAGTGGGGTTAGTGTAAAGCAGTCGTGCTAATTAAAGGAACCCTGCACCTAAGTCATATTTCTCAAGTGTCGCGAATAGGTAGTCCCATTCTAAGGAGTCAA
This sequence comes from Calotriton arnoldi, assembly GCA_963921515.1. Lineage (NCBI taxonomy): Eukaryota > Metazoa > Chordata > Amphibia > Caudata > Salamandridae > Calotriton > Calotriton arnoldi. The sequence continues at coordinate 2,774,578 of CAWUFW010000724.1, forward strand.
AGGCCTTCTCCAAGTCTAATATAAGACATCCGGCCCTCGGCCACTCCTGTACAGCGTCTGTCGCCACTCTAAAAAAGCGCTGCAAGTTCAGGGAAGTGCTACGAGACGGTACGAAGCCATTCTGATCCGTTTGAACCAGTGTGGGGACCGCCTGTGTTAATCTGTCCGCCAACACCTTTGCAAATATTTTGCAGTCTTTGTTGAGCAGGGCGAGGGGCCTATAGGAACCCATCTCCATGGGGTCTTTATCAGGCTTTAATAAGGACACCAGATGAGCTTCTCGCATAGAGGGGGGAAGTTGTCGCCTCCGTACAGCGGTGGTATACAAAGCGTGGAGTTGTTGCGTAAGTGGCTCTCGGTACGCCTTATAATATTCTGCCGGCAAGCCATCCGGCCCTGGTGATTTCCCGGAGGCTAGGGACTTTATGGCATCTCCGATCTCCTCTAACGAGACTTGCTCATTGAGCATTTCCTTGTATTCGTTCGCCGCTGTAGGCAGTTGTAAGGAGCACAGAAGCCTTTCCAGACTCTGCTCGTTGCAGCACCCCTGGGACTGATACAGTTGAGTATAATGCTGCGTCATGGCCCTATGTATTTCGGGTTGCGTGTATAGCACAAGCCCTGTGGCTGTCCGTAGAGCCCCTATCGGAACGCGGGTGTGCTCCTGCCTTATCAGCCATGCGAGTAGTCTGCCCGCCCGGTCAGCCGTGGCATGTGTACGGGCTGTGTGTTCAGTGTTGTTGTGACATCAGAGGCGCTCTAGCAGTTCAGCGTGCACTGCGCACAGTGTAGCCAGGCGCCGTGGGTCTCTGCCCATCCATCCCCCTCCTGCTCGTACCGTAGTAATTGAGACTCTATTTTTGAAAGAGAGGCAGACAATTGTTTGCGAACATTCCACGTGGCTTATTTTGAATGCCTCCCATTCTATTAGCGCACTGCTGGCCGTATCTTCATTAGTTTCAAAGTATGCAAGAGTTGCCTTCCCCAGAGACGAGTGGAACGCTGGGTCCTCCAGTGCAGTAGTCTGGAGTCGCCACGTGGGTGTTGGGGGGTGGTCCGCTTCCCACCCTAGCTGCAGCCACAGGGGGTTATGATCGGAATGGGTCCGGCCTAGGTACTCTATCTTGTTAACTAGTGGAAGTAACGACTGTGAGCCCACCAACCTGTCAAGTCGCACATGAAGCCCATGTACTGCAGAGTAATGCGAATAAACCTGTGTCATGGGGTTGAGGGTGCGCCATATATCTAGCAATGCCCAATGCGCGAGCCAGTCTGTGAGGGCTTGCGCATTGGATGTGGCAGAGGTTCTATTAAGGGACGGGAACGACCTATCAAGGTCTACGCTGAGCACTGAATTGAAGTCTCCTCCCACCAACCAAGGGATTCCATTCCATTGAGCTAGTATCCCTGACAGGCACACGAGAAAAGAGGGTTGGTCTATGTTCGGGGCGTAGATAGAGCCTAGCAATATTGTTTGCCCATTTAAACGCCCTCTCACAAAGGTATATCTGCCCTCCGCATCAATTATGTCCCCCTCATGAACAAACGGGACTCCCGCCCTTATACATATCAGTGTGCCTCGCACGTGCGCTGAGTAGGTGGTGCCGAATATCTGGCCTCTCCACCTCCTGCGCAGCCTTTCCAGTCCACTGAGTGACGTGTGTTTCCTGCAGCAAGGCGATGCCAGTTAAGCGACGCTGTAGGTATGAAAATATCGAGTATCTGCGTGTGGGTGTGTGCATTCCACCTATATTCCACGTGATTGTGTTAACTTGTGTCATGTCTGGCTATTGCGCCTTTCAGGGGAACCTGGGACGAGCAGTGCAATATTGAATCTGTGGTGCATATGGGGACCCCGGGCTGGTCTTGCTGAACCAAAAACACAAGCTTAAACCATAACATTTGTAACTATTGGGGGCGAACTCTACGGAGACGTCCGTCCAAACTTTATGCCCAACAATGGCAATAACTATTCCAGTGTAGTGTCTGGTGGGGGTATGTGTGGTGTGTGCCTGACTGCAATATAAGCTATCCCTCTATGTCGGAGTGTTGCCACCTGCCTTCTCAGCCGGTGTGCAAGAGTGTATATTCACAAGGGGCGTGTGTCGCGGGTTTGCGTGTGGGGTGTGCGCGCAGCCAGTTGAGGTGCCATCAATTAACATTACCCTCCCGCATAACCAATATCTCAGTAGAACATTTCAATAAAGCCTCTACTTTCGTGTGCAGTCTCTTTCACGTTGCATGGAATTTATGCTGAGTCATATGATGTCATCAGCAGTCTGCGGTGTGACATCGGGCAGCTGCGTGTCGTCCAGGTCGTCAGGCCTGGGGGTCGATGAGCCGCTAGCCGTCGCTGACCCAGAGGAGCTCGCATCTTGGCCTTCTCGGTGCAGCGTAGTCGCAAGTGCCGCAGCAACCTCCAAAGCGCTTTGACGTTCCATTCTCCTCTGCTCTGAGTTCGGGGCCGTTGTCACTGAAGTCGTGTTTACAGGCTTCCCGCGTCTTCCTCGCCGACGATTCCTTCTGCCTGACGTCTTAGCTGGTTCCGTTGCAGGGGGTCTGGGCCCTGTCCACAGTCCTGACTCCTCCACCCAGTCCCACACCTTAGCAGGCCAATCAAAGAAACGGACCACTCTTTTCGCCACCACCCTCAGCCTGGCAGGGAACAACAGGGAGTAGGTGAGCTCCAACTCGCGAAGCTGGCGTTTCACGGCTGTGTAAGTGCTTCTGCGCCTCTACACCTGCGCCGTGTAGTCTGGGAATACCATTATCTGGCTTCCGTTGACCTTGAGATCTGTGATCTTACGGGTTTCACGCAACACATAATCTCCATCTCTATAATTGAGGAGCTTGAAAAGGAACGGTCTTGGACGGGCCCCTGGGGGTGGGGTCTGTGGGCCGGCATTCGGTGCGCCCTTTCAACTGCGAAGTGTGGCGACAGTGTCCCTGGCGGCAGTATGTCTTTAAGCCAGCGCTCTACATATAGTTCTGGGTGTCGCCCTTCCTCACCCTCCGGGAGGCCCACCACTCGAATGTTATTGCGGCGGGGGCGCCCCTCTGCATCTTCGACCCTGTCCTCCATGGCATGCTTGCGGTCTGAAATGTCCTGTAGGGCCGCGGTGTGGCTTTGGGTAATTGGTTTCAATTCCCTTAAAGACTGGTCCTGCAAGTGAACCCTCTCAGCTAACTTATGGTGATCGGCGCGTAGAAGGGTAAAGTCCGAGGTGACCTTATCGATCTTGGATTCAAGGGAGAATCTTGTCTGGTCTAGCGTGGCCCCGATCTTTTCCACCGCCGTCAGCACTGAATCAAGTTTGGCAGCCAGTGTTGCATGTGGCGTGTCGCTAGTCTCATCCCCTCCTGCGCTCACTCGTTCCGAGCTGCCAGTACGCATGTTGCTCTGCTGGACGTTTGTGCACAACCGGCCCATTGCTAGCTGCTGTGCCAAAGGCATTCACCACAAGTAGATAGTTTCCGTGTGAATGCACGTAGTGTGCGCAAGTTTGGCTACGTGATCAGGCCGAGTTCCGTTGTGTCAGGTAATAGATCTAGTGCGGGTCTCTCTGGCGCACTACTCCAGCTGTGACTCCTTGTCTAGAGTATGGCGTGTCCAGGGCTTCGTTATGTAGGCACACCTCCCCTAGGCCACCCCAAGGACGATGCGCTGTCTTGATCTCATGGGGCACATCCTCTGTGTCTTTGTAATTATGTATGGCACCTATGTGTCGTGGCGGGGCATTCCCGGGTAGTCGGGTTGTGCTCCTGGTAACTGCTGGCTTGTCCACTGGGTGTCCCCCTACTCTGTACCGCCAGGGCCTGAGCCGGATCCGGCCCCCGAGCCCAACTCACCGCGCTACTGGTAGGTGTTTTGGTCAGACAGTTGCCCCCGCAGTCCGGCTCCTCGCACTCTGCGGTCCCGTTTCAGCTCCCTGCCAGGCCGCGCCGCAGGTCTCACTGCTTTGCTGATTTTGTTGCTGCCCAGTGCTAGGCCCTGAGTGGGATTCACCGCTGCACACGATTTCCTGGCTTCTGCTGTAACTCAGCCTTGGTGTGCTTCGCCCCGGTAAGGTGATTCTGCAGTACCATGCGCCTAATCTTGGTGCCTCTCGCCCATTTACCCGTGGGGGGGCCTGATGCGCGGGCGCTAATTTCCACTCACCACCGGTGGGGCCTTGATGTTTCCCTGTGTCGCCGGCAGTGAGGCACCTCTGCGTGTTGCGGTGGGGGGTACTCTGGTTTCCCGTTCATGTGGCCACTCGCCTACCGTCTGAGTATGGAGGGGTGGTGCCCTGTTCCAGTCGTGGCCCTGTTCACCAGGCCCTCCGCGGGGAGCGCGGCTCTCCGCCAGACCCTGGGTCTCCGTCAGCGCATGGGTCTCTGCCGGCGGCAGACAGGCGAGCTTCTCAGTCCCCCGCCGCTCCGCCGCCGGCGCCAGTCACGCTCGCTCAATCCCTGGGTACTGCCTCAGCCGCGGCAGCCTCTTCCGGCCAACGCGTCTGCGCGACCCAGTTGTGCAGGCCGCAGGTCGCTCTCGGCATTGCCGCAAGGTTCTCCCGGTCAGCGGGGCAGCTCCGCGGCTTCCAGCGGGGGTGCTCCGGTTTCTCACCTGCGTGGTCTCTCGTCTGCAGGCACAGCTTCTGTAGGGGTCGCCCTGCAGCCGACCGGAGCTCTGTTCGCTAGCTCCCCAGCAAGGAGCACGAGTCCCTGTCAGTCTCCGGGCCTCTGCTAACGCGTGGGGTCTGGCCAGTAGCAGACAGGCGCCTTCCTCCGCTTCTTTCGGTTCTGCCGCCTGTGCTGATCGCTGTCGCTCCAACCTCGGGTGCTGCCTCTGCTGCAGCGACTTCTTCCCGCCGGCTGTTTCGTTGTTGCGGCCCGACTGCGTAGGCCGCAGATCGGTGACGACGCTGCCGCAAGGGTTTCTCCCGGTTCCGTGGCTTCTGCGGGGCCACTACAGTGATCGCGGCCAAATGCTGGTCGACCCCTGCACTTCACGTGCTTGGATGGCTCTGGTGCGGGATTACAATCAGGGAAATTAAGGTATTGTTGGCGGAGCTCTAGCTTCTCGCATCCGACATGATGGCTCTCTAGCCACACACCCCCATTATTAATCCATTGTTTTGAGTCACTCGCTGTAAAAGTGCTCTTAAGGTCGCTCTAATTTTCGATCTTTTAGACAATGTCACTCATAACCCTACCTACAGTGATTCTCTAGTATTGACTCTTTCATAGATTCACTTTCCTGAATTGTCCACATTTTCAAGGTGGGAGTCCCACGGTATTATAATAAGTAGCGAAAAGCAAAACATTGAACAGCAAAGTGTAATATGTAACATTGGTAACCTATTTACATAGTTTGGCAAAGAACCAAACTCTAGCCAGTCAGGAAGCAGGTCTTGAATCACGCTTCCCCTCAAGGGCCACCGTGCTTCAGATTTCTACCTCACTTTGTGTTAAAGGAGTCTCCCTGAGCTCTGCCTAGTATCATCCCTGTAACAACTGATTTTCAGCTTTTGTTGAACTTTGATTGAACCTCAGCTGTCAGCTGGTAAAAGGTAACATGTTGACTGTTGAATCCTGAGGAAAAATAATGCAAAAGGACTCTAAAAAAAGTATTATCAGACACTGCATATCCTGTGACAAACTCTGTCTACTCTCTGAGGATCCACAGAAAGAGTGCCTATATTGCCTACATCCTTATCACAAGCCTAAGGAATAGAATACATTTTCTGCCTAAACCGTGAAGGACAGGGAAGATTGACTTTTTCTTTGTCTGCAGAAAAAGAAGGCAAAGGAAACTCCAGTGTCTGGAGACAAAGGAGAAGGGATAGCTCTTCTCAAGAAAGCCCATAAAGGAGAAAGACATTAGGGAAAATGCTCCTCAGTGGAACCTCCAATAAACTCCACAAAAACCAAGACAAAAAACAACTTGAAAGAAATCTACCTTCTAGGACTGAAAAATGGCATTGAAGAGTTCCTTCATCCCCTGTTTCTGTGAAGATCAAAATCAGGTCTGAACTCTCAACCCCATTGGCCAGGGTACCTACTTCCTCAAGTTTCACAAAGTCGTCAACGAAGCACATGTCAACAAGACCGTCGACCAGCAACTACATCCGCATCTAATAAACCATCGCCGATAAGCACATCGATGAGTGCATCATCTCTGTTGATAGATACAACAGTATGAGGTACCTCCTTTAAGTGTAGAGGAGCACCGTCCGTGAAACTAACAGAAATAATTCCCATCAGGCAGACCAGATTTCACCAAGTAAGGTCTCGCCCTTACCACCTATATGTCTCTTAGAACTGGGGCAGGATCTGAAGATTGGGAGAGGATGTGGCCTGACGGCTAGAGCAGTCGACCTTGAAGCTGGGGAACCGGGTTCGAGTCTTGGCAGGGATGCTCAACATCCTGTGATTCTGGGCACATCACTTAATCTCCCTGTGCCTAACAAAATGAATGTGTCAATCTGTAATGCAACTGGTGTTCATGTAAAGTGCTCTGATACCTTCAGGTCGAGTTTGCACTATATAAAACTCAAAAAAAGAAAATGTTGATTATGACAACAGCAGTCTCTATCTATGGTACTGCTACAGTCCATCTCCGCCTCATGTGAAATGCCAGGACTTTGATGATGAGGGCAATGAATATATTAAAGGAGATTTTTCTTTTAAATATAGGCCAAAGGCGAAGCCAAGATCTTGAAACCTTTCAAGAAGAGTACACATATGAGAACTCGTATGACGAACATAGCTATCAGGAGCCTATCATGCAGATTGCAATTGGAATGGTTAGGACTTTTGCCAGATACTTAATGATTACTATAAGAGATTTCCTGACTAGGGTAATCCACCTCCGCAGATACACCTCATGTTACTTCAGGTGAGAAGTCCAGTGGCGCAACTGAGGCAATCTGCACAGCCCAGAATGTTGGAGCCTATTACCACTTCTAATAACTAAGTGCAAGAGTATGATGATGACTAACCGGAAGGAGGGGAATATTGTTTATGGTCAGCCGACTGACACAAGAGAGGAGTGGGATGATTGTGGGGTCCCTCCTACGCTACCAGCTGTTAGTTCCCCTCCAGATATCGGAGGTTTCCACTCTCTATTGGAAGGGGCATCCAAAAGATTTGATTTTTCGGTGCCATTGAAACAGACCGCTTTCTTTACGACTTCAAGGAGTCACCAAGAAAGTCTTTAAAGGCTATTACAATTGTAGATCACATATGGGCAGAGGGTATAAAATTAATGAAGAACCCTGCTACAGTGGAGGAGGTTATACCCTGCCTTGACAAAAAATACAAGGCCCCGGAGGACTCCATGGTTTGCCTTATTGGTCACCCAAAGCCAGGCTCATTGGTCATTCTAGCAGCGCAGAGACGCTCCAGAAATCCTACCCCCCTTGCTCTGCACTACCTGATAAGAAGGGTAGGTGTTTGGACAATGAAGGCAAAAGGTTTTTTGCTATTGCCACTAGGACCATTATATGAGACATGGCATATGATGGAGAGGCTCTGTTTAGAAAACAGATTGACACCCTCCAATCAATGAAATCAGCTTCAGAGACCGAATGATCCTTAGGGGTATTACAGCAGTGTCATTTCTAGCCTTGGCTGGAGCCAGAGGAAGAAGGCAATACTGGTATAAAGGAAACTACTAAACAAATACATACCAACCATACCCTCAGTCTCAACAAGGTTCCCGCCAGCAGTATTCACAGCAATGGAGAGCTCCACCAGCCGCTGCTTATTCAAGACAAATGCTCAGAAAATACCTACAGCCGAAGAAGCGGGCAGGTATCATTTAAGGGACCGGGACAACTCCCAGGCTCAGCCCCCCCACCCCCCACGCCTCTCTTTGGGAGTGACAGCCTTCCAGCTAATGTAGAAACTGGAGTTCCTTCTCTTCAAATTGTGGGTGTTCGATTTAATCCAGCTGGACCACACCCTAGAATTTATTCAGATACCTCCTCAAAATCCACCTCGCAGGAGGTCACACCAATATCTTTGCCTGTTAAGGAAAGAAATATTCAGTTGCTCCTACATAAGGAGGCTACAGAGGTGGCCCTCGAAACTCCTCAAAACAGAGGTTTCTATTCTGATTATTTCATTAGAAATAAATGATCAGGTAGCTAGAGATGGGTGTTAGCTTTAATACAGGTGAACAAATATTTCAGGAAACAATCATTTAGGATGGTCATGCTACATGACATTTTACAGTTGCTGAACCCAGGGAATTTCATGACCTTCATGGACCTTCAAGACGAATATTTCCATAACGCTTGGCGTATAAAACACAGAAGATGCTTAAGGTATCAATTCAAAGTTCCCCCCCCCCCCACCCCCCCGCCAGACTAAAGTCTGCCCCTTGGGTGTTCCCCCAAATGCATGTTACTGGTGGCAACTTAATTAAGGAGAAACAGTCCCCAGATTTCCTACACCTGAATGACTGTCTCATAAAATGGCCCTAATTCCGTGCTGTGAAGCAATCCATGACACCCTGTCTCCAAGTTTACCAAGATCTGGGTTTGAAACTCGCAAAGAAAAATCCAATTGGCAAACTTCCAGAAAGATAACATTTCTAGGATCAATCTTAGATACAATATCGTGCAAAGCCTTTCCCATAGAAGAAAGGGTTGAAAGACAAATGAATCTAGCATCTTTGGTCTTGAAAAGAAAGTCCACTTTATTTTGAATGTATAAATCTTCTTTGGGGATGATGTCTTCTTGCATCACGTTTATACCAAGGTGCTGCCTCCTTATGAGACCATTACAAGAGAAGATAAAAACAATGTCGTCAGAATCATTCTGGAAACGTAATTAGCCATTACTTGATGCATGCAGAAAGGCAACATATCCTCGGACCTACAGTTGGCTTGCTCACAACCTTAGTGCTTGATGATCATGGATGAATCCCTGAAAGGATGGGGAGCCCATTTGCAGGATCAAGAAATAAGCTGCAAATTGTTATTTCAGGAAAAGAAGATGCATATACATCTCTTAGAGCTGGAGGCAGATGCATAGGGCTTCCAAGCATTTCTTCTGAGAATAAAATACTCTGTAGTACTGGCTCATATAGAAAACACAACTACTATGTTCTATCTGAACAAGAAGGGAGCAACAAAATCGCAAGTACTATCCATGGAAGCCCAGGAGGAATTAATTTTGCGAAACCAAATCACTCTGAAAATGGAGCATGTACCAGGTATGAACAACCACTGGACAGACACTTGCAGCAGAACATCAAGTGCCACAGGTGGGAACTGAATCAGCATCATCTGTTGTCAATTTTCCGGATTCTGGGGAATCCAGACCTGGATCTATTCATGACCGCTCTCAGCAGAAAATGTCACTTTTACACCAGCAGATACCATCACAAAGGATCATCGGGATTCCAGATAGCATGGACAGGGATGTTCACTTACCCTGTCCCTCTTATCAACTGCCATTGATAATCAGGCTATTCAACAAGATGGAAAGAGCTGTGTTAAATTATCCTGGTGGCTCCTGCGTGGCTGAGACAGTTCTGATGCAATGAACTGCTTCTCTTATTGGAACATAATATTCCTCCCAGACCAATGACATAAAGGCTCACTGTGAACAAGGGTCAAGTTGTTCATCCGTCATTGAGGCCTCCCAATTTATCAGCATGTCTCCTGAGGACAGTGAATTCCATCTATTATATATTTCTCGAGAATGCAGAGATATTTTAGTGAAGGCTAGAGCAGAATCTATGAATGAGACTTACAAGGCAAAATGGTCTTGCTTTTGCATATTGTGCTCTAATAATGTCATCCATCCAATCTTGGCTACTCCCCAGTGGATTCTACTGTATGTGCTTCACCTGGCACGTTTCGGCCTTTCTCATAGCTCAGTCAAGGTCCACCTAGTAGCAATTTTACTTTTGCCTGGAGAATCAGCGAACTTCAGGCCTTTACTGTTAAACAGCCATACTGATAATTCAAAGATGTTATTTGAAGGGTAAATACTCATTTTATTTTTAAAGCCCCATCTGACTTTCATCACAATGAAGTGATAATTCTCAAAACTTCTAAGAGCACTTCATACCCTAGATGCCAAAACATGCTAAGAATTCTACATTGAGAGAACTAAACTATTTTGAAAATCAGACCAACTCCTTATAACATTTGTTCTTCCACAGAAAGGTTAGGCTCTGTCAAGAAGTAATAGTCGCAGCTTCCATGGTTTTCTGCCATCAAAAAGCTGGTTGTCTGTTGGTTGGAAAAGTTAGAGCGTATTCCACCAGGAGTGTGGCAACTTGTCCTTCCTTGTTTGGCAGGGTTTCTCCATCCAACATAGGCAGGGCAGCTACATCGAAGACCAGGCATATGTTCACTAAGCACTACTACTTAGATGCCAGGGGCAAAGGATGAAGCAGTGGGTCAAGCAGTTCTTCCCCATCTATTCCAATGAGGTGAGCTTTAATTTATATAATCAGTTTCTTCGCCCTATGTTGCACGCTTCTCAGCATCACATCATAACCTATTCTGTCAAGTTTGTTACTACTTGCTATTCAGATTCAAGTTCTTGAATCTATGGAAGATTCAGTACTGGAGAGAAAACAAGCTACATAGCAATTCAGGAGAATCTCATTGTGTAGGTTATCTTTCGTAGACTCACATACAACACTCACTCCTCCCTATCGAAGGAGCTCACCGCATTGGATACCTCATTCATTACCCATACACCTGTGCTGAGAAATCTGAGGTATGATGGCTATTGAGGTGAAGAGTGATTTAAGAGCTTCTTCCCGATTGGGTGGAGTTTGGTTCTTTGCAAAACGATGTAAATAGTTTACCAGCGTCACATATTAGGCTTTGCTGCTCATTGTTTTTCACCACTTACTACAGTTACCGTGAGATTCCCACTCCAACGACTGGGAAGATTCAGGCATGTGAATCTATAAAATATAGCAATACTGGAGAACCACAGTGCTGTACTGATAAGTAACTAACTTGTTTGTTTTACACATCTTGCTCAAACTGTACTGGAGTCACCAGAACAAAGACAAGAAGCCACATTTCTCCATGTAGGTCACCCAGCATAAAGACCCTTGCAGAAGGGAATCCCCTCACTTAATTGTGTCAACTTCGTAGCAGTATGAATTTCAGCTATTAATGTTACCTACCGCAACTGTGGCCTTTTTATTGACCCTGGGTGGATGAAAGGCTGCCAGTATTAGAACATAGCTGCAGGTTACATGCACATGACTTTTAACTTGCCAATCCACCTCAACAGTTTCTACAGAATATTTATTGGTTCAGGGCATTTTTTTGTTCAGGTCTCTACTCAAGCTGAGTCTACTTGTGCTTGCTTGCTTGCTAAGTAAATGTTTACGCAGACTTAAAATGTCTCCTCTGCCGACATCAGAAGAAAGCCTTCAGAGATGTTAATCATTAAAGTGCCTTCCAATATGGTTGAGACCTGAATAAGGTTTTTAAGTACTTCATTGCATCTAAGAACGTTATGTTGATTCCAGGCTTCCTTGATCTGGTTATGCATGTGTTTTGGGACTCCAGCCTTTGCCAGATCATACATCTAATTTATCTAATTTAATATAAAGCTTCGTTTTTCTTTGAGTTACAACAGTTGCTTTTTCTGTGGTTATGATTGCTGCATACAGACATTACTCCAAGCCTTCCAACTTCTGATGCTTTAGGCAGGCCTCCTAGGCAGGAAGTACAATGAACTGCTTGCCTGTCCTGGAAAATGTTGCTGATCTCTCTAAAATAAATACATTTGGTAGTATGGTTCAGCATCTTTCTCTAGATGAGATGCAAGAGGCCCTGAAACAGAAGGGCAGGTTGTTTCCAGCTGTGCTGGTCTTTTTAGCCGTAGACATTGCTCCCATTGTCTCTGAGGTTATTTTTATTTTGCATTAAAGAGTTCAATGGCCAGAGTCTCAACAGAAATGCACGGTTTCAACCACCTCTGTGAGTAACTGTTTCTCAGGCAAGTTAGGTTTTGTAAATGAAAACAGAATCTGATAGCCTGGCGTATTTAGATTTGAAGACTGACACCTTTTCACATCCTTTGTATAAACAGGATCAGAGATAAGAAGGGTTACCTTCAGTACTGGAAAATATCTAATCATAGACTGTCTAACTGATCTAGAGTGAACTAGTCTATTTCCCCCATTGTTGCTTTTGGAAAAGCCCCAGCTTGGCTCACAAAACTCAAAGTAGTTTTCCTTCCTTGACACCCTTTTGTACCTTGGTGTGCGGAATGCATTCAAGCCTCTAAAGATTTGGTGGGACTGCAGTGCAGTTACGTTGATGTTCAGGTTCATTCTGAGTGAATATACACTACGGTTTCTAGCCGTTTCACCACAGTGTTTTGTTATCAGCAGAGTGCATTGGAAAGCCTTATAGTTGTATTATGCAATAAAGGACCAGTAGGGAAAGTCTAATATTGTCGAAGAGGTATGTATTCAAGATATTTCTTGGTCCAGGAAAAAAGCTCAAGGCTTGGAGCTTACACCCTATCCCCTACTTGAGAATCAGCAACAGATTCAACACACTTTGGCACAATCAGTACGCCTAGCCTTGGCAAACAGATGCATTTTTTATTATTGTTTACTGCAAGCATATGCGACAACAAATTAACAGAATTCAAAAATGCCTCCTCCTAAGCATGACAGGCGTGTGCGTGCAATAAAAATGTAAAATATCAAAAATATTTACGGATTAATTTATAAGTAATTACAAGTGGAGGTGTATCCTAGAAGGCAGGTGTTACATAGAAAACCTATTTAGGTTTAATGAACATCACAGAAAAATGTGATTCTTACTGGAACAAAAAATGTACTATTGACTCCTAATTACTTTAACGTAAAGACTGGTTGGAAAAGACAAGGGTGACTGAACAAAATATAAAAATGGATTAAGGATGGAAAGAAAATGTTTTGGCTCAGTTAGGTATTGATCCGCGAGCCCAGCCACTGAAGTGTTTCTTTTTAGGCAATAGTGAACGTGTGATAAAGCTAAATGACATTAATCACAGTGCAGGAGAGCCTGTAGCTGCGGTGGACTTACCCTTTGCTGTATTCTGTGGTGGGCAGAAACAAAATGTGAATGTTGGAAGAAGAGGGCTGACCTAAAGCCCTTCTGTGTGTACACATGTATGTTTTTATGAATATTTTAGGTTACAGGAGGCTGGCAAGAGAATTAAAGGTGACTCTAGACCAGAACTTAACATTTGAGATTTAGGGTGCTGGTCCTGCAAGTAATAACTGCTTCAGTTCAAAAGGATGATTGGCTGCATACAATATAGACTTAAGCAATGCCTAATTCTACATCTGACACTAAGTTCCTGTAAGGAAATGTCTCTTTTTGTATGGTCACACCGAGGATTTTGGACTGATGCTGCTAGTTTTTCGACTTGGAGACTGCACTGAGGCCTGCTAACCAGACCTCAGTGCCTGTGCCCTTACCCTTAAACTGGTATGTCAATTTGGCTCATATGCAATTGGCTAAGCTAACTTGCCTTTAAGTCCCTAGTAAATGGTACCCAGGGAATGTAAGTTAGAGGGGCACCCCAGGGCCTGCAGCACTAGTAGTGCCGCCATGGGTGTGACAAAAGTAAAACGAGACCCCCAGCCCTCCATTTGCTGACTGGAAGAGCAGCTGTAGCTGCTGGCCTGACTTTGCCATTTAAAGCAATGGCAAAATCAGTCTCCTGCCATGGTATATGTGTGAGTCACCCCTTTGGCAGGCCTATTGAGTCCTAAGGCAGGGTGCCACATATCCCACGAGCAGAACATGCAATTTTACATGTTCTGAACGCAAAGCTGTCATTTATACTGTGGAAAAGCTTGGTCGCCCAATTGGTGAGTGCAGTTATTCGCTGTAACCACAATTCTGAAGAGAGAGGGACAAGGAGCTAGTTGGAAATAGGTCCTGTACCGGTGCTCCTAAAAGGTGCTCCTGCGGACTGGGCAGGCTGTTAGGTCTCCAGGATTCGGTTGGAGGGCGCTGACTCTTCCTCCCTCTCCAAGACCGCTATCCGCTGATGAAGCCCTATTCCATATTAGGAAGGGTTTGAACTAGAGTATACGGATAATACGTTACTCTTACGTACTTCATTTTTCCTCAAACGAAGGTACGGTAGGAATATAGGGTGTCTCTTTCCCTGATTCCTCCCTTTTGCTACCAGTATCTATGGTCCTGATGAAGCGCTCCGGGATCCATTAGGGACCAAATAGTAGCGTGAAACATGTCGACCTTTCACTTTTTAATATCACCACACTGTCACACGGGTTGAGAGTAGTGGGATCGTACCTTTTTTCCTCCTACTTTGCACTAAGAGCATCTCCACTCCCGTCCAGATTTTAGCCTAACCCTGAGGACCCTTGAATAAATCCATTAGGGTACCACCGGGTTATTTTATTTTCACTTACACCTACCACTTGGCCCACACACCCACACACACAACTGCGGCAACTCCTAAAAGATCTCCATCAGAGTGCCCTCTTTGAGGGCCCGTGAGGGACTGCAGCGCCACCCCCACGAGGAGCAGTGCCCAATGATGATGCTTTACACTCGCAAGGGTGTGTGAGGGCACACAATATATACAGGAGTATCACTCTCCACTCAGACACACTCATTCCTTTCTTTGGAGACAACCTACCCTGAATTGCAACCATAATAGGCTGCTAGTCTTTTTCCTTCTTCCTCTTAGGAACTGGTACCATTCTTAGAAATTGCAGTTATTCGCTGACACCTTAGCTGTACTTGCTCTGAAATGATGCAACCAAAGTGGTTCATCCAAGGTATCAAACAACTTGATATATTAAGCCCGACTTGATCCTTAGATTGAAATTAATTTAACAAGTTGCTGTGTGCAACTTTAGCAAAATTGCCACTTTGTTGCCTTTGGTCCCTTGTGCCCATACTGGTTGCACACAGGAACTCGTTGCCGAGACTGCTTTCTGCCTTCCTGGGAAGACGTGCTAACAACTCCCAGGAAAGGAAACAATAGGGGCCTGCTCTGAAAGGAGTCACCTCCCTCCTGTAGGAAGCTACACTGGTGTTGGCCCAAAAGGCGAGCTTAAAAGGAGAAGCCTCCTTTCAAGGGTAAATGGGTAACACATGGGAGAGGGGCTGCTCCATTGTTCAGGCAAACAGGCTGGCACTTGGGACAAGAGAGAGGAACCCAGTTGCCAAGCCAGTTTTCCAGGGGCATGTAACTTCCTTGGTAGCCACATCCCTGGTTTTGGCTAGGGAGCTCCACACACTGGGAGAGCGGTCCTGTCATATTGGAAGTGGGCATGATGGTGCTTCCTGGAAATGCCTAGATGCCACACTTCGCAAGAAGTGGTCATCAGGTGTGAGGGAACCTGGTAGCCCATTGACTACCAAACACATTCTTCCCTGAGCGCACTTTGTGAGCATAAGTAGGGCACCCCTTGTACCTCGAGCTCAGATCTCTACTGGACTGGAAGTAGGACCGAAGGAGGACTTCCCTGCTGCACCGTGAAACCCGCAAAGAGAGGCTGAACCAGCGTGGACTGCTCTTACTGAACCTGCTGGCTAGCAAAGGAGAGGGACTTTGCCTGCTGTTTCCTGCTCGAGGATAAGTCGTCTCCAGAGCTCAGCCAAACCCAAGAGACTCCAAGGGTCCACATAGGGATAACTGAGAAGCCTGCTGGGGTAAGTTGGTACCCCAAAATCTTCAACCCGCAGTCATCTGTTGCCATGTAGCACCACGGACCACAAACTTGCACCCGAGTTCACTGAACCTGAAAGTCATCGAAGTGCAACTGGGATCCCCCAGGGGACGAGTTTTCGACCCAAGAAGGATTAGCCTGTGACTGCGATACTGGGCGACTGCAGTCCAGTTGGGACTGGACACCTGCCAGCACCAAGAGGATCTCATGGGACATCGACCCTGTGATCAGGACCGCCTCTCCCCCTTCGTGGACCCAGGAGTAGTCGCAGCAAATCCACTGTTGGCCGCATCGCATCCACACCTTCCTTTGAGCATTTTCAGCATCCTTTAACCCTTGCATCAGGACCACTTCCATAAGAAAGCCCACCAAGGATAAAAGTGCTTTGAACTGACTAAGGAATGCTCCCCCTGCTGCGGTAACTGATTCTGGGACCTTGTTGGTCCCCGTGACTGTCTCCCACGGGAGTTGATTGCCTAAAGTGACTCTAAGTGGCCACATTACAACTATCCCAAACTTTTTGGTGGAAAAACTTTCCAAGTGTCAAATTCATTGGATTTGCTAATGCTTGTTTGCAGTTGAATTAAATAACTTGATTTACTATACCTCATAAATTCTATGTCTCTGGAACCCTGTGGTGGATCTTTTTTATTGTGGTGTCTAAATATGCATAAAAATACAGTCTATGCTTCAGAGTAGACTTTGTTTCCCCATCATTGAGAATTTTCCAATGTCGAGAAATGTTCAGTCAAAGCTGGTCACGATTACTTCCTCTGTCATCTAGATACCACACATTCCAGACTTAACATAATGCCTCTGTGAAAATAACTTGGTGACTGGAACATCAAGCCTCAGGTGACGGAAGACAGGTTGTGATTACTCAGGCTGCCCAAAACTCCTTGAAGTGGGCGCACCACCGAACCAACATCATGAAGCTTGATTCTTTCCAAGAACAAGGCTCAGAATCCGTGTCGACTTTAGGGCAGTGGTACGTGTGCTATCTCACTGGGCGCCAAGGGAAAGAGGGCACCTTCTGCATGACAGCTGGAACCGAGAGAAGAGCAGCCTAAACAGATATTTGTGTGCACAGCATTTTTCAGGGGATATTACAATAGTATGATAACTCGGGTGGTTAATGCAATTTAGGGAAAGATCTGCGATTTGTCTAGTCACAGTTTTGATTTGTGATACAGTGGCATAGAGGATAAATGTTCCTGCTGCAAAGCATTTGTGACATACAGAGCGCAGATTCCACAAATAGTGATCCAGACTGGTTGGGTACATACTGTGCTAATCTCGTTGCGCCTACATGCTGGGTATTGCTGACCATTGTCACCAGAGGTTGGGTCTGCGCTATGTCATACTTAACTTCCACATGCGCCACGTGAGTTGAGGGGTGCATCCAGTAATGGGCATAGCGAGCTTGGGTGCATGCATAGTAGAGTTTGAAGTCCGGTGCCACAAGACTGCCTCATGCATAGAGTAATGTGAGTATCTCCCACCTAATGTGTGGTTGCTTGCCCGCCATGCTAGTGATATCATGAGTGAGCACAATCATTTAAAGAATTGTTTATTCAAGCGAAGGTGGACTTTTTAGAAAAGGTACAATAGTCGTGGCAATATGACCATTTTCATCAGTGCCAGTCGTCCCACCAGGAAGAGAGGTGAGCAACACCATTCCTCATCTTGGTCTTCCATTTTAGACATGACTGTTTCATAGTTTTCGCTCAATATTGTATTTTAGTCTAGGCTAATCCAAACATCTAGATATTTCACTGAAGTAGTGCACCAGAAAATAGGGTAGTTTAGCATCACTACTGGTGGATTGGGTGTTAATGGAAAGCTAGTCGATTTGTTCCAGTTATGGCAATGCCCGAGAAAGCATGAAATAGCATGAACTTCCTTATAACTGGTCTTAGATTTTGGGCAGTGTCACACAGATGCTGGGTGATGTTATTAGCTTATAATGATATGAGGAGATTGGGGGTGGTAAAGTTGAGACCTCGTTGCGCTTTGAGTTGTCTAACCATACATGCCGGGGTTTCAGAAACGATAGCATAAAGTAATGGGGAGAGTGGGCAGCCCTGCTGGGTGCCCCTGCTCAGTGGTATGGGATCAGAGAGGAGGCCGTTCAGTCGCACACTGGCAGTCTGTGCTGTGTACAGGAGCCATATCCAGCAGATGTATTTGTCCTTCAAGCCCATTCCTTTGAGGATGGCAAATAGGAAGAGCCATCCCAAGGAATCAAATGCTTTCATTGCGTCTAAAAAGACAGCCACAATGTTTAGTTGTGGGTTTAATTGATGTATGAGAGCAAAGAGGGTACAGAAGTTGTGAGCGGCGGAGCAGTCTAAGACAAATCCTGCCGGTCTGGAAGGACAAGGTCTTGTAATAAGAGCATCAGTCTGTTTGCCAAGCCTTTTGCCAGTATCTTAGCATCTACATTTATTAAAGACAGGAGGTGGTGGGAGTCGCATTGATTGGTGGGCTTGTCAGGTTTCGATAATGTGATAAGTGTGACCTCCCTAAGAGGGAGAATTCCTCGCCCTTACACTTCATTATAAACTCTCAGTAGTTTGGGTGCGAGCTGGAGTAAGTAGGCTTTGTACAGGTATGTGTGGAATTCATCGCTGTCAGCGGCTTTGCATTTTGGGATGCCTGAAATGGAGGTGGTGATCCCGTCAATGGTGAGTAGTGTGTCCAAGAATTGTCTTCAGGGACCTTTGAGCCACACCAGGGCAATGCAATCAAAGTAGGTGAGGTAATTTTTGAGGGTTTCATGTGTACGTGAGGCATATAGAACTGAGACGTAGTTGATGAAACCCGCCAGAATGTCCTCTGCCTCATAACGAGCCTGCCCCCTATCATCTTGCAACTGAGTGATCGATGGGGTTGCCCAGTGACTGCGTTGCAGCCCTGACAGTGTTCTATCTGAAAGTTCTGCCTTGCCAGGCGCTCTGGCGCAGGAGTGTTTTTGCACGTGTTTCTGCTTTTGATCTGCGAGAATTTGAAATTCGTCCAGTTTGTTGCACAAACTCTCCAGTCCCTTCACATCAGGGCTCTGCCTGAGGTGCTCTTCAGGAGACTGCATCTCTTTTTTTTATTTGTCAAGTTGATCATGCAGGGCCTTACGGACCCCAGTGCGGCTTGGATATGCAGGTTCCTCGCATGTAGGCTTTAAAGTCCTCCCATGTAGTTCCTACGGAGTCCACCGAGCCCTCATTGGATTGAAAACATTTCAGGATTTCGGTCCCAATATCCTCTTTGAAGGCCTTGTCTAGAAGGGCCAGCGGAGATGGGCACCAGCTGAATGCCCGATGCACCAGGCTTGGTAAGCCCGCAACAAGTTTGACTGAGGCATGGTCTAACAGCGTGCAGGGATGGTGGTCTACCTGTTTGACCCACGTGCATAACTCACTCATGCCTAGCCAGTAATCCACTTGTCCCCATGATGCAAGTGAGGTAGATACGTGCGTGCCCTCCCTAGTTGCAGGGTGTTTTAGATACCGGTCAGTTCTCCCATGGCCCCAATAGCAGCCGTTGCAGTGCAGCCTTATGGTGTATGCTTTGGGAGGGGTTTTAACAGCTTACCTGCCACCCCACAGTGTGGTTTGAGGGGTCAGGGCGGCCCACCATAACCAGATCTTCTCCAGGAAGTCTGCGTCATTAGCATTTGGGCCATAGGTTTTTAGGAACTTCAGGTGATGACCGCATAATATGGCATGAAGTATATCTACTGTAGGGATCATTGTAATCATAGAGCGGCTGGAACAGAAGGCTGTTTATAATTGGAAGTGTTGTGCCCTAGGCGTACGAAGGGTAGGTCGCAAATGCTCTGTGGGCACACCAATTAGTAGCCGAGCGGAGTCTGTTCTGTGTTCGCTATGTGTGTCTCCTAGAGGAGAGTGATGTCTACGTGGTGCCTGCCCCAGTATGAGAACTGCTGCCTGACCTTGCTGTGGGTTGTTCAGGCCCCGGACATTCCCGGTCAGAAGAGTCAGATGTGACACTGCGCCTTAAACCAAGGGTTCAGTGTTCTGTTCATGTGAGAGAGGTGCTGGGTCGTGCCCCATGGGGGCTCCATCCAATCCCGCCGTGTGCTGAGGTTAGCCGCGCCTGTTGTGAGCCAGTAGTGCCTACATGTAACGTTATGAGTTTCAAGAAACCCCCTCCCTCCTCCCACACCAGCCATCCCAACCAGCTAGTGATCCGGTTTCCGTTCCACCCTCCCAATGTGTGCCAACATGGCATTCCTAAAAAACAAACAAAACAAAACCATTTCAAACAATAGTCTCAATTCCGTGGGGTCATTGTAATAATTTTGCAGGGGGAGAAGTATTCTGTGCAAAACAGTGACTGGAAAAGGGTCTCCATATAGTCTACCGTGTTGTCCGTATTCCAGCAGACCAAATAGGAGGAGGTTGTTTCGCTAGGACCGGGCTTCAAGGTCTTCGTCTTTGACCTGGATGTCTTTCAAGACCTTCGCCATGTCGGTTAGTTTATTGCCATGGTCCACCGTGTTGTCCTCTAGGGTCGATATCCTGGTGTTTGTGTCCGAGATTGCTTCTCTTGTCTAGTTTGGCAGTGATCTTATCCACCCTAGCTGTGAGCGTGTCAAGCTTGCCATCTATGGACGAGAGTTTTTTTTGCATATGCAGCAGGAGTGATTTGATGTCCTGGTCTTCCTTATTGCCCCCTGCTGCCTGCAAGGAATGCAGTTCTTCCAGTGGGTCTCCTGACGCAGGCATAAAGTTGGAGAAAAGATTTACTTTCTTCAAATCTTTTCATCTTTGCGTGTGTGCTGCACCGTACAGCACACATATATAAAGTGGTAAGGTGTTAAAGTTTGTCAAAGTATAGAAGTTTGTGCTGGAAGGGTATAATTACAGTATAAAACCTAAGCTTGACATCACGCAAACAGCCTTGCACAAGATGCAAGGGTGTGTGTGTTTTGGCTCAAGGCAGCCGAAGGTACACCAGCACTAGAGGAGAGAGCAGCAGTACCATATCTCAGTAGATATGGTGCTGTTGAGCTCTCTCCTTTTCACACAACGCAGCACAGCGACTTTGGTTACCTCATATCAAGTAACATTCCTTCTACATTGATTTAGACACTTACATGACTCATTGTCTCTGTACAATATGTTTGTGATGTAAAGCGCTCTGGCAGTCTAGATTGAGATGAGTAGCGCTATAAAATAAATGTGTGAGAGGGGCTAAGAAGAGATATGGGGCACCATTAGAGGGTGGTATTGAAGGAGTCCGTGAAGGTCGTCTTTGGGGGTAGGTCAACAAAGATTGTTGCACCGGGAGCTACCAACTACAAAGTCGGCTCTGCTCAGAAATGGTAATAATTTTCGAGATATCTTTTCATGCTTAGTTGTCTGTGTAAGCGAAACATCAGTTCAAGGTTCTTAATCGGCAGCAGACAGAAACATTACAGAACTCAGTAGTTCTCCTTGCTCTAAAGGATTTTGTTCTATTGATAAAATGAAATGTGGTATGAAACACTATATGAAAATGTTTTTATTTTTTTTATTTTAGTAATTCTGTGCGCACAATTACATGGACCTCAAGTTACATACTACACTAAACATTTTGTAGTATGTTACACTGAATATTGCACATGCATCTAAAAAAAAAAGCACACATATGCTTTCTAGTTGTCTCATAATGCAAACAACAATTACATCCACCAGGACGCCCCACACACTCCTGCAACAGACCACGTGACCGAAATACTAATATACACCCGAAATCACCACAAGACTCTGCAAGCTGGCAATTACAGCACCCAAGAGCATGTTATCAATTACCTTGCACCCACATCTGTCTGCCAGGCATTGGGCATGTGGGCTTGTCTAGAAGATGCACAGTCTAGCACTACTGTTGAACCCATCAACTCAAAGAACATTCACACTATACAACTCTCTAAATTTCATGTGTTCACTTAACAGAGAAGAATACTAAATCACACAATTGATGGCACACCATCGCATGCCGAATCAGACTCCAGCTTGCATGGAACAATCATTCAGTTTTGGAAGGCACCCAAGTTCATCCGAGGGGCAGAATGTGCTACACAAGCACCTTTTTATGTTCTGGCTTGACAGTGCAGATGTCGCCAGACAATTATGTGATGATCACTAGAGGTGCTTTGGCTCCACCCACACGTTAGGAGTACATGTTTTGATTGTGCAGAAATTGTGTGCCTCCACAAAAGAAGTGCTTCACACACAGCTGTGTTCGCTTTGTTTATTTATCCAGCTGCCTGAGGTTGAACTTTCAGGGGTACACACAGTGACATTGCAAATAATGCTGGCAAAGTGTTTTAGATAACTAGATAATTTATGGTGTTTTTCTCGGCCAGCAGCACAGATGGAAGGAAGGCATTCATTAACCTACATGGATTTTCGGGGCTGGCTTGACAGTGCAACTGTCACCTGCGCTTTTAACCTACACCAATATTATTCTACAGTTCTTTGCTTCCACAGAAATACATATCCTTTCCCATGCTATCTACTTGTAATGCGTCACATTATCATACATAATTCCTTTAAAGCCAGATTTGTTGGTATTGCCAATGCTTGTTTAACAGTAGAGTCCAAGAGCTATGAATATTAACGAAGGCCCTTATGATTGAGAAGGTAAATTTATTTTCTGTAATTTGAATTCTCCTTAATGGGTGTCTTCTGTAATTTAATAACAGACACTCCTGATTTCTCATCGATTGGAGATGGCCAGGTGAAACTTCAGATGCCTGGCTTGCATGAAACAAAAACCTATCATGGCTTGGTTGGGGCGGGGCATACTAGGTAAAGGACTGGTGGCCTTAAAGAGGCTGCACCTATTTCATTGTGAAGCCTCTGGCTGAATGTTTTTTGCTTTAAAAAAATGAGAACATACATACATACATACATATATTGATATTGTAAATGCTAAGGGCCTGATTCCGAGTGAAACGGCTAATTGCAATGTGTGCACCAACTCCAATCACAGCACTTGGAAGGTTGTCCAAAAATACCATTTTCCCTGGGTAAATGTTGGCATGTCTATCTTGCCGATATCTACCATGGGAAAAGGCCCAGAAACTAATGGAACGTGCTTATTTCCGTGCAGTAAGATTCAAAACCTGAATGTTATGCCCAGTTTTCCTGGATGCAGCTTGTTACTGGAGTTACTTATCGAATCCAATAAATAATCTCTAGAGTATCATTATCTATCTGATGTGATCTGTAACTCCTAACCAGGGTCTGTGTGTGGGGTGCAACTGGTGCATCAGAATGTTTATGCGTACAGTATAGGAGCACATGATGGGAAGCTTGTATTAAGGAAAAGCCATTGTACCGTTCTAGTTGCTGCTCTCAGCTGCCACTTTTGGGGTGTTGGCCGTTCACTTCCTCTTAGCAGATAACCCCCCTTTTCTCAGATTGCCTGCTTCTTCTCTCTTGCAGGGACGTGGTGGAAGCGCTGCTGAGGAACGATGCAATAACCAACGTGGGGGACTGCAAGGGCTGCTACCCGCTTCACCTTGCTGCCTGGAAGGGAGACGCCCAGATTGTGAAGCTTCTCATCCATCAGGGACCCTCGCATACCAAAGTGAACGAGCAGGTGGGGCGCTCTCCTCCCGCATATGGCAGACTCCGAGTGAGTAGTGTGCCCAGTAGGTGGCGTGAAAAGGTATGGTGCTGGCCCTAAAGAATCTAGAAGGTATTCATTTGGTACATCTGACGGAGCTCGGAGTCAGACAAACCATTCGTTGACTGTTACATGTCAGATTACACTGTTTGGCAACCCTCTATGAATTTGTTCAAACTTGCAAGTTCCCAATTTAATTGGCCATTATAAAAGTCTAATTACCTCGTAATAATGGCTTTCAGTGTTAAAGTGCTCCAGCCCACATTTCATGTAACGAAATATCATTTTTTGTAACCCGGGTATCAGTCTGGCCACTAGCGTACTGGAGGAAGATTGGAGGCTCGTTTAAACCTGTTCTCTTTCCAGCCGCCATTACATCTTGTGACGTGTTTCTGCTCAATTGTGGTGCTTCTCTGAGGAGGGACAAAGTGACGGCTGCGGGTTACTGTGCAGCTCCCAGTTGGTACCGCCATCGCGGATAATGTCAAATACACACAGCTCTGGTGAAGACCGGCTACAGGGTCAGGGGCAAAAAGTGCCGTTCGATTCCCTTAAGTCAACTGGTTTGAAGGAGAAGCAGGTGGATGGACAAGGGTTTGAGAGATTTTATATTGAGAAGCAAAGGTCTGCAAGTTAATGCGATATAGGGTTGTATGACGATAAATTAGTAATACACTTTAGTAATATCTTTATTGTTGGATTAGGGAGATCTCCCTCAAGCGTTGTGGATTCTGGCAATGCCTTTGAGTCCTGGCTTAGAAATGGTACCCGTTGTGAAATCTTTGGATTATTTGGATACATGGGTGACAAGTCAGTGCTCTATCAAGCAGAACCAGTGGGAGTTTTCTAATAGCTATTTAACTAGCATCAAGCAGAGTACGAGAGGAACCGTATCTTTTTAACAGACTGCTGGTTATTCCTGGCTGCGCAGATCGTTGCGTGATTTTTCCATGAAAGAAACTCTAAAGTATTCCCTGTGTCTAGATCAGCTACTCAAACTGCAACATGAAATTTATTTGGAGTTATCCAGGAATTAGTATATTAATACACTCTAGCTCCATTTTTTTTCTGACATTGACCTCCGAGTTCTGCAGCCTGACTTATGCTGTATACCCCTTCGGTCACACATGTCCCTGATTTTCAATGATCTTTACCGGTAGCCTGTAGAAAAGTGCACCACGCTGTTCCAGTTATTGGTAGGGCGCTACACTTTTCCATGTCATGTTCTGCTTTTGTGACCTAGCTGACACTCGCTCATTTCGCTTGCTTATTTTTATCTTGTACTTAGGAGTAGTTATTCTTTTTCAAACTCTTACCTCTGGAGCGGACTTAAAACTTTCTTAGAAACGTCTTCTCGTTTTGAAAGTGTGAAATTCAGGCTTTTTCCTCCCATCTATAGTTTTATTGCTTGCATCGAGCTTTCAAGCAACCACCTACGAAACTTTGAACAAACACTACACATAACCAACAATATAACTTAATGTATGTCCGATTCCTCTCTCTGGAGTTTAATGCGCAAAGAAAAAACGAAGCCATTGTCCTTGGAACTACTTTTTTATACAAACTGTGTATTTGTGTCAAATCCAGCATGTTAGAAAACTGTTTACAATTTCTTTAGGTGAGGAACGATTTCTGGCTTGTGTGGCTAGCTGGTTTGAAAGAAAAGTCCAGAAATACCGCCTCAAACAGTTACAGAAAACCACTAGGGGGTTATGCATTCCTTGAATCTTGAACAAACTTCCTTAATGAAAAGGAAATTAGTAAACAAACAGGAACACATTTCTTAATAGTCAACAAAGAGGCCTGTGGCGGTTAAGCCATTTTAAACAGCTCAAATCTTTTAAATAAACTTCATTAGCATTTCTTGTAAATGTGGTACAATCACAGTGATAATCAATGCCTAGCCAGCACAATCAAGGTACCTTGCAGGTTAGCCGGTAAGACACAGTAAGAGAAAACCTATATGAGTGTGTGTGTGTGGGACAGAAGACCTCTAATCGGACAGTGAATGACTCCGTTCTCGTCAGAAGTGATCTCATCTGGAGTAGGGACCAGGCTTCCGTTCGTAGCTATTGGCGGGCAGTCATGGAATATCGGGTGCCATGCCTGTGCATGGTTCAGGCTGCAAAGGCCCTTTTGTGCTTCTATTTTCATGATGGCACTCTCACATTCTGCCAGTTTGGATACCTCACACCTCCTTTCCAGTAGGGAGGGCCCAACAGGTTACCTCTAAGCTACAGCGATTGTCCGGCATGCCAGGATGAAGACCAGGACCGCAAACTTGTGATAATTCTGGCATGGCATTTGGGAAATAACCCCAACAGACAGTTAATGTCCCATTGAGACTGCGGCCCATGGTGACATTAACAGCAGCCGTCACTGCCTCTCAGAATGGGGTAAGGGTTGGGCAGTCCCAAACCATGTGGAAAATGTCAGCGTCATCCAGGCAGCACCTGGGGTATAACCGGATTCTGGGGAACATCCTATTGACTCGCTTAGGCACACCCTGTTCAAGTAATAATATAAAATTAGTTTAAAATGTGCATTGCGAGAGGTCTGAGGGATATGAAAAGCACATTGGCCCAGTCCCTATCCGTCAGTTCCCAACCCTGGTCAATGGCCCAGCTATCCTGCAAGGGGGAAAGGTCTTGCTTGTACTGAGTGTGCAGGGGACGATATAAAAGCGTGACCACGTGAGCCTGCCCATTGTAGTGCAGATGGTCTTCAGACAAACAGCTTTTTTTTTTTAAATAAAATATTTTATTGACACTTTTCAGATAATGTGATACATGACCTGAACTAAAGGCATGCAGCATATTCATAGTAGAACGTAGCAGGTTACAAAGCAACTGGCAATGCCATTGAAAATGTAATCTTACTTATTGCAGGGTAGGCCCGCTGGGGGTTAGAGTTGCAAAGAAAAAAGAGCAGTTTGTTAAAAGGCTGGGCATTTTAATGCTGAACAGAGGTTTCCTGTGTACTTGGATTCTAAACAACTTGCTAGTCTTAAATGGTCTTCTATAGGAGTTATAGGAAATTTGTTGTGATGTAAGAAACATTGTTGCCTTTTCTTTTGACATTTTTGTAGAATGTTGAGTGTGTGGATTTGAGATCATCAGCGATGGCACTGGGAAATAAACCACCTAAAGGGTTAAAATCATTGCATTTTGATATCGGACGATTCTTTATTTTGTAGATGCTAAAATGAATCTTGGGATTGACAGCACCCGGATGGTGAATAATGTTCCTGCTATCCAAAACCAGGAAGAAATACCTCTCGCACCATAGCCATGTTTACCTCAATCAGTGCTTGTGTTGCTGTATTCATTCATTCCTTTACAACCTTTTTCTTTCCTTTACTTTTTGTAGAATGCTCTTGAGATCAAAGAACTCAAAAAGTACGGCCCTTTTGATCCTTATATGAATGCTAAGGTGTGTACCTGCCTCTAGGGGATTTCTCTGTGCCATCTTCCATTCCTGGACTTTGCTTACCACTGTCACTGCCTTGTCTTTTGGCCCACGTTTCTTGGACCTACTTAACACCTTTCCCCGTGGCTCACTCTTGAGTTCTAGTCTATTTCTCGGCCCTTCTCTGAGTTCCCTCTGACACAGAAACTTCATTTGTTCATTGTCTCCTGTCAGACACTGCCCTGCAATTTGGTATTTAAAGGGGGAAATCAGTACATCATCTGTTCTCCTCTTCTATACTATCCTGTCAGTTATTCTGCTTTCTCCTCAGATATTGGTTATGTGTCCTCCTTTCCCCTCTTTCTCTCAACAATGTCTTGACTGTCACACAGTGAGTTATCATCTCTGCCTTACCTGACACTTTGTAACTACTCCTCTTGGCATTCATTACTTTAGTGCATCAAATCACATCACAGCATTTCTTGTATTATTCTCATTATTGTGTGACATGCTCCTTTCTTAGACTTGTAAGTTCTTTGTTGTATTTGTCTCTATGGTAGAGCGGTGGCTTTCTCTTTTGTTAGCAGAGAATGCAACAAACTATTCTTGTGTTGCTTTCCACTTCTGGAATTTGGAAACTATGGGCTAGGTGTATAAACCATTTTTTCAGTCACAAACACTCCGAATCTAAATTTGCAACAGCAAAAATGTTTTTTTGCAATGTACAAATTCCATTTTAGCAGTCTGTAAAGTTTTACTGACTCCTAAAACAGGATCGCAAATTGATCCAGATTCTCTAGTGGGAATACAGATTCCCTAGTTGGAAGAGTCATGTTGTGGGCGTTCCCTCCAGATGCTGAATGGTTATTCAGTGTATCAGTAGTTTGCAACCATGCTTCGAGTTGCAAACCATTAAAATGTTACTGAGCCCTAAGATGGGGTGGTAACCCTTTCACAAATCGCAGAGCGTCCCGTTTGGATCCCTTCCTTTTTGTGAATGTTGAGTAAAGTTTTTGGGAGCGCAGGCGTGGTCCAGGGGACCACTGCCAATTTTTAGAGCAACTTTCGACTTGAAAAGTTTTTTTATTTTATTTAAAGCAGTCTCATTTCCTTTAATGAAAAAGGGCTCTTTCAAAAATAAGTTTCTTTATTGAAATGTTACCACAAACCAAGTGGTCTACTGACCCTTGCAGGCCACTATCCCTGTGATAGCCACCAACTGGAGTGAGTCTCAATTTGCAAACTACCTTAAGAATATTAATGAGGTAGATCGGATTGCCGCCCACTTTGATTTTTAATTTTGGGAACTGACCTGTAGGTACATAGTCCGGTTCACAGAATTCCACACTAGTTGTAAAAATACTGTTTGCAAGCTGCATTCAGCTTTTGCGACCAATGTATTGGTACATCTGGCCCTTGGTTCCTACTGTTTTGCTTTCCCTACCCTCTAATAAACCTGTGGTGGTGGTAGGAGGCTGGGTGGCATGTACATCCTGGCTCTCAACATCTTGTTTGTCCTATCCTTTGTTGTTTAATGTGATATTTTGTGTCTGCTTTCTTATTTATTTTTTCCTTGTCCATTTGTTCCTTTATTAGATCTGAATTAACTAAAAGAAAAAGAAACCAAATCTCAAATTAAACTATGGTAAACTAAAACCATTTCGTAAGCTCCACTGGGTTGGTTGGCCCATTCAGGTTTCCCCTTGGTTCCCCTGACCCTTTTTAGAAAGCCTCTGTGAGTGCTGCACATTACTTCTTTAGATATATTACTAAATAATATTTATTTCACATGTATGTTCTATGTCTTCCAGCATGAGGATGTTTTGAATCTACCCTTCCCTTTTCCTGAATCAATAGCATTTCAAATTTACTGTGAGCAAAATTATTATAATAATCTCAAAAGCATTTTACAATGGTTCCTGACAACCCATGTAGATAATTCCACAAACATTATAGTTTTGGTGAAAATTGAACTAATTTTCCCACGTCATCAGATTATTGCCTCATTGACCTTCATCTAGACGTTTGCCTTGTTCACGAAGGTTTGTGAGGTTAAAAAGGATACCAATGGATTTAAAAATATCACCTGGATGGTTTCCTTTTTCTGTGATGCTGAAAGGATTGCCAGAGGTAAGAGAATGTTTCTGTTTGATTCCCTGTCTCTGGAGTATTGTTGTTCTAAACGGACATCTTGAAGCTCCCATCGAGCTGGAAATGGTCTTCAGTTCAGTCCACTGAATGAGTGTCACCATATACTTGTCTATTTGCTAAAGAGTACTAGAGTCCAACTCCTGTGGCTGTCAGCTTTGTCTTTCTCTGCCCTTGAGAGAAACTGTTTACTTTGTCATGTTCAGAAGTTTATTTTATATTCCCAAATTCCTTTTTTAGGTTTTGCCTGCACAGCGCTTGCGAAATCTATTATTTTTAATATACACTTAAAAAGGACTTGCATCTCGCCTCCTCTCTTTCCTGGCTTCTCATTGGTTCCTCTGCGTGCCACTTACCTTTCCTCAATTTCTATTGGCTGTAGCATATTTTCCTGCATTTAACAATGCGTGTTCCTAGTCTGCTTCTCTTATCAGTTTTCCGCCACCAAAATACTGTTAATATCCGCTTTGGTGGAACTGTATTTTCATAAAGTTTTGCCTTTTACTCTTGCAGAATATTTATATAACAGTTTATCACCCGGAGAGAGTAAGTGATTTGCATAGAATCACAGGATGTTGTGAGGCGCCACGAGACCGGGATCCCCAGCTCTCGAGTCAGCAGCTCTGCCCGCTGCGCCACATGCTCTCCACTCCCGTGAAATTTGTCAGGGAGCTCTTTCCTTCTCCCAGACGAAGATTTACGAAAACAGCTCTTTATTTATTACATTGGGGAAACCGATACATTACCAATGCTTGTTCTTTTAGATGGTTCCCATGTGTATTGTGGTTGTTTTGGGTAAAATCTTACTTTATTATTTTCTTTCTACACCATGCAATGAAACAGCTAATGAAAAGTTGAACATATTAAGTTTTTGATTTATATGCATTTACTTTAAGTAGTAGTTTTTCACTTTGTCCTGTAAGATGGACCAAATCTGGCATAGGCTCCTCCATTAGTTTGTTAGTTGGGTCATAGTTCTAATTTCCAGTGTAAGATCTTGAGGAATCAAAAGCAGTCTTTTCCCATTGTTCCTTCCTTTGCTCACTTATGGGCTATTGCTTAGGCTTGCAGTCTTCCAGGCTGTCTGGAGTTGGTGCAACTACAAGCTTGACTGTCCCGTGCTTTTTGGGATCTGTTCCTGTTACGTTCTTTGTGGTAAGACAAAAGTCACCTTATTCCCATTTTTACTTGTGAATATGGCTTTAGGATGTTTGTTTTACTTAGTATGTCTAGGGATAACTAAGAAGGTTATCCAGCGAAACTACAATATGCCTGTCATACCCATGTTGGCTCTTCATAAATAAGTAAAGTTGCTATGGCATTTGGAGTTGCTTTACATTTGACAGCATGAGCAGTGCAAAGAGATGATGGGAGGATAGTCTCCCAAAATTAAATAAAAAAACAAAAAGTGATGAGAAAAGCTTGCAAAAAATCTCTCGTCACTACCTTCCTCAAGGCTTCCAAGAATTTAGTTGTTTTGGCATGAGTTATTAGGCGTTTCAATTTTCTGAGCTATTTGTAATTATTATTTGGAAAGAAATCTTTAATTACATAAGCTATAGATGTATTTCAAATGATCCTCAATAATTGGCTATATATTTGTATCATATGGTGGTAAAGTCATTCAAACTTATACACTCCTCTCAGCTCACTTTTATGTATTTAACATTGTAGTACCATTAGATCTTTTGCCTTCTCCTTATTTTCGCCCTTGACCATAGTGAACAGAATGGATTGGTAGTGAGCGAGATTAGGAAAAATGCCACAAATGCGCTTAAATTCAGACTTCACAAAGACAAATCTTGCTTCTTAACTAGAGGCAGTACTCAGCCCAGTGCTTTCCCCCTTCCTTTAACAGTACCCCTTTTGAAAATACTTGGTATGTTCTTCCTGTCTACATTATCCCTTCCTGTCTACTTTATCCCTTGCTTCGTATACCACCTCCCCATCGTCTGCAGTCAAACCTTGCCATTTGTTTGATCATTTCTTTTCCACCAGCACAAACCCAAATATGCCAAAACTCTTCTGGTTCCTATTCCCATTTGCTATCTTCATTGAAGCTTGCTGATGGGATCCATCGTATGACAATCTCCTACAATCGCCTGTATTTTTAACCTTTGTGCACCAGAATGCCCAGCAGTGTGTAATAGTAGTGCCCATTTACTACTAGAGGCCTGCACGTTTACACGATCACCTTAGAGTGTCTTTCTCTAACATCACAAATCTCTGGAGTGCAGTGCTTGAGTTTGAAATGTGCATGATCACTGGTACTGCCATTGTTCCCTGTGCTCATCACTGCCATGTTACACCTTTTTCTAATAAGCGCACCAATGACCTCTGGGTGGCTGTAGGAAATCTGATTGTTAAGCTATGGGGGATCATGAGGTCAAAGTCTTGATGTGAGCATTGAATGAGTTTCCACACACTCACCACAAAAAAGTGAACGGTCTGTGAGGAATCCCTGGCTCACTCTTGGTAGTTTGGCTAAAGCAGCAAGGTTTTTCTGGAGAAATCCTTGTGGTATATATGCATCAACTAACCAAAACAACTATAGTGTTCAGGAATGAAGAACTTAAGCTTGTATATAAGAATCACATGTTGTTGCAAAAACAGCAACCATTCCAAAGAAACTAAAATTACAATATTAGTCTATAGATGTGGGCCCCAGCACTCAATTGATCCTAAGATTGACAGTGGTTGAGTAAAATGGTGATAGTTATTCCTGGTCAAAAGAAGAAACCTCTCTGGAGGTTGAAGCTGTTGCTGAGGACTCAACAAGGCTGAACTCATCTGTTGAGTGGTCCTGCAGTGTACTTGTACTTATATCCAAAGTGCTCCAAGCCACAAAAACTTTACAAAGTGAACCTGCTGAGGCCACACATTTACCAGGTGTGTTTAGCAATTTGTTTTTGTCCTCCAGAGATGAAAAATGTCTTAATTCTTATTTTTCCCAAAAGTCTTGTAAATTTAGTTTGTTAGTGGGAAATGCCTTCAGATCGTCTGCGTAGGTTTCTGTGATCCAATAGGCCATGTTTTCCACTGTCAAGTAGCTAGCTATTATTTCAGTTTGGGTTCATTGAAAATTGTTTCAATTAGTCTTTAAGGAACTTCTTTCAAGAAGTGCCTTTGTCCTGTGTAATCAGCACCATCTGCGCTCTTCACCCTCCCTCTCCCAAGCCTCAACAGGGAAGTTCCACCAACTGCCGACAGTCTTCACTTGGCAATGCCTGGAACTTGGTATACTTTGAGTTCAGCAAGTGATGGGTGTTAATATTTCTGAAGGTAACTTTCTGGACCTTTACATTTATGGCAGAGAGGAAGACTAATCTCTTAAGTACTTGTACAGGCACAAATTCTTAATTGCAGGGGCAGGGCATTACTTTTTATTCTTTACACATTGCCTGGGAGTAGGTTAAAGGGGGCTTTTTAAATGGTAAAGCTAATCAGCTGTTGGTGATGACCCTTGGGCTACAAATCCTGTCAATGTTAACTAGTTCATGTTTTAACCCTTTTTAAATAAAGTTTTTTAATTTTAGAAGGTCCTTTAGTCTAAAGGCTCATGTTTGCATTGTATGTCTCCCTGACTTTTATTCAGTGGAAGTATGTGCTTTCTGCCAGCATATATGTAGATGAAGCCTCAGTGACAGAGGGTGTTAAGCTGAAAGAAGACTGGTGGATAGAAGAAAAATTATGCTGACTACCTTGAGTAGAGTGTTTGCCTAACAAGATGCCTTGGTGTGAGGTCTTTCGTCTAACTCTGAGCTTATTGTATCCCTCTGCATTTCCACAGGTGCTTATAGAGAGACAAAGACTTCAACAATATTCCTATAATTCCTGATTGATGTTAAGCAGTTCCCTACTGAGATGACAGGGTACCTCTACAGTTCCTCCAGCCATATTTAAAGTGTATAACCATCATTCAACATCAAGGACATTTCAATGCCTAAGGATTCACCATATGTCCCCATTGATGTTGAGAGCTGTGCAGTCAGAAACATAAGGTTGAAGCACTTCCTTTAGGCAGTGCTGCACCTTTATCATCAGAAGAGATCTTGTTCAGAAAACTTGCATCACCGGTTGGACGCAACTCCCCAAAAGGGACCATATTAACCCTCCCTCCACCCCAGACTTTTTACTTAAAAAGAAAGAGCCATTCATTCCATGCAGGGTGAAGTATGTCCAAGAAAGAAAAGTGCTAAGTGTGATGTGAAGCCTCAGTAGAGACTTATGGTATAATGGAGACTTGGACTCCTTCAAGCCAAACCATCTGACTTCAATGAGCATTTGTGATCCTGTTTAAGTTACCAGTTGTGAATATGCTTGAGGCAGATGAATCTTTAAAGGTGTCACATAGATAACATAACCATTTTCTGTGATGTATTAACTATAGGCAGCATTGTTGAAGTATTTCTCTGTCTGCGTTAGAGACACCATCTTCAGTGATTTTTCACCTTCTCCTAAATCGGGAAACATAGAGACCTACTTATCACTCTTACCTAATAAAACACCCAAGGACATTTGTTTACTAGCAACCACAAAAGATACTGCTCATATACAAAAAAGTATACTCTACCAAAATAGGACTTTCTTGCTGAGAGTGGTCTCTCTGCCAGATTAACTGGTATCTAGAAATTCTACTTCCAGTTTTCTCAAACCTCCTGTGATACAGAGGTTGCAGGATCTGTACTTTGAAGTAAAGTACGATGACTTGTCTTATGCTTTTCGAACTTGATCATGTTCTGAAGTAGTCAGATGCCACATCGTTGAAATTCCATTCACTATCTTGCTCTGAAGTAGAATCTGAAGCTTTGTCTTTCCCTGTTTGATCTCAGCCACTCTGTCGGGTCTGTCTTTTTGGGCAATTCCTTCCCAGCAGCCTTTTCTTTAGATCTCGAATCATAGGCTTTGTCATAATTTTTTTACATTTCCTTTTTGGCATGTTTGCATTTAGATCCGGAAGGATGTGCTTTATGTGCCTCTTCAGCGGAATGTTCTTTCAACATCAAGGACTTTTCTTTGTGCGACTTTTCTTTTTCTATTGAAAGGTTCAATTTGTAATCTGTCTGCGTTGATGGCATTCCTTGGATGGCTCATAAGGTCTTTTGACGGCGACACTGAACATTTAGAGTCTTAGATTTATTTTTGGGAGAGATTCTTGTACCTTAAATGTTTTGGAATAAACTTTCTGGTTGGTACTTCTAACTGCAGATTCTTATCTTTAGAGCATCACAGGCACCAGACTGGATCTGGGGAATTCTTCAGCTATGAATCCTGCGCTCCAGTAGGTGGTGCTGTATGGCTCCATGGCAATCTCGCACGACCACGGCCCTGCACGCTAATGTCATTTTCTTCTTTTCGTGCCCTTCGACATGAATCCTGAGCTCTTTTCTATCTGTATTCCCTTCCATTGACTCCAAAGAGAAAATTCAGACTGCTTCCTAAGGAAGATGTTTCCTCTGACGACAGGTCGCAAGCCTTGCTGCAACTTCAGAAAGCAGATTATCAGTCAGGACCTTCATGACGTGTGTCTCTGGTGCTTGGGCTCATGGCTGAAAGAAATGTGCCCACATGCATCAAACAGCAATTGGGGAGCAGCAGATGACACTATGCCGCTGAACATAAAGATGTCCGGCTTCAAGCATAATCTTTTCCCTCTACAAGTCAGTGGGCAGCTGTTAGTCATCCGGCCTTTCCCACTAAAAGTCCTAAGTCAAAAGCATGCCATAAGTATGTAAAAACTAAGCAGGATACAACCATTACTTGCCACTCAAAATCAGGCGACATGTCACTAAGACTACACTCCAACGGCCCCTCTTTTTCAACGTCTTCTGTCTCCAGTCTGGTACCACAGCTTTTCCTTGAGTGGCCGGAGTTCCCTGGGCCATTGTTTGTTTTGCAGAAAGTTAAAGCCTTTAAGGTGGCCATGCTGTGAATTTCCAAGGTGCTTCTGTCGTCTTAAGCGCCTTCGAGCTGTAGCGCTTTTTCCGGTAGGCCCTCCCAGGATGCAGATTATCCCATTGGGACTTGTTCCTTTCCCGCACCAGTGCTTGTCCAGACCTCCACTCTGGCTCCCAGGTCCATGCTGGTTCCCTCTGTGCCAGTTCCACAGCAAACTTCAGTGGCATCTGTAGTGAACAACTTCCTGACACTGTTCTCCATCCCTGAGCCAGTGTTGGCACTAGGCATTTGTCAAACTACGAAATTACAAAGGCGCAACCAGAACTGATTGAATCAGATCCTCAGCCTCTTCCACCGCACCAGCATTGCCAAATTCTGGAGGCCCTTTTTGGCTCTGACTTTGACATTTCCAAAGCCTGCAAAATGTTCCCCATGATGATGATGATGAGCGACATGACAATTTACTCCCCCCTCACTATACGAATTAGTCTGTGTTGCCCCTACACAATACCAGAGGGTTGGACACCTCCCCGAAACTGAGCTGGACTCACCATTTGATCAACCTATGTAAGAAGGAGCCTCTTTTTCAGTGGTAGTGTGCAGAGCAGCAGAGGTATTAGATTTGTAACTGCCTCATCTTAAGACTAAACCTAATTTACTAACTGAAATTCTCTTACCATGGCCAGCTTCCTCGGAGCCTTTGTTGCCTTTTAATGAGGCGCTTACAGAAATCCTCGTGTCCATTTTGTGAAATACATGCTCCACCCATTTTGTCAACCTGTGACCAGACAAGAGATCCTAAGAACCGTCATTTCCTAACAAGGCACCGTACGTCTGAAAGACTTGTAGTACAGGCATCAATGAACAAAGTGAAAACCACTGTTTTCACTTCTAATACTCCAGATAGGGAATCCAAGCATATTAACGTTTTTGGTAAAAATATTTTTTTCCTCAGGCAGCCTAGCCCTGTGCTCTTTGAACGCGTTGTGCTTTCTTGACTGGTATGCACATGCATGGCCAGCGATATTTTGCCAGCCTTCCCAGAGGACCTTTTGGTCTCACTTGCTCAAATGATTAGGATTGCACTATTGGCACCATTGTATTGCTTAGACAGCACATTTGGATGCAAGCAACTGGGTTCTTGGTACGTTCCTCATGGATATGATCTTTGAAGGGTCTTGGCTGTTTGGGGAGAAGGCTGATTCGTTGCTAAAGCGAGTTAAAAATAGTTGTTCCCAGCACAATCTGTGGGATTGTTGTCAGCTCGCCTATTCGACCAACAGTATAGAAAGTTTTGGAGCTGTTCAAGAGGATTAGCATGCTGGCAACGCCAACCTTTTCAGCTGGTGCAGGAATAGATCCAGACTTTTCACAGCAGAGAATGTGGTGCTGGTTGAAACATTTCATGCCAGCAGGTGTAGCAATTATTGTACTTCCTCCTCCCCTGCATCAGCAACTCTCAAGTGTCTTTAATTTGCCCTCGCAGACCCACAGCCAGCCGATAGAGTGTAAAATCCTACATTTACTTTCAGCTTAAAATCTGCCATGTCAGACCAATACGTTTTACAAATTCTTTAAAGGAGCTAGCTCCTACCATTCATTTTGTCCCTTCCTTATAACACCCTTGCCAGAACAGATGTCTGCCGAACATGCCTCAATATTAATGCAGGAAATCAGCCTCCTTCTGGTGAAGAGTGCCATCTAACTACTGCTAGACTCCGAGAGGGGCAAGGCATGCTGCTCTTGCTACTTAGCAAATGAAGACAGGCTTGCTGCCTATTCTGGACCTGTGGCCATTCAACACCTTCCTGAGGAAGGACAAGTTCAACATGCTCACTCTTTCATAAATTCTCTCTGCTCTGACTCTTGGAGATTGGATGGTGTTACTTCTGGATGCGTATTTTCATATACCTATCCTGCAGTCCTACAGATAATACCTGCGTTTCATGGTGGGTTCAGAACACTTCCAGTTTGCCGTACCCCATTTTGGCCTCACCTCAATCCCTCAGGTGCACACCAAAGTGATGACAGTGGCCGCAGCTCATCTTTTATGGTCCGGGATGCATGTAGTTCTGTACCTTGATGACTGGTTGTTCAAGGTGGACTTGTCATGGTCTGATGCAGACCATCTCCGGATTACTGCTGCCCTCTTATCTTTCTGGGGTTCTCCATCAATGAGCCAAAGTTCCAAAGGAGTCCGGTTCAGAGGATTACCTTCATTCAGGTGATTCTGGACACTGTGGCATTCAAGGTATTTCCACCACTGCAGCGAGTCTAGGACAATCCGGATATGATCCTGATGTTGGAGGCTCAATCCTGGGTCTCTGAATATGATTCTGAGGCTTCTTAGGCTCTTATCTTTGTGCATCCTCCTCGTTCCATGCGCCAGATAGCGCTTTTGAACCCCACAGTGAAACCTCAGGTTTTGGAGTGGGCTCATCATGAGGACAACCTAGCCAGCTCGAGCCAGATCTCACTGGACACTGCTCAGGATATGCAGTGGTGGAAGATGGGTGACAACCTGATGCGTGGCAGGCTTCTCTTTCATCCCCACCTAGACTTTAAGACTGTGACAGTCATGTTGCTGTTGGGTTATGGGGAGCATCTGGGAGAGGTAGAGATCAGAAGCCACTGGTCTCCATCAGGCGCCAGCTCCATATGTCTGTTGGACCTTTGGTTAAACAGATTGTCCTAAAAGCCTTCCTGCCAACCTTTTGGGCGAAGATGGTGCAGGTCCCCACAGACCGCACTACTGCACGTTATATGATACTGTCTTGTGCTTTGCATTTTCCCTGCTTTTGAGCATTAATTTATTAGTTATAACTTCATAGTTTGCTCATCATTTCATTAGTTATATTCGTTACATAGGGTAATAATTTGCTCTAGGTTGATAATACATCACTAGCTCACGTTATATATTCCCTATGTGATTCAGTAGTGTGGTTCATAAAGTGGCGTCCACTTATGCATATGTGCTAAGCAATAACACACATTTCTTTTTAACACCTTATCACAAATTAGGAGGCCTGTTTCATAATAATGCTGAGAAATCGTCTACAAGTCAGATACACAAGCACCTCGATATAGGATCTTCAGGTTTCTGAGGGAGCTTCAAAGCTGCAAACAGTCTGCTTGAAGGTCACTCACTGGTGCGTGCTTGTGTGATCTGTTGCTTTCTCAAGCAAAACATAATGACCGAAACTGACCTGGCTTGCTGCAGACTGAAAAACAGTGAAAAGTTGTGAGTGAAATTAATGTGTGTAATGAGGTCATCTAGGAAACCCATTTTTATGGCTCTTTTGGTGCTAATATGAATGTTGGCTAGAGGCTAGAAAGTAAGGGATTCACATACAGATTGATTCAATCAACAGTTTTGATAAATGATCACCATCTAATATGTTGCCAAAGTGGATATAATCCTACTTTCGCTTTTTACCATTATTATAATTTCTGCAGTAACACTTATTTATATAACCTGCTCTAGAACGGTGTTAATATTTAATAAAGCCTTTTAAAAATATATAGGTTGAATTTCGTGTGTCCATGTTTTGGAAAAGTGGGCTCCAGAAGTCACTAATGAATATAATCTGCATTCTCTTAATCAATATGCTGCGAAATCGCCAGGCAAGTCGTGGGTGGTGTGCGGTTCGCAGCCTGTCTCTTTCCTGCTCTTGTTGGCAAGTTGAATCACACCTCCACTTGCCAAGGGGCTGTGTACGTCCGTTTGTGACTTGCAAAAACATATCATAGCGTCCAACTCAATGAGCTGGAGGTCTTAAGGGTCACACACACACGGTACCTATTATTACCAATGCGGAGACGTCCATTGTAATATTGGTCTCCTCCCTCGGTTCAGACAAGAAACCTTCATCTGCTGGAGGGGTTTTCAAGCTTGATTAGTAAAAAGATTTCCCCATTCAATTGAATTTTGAATTGTATTCTAAATCTGTGCTCAAATGGAAGCTGTATGGGCAATCAGAGGTTTTTTGACACAATACCAAGGTTCCCTGAGGTACTGAGGGAAGTAAATCAAGTAGTTACAGCTGGTTCATCTAACCCTCTTCAAATATTTTACTCCTGGGTGGAGTTTGATACAATAGACCAGCGCACTATGATTTTCCCACTCATAAGCCTGCTGTCATTCCTGCAAATTATGTACCCTATAATAGACTAATTCATAAAGGCTTTCAAGAACATGAATTATGATTTCATGGCAAGTTACCACATGTAGTGGAGCCCGCTAGAATGGGTTCTTAGGCCTTCCTGGTGCTGCCTGGCCAGTACTGGCTGGTTATACCTATAGCCGATACTAGAACCTTGAATCAAGGTCAATTGAGACAGTTACTTAATGAGATAATAACTGTATATAGATGACTTGGACAGTATGTATTGCAGGTGTTAGGGACTGACGTTGCAGCCCTCACATCTTTGCAGACACCTCATCAAATGCAGGCAGTCCACAGACTATAAATGCAATAATGAGCAAAGTGCCCACAAAACGAGAAGAAATCCCATTTTGGATTGCTGGAAAAAACTAATCGAGTGGAGCTGGTCTGTCTTTATACAACACCCCAAAATGAACAGAATTTTAAAAGTGTGTTAGTACATGCCTGAATGGGTAGCATGGGACCAGCCTTAGAGAATTGTACTACATGGGCTACTTTATTTGCTAGTATATATGCTACTACCCATGTCACACCCTCTTTGACAGTGTTGCTGGATGTTCTGAAAAAGAAAATTGAAAATGAACATGGGCCAATTCAGCAGTTGATTTGAAAATTAATTTTATAAGTAACTTAAACACTGCCCCTTCAGTTGTTCTTAGTAAGGTTTGGAAGAGTTGACTTTGTTGGCCATACACCGTACAGGATCGTGATCTTGAGATACCCAAACTTATTTCAGACTTGTATACATTCATGGTTTGATGTACCCTGGGCACTCCCCCTTCAGAGCTGCAACTCAAAAGTAAAACTGACTCAGAAGCTATAGGAAAGGAGAAAACTAAGAAGCACAAAGCTAAACCGCAAACTAGGACTGGATCTCATCTGCAGGAGGCATTCGGAAAAGGTGGTTACAATTTGAGGGACTGGGGGAAAAAAATTAGAAAACCGAATCCGTTTCTGTGTACTGTTGGCCGTTATTCACAGGATTCGGAGTAAAGTAAACATACAGAAAGTGAGTTAAGGAGCGAGCAAAGTGAGTGTTGTAGGAAAGATGAGTACCAAGGATATAAGTGTGAGAAAAGACGACAATGTGATGTTGAGCAAAATAGAAGAAAATAAGAGACTGGTTTGGAACCAAAAGCTCAGTTTAAAAAGAAAAAAGAGGCTGGTTTGACAAAGAAAAAAATACTGTCTTGGAGACTGCAAGTTCTTCTGTGGAATCGGAAATGGGTAGCAACACGTCTGGACAGTGCATCAGACGTAACTATAGTTCGCCAGACTCCGATAGAAACACTAGAGGGACAAACTCTCCAGATAGCTTGTAGCATAGAAATGCAGACAGCTGATATATTGGACAGAATAAAAGCTGTATAATTATCACATGTACCTGATGAATTTGACATCGTAGCTGAGGACGATTGGCCTCCCCCTTTAGAAGGAGTCACACCTCCTGGAGAGGGTGACAATTGAGACCGTTTTCTCCTTGGTGCCTGAGGATTTCCGGGACAAGCATGCACGAGGGTGGGCTTAGAAGCAAGCTTCAGTGTTGTATAGAAATCAAGCGGGGTGTGATTAAAACTCCGTGCCACATGTGATTCCCATTAGAAGTGAACAACGGGTGCAGACTCAGTATCCATTAAATGCAGAGGTAATTCGCGTTCTAATGACCATCCTGGATAAATCACAGTATCGGGGTGAGATAATGCCATGATACTTGACCTTAAACGCGCCTCTTTTGCCTTTGTTTTTAATAATACATTTGCTATAGCATCATCCTGGGTTATAGAAATTTGAACCCTCATATGGTGCAAAACACACATTATTAGACATTTTAAATAGATTCTTCAGCCCAAATATACTGCCTCAATTACAGTAGCTAACCACTTAAAATGTTGCTGCTACGTGTAAGGAGGCTGAGGGGATAAGAATAGCTGGTTGTTCTTTTCAGCAAGATTAATTGAGGTCTTACAAGCAGTTCTGGACTTATCGTGCATCTATGATGTATACATCACAGATAATGACTTTAATGAAAATCTAAACAGGATGGACAGAAGAGTGACTATCCTAGCTCAACACTGATACAAAAAAAAGTTATGCAAATCAAAAATTGTGCATCATAATGTAATATTTTTGGGATATAAATTATCCAGTGAATGTAAATGACCAGCCTCCGATAATTTACAGGAATGTGGCCCCTGCGGCTCCAAACACTTAGAAAGTTGAAAGCTCTTTAGGGTTATTTGTAACCACTTGCTTCCACATTATGCAGAGCGAGGGAAGCCCTTACATAATGCGTAGCGGGGGGGGGGGGTGCGGTCTGCCCCGGGTGGTACAAGTTTTGGGGGGCAGTGGCCTCCTCCCGCTCTTACCTGCCGTCTCAGGTGGCAATCTCCCACCCCTGCTCTATACTGCGGCTGCCG
Organism: Calotriton arnoldi; assembly: GCA_963921515.1. NCBI lineage: Eukaryota > Metazoa > Chordata > Amphibia > Caudata > Salamandridae > Calotriton > Calotriton arnoldi. The sequence continues at coordinate 2,815,941 of CAWUFW010000724.1, forward strand.
TGGGGGCGGCAAACACAGGGACGGCCACTGGCGGCCAAAGGGCTAGCCTACGCCATTGCGCCCACCTTTTCTGAAAAAGAATTGGATAGATATACATACAGCTATTTTGACATGGGCTGCAAGCATACATGTTAGAATCTAGTTATTTCCGGACACGGGACAACAAGAAAAACCTGATAATTGGGTTGTTCTGAGCACTAAAAGCAGGGCCACTGGAATTATGCAATTGTACGCCGCAGCGATTTTCACATAACTCGAGAATTGACGCATTTGCCACATTATCCATCATCTGCTGCACAATCTGCAGATTAAAAACTATTGTTTCAAGCTCAAACGGTTCAAAAGTTACTAAATACGCAGCAGCACGTGTTACCGTGCAGTGGAAGGCCTTTTGCAAAGGTTGACTGGTCACCTTTCTGTTGCTTTTTGCTATATTTGGGTATTAAACTGGTACTCATGAGGTGCACCCAATTTCCAGACAGTGTTAACAGGTGTAAAAAGTACAAAATAATGAAGTAACACTATTGAAAAATATGCCACAATACGCCACATAATTTACCTTTTCTTGCTGCATAATTTACTCAACCTTGCCTCATAATTTTGCCTTCTCCTGTCGCATAATTCCAGTGGCCCTGACTAAAGGCTACACACATGTAGTTTACAGTGAGGGATAGACAACCCAGTAGCATAGTATTCCACTGCTGAGAAACTGTTCACTCGATATAAAATAATCTTATTCTGGGAATGCAGGAATTTCTAGAAAATCAACAATACCCAAACTTCACTTATATTACATGTGTATAAAAGTGTGCTCTATACAGATTGCTCTGCTCAGCGTGCTGTTGGCAGTACATTGAAGTGCTGTGGCTTGTGCTGTAGTGCAGGAAGTCTTCCAGGATCGCAACTTCGACGTACTTCACACTCACTAAATCTTTGGGTGAGTCAACTGCACAAATACCCGACATTCATGACTTCGTCCTGGCCCTTCAGAACACTAATCTGGGAGTTGTCAGGCTAATGGTGTTGGATTCAGTCTTCTGTGCACAAGGTTGCAATGGAGACCTGGCGCGTGAATAGATTCGGAGATTCAAAAGGTAAATCATTAAAAGGCTAAATAGCTTAGAAGAAAGGTCGCCATACTATAGGATAAGCTACTCTTGATCCATGTGCAACATATCATGGCCTATTGAAGAGAAGGAATTCATGCTAAAAAGGCACGTGCGGCTAACTAAATATACTGATTGATGCAGACATAATGGTGACAATCTATGCACCATTCAAAAACGGAAATGTCCCTTAATGGTTTCCCTTCTTTTATAGTAGTTATAGCCTGGATTGGGGCTAGACAGATGGCTAATGAGGAAGTTAGGTTACGGCAGCTCAGGAAGTGTGTAATCCCTGCCCATGCTGGCATCAGTGGTAGTGTCAGTGCTACAACAGCAATAGTGGTGGCCATGTTTACCAAAGAATGCAAAAAAATATGTCCAATGTCGTTTTTGTCAAGATCAGTGTGCCTACTACCCTTACGATATATGATAAATCCTTTGCAGGGTAACGCAGACCTTCGCAGCCACCTCAGCTGTGGGGGGGCGCCCTTCCTAATTCTAGGGGGCCCTTTCTGCTTTGGGTTGTGTTGTTACTCCGTGTCTGTTTGACACTGTCACTTTATTGGTGCTCTGTGTGCAGCTGGTTGGTACCGAACTGCTCAAGACCTGTGAGTAAAAATACAAAAAATAAACCTGTCTTGGACAGAGTGGGACGGTACCTCTTCAGCCAGTGAATAGGACTGTACTGTGCTCGTTATTAAGTGTCAGGAGGATGGTCAGTCAGTGGCAGGGGGACGCTCAGATCGCTGGAGGCCCAACTAGGGCTAATCAAGCAAAAGCTTTTTCAACAACTAACAGGACTCCAGCAGCATCGCTGTGCATGTTGACGGAGATAGAACTGAATGAGCTCCTCATTGCTTGCTGTAGGATTTCATGGGCAATGGGAGATACCAATACAATACCAGATAGAAAAAGGGGTCTAAGGGAAGTTTAAAGACCAGCGCGGATCAATCCCGATACCATATATACCAACAACACAGAATCCGCGGGTCTCTTAAGAGTACAGACAAAGACACAGGCAATCCAACAGAAAGATGTGAATCAGGGGAGTCTTATTTAAGAGGACGGAATCCCATCACCCACCGAAGTGGCATGCTTCATCATTTGGGATCTCCTCTTGGCTGCAACCTAGTGCCGCCAAGGAGCTGCAACTCCCAGCGAGTGTTTAGGAGGAGCTTGCGGATGTTTTAATATGATCCGGTGACTAGATCTCCTAAGATCGATGGAGCATGGAACAGTGTAGTGAAGAGTGCGTAATGCAGTGTATAAAGTGAGTAATTAAAATTGACTACCAGGAGAGAAATACATTTATTAGGTATCCCGTGGTGTCAAGGATTAAAAGCGGTGTAAGCGCGGTCTGAAATAATGTGCGAACGCGCTGGTCAAAGCAATAAGAGGGTCTACATGTTTCAGCCAATCAAGATCACAACTCGATCATGGCCTTCCTCAGGACCTGGTTGTTACTACTACTGCATAAATAAGTGATTAAGAATACACAAAAAATATTTTTTACCAAATTAATTGGAACGATACCACCAACTTATACCTGTGTAATACTTTTTGTAGGCACTACAGGGATATGTGGTAAACACCTATTGAGAAGGAGAAAAAAGAGAGCAAATGTAGACTCAGAATTTCATGCACGTGTGCTGTCTGTATTTATAAGAACACTTTAATCAATAAAATATTCGACACATATCACACTCATGTGGAATCATTATATCAAAACCCTTACCCGTATGTAATCGGGAGGACTACCCACCGCTCCTGGTAACAACTCAGGGCGTGAGGCAACGCTCTGTAAACAAAAAAATTATAGAAAATGGAAATAATACCAAAAACTAGAAACTTTTTACTTATTTCTAAAAATGGTGGACCCTCATGGAACCACCACTCTTGCAAAATAGAATCAAGAGGGTTTACTCAGATCACCACCGGGGCGTGGAATATGCTAAATGGCAAAACTACTGAGATCATACAAAGCCAAAAGTATGCTTGTCAAGTGTGTAAAGTGCCAAGCTCATACCAAATGTTTATTTAGACAAGTGCATTGGGGTTTAGAAAAAACTCAGAATGTTCGAAACGAGAACAAGTGACTGTTGTTCTCTGTCTCCCAACAAGACATCAAAACGCCATGAAGTGCTAAAGTCACAGACTACTTAAAAGCCAAGATCATGTATAAGAGTTATGACAGGGCTCTGATTGGTGTAATATAGCCCCGGGACGCCATGAAGTGCTAAAGACCAACCAGGGCTCCAATAAATGTTACAGTACCAAGAGCCAAAAAATAATAATAAATAACGAAAGCGAGGAAAGTAAAGAAACCGAAGAAACCACCCCCCACAGACCCGCTGCGCTTACCTGTCCGTCGCTACCTCGGACCCAAATCTGGTTGTCACGAGCAGTAGCAGACGGTGGCGTCAGCGGCATTAAGTAGGGTTTTCAGATTGTAATTGTAACTGACATTTGTAGAGCGCATTATCACCATCAGGTCTCTAAGCGCTGTGAGAGAGAGCCCTACCCTAGAGCCTGAGATGTTATAAATTAGGTTGAGCCCCAGACTTCCGCAAAGAGAACTGTTTTTAGCTTCTTCCTAAAAGGCAGAAGGGCGTGGTCCTTGCGCAGATTTTCCGGCAGCTTGTTCCAAAGTGGAGGAATAGAGTTTGAAAAAGCTCTTCCTCCTTTAGAGGTCAAGCTAAAGCGGGGGCAGGTCAACAAACCCGCATCCGAGGAGCGGAGCACCCTGCTCGGTGTGTAGTTGCCTAGGCGGTCTTTTATGTACATTGGGGCTTGGCCATAAATGGCTTTGTGCGCAATACAAAGGCCCTTAAACTTGATTCTCTGTCTGACCGGGAGCCAGTGCAGCTGACGTAGGAGGGAGGAGGCGTGGGCCTTCCTTGGAAGTCTAAAAATAAGTCTAGCTGCATCGTTCATGATGACCTGTAATCTGGCCAACAATTTGTCCGGGAGGCCGATATACAGGGCATTCCCGTAATCTAATCGCGACACTATCATCGCTGATACAGCCATTCTAAGTGTGGCGAAGGTGAGAAGAGGGGCACGTTTTCGTAGCTGTCTTAGCAGTCCGACACAAGTTCCTACTACTGCCGACACCTGCTGAGTCATGGAGAGCTTGGCATCGATTTTGATGCCCAAGCTTTTTACTGCCAGGGCTGGTTTGGGGTTCGAGCCCAGTTCTTGTGGCCAAAAGAGGTCGCTCCAGGGACTGGAATCTGTGTTGATAGCCAGTATCTCGGTCTTATCAGGATTAAGTAGGGTTTTCAGATCGTTGCAATCGAACACCTGTGGCTAGCCGTTGCTGTCGCGCTTGAAAACGCGTAAACAGTATGTGAATGGAGCTACGCCAATGCGGTGCACGCCAGGGCGTTCGCGTCGGAGAACTACAAAAAACCCCTGGGGTGTATGGGTAATGCAGTTTAAGCGTACCGGGCAGCGTGTGGCAATGAGCTGCGTCAATATTTTTGCGTGCCTAACGTGTGCTCATCATAAAATCTAGAGTGTGCCACCCCCGCTAAGACTACTGGATAGTATGGTGCGATGCACAGAAACCCAGTTTTCATGTGTCACGCAAAAAAATAAACTGTGTTAAATGCTTTACTTTCCTCGCTTTCGTTATTTATTATTATTTTTTGGTTCTGGGTACTGTAACATTTATTGGAGCCCTGGTTGGTCTTTAGCACTTCATGGCGTCCCGGGGCTATATTACACCAATCAGAGCCCTGTCATAACTCTTATACATTATCTTGGCTTTTAAGTAGTCTGTGACTTTAACACTTCATGGCGTTTTGATGTCTTGTTGGGAGACAGTAGAGAACAACAGTTCTCGTTTCGAACATTCTGAGTTTTTTCTAAACCCCATTGCACTTGTCTAAATAAACATTTGGTATGAGCTTGGAACTTTACACACTTGACAAGCATACTTTTGGCTTTGTATGATCTCAGTAGTTTTGCCATTTAGCATATTCCACGCCCTGGTGGTGATCTGAGTAAACCCTCTTGATGCTATTTTGCAAGAGTGGTGGTTCCATGAGGGTCCACCATTTTTTAGAAATAAGTAAAAAGTTTCTAGTTTTTGGTATTATTTCCATTTTCTATAATTTTTTTGTTTACAGAGCGTTGCCTCACGCCCTGAGTTGTTACCAGGAGCGGTGGGTAGTCCTCCCGATTACATACGGGTAAGGGTTTTGATATAATGATTCCACATGATAGTGTGATATGTGTCGAATATTTTATTGATTAAAGTGTTCTTATAAATACAGACAGCACACGTGCATGAAATTCTGAGTCTACATTTGCTCTCTTTTTTCTCCTTCTCAATAGGTGTTTACCACATATCCCTGTAGTGCCTACAAAAAGTATTACACAGGTATAAGTTGGTGGTATCGTTCCAATTAATTTGGTAAAAAATATTTTTTGTGTATTCTTAATCACTTATTTATGCAGTAGTAGTAACAACCAGGTCCTGAGGAAGGCCATGATCGAGTTGTGATCTTGATTGGCTGAAACATGTAGACCCTCTTATTGCTTTGACCAGCGCGTTCGCACATTATTTCAGACCGCGCTTACACTGCTTTTAATCCTTGACACCACGGGATACCTAATAAATGTATTTCTCTCCTGGTAGTCAATTTTAATTACTCACTTTATACACTGCATTACGCACTCTTCACTACACTGTTCCATGCTCCATCGATCTTAGGAGATCTAGTCACGGATCATATTAAAACATCCGTGAGCTCCTCCTAAACACTCGCTGGGAGTTGCAGCTCCTTGGCGGCACTAGGTTGCAGCCAAGAGGAGATCCCAAATGATGAAGCATGCCACTTCGGTGGGTGATGGGATTCCGTCCTCTTAAATAGGACTCCCCTGATTCACATCTTTCTGTTGGATTGCCTGTGTCTTTGTCTGTACTCTTTTAAGAGACCAATGGGAGATACCTCCAAGGTATACGCATGTGCACTGAAAGTGCACTTTGTGTCACCAGCTGAATGACTGCTCCTATCAGTCTCATGTATCCATCTGCCAACAGTTGCAAGGGCCAGACCAGTGAGAGGGCTCTCCTAGAGTGCCTCACCGGCCTCACCTCATGCTTTGCAGCACAGTGTCCCCGACTAACCTCTTTTCCCAGACAGAATAAAGAATACAAAGTGTAAGATTTTTTACATTTATTGGCAGTCATGACTAGGGAGGCACTAAATCAACTTACCTTCTAAAAAGCATCAGGTCACATTTTTTATGTCTATTATAAAGACCACAGATGCAATTACTAATAATTATATTTGAGGATGACTGTCTCACTTAGAAAAGTTTCATGCACCTAGAATTTGCAAGTGACCTTAAGCCATATGCAACACTTTGCCCAGTTATAACTGGGCAACTGGAATTATGAGTCGGGGGGGGGGGAGGGGGGGATGACCAAATTATGCAGTAGGGTTGACTAAATTATGTGTCAAGAAAATGCAAGTTATGCGGTGCAATGCAGCACATTTTGTGAAAGTAGTGCTTCATTGTTTAGTGGTTTTTACACATAACACTGTCTATGCAAAGATTTTACGTCATACCAGTTTACCTAACAAATACTATAATAAACAACTGAGAGATGACCAAATACATTATAAACAACTGAAAGACTACTTTCAGTGTTTACGACGGGCCTTTCACTGCACTGGAACATGTGTTACCATATTTTTTGTAACTTTTAATGTTATTGCGCTAGTAAAATAAAAGTTTTTTTGTTTAAATCTGCAGATTATGCAGCAGATAATGGATTAAGTGGCGATAGTGGCAAAGTCATTGTTATGTGGAAAATGCCGCAGCGCGGAATCGTTTAATTCCAGTGTCCCTGGTTATAGTTTTTGAGCCAGAATCCCTGCATTTAGGTACTGGAAGTTGTTCCTTTCATTTCACAAGCATAGTATTGAAAATTGCCGTTTGTCGATGCCTTCTAGATAAAACACAAAATGTGGCTGAAGATGTCACTCATGAGAAGGATACTAAGAACTAGCAAGAAAATGGAAAGAAAGCAGGTACAGCGAAAGTAAAAGAAAGAAGTGAAAGGGGTAAAGAAAGAAATTGAAGATTGAGAGCTAGCTGAAAGAAAAACTGAAATGTAAATGAATAGAAAAGACAAAAAGAAACGGGACAAATGAACTGGCCTGAAGGATAGGTAGTGAGTAAGAGGAAAGCCAAAGAACGAGTAATGGCACATCAGAGGGACACTATGAGATGGAGATCAAATGAGAGCAGGAGGCAAACCAAAAAAAGGGAGTGGGATAGAAGTATTGAATATAAGGTGAATAAAAACAGGAGAGAAGATGTACAGATATGTACCATGAAGAGTGTAGAGATATGAAAAAAAGATGAAACCTAACGGTGGGGAACAGGTGTAGTAAATGGAAAGGGATAGAAGTGAGGGAAGAAACAGGAACGTACTTCAGTGAGCTGAAAATAAAATTGGGCAAGGTGCATGTAAGAGGAAAACATGGAGATATTAAAGTACCTGCTTGACAGAAGGTGCTAATGAGAAAATCACACAGAAGGGGGCCCTTGGGTAGATACTTAGGCAGAGGGAGAGAGGAAACGTCACTATCAATCAAAGAAGAGCCCCCTAGCCTGAAAGTAATTTAATAAATAAGCTTAACGTCAAAGATAAACAAGGGAAAATAAATTACCCCATCCCATTAATCATGACCTAGTGTGCAGAGCTCAAAAATATGCCATAAAACAAATATTTCAGGGTGAGTACCTCGGTTTTATTATACAAATCAATAATATTCGACAATATCAAAGTTGCAGGAGAAAATCAAATGTACTGTGCAACCAAGTCAGCCGTACACTCCTATCAAAAGCACACTCATTCAATCACTCAACAAACTGCAAAACAAACCGAACACAACCTGCTCACCAAGCCTCACAAAGAAACGATCCAACATATACTGCACATAAATTTATACAGGAACTATTCCTAGTGTGTGGCAATTTAGACAGTTTGATCATTTCTATCCAACAGAAATTAGGTGCAACAATTTTTTAATCTTTTGTACAGAGGAAGCTACAACATAAGATAATGACTGTTGTGTGGAGGTTGTGCCGATCGGCTGAGAACATGCGCCTACGCGCTTTTCGGTGACCAACCCAGAATGTGGGTCAGACCTTCAGGGCGCTAAAGGATAAAGGACCGCAAACGCCTGGGGGGCCTAGAATAATAATAAAAGGCATTACTGAATAAGAGTTCTAGACTACACAAAACAAGTTTTGCACACTGGGATTAAGGGGTGAGGACTAAAACATCCCACACTGGTAAAAACAGAGTTGTGCAGTGGAGAGAAAGCGCGATAAACCTTATAGCCCTATACAAATAAATCACCTAAAGCAAGCCCACCACAGTAGTGATTAAGAACCTAACAGTGCAGGTGAGAAGAGATAAAAGAAATTAAAAATTGAAATAGTGAGAATTAAAAGAGAGATAGTAGAAAGGACAGAATCGGAAAGGCCACAGGAACTCCAAGGTAAGCACCCATAGTGCTGCATAGGCACACCAGAAATAAAACTGCAAGAGTAGATGCTACCTGGACAGGCCCAAGTTCACAGGTACCAGACCGGGAGGCCTCCTATGGCTCAAGAGACTGCAGAGAGTGTGGCAGACCTGGTGAAGAAATAACGCAACCCTAACATTAGAGCTGCCTGGTTACAGACTGACACAAAATGAAGGTCCAAGTGAAAGGATAAAAGGATAACGAACCTCAATCAGAGAGTGCAGGTGGTCACGTCAGAACACTGGACGATAATGAAAGCCAGGGAAATATCAGTTCACTGATATGAACACGGATAGGAACCGCTCAGGTCGTGAGAAAGGGCTGTCAAAATATCCCCAGGTGTCAGTATTCAGAACACTCTAAAACGCAAAGGGAAATTACCTATACGGATCAGAGATGTCGGCTGAGATAATGCCAGGCACTTCAAGTCAGCGGTACCCCATCAGGATACAAATCAAGCTGAGGACCAAAGTGAAGACTCCTAGGACCACACTGCCTTGGTGCCCTTCACATGGCGGGGACGTCCCAAGATTAGAGTGCCCGAGATGTGGCCTCGATACAACGAAGTGGCAGAGGATAACATTAAGTGTGACCACTAACTCTAGGAGTACACAGTGCCTGAGGAGAGAGATAGCAAAAAGAGACCACTGTGCCCTAACTCGATGCCCGGTACTGGAGGTGGGGTGCCATGAAAAAGCCAAAAACAGTGACCCATCAAGTAAGGGATACGGGGCTGAAACGTCCAGGTCCTCTTACCTGGTGAGAAAACAGTTGCGGGCGTCCCGAAAGGCCCGGATTCGAGGGTCTTCAAGGTTCCTGATGCGAAGGATGTGGAGGAAAGCGCGTACACTAGACAGCGCTTAAAAATGCTGGCATGGGACCCGGAAGTGAATGATGATGGGGTGTGGGGTACATCCGCGACCTGCAGTAAGACTGGGAAACATGGCGGCCATGTTGGAAGAGGAGTCCACTGGGTAAATGCCACACATAACAGGGTGTTGGGGGCTCCCAAGGGATAGAGAGGACCCCCGAGAAGGGAGGCTAGAATAACCGCAACACCAGTAGAGAGGCGGTCTCAAGAGGAGCCGTAAGCAGGAATTGGGCACACCTCCTCAAAAAGCCTCTGTATTTAAGTAATCAGACCAAGCCTGGGTACGTCCCATGCAGGCTATAGGACCTACGCGACGGCCATTTTGGAAATGAGAGCTGCAGAGGGAGAACAGGGTAATCGCAGTATGAATGGGAGATAGGAACACAAGATCGCAAGATAGGAGGTAAAGATAAGAGAGCAGACCCTGGGCATGGATCAGAGAAGAGGAAGAGATTCACGAAGAAGCACCACAGAGGATACTAGAAGGCTGAGAAGCGGCCAGGATGGAACGGTAGGCCGCAGAAAAGAACCAGGTGACAACATTGTATACCGGATGACCTCAGAGTTGCTAAAAGAGGGCCGAAAGAGGGAAGCCTCGAACAGGTCTCAAGAAGAGGGAGGCATGTACGGACGGGGTAATAACGGGGAACATGGGGAAACAGGTCCACCAGACACGGGGAAAATTAAGTCCCCACCGTGATGTTGTAGCGTGTTCTCCCACGGGATCAGTTCGTTTAAACAATTTTTTTCGGTTTTTAGAGAAAAAATCCAAAACGCCTCATGTTTTTTGCGAATGGCTGCAGTGTCATTTCCCTGTTGGGGTACTATTTTTAGGTCTCGCCTGAGCCAGCACATGCGCTGCTCTGGCGAGACTTTTAGTAAGTGGCTTTTCAGAGTGCTGCCCACAGGCTTTTGCTGGCCTCCAGCTTGCGTTCACGATCGCGTGCACGCGCGATCAGGCGCCATCTGGCTTCCCTCGCCATCTGGCTTCCCACCCTTACACTCGCAGCGGCTTTCATCGCTCTCGATTACTTTCACTTTCGCGGCCGTGTCACTTTCACGGCCGCGCGGCTAATGCTTGTTTACAATTCCGAATGAGCCCTCCATACGAGTGCATGTGTTTGTCTTCTCCCTGCACCGTATTACCATTCAGGAGGCTTTTCTTTGTATTTATTCATTATGTTGGGTCTTTTATGTAGAGCAAACATGAGCCGAGAGTATTGGAGTGCTTTTCACCCACCGATGTTGTTTTGAACGACCTTCCTCCCCCCCCCCCTCCCCCCCCCTGCTTTTAACCCATCACGTCCTCCTCTAAGCTCCCGCGACTAACCTCATGGCCACCCTCCTCTCTCAAGTCCTTTTCATTTCCATACAGGCCCTTTGACTTTTTATTTTCTCACATATTTTTGCTGCAATTATGTAGCGCAAACTTGATTCCGATGGTATTGGAGTCCTGTGTTTGTCTTCTCCCTGCACCGTATTGCCATTCAGGAGGCTTTTCTTTGTATTTATTCATTATGTTGGGTCTTTTATGTAGAGCAAACATGAGCCGAGAGTATTGGAGTGCTTTTCACCCACCGATGTTGTTTTGAACGACCTTCCTCCCCCTCACCCCTGCTTTTAACCCATCACTTCCTCCTCTAAGCTCCCGCGACTAGCCTCATGGCCACCCTCCTCTCTCAAGTCCTTTTCATTTCCATACAGGCACTTTGACTTTTTATTTTCTCACATTTTTTGCTGCAATTATGTAGCGCAAACTCGATTCCGATGGTATTGGAGTCCTTTACATGAGCACCACTTACCTTACACAGGAACACTTTCATTTTGAAAGCATGTTGCACAGCGGCGTTAGCTGCTGTACAAGTTGGCTTACAGTTTAAAAAAAAAATGCTGCACCCTGCACCACATTGCCTGTCAGGGGCTTTTAGTCGTATTTTTTTTAATATGTTGGCGCATTTTTGTTGCGCAGACATGACCCGAAGGTATTGAAGTGCTTTACACGAGTACCCCTTACAATTCACAGGGACACGCAGCGATTCACCACCCCCTTTGTTGTTTTGAACGACCCCCTCCCTTTTAACCCACTATGTCCTCCTCCCTACTCTCACAACCTCCCTCGTGACACCCACCCTCCTCCCTTATGGCCTTCCAGACACTTTGATTTTTATTTAATACATTTTTTTGCCACATTTTTGTAGCACAACTTCGATCTAAAAGGTATTGGAGTGCTTTACATAAGCACCACTCACATTACACAGGAACACTTTCATTTTTAAAACATGTTGCAGAGCGGCGTTATCTGCCGTACATTATGGCTTACAGTTTTTAAAAAACGCTGCACCCTGCACCACATTGCCATTCAGGGGCTTTTATTCGTATTTATTTATTATGTTGGTGCATTTATGTAGCGCAAACATGACCCGAAGGTATTGGAGAGCTTCACGTGAGCACCACTTACATTTCACAGGGACACTCAGTGACCCACCACCCCCTTCTGTTGTTTTGAATGACCCCTTCCTTTTAACCCACCACATCCTCTTTCTTGCTTTCGCGACCTTCCTCGTCACACCCACTCTCATGTCCTTTCAGGCACTTTGATTTTTATTTAATTACCTTTTTTGCAGCATTTATGTAGCGCAAACTCGATCTCGAAGGTATTGGAGTGCTTTACATAAGCACCACTTAAATTACACAAAGACACATACATTTTTAAAACATGTTGCACAGTGGTGCTAGCTACTTTACAACATGGATTGCAGTTTACGTCTAAATCTTTTTATTGATAAAGACAAAAATGCAACGAAACAATACAGTGCCATCTGGGGAAAGCCAAGCAAGGTGTGCAAGACAATAAGGCAAAAAACAACAAGCATTGGCATAGACAATAGGTCTCGCTTTTGGGACCTTACAAGTATTTAGTTATGCAACTGTTGCATGGCTAAACACTTATAAAGTCCCAAAGGCGAGACCTATTGGCTATGCCAATGCTTGTTTTCTATAATGATCCACCTCAGGTCCCTGTCTAAATGTTTAAGGTGTTAATGAAACAGGTGGCAGCATGAAAACTGTTGAGATAGGAGGAAGAGAATGAGGCAGAAGTAAAGGAAAACAAATTGACAGGAATCTTTCCTTGATACGATCACTTAAATGGCCATAGCGTTTTTTTATTGTGATTCTGAATGGTGTGGCTTGCGGGTGTACTGCAGTACCTCCTAACCCAGTTTGCTCCAGCTGTCTGCTTGCTGGATGTGCTGGTCCTCCTGCCTGAAGCCTCTGTGATCTTGATCTTGGAGACGTATCGGAAATATCTTTTTTCTTTTAGAAGTGAGTAGTTGAGAACCATGTTGTTATCGGGGAATGGGAGGTAAGGGGAGAGGCACTGGTCTGTAGCACAGCCCGTAGGTCCTCTCAAGTCTGGACAAGTGGATGTCAGATGAGTCTATTTAATAAGCACCCAAGCATGCAATTCTGTAATTTTTTTCCTTCTTAAGACTAGAAAAATAAATACCGTTGCCATTCCTTTACTCAATGGCCTCGGCTGTATATTGTTTGTTTACTTTTTTAAGCTTTTGTTTGGCAAATAGCCCATTTTCTGCGATTATCTTATAGACTAAAACAATGCTTATTTTCTTTTATTTTTCATATTGTTTATGATCTGGGATGGCCAGGTTTTATTATGTTATTAGCTTATGTTAACTTTTGATTGTTGTGCATACAGTGATGCACCAAAAGCAGGCTAATTGTGTTCAATAACCGTTTGTGTCAGAGAATGATAAATTTCAAAGTAGAGGTGGATGGCTAATCTGTAAGGATACAGAACTGAGAAAGTTCCAGAGGGAGAAATGCATGTTTCATTGATATTGAGAGAATGAGACTGATACAGCTGGAACTGAGAGGTAACCCTAAGAGGTAAAGATAATTAGTGGTCAAATATAGGGATGAAGATGAAAAGAAGGTTGGAAGTGATCGAGCTAAGAGAATTTGAGATCTGCAGATGAAGGAAATGGGAGGACGATGATGGGAAAAAGGGATGTGGCTGGAAAGAAAAGTCAGAAATACAGTTAAGTGTAGGGCAGAGCGAGTTTAGAGAACAAGAGCTGTAATATTGTAAGTAAGAGGTAAACTGTGAGAATGTGAAAGAAGGCAAGAGAGATTGTAAAGCAGGAGAGCACAGACCTGAGAATCTGGGACTTTTATGACAACATTTCTTTGAGCCATGCAAAGCGCATATTGTGCACAGGGTTTGGAAGTTTGTGTGGTAATTTGTGCTTTGTTGCGTGCTCTACAGACTAGCAAACCAATATCTGTAATTCTCTTGCATGACCCATAAGCGGGGCTTTCAAGGTTGCACTTTCCTTCTGTGTGATACTTCCATGTTTAGGATGTGTGTAATGTGCTTACGTGTGATTTTTTCATGTCTTCTGTGTGACATGTGACACTTATCACTGGCATTTATAAGTCTTAATTGTCCTTGGTGTTTAGCAAGCACTCTATATGGAGATATATCCCACGAGGTCAAAATAAAAGATTCCACCCAAATCTTCACATACCCATAAATGTTCCTCATAGCAACCTCTTCAATGTGTTTCATTTGGGCTTCTATAGATTGTTCAGCGCAAAGCACTTTCTTCCTGCCTAGCTAGGACTTAACCCCACGCATGGCAAAATCTCGACTTCAGCGTCGCTGGAGAAGATGCTGCTGCACCTTTAAAGGGCTGGTATTGAAGACCTAAATAAGAAGGCCCCTGAAGGTGTACCTCTTAATGAGGAGGTAAAGAATACAGTTCCTAGTGTACGGTCATATTCACAGCCTGTCACTGGGCATGTGCCAGCCCTGGTAGATAAAGAATCTCAAACTGAGCTGAACCGCAACCCAAACATCGGTGAGGGATATAATAATGAAATTATCATGCAGTACAAGCCCAACCATCCTTAAGTAGCCATGGGCCTGAAGCTACACGACCAGCTCAATTCGCTCATGGCTTACAAACAATGTAAAGGAGGATCCCAGGTGACGAATTCCTCCATCAACTTTACCTCAACAGAGGTCGGAGTATCACACAAAAATGATCAAAATTATAATGAGAAAAAGCACGATATATCTTACAAACCAGTTTCAAATAAATTGCTATTTGTATAAGACTACAGATCTAAAGGTCTACAGGAAGTTCTTAACTGGAGTAATATAATAGATAAGGTTGCTGCAGAGTGTAAAAACCTTAGATCATATCACATTATCAGAAATAATTTCTATTAAATTCCTGTCTCCTCGTGGTAGCCAGGTAAACAAACCAACCTTGGTTACATGGTCCTCTCCCTAAGTAGCTGAGTTAGTCCTATTGGAAAAAGGAGCATTCAAGAATAGGAGAATAAAAATTACAAAATATCACTATGGTGCATACCCCCTACATGTTAACAAAACACAAAAATTGTCATGTTAATCAATCTACTTTATGATAACATCGGCTTTCACCTATTCTCTTGTGTAACGCTTTGGGGAGGGGTGAAGGGTCAGCATCAACAGGAAAAAAAGGACCCAGTCTGATGCAGAACTCACAGTTGTTCACCCTAAAACACCCAAAAATAGAGTCCGATTGGAGATGGCTAGCAAGCACTCTAATCCATCGAGACAAAGATTGAAAGGAACTGGAAAAATCTACTGTAACCACCGGAAAAATCGCTATAACTGTGCTTGTGGAACGCAAGGTGTTGGTCAAAAAGGTTAAGGGATCAGGAAATTATGAACTTTTTGAATAGTTATCAGATCTTAATTTTACAAGAAACTTGGTCTCTATCATCCGTCCCCTGTTTAGCTTTTTATAATTTATTAACCCAGCTATTAAATACAGGAGTCGAGATCGCCCAAGGGAAGGGCTCTCAGTCTACAACACCTCCGATATGAACAATAGTGTGCACCCGCATACTGCTTACCCAAACTTGGCTCTTAGCAGTTAAGGTTGAGGGTCAAGGAGAGAAGTGCAACTTCTTGATAATCGTTAACCCTTATATTATTCCATCTCACAAGGAGATGCATATTTTCATGTCCACCCTAATTTTGACCTTAATGTCGATAATGCGAGAACATACCACTTCACATATAATGTTAACAGGAGATTTCAATATGAATCTGTTTGATGCGTCTGATAACAATCAACTCCTGGAGCAATATTTGATGTGGAATATGCCAGAACAGATGGCTCCAATTAAAAATGTTTGCAATAAAGTTGGAAAAGCCTTATCCTTGAACCTAACTCAGGCTGGTCAGAGAATATTTAATGGCAGACACAAAGAGGATCAACCTCTGACCTGTACCCACTTTACAAATATTGCAAAATCATTCATTGTCTATACAATCATAAATCTCGATCTGTAGAGATTTATGCAACACCCTTCAGATTGTGACTCGTTCTGAAAATGGTCATCTTCCTCAGTCTAGCGAAATGAGTATAGAACTACATATCTTTGAGGTGACAAATTGCCCAGACGCATTTTCATATACAGAAACCAACAGGAGATTAAAATGGAATAATTGGTAAATCGATGAGTCTTCCTGCAGGGAGCGACTAAAATCCTGGGATAATCGTGAAGGAAATTTAATATCAAGTTGGGAAAACTTAATTAAGGACCTCTTGGTTCAGTTTCTTAGTGAACAGTCTAATAAAGGCAAGCAATTCTGCCATAAGAAAACTTTGAGATACTTTAAAACAAGGGCCATCAAACTATACAAGAGAAACGTGACTCGTGCATTAAGAAGCCTAAGGTTGAACCCCAAAAATGGCACACTACTAGCCAATGTAAGAGAAGCTAGAAAAAGTCTCAGAAAAAAACTCTGGTTGGCAAACAAACAGCTGGAAGAGAACTGTTGGGTTAAGCTCCTTCATTTCAGCAGAAATAAAAACTCAAATTCCTTTTGGAAGATGGTCAATCAGGCAGAGAGAGGCGGGATGACTGAAAACACAAATATTCCAGAGTCCTCATAGGCAGAGTTTCTCAGTGCAAAATACTCAGTATATAAAGCTGAGGCAGATGACTTGAGTAGCCCTGGGAACATTAAATCAACACGTAGCCAGACAAGGAAGGCAGATTGCACTCTTATAGCTGAAAGGGATCGCTCACAAAAACAATTGATATCTTGGCCCATCAGATTGCCACTATTTTTTGTAAAAGTTATAAAGACTGCTCCAGGCCCAAATGACCCTCCCCAAGCTTTATTTAAGACGAATATAGATTTCTTGTCAGAAAAACCTGTGCAGCTGTACAAGTTCACACTGGTTAATGAAATGATCCCAGACTCATGGAAGAGCCAATTATGAACCCTATTTTTGAAGGGGCAGATAAGGCATCACCAGGAAATTACCATCTAATCACAATTTTGGATAATGATACCAAGCATTTTGCATCTCTCTCATTAAACTATTAAATGAATGATTCAAGGTAATTAGGTGGGATGATCTTACTCAAGCAGGTTTTTGCCAACACACAAGGCCAGTAAAAAAATCTGCTAGCCCTCTCGTTCCTCATCTGATAAAATGCTTTTGTCAAATGGCTCACTGAATTGAATTTTTGTGAACTTCAAATCCGTATTTCATAGCGTGCCCAAAAATTTACTATGGGCAAAGCTGAGAAACTGGGGAATACCAGATGGTTTACTTAGAGCAACACAACTCTTATATAGCAACACATGGATTAGAGTGAAGATTAGAGATAAAGCGCGTATCACGTAAAATTATAACACCCATAGGGCTAATGGAGGGTTGTGTGCTTGCCCCACTATTATTTTACTTATATCTATCAGATCTCTCCATCGTGTTGTAGCAGGCAGATTCCCACCCACCAAAGCTGGGGGCCAATTTAATACCACACTTAATGTACGCCAACAATGTGGGTTTCGTTAACAAAACACAAATTGGTCTTCAAAGACTACTCACTTCTAAGTGTATATACCAGTGTGTAGTAAGGAGTTACCTCACGGAGACATCTCTTGCTGCACCCCAGCGCATGGATGTCTCCGATCCTCCATGCAATGCATTGTTCGAATGTCGTTCAATGACCGAGGCTGGAACGATGTGTGCCAGGACCCTGTGAGCGTTGGTTCAGTTGGCAGAGATCCTGGTGCGCAGCGGCAGCTCTCGGTCGTGGGTGTTTGTTATACGGATAATAAACCTACGTTTAAGCGTACCTCAATGCAGCGTCATTTCATCATTTGGCGACGACTGGACGAACCCACACAACACCACCCACCAACCTGCTTCGGATTCCTTTTGAGCCGCCAAGTGATCCAATTATCGACGGACTACGCAGGCCTCCCAGCTTTCTTCTTCTTCTCTACTCGACTTTCCATGGCCTGACAATTGATTCCAATGCACATCCGTTGAGAGGGCTGACCCCGGGCCAGGCACCAACCCAAATCCTGCCCGTGACGTCACCGCTAGAGGAGCGGTCGGCCCACTGGCAGTTAAGCCTTCACGCACCACGTCAGCGTCATCACGCCGGCGGCCATATTGGATTGGGCTGTCTGCACAGTCTCCGTTTTTACACGCACGGACAACGTCAAGGTAGGATCTAAGCCTGCCTACACCTATGGTGACAGGCACACCTTTCGTTTTAATGTTAAAAAAAGTTAACATTGCTTCATTTTCAAGCTGTAAGCCCGCACTTTCGGTGACCGGCTCACCTTAAAATGTATTTATTGTACTTACAGCCTTCACTCTCGGTGATATGCTCACCCTTGAAGTAATTACTTTGTGCTCAGCCTTCAACCTCGGTGACAGGCTCACCCTCAACTGTGTAAATGTATTATTTAATTTTTTGGGTGACATTGTAAGGTTAAAAAAAAAAAAAAGGAGTGGGGGGTGGGGGGGGGTGCGCTTTTGTATAAACCTGATGCCAAATTGTATTTTCTGAGGCATATATTTAAACTTTATTTGCTTTCCTTCATTTGCTTGTAGTAAGCGGGTTTTGGAAGTGCAAACCCACTGGCTTTCGGCTGGCGACCAGCTTGCGTTCACGATGGCGTGCACGCGCAGCTGCCATCTGGGTTTCCTATCTCTTCCTCATTTCCTCGTCATGGCTCATTAACTCTCTGGACTCTGTTTCATTCGCAGCAGCAGCTCACATTACCAACTGACGGCCCTGGACTACAGTCACATGAAAAACAACAGCGATTAGCATTGAAATGCAAGCTTTTTTTTGTCTAGTTAGAAATATTGCTTCGGTGGGTTGATTTCACCTTATATCGCTATTTGTTTTATATTGGGAGTCACAGCCTAATTACCAGTATTTTTGTCTCACTCTGTTTTTTTAATTTTTATATTTATTTGCACAAAGCTATATTTAAGGTTACTTTTTCCGCGTCACTTCTTCACTCTATTTAAACTCCACCCCCCCCACTCTTATTGTCTCTCTCCTTCTCTCTCTCTCCCCTCTCTAATTCTCTCTCTACTTAATTAACTCTCCCCTCTCTATCTTTTTAGCCTTTCATTCTCTCTCACCCCTTTATCTGTTTCTCTTTCAAACTCCTTCATTCACTCTCTCTCCCCTTCTTTCACTCTCTCTATCCCGCTCCACTCTTTATTCTATGTACACCCTTTCTCTCTCTTTCTCTCTCACCACCCTCTCTAATTGGGCATTATATCTTCACTCTCTCTCTCACTCGGCAACACCACAGCATCACTCAGCATCACCACAGCATCACTCAGCATCACCACAGCATCACTCAGCGCAACCACAGCATCAATCAGAGCCAGCACAGCATCAATCGGAGCCAGCACAGCATCACTCAGCACCAACACAACATCTCTCAACGCCATCACAACACAACATCTCTCAACGCCATCACAGCATCACTCAACGCCATCACAGCATCACTCAACGCCATCACAGCATCACTCAACGCCATCACAGCATCACTCAACGCCATCACAGCATCACTCAACGCCATCACAGCATCACTCAACGCCATCACAGCATCACTCAACGCCATCACAGCATCACTCAACGCCATCACAGCATCACTCAACGCCATCACAGCATCACTCAACGCCACCACAGCATCACTCAGTGCCACCACAGCATCACTCAGTGCCACCACAGCATCACTCAGTGCCACCACAGCATCACTCAGTGCCACCACAGCATCACTCAGTGCAACCACAGCATCACTCAGTGCAACCACAGCATTACTCAGCACAACCACAGCATCACTTAGCGCCACAACAGCATCACTCAGCGCCACCACAGCATTACTCAGCAGCACCACAACATAACTCCGTGCCACAACAGCATCACTCAGCACCACCATAGCTTCACTCAGCGACACCACATCATCACTCAGGGCCAACACTGCATCACTCAGCACCACCACAGGATGACTCCGCACCACCACAGGATGACTCCGCACCACCACAGGATGACTCCGCACCACCACAGGATGACTCCGCACCACCACAGGATGGCTCCGCACCACCACAGGATGGCTCCGCACCACCACAGGATGGCTCAGCACCACCACAGGATGACTCAGCACCACCACAGGATGACTCGGCACCACCACAGGATGACTCGGCACCACCACAGGATGACTCGGCGCCACCACAGGATGACTCGGCGCCGCCACAGGATGACTCGGCGCCGCCACAGCATCACTCGGCGCCGCCACATCATCGCTCGGCGCCGCCACAGCATCGCTCGGCGCCGCCACAGCATCGCTCGGCGCCGCCACAGCATCGCTCGGCGCCGCCACAGCATCGCTCGGCGCCGCCACAGCATCGCTCGGCGCCGCCACAGCATCGCTCGGCGCCACCACAGCATCGCTCGGCGCCACCACAGCATCGCTCGGCGCCACCACAGCATCGCTCGGCGCCACCACAGCATCGCTCGGCGCCACCACAGCATCGCTCGGCGCCACCACAGCATCGCTCGGCGCCACCACAGCATCGCTCGGCGCCACCACAGCATCGCTCGGCGCCACCACAGCATCGCTCGGCGCCGCCACAGCATCGCTCGGCGCCGCCACAGCATCGCTCGGCGTCGCCACAGCATCGCTCCGCGCCGCCACAGCATCACCACCACCGCATCACCTCAGCACCACCACCGCATCACCTCAGCATCACCACAGCATCACTCAGAAGTACCACAGCATCACCAGAGCAATATCACTCAGCGCCGCCACAGCATCGCTCAGCGCCACCGCAGCATCGCTCAGCGCCGCCGCAGCATCGCTCAGCGCCGCCGCAGCATCGCTCAGCGCCGCCGCAGCATCGCTCAGCGCCGCCGCAGCATCGCTCAGGGCCGCCGCGGCATCGCTCAGCACCACCGCGGCATCGCTCAGCACCACCGCAGCATCGCTCAGCACCACAGCAGTATCACTCAGCACCACAGCAGTATCACTCAGCAAGACCTGAGTATCATTCAGCATCACCTCCGCATCGTCTCCGCAACAGTCACCACCACCACCACTACCACCTCAGCATCACTCAGCACCACCTCAGCCTGCTCTCGGAATCTGGCATCTGTTGATTCTCCCCTAGCGTCTGGCCGCTGCTAGTGTTATAATACAGGTACTAGTTCCCAACCATCACCCTCCGATTGTTTATGCCCCCTCAAAAAAAAAGCTTTAACAAACGACCATTGCAATAGGCAGAAACAAGTTGCCAGCATTGCAAGAACAAAAGAAAACTGAGGACATTTTTTATTGTAAATACTTTTTTTAATATGGTCGTTCAGTTTTACATAATGCCTTCTTGGTCATATATAAAGTAACAAAAATGCTTCTGACACTTTTTTATTATAACTTTTCAGCATGCTGCACAGCAGCCACACTTCTCTTTAGCACAGCTTGAAGACATTGGCAAAGTCAATAGCTCTGGCTAAACACTTATAAGGCCCCAAAGGCGAGACCCATTGGCTATGCCAATGCTTGTTTTGTTGGTAGCTTCTGTTCAGCATTTATGGCCACTTCACAACAATTTGCACAACCGCCCCCTTTTCTACAACATCCAGGAAAACCCAGCATCAGGTGGCGGCAATGGGTAAAACATTTTGAAAACCATCTGGTGGCTATCGACGCAGTCAAGTTTCCACCTGCTCATAAAGTAGCAATTTTATATGGGTGTTTAGGACTCGCTGCTCAGCACGTTTTTGAAAACCTACCCTCTTTTCTTCCACCTCTAGGAAGTGCCGGTGATAGTGAGCACTGGGATGCTTACAAAGAAGCATTAGCTCACTTGGCAAAACAATATGACCAGGAGTCAAAGTGCAGACAAAAGTGTAGATGAACACATTTCAGAGCTACGAGTCTTTGCATCCACATGCGAGTTTGAGGCCCACTCTGACATTTACATTTGTGATCAATTTGTTTTCGCTTGTTATTCTAAGAAGATTTAAGAACGCCTTCTTAGCTGCAGAAAGCCCTCGCTCCTGAAAACAATTGAGATCGCTAAAAGCATTGAGCGATCCATGATTACTTCCAAAACACTTCTAAATGAACAGTCTATCAATGCAGTTAGGACCCCAGGAAATGAAACTCTAGACTTTGTGAATGCGGTGAACTTAACTAGACCTACTAAACAATATTTCAGAAAGGGCAATACCAGTTGCTATAGGTGTGGGTCGAAATCACATCTTAGTAATAATCTTACTTGTCCTGCTTTAGGCAAAAGATGCATGCTTTGCAAAAAAATAGGCCATTTCCAAGGTGTCTGTAGATCCGCTAGAAGAACCACAAGGGTCAACAGTGTTGAGTTCTCTGAGGCCCTCGAAGGTTGCATTGAACAATTGCATGATGTGCTTTTAACTGTAGAATGCAATGCTGTGTTTGATAACAAGAAGGTCAAAGGACCTTAGGGGAATGCATTATTTGGGAGAATAGAAATCCCAATCATGGCAGACTCTGGCTCGCCTATCACAATTTTATCGGATGTTCTATTTTTTGACAAATGGCAAGGTTCTGTTACTTTAAATCACACTGATGTTAACCCCAAAGCATTTGGTGAATTTGACATAGAAATGTTGGGTTATTTCAATTCAAGGTTGGAGTGCTTAGGAAGATCAATTTACACTAAGGTCTATGTTGCTGTCAAAGGAAGTAACATAATTGGGTGGCAGGACCTAGCGAAAATGGGCTTATATCTAGTTCCAGGTTCAGATAATCCCATTGCTGTAGGAGAGATACCTGAAGGCTATACTGAAATTGGGTTTTTGGAGGAGGAGGAACCTCAAGTGAACTGCCTAGGTGTTGAAGAGCGCACCTTAGATGTTAATAAGATTTTAGACTGTTTTCCAAGTTTGTTTTCCAACAAATTGGGCACCGTTAAAGGTTTTCAGTACCAAATCCGACTTAAAGCAGATGCCCAACCCATTGTCCATAAGCTACGCCCCTTGCCTCTCAGTGTGAGAGATGAACTGAAGTCAGTCCTTAAATCTTTGTGTGATGAAGGTGTCATTGCACTGTGTGACTTCTCAGAATGGGTTTCTCCCATCGTTATTGTCAGGAAAAAATCTGGGGAGGTCAGGTAATGTGCTGATTTGCGCTCCTTGAACAAAAACATATTGATTGATTGTCATACCCTCCCTATAATTCATGAACTTCTTGCCAGTCTGGGGGGTGCCAAATTTTTCTCAGTCATTGAGCTACGCTCAGCCTACCACCAAATACCTTTAACGACGGATTCTCAGGAGTTCACCACGTTTGTCACTCCTTTCGGAGTTTATAAGTATCTTAGATTGCCTTTTGGTCTGGCCTCCGCAGCTAGTGTCTTTCAAAAATTGATGGATAATCTTTTTGGAGACATCCCGGGGGTCCAGGCTTATCAGGATGACATTCTAGTGTTCGCAGATGATTGGGAAACACACTTCAATAATTTGGCCAGAGTTTTAGGTGAGTTGGACAAGGCAGGTAAGACCATTAGGATGGATAAGTGCAAATTTGGGACCCAGCAACTGGACTATTTGGGTCACACTGTATCTTCAGAAGGCATCAAACCTAAGTTATCATTGATTAAAGCAATTAGTCATGCCACTTCTCCCAAAGATAGAGATACCCTTCGATCCTTTTTGGGATTAGCGGAATACTACTCACGATTTGTAAAGGATTACGCTCAAACTGTTGAGCCCTTACCTGCCTTACTGCGAAAGGGTGCAAAGTTTGTCTAGTCTGACAAAGTATCTTCAACCTTTGACCAAGTTAAGACGTTGATTGTTGAGGCGCCTGATTTGCCTTTCAAGACCGCTGCAAATGCTTCCTCATGGTAGATGTCAGTCTCACCGGATTGGGTGCAGTTCTGGGACAATGGGTGGCCGACAAGGAACACACTATAGCCTTTGCCTCCAGAATGCTGAGACAGTCTGAGACGCATTACTGTCGGGGACTGTCCGGGACTAAGTCAGGAACACAGTCAGGGACTTGGGCAAGGACTGGGAACGGGGTAGAAAACGTACACAGAGCGAGGAGTACAGCGCTGCCCAGGATCGCACAGGAAGTCAGAGGAGAAAAGGGATCCAAAGGGGAAGCCTGTACAAAGGAACAAGATGGCTAAGACTCAGAAAGGAAGGGCACTCACAAGGCAATTTAGCATTCAGACTAACTACACCCAGGACGGACATGCAAAACATATATATAATACAACATTAACAATAAAGGGAATGTGGGGTA
The DNA here is from genome assembly GCA_963921515.1 of Calotriton arnoldi. Lineage (NCBI taxonomy): Eukaryota > Metazoa > Chordata > Amphibia > Caudata > Salamandridae > Calotriton > Calotriton arnoldi. The sequence continues at coordinate 2,840,124 of CAWUFW010000724.1, forward strand.
AAGCACTCAGGAGCTCCACACGGTAAGACTGAAGCTCAGTAAGTTCCTCACCCACAATTGCTGTTACAGATACTGACTGAAAATACCCACATATAGGATATGTATGCAAAGGCAGGGTCTGTGGAGCTTATACCTATGGTGATGTTATAACAGTAACTCAAAGACAATACTCGCAGTGAACAAGAAACACCATCTAGGTAGTCAGCTGTGCCCACGGATCCTGGCGATCAAACAGGAACACGCAAGGCAGTAACAGCAAAGGAGTAGAACTAAACACAAGCACAATAGACAAGGAGCTAGCAAGGAGGAGTGCTTAACAGGAAAGGAAGGAAATCACAGGGCACACTTGGCAGAAAGCAGGTAACAAACATACAAGGTAACAGAAGCAAGACAGCAGAAAAAGAGACAGCAAACTAGAACTGGAACCAAGGAAATGGGAAGAAAGACAGGGACTGGAAAAGGATATACAGAAGGGGAGGCTACAAGGGTATACTAGAATAATGCAGGTTCAGGAATCAAGAAAACAAAGTAGCATAGAAGGCAGTGCTGGGGCAGGAACAAGAATTGAGCAAAAGCTCAGGAGTCAAAGTAGCAGTGCAGGTAGTGCTAGTTCAGGAGAAGGGAAACTGCTGCAGGTCAGGAACAAGGAATGCGAAGGCTCAGGAGTCAAGGTAGCACTGCAGGCAGTGCTAGTTCAGGAGAAGGGAAACTGCTGCAGGTCAGGAACAAGGAATGCTAAGGCTCAGGAGTCAAGGTAGCACTGCAGGCTGTGCTAGTTCAGGAACAAGGGAAACTGCTGCAGTTCAGGAACAAGGAATGCTAAGGCTCAGGAGTCAAGGTAGCACTGCAGGCAGTGCTACCTTCAGGAACAAGGGAAACTGCTGCAGTTCAGGAACAAGGAATGCTAAGACTCAGAAGTCAAGGTAGCACTGCAGGCCCTCCATTCTTGTAAGTGATAATGGTACACACTTTGTCTCCCACAAGATGTGCACTTTCTTGTCGAATAATGATGTGAAACACTTCAAGGTTGCCTTGTATTCACCATCTTCAAATGGATTAGTTGAGAGGGCAAACAGATTGGTGAAGGAAGGCATACAAGTAGCTCTCTACTCCAGCCAGGATGTTCAGGATTTTGTTGCAGCAAAGTTATGGGCTTATAACATCTCACCCGATGGTACCACAGGGGTGCCACCTTTTACTCTCTTAAGAGGAAGAAATGTTCACACAAATCTGTGTCCAGATTGGTTACAGAACAAACATGGCAAACAAATCCCGGTGGGTAAAGGTCTTATGTCTCAAGTGATGCAGAAGCATAGGGCGATGAAGTTGAGGCATGATGCTGGCAAAAGTTTTAGAAATATGGATCTGGAAGTAAATGATTGGGTCCTTATTAAAAATCTGAAAAAGTTTTCTAAGGGCTTGTCAAGGTTCTCCTCTCCAGTTCAAGTTACCGATGTAAGCAAGGGTTCAGCTTCCCTCAGGAGTAAGGGCGGGTAGAACAAGAGATCACTTGTGCGTCTTTCAGACTCACAGGTGTGCTCCTTGTTGAAGTTGTCAAAACGGGAGGTTGAACAGTGTGACTGGGCCAGCTGGTTGCTGGATCCGACGTCTTGTTTCACTTCCTGCAAACGGAAATGGCATTGGAGAAACCGCAGTTTCTCGATGCATTATCCCACGTGACAGCCACAACTTCATTCCTTCTGCAAAGGGAAGTGCACAGAGGGATGCTGTTTCACGGCCAACTGGTGATGTTGGTACCCGTCAAAGGAGATTGCCTTCCAAATTTAATGATTGTTTTGTCTTGAAATTACAATGTACAGCTACCTTCTTGTCATGTTGTGCTTTTCTTCACACATTTTCCCATGTGTTTGATGGCTACCCCTTGACGTTAAATGCTAATGTACTTTCATATTTGTTCATTTTAATTCCTGGTCTTGCTTATGTTTTGTTTTCATGTTTTGGCTACCTGGAGGTGAGTCGTTTTAGTAATGAGTTACCTCGTGGAGACATCTCGTGTTGCACCCCAGCGCGTGGATGTCTCCGATCCTCCATGCAATGCATTATTCAAATGTCGTTCCATGACTGAGGCTGGAACGATGTATGCCAGGACTCTGTGAACGTTGGTTCAGTTAGCAGAGATCGGGTGCGCAGCGGCAGCTCTCGGTCGTGAGTGTTTGTTATACGGATAATAAGCCTACCTTTAAGCGCACCTCAACGCAGCGTCATTTCATCATTTCACACAGTGTCAACAAACTGGAGATAAACTTACACAAAACCATGATAGTCGATAAAAAGATAAAAAAAGAAGGGTGCATGGTATTTAGAAACCAAACTGGTGGAGAACATCCCAGAATATAAATACCAGGGTGTTAGCATAAACTCCAGTGGATCATTCCTTACTCATTTACAGCAGCTACGGGTGAAGGCTTGTACCCCAACATTGGCTTTTAAGTCACTTTACAAAACTTTAAAGGGCCCTGTTCTGGATCCAATATTGAAGTTCGTAGACACCAAGTTGATCCCTACAATCTACTATGGCTGTGTAGTCCTCCTTGGGTGGGATGCACATACTCTGGACAAAATTGTCACAAAACGTTTTAAAACTTAATTTCCCATCAAGGAGCATTTCTAAAATGTTTTAATGTCAGATCGGTACAAGATCATAGCCTAAATAAATTATTGGGGATCGAACTAGCCAGCTGTGGCACAAAACTTCCTGCACATTGTTATATGGCAGTTTTGACTAATCTCCAAGCGGAAAGCCTATGTAAAGCACCAGTTAATATAATAGCTATCAAAAAACATGAGGAAACTATCGCGCAGTCAGGGTTTACACATAGTGAAAAAACGCTCTGGCGCCTGGATGGTGATTAATAGCTATAGCACTTTGCACTTTGTTGCTCGACTTGTATAAAACATAAATTTGTATTATTCTGTTTTGCTGTCTCCCCTATCTTGAGCATACCCCGGAGGGGGATTCAGCAATGGGAGGCAAAATTTGCAGATTATGTAAAACAATCAGAAGAAACATTAGCTCATTTGGTTTGCATCTGTCCGAGGCTAGTGTCAGAAAGGAGAAAACTACTTAGAAAGTTGTTTAATCAAATAAATATAAGAACATCTCGACTGGCCATAATAATCTATCTATGTCCAAAGGACTCCATCTTAAGTGTCTGTTTTGTAAAATTTCTGATGTTGGTGGAAAAGAAATGAACGGCTAAGTTATATTTTAGTTTGATATTACACTTGTTTTTGTAACTGTTTTTATTACTTGTCATGTAATGATTTTTAATAATCAATTGTGAATAAACCTTTACTTACTTTCTTCTTGCCCCCAACACCAGAAGCTTCAGAGCAGGACCCAGTGTGGATTCCCCAGTACACACAGGCATCAATACTGTTGTCAAAACTTTTTGCAAGCACTTCACTCAGTCTCCCTGTGACCCATTGACGAATGGGTGAAAGGGATACTGGTCACAAATATGGCAGATACCCCCTTTACTGCTTTACAAGTGCCATAGTGTATAATGCATTTGTAATACAGTGGAATGTATATCAGTCAGGTTTCTGATGGTCCTATCTGCCAACTCTAAATTTGTTCCTAGTCCTAGAATATTGCGGCCATTTGTCCCCATACTGAATGTGAAAGCTTCAGCCAGGCCTGGATTTTTTCCTAACCAGATTTTCTCTGGCACCTGTAAGTTCATATCTCTATAACCTGAGCACCCACGTTTCCTAGTTCCATCCATGATTAGCTCTTCCATTTCAGGTGTTTTCCTTGTTCTTGCTCTTGTAGTCCTTGTTTTATAATGTGTTAAACAAGACTATAATATTTGGCATACAACTTTAAATCCCTGGGCTGGATGAGCTACTCACACACAGAAATGGGAAACTTGACTTACGTATACCTGTAAGTAGTAATCTGAATTTGCAAGCGGCAAAATACTATTTACATAAAAGGCAAGATGGGCTGAATATGTCTTCCATGACAATAGTCTGTTTGGCATCTATGCCAGCACCTCCCTGTGACCCCCATCTTCCAACTCCCAAACATACCTTTGCGCTGACCTTCTCTAACACTGTACAGTAGGGCTTGGTAAAAATAAATATATATAAGAATAGTGAAAGAAGGGTAGTCTCATAATACTATAAAAAGGAATTTAACGCTGACCTTTGCAGAAATAAAAAATGTAATGTTTGCAGCAGTAGTAGCTATATCGTTTCCCTTTGATATCACAATAACTAGCAGCTTTAAGTCAAAATTGTAAATGTTTTCAAGAACACTGCTCTTAATATAGCAAAACGGGACCTTCTAGTCAGTCTCTTGAAGATGCCCAGTGGCTCCAAATGTGAATGTGTGCTTTTAGGCAACAGCGCTTGCATACTCAGACTTTGAAGCTCATGCTTATGTTGAAATGAAACTTCAAATCCCAGGACGTTAAGTGTTGCTGACAAAAAGCCAGTACTCGCTCAGGGTCTCACATGGCATGTGCCAACTTAGCAGCACTGTCAATGAAATCAGTGCATTTTTCACTTTTGAAATCCCAAAACAATGTTAAATTGTTGGTTTAACATTACCTAGTTGATGAAGGTCCATGGCTTACCAACCCCAGTAACGGACAGTCCATGCTGAAAGTGTAATCTTATATAGTGACAAGGATTTGTGCCTTAATACACTTGCTTGTAGAAGGGGTAAACAACCCAATCATCCCAACCCCCCCGGAATCGAAACATTATAGCAGCATCGAAGAAGCCTTCCTTTCTAGCGTTGTAAACCATTACAAATCATGGAGCATTTCAATCAAACACCATCAATCCACCAGCCTGTAAAACAGTGTAAAGTCCACCATGAGCTGGTATCATCCTGGTCGACTGCAAAAAACCCTTATCTTTTTCCTGCTGGAACTCTCTGGAATTTCTTCAGGAAATCCTGAGCCCAGGAGCATAGTGGAAAGAAGATTAAATCTCCCCTTATAAAGGACTTTCAGTTTTGACTGAGTCTTAAGAGTTCAGCATTTTTGTAGTCTTTCCTTGGTTGAGCAGAGGCAGTTGTCCTATCCGAGAAGATTTGGAACCTTAAATCCTCAGCTGATCCCAAAAGATTTGTGTTTGATCGCTTTCGATAATATCAGCTCTCTAGCACGGAAATCCGCAAAGTTTGCTTGATGATTGTGAATGTGTCATGGAATTCTATGCACCCTCATTGAGAGGTCTGATGTTAAACTGGATAGAATATATTTTTGTATCATCCTCTCCACTAATGGGATCATTCTAGATTTGCTCTCCTTTCCCTTTGGAACTCCTACAAACGGTTTGATCAGAGTGATTCTCCATTTCCTCTTGTTTATCCTTTAGTTTACCAATCTCTTTCTCATAGACTCCAGAGTTGTTCAAGAGAGTACTTTTTTGATCTTCAAGGTGTGAGACTCTCCACTCCAGCTCCTTCAATTTTTTGAGTAATTTTATTCAAATATCCTTGCAGTTGGACCATTGCCTCCGTTTGGGATGACTTTAGACCCCTTATCTCGCTCAAAATAACCTCCAGGATTTGAATGGGGAGATGACCTCTAATACGATCTACAGATGCCTGACCCAAGGTAGCTGTCTCCTCCTAAGTAGCCCTATGAAATGCATTTTTGCTTCAAAATCAGAGGTTTCTTATGCTTGCCAGGAGAATTGCGAAGACTATAAGCTTTTTTGGAGCTGACTGAAGCTCTCTTTTGCCTCCTTGTTTCAGTGCTCCCCTCTACGCGAGACCCTGGTCTGACTGGATCTGTGCAGGGGTCACTGACGGGGGAGGGGAGGGGAGTGGCTTGGGGGCTCGCAGTATTTGAATTTGTTTGTTGGAGGGAGAGTGGGGTCCCCCAGGAAGAAGTACTGCACTTTAAAGTAGAGTACACACCTACCTCCACGCAGCCCGGCAGAATCCAACCCCCCCCCCGTCAAACAGCTTTTCTTATTGTGATCACTTCTGCATGCCATATGAGTGAACTGCAGTCGTTATTGGTATGCCCTCCATACACCTCTTTCTTTCTAGACATATATGGACTAAGGCCTCCTTTCTTCTAAAGGTGGTATTCTCCTTTAATATGGGACAATGGATTACTTTATCTGCCTTGGTCTTGGCCACCGCTCTCAAAAGAGGGTTTAATCGGCTTCACTCCAAAAGGGCCTTGAGCTTTAATATTGAGCATTCGAGAGAACACTCTGTGGCTGGCCATTTCTTTGTGGGTTTCACTGGTACCCAGAAAGGTAATGCGGTGCAAAAGAGAACACTGTCGGGTTGGTTTAGTCTTCTGTATTAAAATTAGGTATCCCGGTTTTATGGTATTTATTTTTTTGACATTTCCGTCTGTATTTTTGCATATTTATTTTTAGTCAACTTTATCTGTATTTATCCATGTTTATTATGGGTTTTGTGAAAAGAATAAAGCTGATACTGGTATATTTCCACATATATTTAACCAATTAATATGCTGTCATGCTTGAATGCCTGCCATTTTTCAGTGATATGAACACCCACAGAAGATAAATCAATGCACTTTTATGAAAATATGCACATTTCACTTATCAGCCTTGTGCATATGTACTGCTGTTTAAGCCTCTTTACTAAAATTCCCTTTTTTTAAAAAAAAAAAAAACCCTTACCTATCGATCCACACAGTTATTGACGTGGCAGTCACGGCAAAGTGTATTTAAAATCACTCAAAAAGCACCCAATTTCCGTTTTTATCCACATTTAAAAATAAATACAGACAAGAAAATAAATGGTTTTCTGTCTGTATTTATCTGTAAAAATCAGCAAAAACAGGAAGCCTTAATTAAAATATGCTACGCATTGGCCAAGAAACAATCTTCCCGCACACCTGAAGGTCTGCAGGCTAATCGGACTAAGGACAAGGCTGCAATAACTGCGCTAACAAGGGCGCAGGGTCTTTCCTGGACATTTGCCAAACAGCAACGTGGGTGTCTGTGCGTACGTTCACCAATCACTACAGTCTTGACAACCAGGCCCACAGAGGGGACACATGCTCGCTTGGTCCTGCAAGAATACGTGCTTTGAGTCCACTCCTCAGCAACTCCACCTTTTGTCAGGTACTGCTTTCATATCTGTTGTAAAGGTGAGGAATCTGCGGTTAGAAGTAACCTTCAGAAAAACAAGCTACTTACTTTTTGCCATTGACAATTTGTTTAGACCGATCTGCATCGGAGCCCGTGGTAGAGAAGTAAATGAAGAAACTGATGCCAGCGGGTAGGGTTAGCACCTATACTGGACTCAGTTCTACCACTTTCGGGCAGTGTGAGGTTCTGCTGCGCTGTCATGCAGCGCCACCTAGTGGCTTTTAGGAATCCTTGCTGGGAGAATTCTTTTCATCCAGTCTAGTGCCTGGGATACTCTCAAGGTGAATAATCTGTGATTCCTTTTATGGGCGGAATCCGAATGGTGTTCCCTGTGAGCCTCCTCAAATATATCCTCATCTGGTGAAAAAATCCATTTCCTGCATAGATTGTGGTTTTTATGGTCTGGCTTGACAGCTCAGCTGCTCCCAGACAATTATGTGAGCATCACTAAGGAGATGCTTTGTCTCCACTCACAGGTTGGGAGCCAGGAGTGCATGTTTTGATTGAGCAGAAGTTGTGTGCTTCCACAAAAAGTGTCAAACACCACTGTGATCATTTTGTTTATTTATCCATTTGCCTGAGGTTGAACTTTCAGGGCCACTCATATGACATTGTAATGCGATTAAAGTGTCTTAGATAACTAGAAAATGTATGTTTTTTTTCTCTGGCAGCAGCACAGATGCGAGGAGGGCTGTCATTAACCTACATTGATTTTTAGGTCCGGCTTGAGCGTGCATTCTTAAGATAAACCTATTGGTATTGTTAATGCTTGTTTATCTTCATAACTCTGAGTCGCATCTGTTTTCACCCAATGTGCCAAGATGATCTTTTCTCTGTGAACTAAAGTCTTCAGTATGAATAACAAGGAGGCGTTCCTAAAAGTAGAGATTAAAATCCTGTGAATTAACGTGTCTCAGGAGGCATAACATACCCTGGGGGTTCGTTGATAATAGCAAACTTTTCTACTGAAGGCATAATTTGAATAACATGCTCATTGTACAACATGTTGTTGGGGATCCTCCAAGACCACACCCTTACCTCTACACAGTCTCTGACTCAGGTGAAGACTTTTTCAGTGATTATGTACCTCCATGGGATATCATTCTATCCACTTGTACTCTCAGTTGACTTGACAATACTGTCTTTGTTGTGCCCTGGAACTCTTCTCACACACCTCCAAATGCAGCGGTGGAAAAAAAGAATCTAAAATGGAAGCCATGTCCTGGGCAATGTGTGCCTATGTTTAATGCCAGTGAGCCATAATAAGTCCACCCATGTTGCTCAAATGGTAAAAAAAAACAACAACCTAGAAACACTTAATGGACTCACCCACTAGTTGGCGGGACTATGCACAGCACGAGTCCAGAAAAGTTTCAAGCAACAAAAGCATACTTACAGACAAGTAACCATTATATTATAACCCCTTTTATTCATTTATTTATTTTTGTAGTTTTTCTGTAGCAAAGACTCCAAAGTATCCGAGCGCTTTCCAAAACAACAAAATAAATAAAGGACTTTGGTAGTGATAGGGATTATATACGGTATAATCTGGAGAGGCAACAACCTCAGTGCGAGGGATTTATGTACACTTACACAAGTGTAGTGTTGGAATCTTTGGAGCAAGCAAAGTTAAATAGGTGTCTGCAAGCCAGGCTGTGCTTCTAATTAGAGAATATTGGGGATGATAAAACTATACATAGAGAGACAGCTTCTTCAAATGATGAAGAGGCCTATAGGCAGGCGGATCTGTCCCACTTAGATCATGCTTGAGGAAAGCTAGTCTATTTTGAGGGGTATGGGATTATCATTTCAAAACAATCCTATATTGACGTGAGAGATGAGCTATAGGGGGAACCTAATGGGGGCCTGCTATTTGGAATTGTTAAAGTAGATTTTCCTCCTTCGCCTTGAAGACCTCATGTTAAGGGTTGGATCTGATTGGTGGGAGAATGGAGTTTCACAACCTTATTGCATTTGCAGGGAATACTTTTTTGAGGGTGATTTTCCTCTGGCAAGAGGGGGGACTTCAATTAATAGGGTGCTTCGGAGAAAAGGTAAGATTAAATAAGGCGAGTAAAAAGATCGACTTAATTGGTAATACAATGTGTGGTCCCTATAAAGAAGGCTGGGCTGCAAATGCCTCAACCCTCCTTGGTATTATCAATACTTGTGGCATTCCTTCATGCTCATAATTAAAGGCACAGTTCCCTCGTACTAGTCGTTTTCAGTCGGAGTCTTGGTATTCGTGTTGAAAGATGAAAGCTAGTTGTTTATTTCTTCTAAACAGAATCACAGGATATCACCGTGGCTCTTTAAAAAGGTTTTATTACCACTGAATGAGGCTGTTAACATCATCTGAAGTAATTCTGAGAGACACCATTATCTCCAGAGGACAAGAGCAGTAGTGCTTTGAAGCAGGAAGGAATTGCACAGTTTTAACAGGGAATCCCATTCTTTTCCTTTTGTAAAGCTAAATGTGGTTAGAATAGACTTATTTTGATTGAGTCGAACATCCTCCCTCGTGTGCCCCTAATGGGAGGTCATTCAAGAATTTAGGATCATGGAAAGTAGATGATACTTGGGTGGTAGTATCCAGCTAAGTAGTGCACATGTGTTAAATATATACTCTGCTGTCAGCCAAAATTTATAAAGCAACAGAATAGTGCATTAGGCATCTGGTTTCATCTTCTGATGGCCATGTTAGCAGGCATAGCAATTAACTCACGTCTCTTGGGGGTGTTCTCTTGATGATGGTACCAGAGGCATAGTTCAGAGGATTGTACCCATGGGTGACAATTTCTGAGTCCTTGCTTTTGATTGGGACCAGCATTTTTCCTATTTAGGTCTGACCTTCTTCCCAAATGTGGCTGTGTAAAATCCTACCCATTCACACTACTTAGTAGGAAACTGGGATTTCGAGTCAGGACCTTATTGCCCCTTTAACATGTTATCTTTGGCTGTTAAAGAGTGATATTTCAAGTTGTTCTCAAATTAGGTCAATCGTCATAATTAATGAGACACTAAGCTAATACTTAAGGTGTGGAGGGGGCGTACCTTTCAGTCCATATTGGTCTAGAAATGGGGTGCTCGGAGTCTCCGCAAATTCGTGTGGATGAGGGAAAACACATGCTCAGTGACCGGTGTTAATCTTTGATGGTCCAGCTGCATGTATGATCATCAGTTAAGCCAGCTATTGTGACTCAATCCGGGACATCTAGCTGCAGATTCTTATCTTCCTAGTGCAGGGTCATCTGCTTGAGTTGTCATCCATCCACAGCCAGAAGGCTGAACCTTGCTTTTGCTTTCCAAAGCCAGGTACTTCTCCCCTCCTACTCATGGTTCTGGTCAGATGTATTTAAAGGTGAAGTGTTTTTTTCTCACCATTACAAGAAACAAGTCATGCTGCTCCATTCAGTGACTACTTTTAGGAAGCCATCACCCACCTATGTGTTTTGTGTTCAGAATCTGTAACTCTGGCCAACTGTATAAGGCACATTGTACTGGTTGGTTTTCACCACAAAGGAGGGTGGGGACAAGCACTAACTGGTCAAAGGTATAGGTATTACAATGTTGATGTCCAAGTAGAATCTCTGCAAATTCTTAACAGTTCCCTGTGCAGGACAAAGGGGAATCCCACACATAGCCTAATAGACGTGTATCGAAAGCGTGATGGGATAAATGTTCCAAGCAGAAGTAAGCTTATCTCTTGGTAAATCTACAGGTAGAGTTGCCAAGCAACAAAACATTTTTTTCATCCAGATCCCTCTATCTCTCACACACACTTTTCCTCCACACATGTGCACATCATTACATGGTTACTGACTTGAAGCCTGATGTCATGTTTTTCCTAGGGTTGTTAAGGAATGTTTTTGTTTAACTGCATTTTCCTCAGCGAGTTTACCCTTGGTATTGGTTGATAAGCCAGGAACATGCTAACAGAAATATGTATGTTGTGCTTGACTGACCATCTGCAGTGATGAATCTGTTGTAAAGGATCACTCTGCAACTGTAACTTGAAGTTCCTTTATTATAGTTTAGGAGCGCTGGTAAACATGTCCATAACGTCCTGTGCTCACCAACCAACCGCCCAGCTTACAGTTATACCTTGAACATACACATTCTACAATGACATAGGATACATTCAGGGACATCATACTTGGAGACATTCCACGTTACTAAGAACATAACTCATCCCCCTTCTTCCCGAAAAGAAATGTAAAATATATATATAAAAAACATAAAACAACTATAATTATACCACAAAACAATAGCAAAGTACTGTTTCCATAACTAATGTCAAACGTGCAAAGATAACTCTCAGCGAGGAAGGCTCTATTTGTTATTAACAATGTAATCCTTTAACCAACCTGGGGCCATCCATTTCCTTACAGAATGTTGAAAAATAGAATCATCACTAACCCTAGAACTGGTACCAACTTGGTCTTGGGCATCCACACTGACACTCTCTTTAGTTGTATTTAAGGAATTATCCTGAACAGTTCCTTCAGTACTCACTCTTCCATAGTGGCTTGATTGTTTTGTTCTCCCATATTTCCGCTCTGGTCTTCCTTTCCTATTTCCTCCAGTAATCAGTCACACCCAGTTTGGCTGACACGACCAGCATTCCTGCTCTTCGCAATTCTGTTTAACTTCCACACTTTCCCACTCTTCAATCTCACAGCATTTAGTAAAATTTCCACTACTTCTTCAGGTTCAAAATGTTGACTCTCTCCCTTGGGAACAAAACCTGGTTTCCTGACCTGCACCCAATCGCCCACGTTCACTTCAGGAGCTTTAACTCCATATTTTACATCATAATATTCCTTACTTTAACTGTGCACAGCTTCTATACGATTCCGCACTTCATCCAAAGACCATGACTCCATTCTCATAGGGAACAACCAACCAGGAGTATACTTAGATCTCGGTTTCCTACCTCTCATTATTATGAAAGGGAGTAACCCTGTGGCATTATTGCACGTGACCCGGTAAGCCCAAACAGTTTTACCTATTTGCATGATCCAATCCTGATTGCTTTTCATTGCTAAGTGAATGGTGCCTTTCAGAACGTGGTTGAACCTTTCCACCATTCCATTACCACTCGGGTTATATAGAGAAGTGGTCTTGTGTTTAATTCCCAGTTCCTAAAATATGCCTTGGCCTTATAAGATAAAAAGTGCACCCCATTATCGCTGACAATAGATGCTGGAATGCCTTCAGAAGTAAAAACTTCATCTAAAAACTCCAAAACTAAATCAGTATCTGCATTACCAACCACCTTGACCACAGGCCACCTTGAGAACAAATCAATTAAGACAATTGAATACTGATGTGAATCCCCAATAGGTCCCATAATATCTATGGCCACCATTTCCAAAGGGTCCTTTGGTAAAAATCCTTCACTCATAGGGGGGCGAAATGTCTGCAAGGATTTGTCAGCAGTGGCACACGCACAACAGTCACGCACCACTCTTTCAACATAAAAGTCCATCCTGGGCCACCAAAACAATCTCTTGATTACAGATTTAGTTCTGACAATGCCTGAATGACCTTCGTGGTACAACTCCCCAATCATGCTGCGTAAACCTTCAGGAGGGACGGTTCTTTCTCCTCTAGTTAAAGTACCATCCTCTACTGCCAACTCAAATCTTACCTCCTAATGACCTTATCCGCCTCTTATACACCAATCCTGTTGCTCGACTCCCTATAAACGGCGGATTTACGGATAAAGTCGAGCTTTCGCGGGGAACCAGACAGGGCTGTCCTTTGTCGCCACTGCTGCTCATTATCGCGATGGGCGCCCTGGTTCGTCACCTGCAGGAGGGTCACTTGCAATGCCTGCTCCTTATTGGCTTCACGATATGTAGATGACGTCGTACTATTCGTTCGGGACCCTGAAACTAATCTCCCTCCCCTTCTCCGTGCGGTTTGGGGTCTTTTCTGGGCTTATCAATTGGGTCAAATCTGAAATATTCCTGCTAACGGATGCCACAGCCCCTTTCACTCTTCACTTCCCTCTGTGCTGGTGCCCCCCCAACCCCCCACCACCCCCCAATATCTTGGTGTTTTTTTGCAACACACTGCAGCGGAGGTGATTCGGCTTAACAATGGACCTGCTATTGACCGTTTATCAACTCAAATTGATAGATGTATCACCCTCCCTCTGTCTATTGCTGGAAGAATTGGCATCATTAAAATGGTGGTTCTCCCTCGCTTTCTTTCTTTTTTTCTTAACATTCCCATCTGACTCGCCTCTAAATGTTTTTGACACACTGCGGGGTATGCTTACCAGTCTGATTTGGGCTGGCGGACAGCCATGCATCAGTTGGCCTACATTGACAATACCATATCAGCGGGGTAGGTTCGGTATCCCGGATTTGTATTTGTATTATCTGGTTGTGCAGTCACATTTTGGGTACTACTGGTACCATCCGGATGCCAGACTGCAATATCTAAAGCCGGAGTGGACCCAGGTTCGGCCTCACTCTCTCTCAACTATTATACCTCATGGTCTACCTAGATCGCCTTCTGAAACACAGACTCTCCAGACAACATACTGGGTCTGGACAAAACTATGCTGATATCTGAGTACTGATCTCTTTTATTCCCCACACATACCGCTCCCGAACAACTCGTGGCTTTCCCTGACTATGGAGACCCTGACCAAAAGAACCCTAACTCGGTGCGTGTTACACACTCTTGGACAACTTTTCTATAACGCCCAATTGCGACCCGTTTCAGACCTTGTGGGGAGACATGCTGTGTCTATGTACAAGTTTCTACTGCATAGGACACGCGCCTCTGTGGCGTCCGCACTTCGGGCGTCTGCTGCAGAGCCGACAGATTTCCTCCCGCTTTCACATGTTATCACATCTACTTCTAGCATCCATCTATCTGGTCTCCTGACTGTACCGTTTGGCTCTTACAGTTAGACCACAGGTGGGCATGGGGGCACGCGCGGCTTGGGAAAATGATCTGGGACACCCCATGCCTCACAAAACCTGGGCCTACTGCTGCGAACAAACCCGGTTTATCTCTTGCAATCATCACCATAAGATTTTGTACTTTAAATACATACATAGAGCGTACATTGCACCTAAAACATTAGCGAAGATGGACCCCACTAAATTCCACAGCTGCCCTCGATGTGCGGTGGAGTCTGCAGACTTCTCTCATCTGGCGTAGAATGGTGCACCAATATTAGCATATTGAGGTGAAGTTTTTCGCTACCTTGCTCTGATGATTGGCTCTGAACTGACCCCCCTCCCCATTAATGGCTTTACTGTGCTAAGTGAAACCGCTAAAATGTGATCATCGCTTTTCTGCTATTGCCTTACTTCTTGCTAAACTGCATGTCTCTAAGCACTGGAGTAGCCCCGCGCCTCCAACAGTTAAGGCCTGGATGAGGGATTTAATACACTGCAACACCACTAGCGACATTTACGCTTCCTTGCAACCACTCGCCTCCAGGCCCAAAAACATTTGGCAGCTGCTCCACTCTTACCTGCTCCTGCACCCAGAGGAGACGGAATGAGTATAAATCTGTATGTAACATAGTGGTGCCCTGTATGCACGCAGAACGAGGATGTTGCCCCCTCTGGACTATAATTGAACAGTGCCTGTATTAATAACGCTCTAAACCGCATTGTAAATGATGTTGTTTGTTCCTATTGCTGCCTTGTGTTGGCAAACGACATATCCCTGTGTGTTCACGTCTTTTTAATTTGTTCTTTTGTATTTCTTCTTTTCTGTATTATGGAAAATGCAATAAACAAAAGTAAAAAAAAAAAAAAAAAATCTTACCTCCCAAAAGGGTTTAATAGAGGAACTCAAAGAATCCTTCCTTGGCCACCCATCCAACATGTGCGATAGCACTTCTTGACGTATTAGATCTTTTGCATACTCTGCTGCCCATTCACTCTTATCAATGGCGGAAAATCCTTGGTCATGAATTAGAGCCATTTGGAATCCATTCCATTCCTCATCCTCACACTTATCTAACATGATCGGCATCCTAGACAAGAAAATCATCTACCACATTATCCTCACCCAGCATTTTATACACAAAATTCTGCGTCCGCATTGATATTCTTGCAAGTCGTGCAGATGCTGTGGTAGCACCTTCTGTTAGAAATTTGTCTAACGTCTTATGGTCAGAATGGAGTGTGCAAACCTTCCCCCAGATAAAGTATTTGAAATGTTCCAAAGCCTATGCACATGACAAGGCTTCTCTTTCAATGATTGGGTATTTTTCTTCGCAGGGAGATAGAGATCTAGAAGCATAAGCAACTATATTTTCTTTACTCATACTATCCAATTGGGAGAGTACTGCCCCAAATCCCTTGTTACTAGCATCCGTTGTAATGATGCTGTCTAAAGAAGGGTCAAAACTATGTAGGGCTGTAGCATTAGCAATTGCCAATTTAATGGCCTTAAAATCCGTTTCACAATCTGGAGACCAACTGAAGACACTGCTTTTTTTTTTAGCAACTGACGGATATTAAACGTCTTTTCAGCAAAGTTGGGAACATATTTAGAGCACAATTTTGCCATCCCTAGGAATGACCTGACATCCTCCTTACTGCTCAGTGTAGGGGCCGAAGCTAACCCAAATGGCATCTGCTTAAATTGAAAGCAGCCAAATGGAGTGATGAACGAAGTGAGCTTCATTGACTCTGGTGACAATGAGATCTGGTGATAAGCGGCCGAAAGGTCTATTGTTGAAAACCACTTAGCCTTCTTTAAACATGTTACCATTTCGTTGATTTTTGGCATGGGAAATCTGTCTATCACTATGTTGTTATTCAAATGCCTTAAATCCTCACCCAGCCTGATCTTGCTGTTGCTACATCTGGCTACAACCATGGGAGAAACCCACTCTGATGCTTCAATGGGTTCTATTTTGTGTGCAGCTACTACCAGTTTGTCTAATTCTTTCGAGACTTGGTCTATTACAAGTATAGGAATGTTGCGACATTTGTGCACTCTCGTTATAGCATTCTCCTTCAACATTATTTTATGTTCAAAACCTTGGACATTGCCTAAAACTTTACTAAATACTTGGGGACAGAACGCTAAGGCAATTTCCCAAACAGTGACACATTCATCCACCACCAAACTTGTTCCTTACTATTGGGATCTAAGATAATGTGCAGTAGTTTCTGGGCAAACCATCCCAGAACAGGTGGACCAGTCTTGGCACCGTACAGTTTGCCCCTACATTCCCGTCCTTTGAAGTTGAAGGTGAACCAGCGGTAACCCAATAAATCAATAGTTTCTCCACCATAACCTTCTGGATGTATGTCTGGCTCTACTAATTATCTACCCACCTTTTGTGCGAAGGAAGATTCCCATAATTCTTCATTTATGATAGTGTACAGGGAACCAGAATCTACACACATTTTTATGTTCACCCCACCAATTTCCATCCAACACTCCAGTTTGTTCTTACACATATTATCATTAATGTTAAGTACCAAATTATTACATACATTCATCACCAAACTGCCTGTGCCAGTACTATCATCCCTGCTATCTTCATCTACAACACCTTCCCTACCATTATCTTATGCACGGTTTACAAGTCTGACATTGTTTCTCTTCTTCCTGCACACTTTTGCAAAATGGCCCCTAATGCCACAATTACTACATTTTTGTTTGGCAGCTGGACAATTCTTGCTATAGGCTAGATGCTCTGTGCTACCACATCTGTAACATTTAGACTGATTTATTATCTGCAAAACTGCTAATTCTGCTAACAATTATATTGACAAAATGGTCTTGCTTAAGAACACTAGCACATCTGCTAGAAATCTCCGTCTTACGAACAATAGCCAGAATGTCTTCCAATGGTGCGTCTCCATTAATCCAAAGCCTTTCCTGTATAGCTGGGTTATAGGCATGCATGACCACCTGATCTCTGATCAGTTCGTCCTGCAAAGTACCAAATGTACAATCTAATGCCAATTTTTTAAGATCAGGCACATACTGGTCCACAATTTATGATTTGCATTGTTTCCTCTGAAAAAACGTACATTTTGTTATACCTATACAAACCTGAAGCGCAAAATAAGAAGATGCAATAAGGCTAAAGCATAAACATTTAGATCCCCAGGTATAACAGTTTGTCGTTTCTTGTAACACCTTTAACCAAACAGGTCCTAAGAAGTGTAACAGTAACATTTTCTTTTGCGCAGGAGCCATTTTGCCAGCTTCGTCCACAGCTTCAATGTAATTTGTAAAATAAGCGTTCCATTCTAACCATTTAGGGGAAGGTTCTGAACCAGAAGCCCAAAATGCTTGGGGTGGGTTGATGTTATAGCTTTGGTTGCTCATGGTGAGTGGACTTGTCCAGTGACTTACTTTACCTGAGGACTAGTTCACTGTCCTGAACTTCACCACAGCCTGAGTAAAACGATGAATTGTAGGTAATTATAAATAACTGCCAAATTATTGCCCCAGATATAACCCACAACAAATAAATTACCGTGTTGGAATGTCTGTCAGTAATTTGGTATATAATTTGGACTCCTTGTAGAAGGCTTGAATCCAAATGAATCCACTTTCTGATGCTGCTTCCTTCCTTTTATTTTTCCGAAAGGAAATCAAAATGGCCGCTCCTGGAATGGAGGATCTCGCGTAACGGGATCCCCGTGACGATGCAATGCAATTTCCCACCTCGCGTTGTCTGGATGTCCTTGTGAGGCTGTGCATGCAAGTCTCTGAGTCAGCCTACCTTGTGCTGCCTGCACGCCCACGTGACGCTCGGCGTGCAGTGCTCTCAAGCCGTAGGAACGGCCACCCACGCGCAGCGTGAATGCCCTGCTGGGGATCACGATACAGCCGATAACTCCCAACACTCAGCACTTACGAGGTACCGTTGATTTAATCCAGTAGAGGCAATCCTTATAGTATGCGCTAGTATGGAGAAATTGTTCCCAAAAGGATCCACAGAACACACTTAATCCAAAGGTGGCACCAGAATCACTTTATAAAATTACCAATAAATGACCTTTCACGTAGGTTCGAATCCATCCGCTCCTCAACTCCTCATCGCCAGTGTTGTAAAGGAACACTCTGCAACTGTAACTTGAAGTTCCTTTATACTAGTTGAGGAGCGCTGGTAAACACGTCCATAACTCCCTGTGGTCACCAACCAACCGCCTAGCTTACAGTTGTACCTTGAACATACACATTCTTCAGTGCCATAGGATACATTCAGGAACATCATACTTAGAGACATTCCACGTTACTAAGCAACAAGAACATAAAACAATCCCCTAGGAGTAGCCTTACTTAAACCACAATCTTCTTTTCAGGGATGCCAGTCTGCACTGTCATCACTGCATTTATTTAAAAACCCATAAAAGGTCAAGTCAGTTGGGTAATGTGTTAGCCAGACATCTTCAGTGAGGATTTCACTTCCTGACATTAGTGGTTCCAAGCTGGAAAAAAAAGTTGTAAAAAGTAGCTGTAGTTTTATATATGTAATGTTTTGCCAGCAAGGGACAGTTCTGACAATATTTGGTTACCAGTTTTACGTCCTGCTGATATTAACCCCTAGAACAGAGGTTCCCAAGCTGTGCGCTGTCAAAACTAGCCAGAGGTGCTGTATACCTATTGAAAGAGAAATCATCCCTCTTCAAAATGGCCACCTTCATGGCCGCTGCTACAACAGCCATTTCACTTGCGTAAAAAATGGGATGAACTAGTTTCTTTTGACTTTCCATAACATGGCTGGCCCTGTGACGTAACTTTGTATTTGGTGAAACTGTCTTGTAGTTTCAGTAATGCATTGTGTCTTGCCCAGGCCCCTCCCATTTCAGTTTCCATATGTTCTTCCAGACCCCTAGTCTGTCGGGTTTAGCATTGCCCTCCTGCTTTGATGCGGCTGTCTGTGATTTTTTTCCCCCCCGGCGCACACGAGTCTTTAGCACGCCTTAGTCCGGGCACGCACCCTGATATCCCCCCCAGCCGTCTGCTGAGGTATGGTTTGGTGTGAAGCCTGTGGGGCGCCATGAAGTAGGAATATCCCAATGTGCCAGCCTTTCTGTGCAAGCTATGGATGCTAGCGGATGATCCAGACAATAAAGATCTGTTCCTCCTTACACAACTTCTATTTAAAATCAGCTACGTTTATTTAAGTGTTATATTTCTATTTAACATGTACAACAATGGGCACTCTGCATAGACAACAATCTGGCATTTTTACATAATAAGCAGACCAAGTGAAGATTTCAGATTAACAGCTACATTAGTTGTACAGTTTTCACCAGTTCTGAGTAAAAGAGCCAAAATAGATCATTTAAAAATAGCATTAAACATGGCAGAGATAAGTTAAAATATTACAGGATGGGCAAAGGTTAAAGAATCATTGGGTATACTAGAAGAAGGTTGTGCTGCATCTTTAGCCTAGCTGGAATTAGAAAACATTTCGTTTTAGATTTGCTACAGACTAGTAATGCAGATTGAAGGAGGTGTTTATAGGATATTGAGATTGTGATTCCTCCTGTTCCTGGATTAGAGTTGTATTGTACTGAGTTTATAAGATTCTGTTATGAATTACCCACTAAATGGTAGATTAGACCATATGATGTCTCCTGTCCTAATGACTTGAAGCAAAGAAAAGCATACTAACTCAGCATTGGCTACCAAGGATTCAAGCACTATGTTCACTTTCAAAGGAAAGCTGTATTACTAACGTATCCACCAGTGTGCCTTCTACAGGACTTGGTTTACCACAAGCATGTTTTAATGTTACAGTGCCTGCTGCAGAGTTGTTCCCTGCTAGTAACATATTATCAGGAAAGTATACCATTAAGGTAGCTCAGAGGCTTAGATTGGTTTAGAGCTCTTAGAATAATTTGCAGAATATATGTCTGAATCCTCAGAAGGTCAATCACCATTCTGCAGTTCTAAGATTGGCAGAATCGGTACATTCCACAAGTTAATACCAATAGGACTGGGTGCCTCCGGAAAATGTAGCACGCCCTCTCCCCTCGCTCTAATTAACAGAAAGAAAAATGTGTTTTCTCTTGCAACAAATAGAGGCAATCATTAAAACAAATAATTTTTTTTTTCCATATGCAGACCCCAGTGCAGAACAGTATTGTTTGACTTAACCAATTAAAGTTTTTTATTAAACAACTGTTATATTTTTATTTTGTTACATCTATGATTATAATACCTTCAACGGCTTCAGGCCTGGCTTACATCCCCTCACCCGCCAAAAAAAAGTAACATAATTGTGAGTCCGGGCCAAAAAAGTTTGGGAACCACTGCCCTAGAAGATGCCCTCATTTGCTAATGAAAATAAACTCTTGGGGGAAAAAAACCCCAATTTTCCTCACATATTATTATGGGAACCATGATACTCGTTAGTAATTTGAGCAATATTATTCTTTAAATATGAGCGATTTCATCAATTATGTAATTTAGCATGACATGAGTGATGTAATTTGTGAGGTCCTCAGGAGTGCACACTGGGGGCGCAAGTACTATTTATTTTACTAAACTAGAACTGGCATCTTTCAACTGTTTTGGGGCTTTTTAATGTTCTTGTCACATTTCAGCAGCTATAATGTTCCTTTAACCTTTGGCTTTGGGCAGTTAGAGTTTGCCACTGCTCCTGCACCCAATCCTGTGTTTGCACCCAACCACCGCTTGACACAATGTTTGTCTACAGAAATGTTAGTGGCGTAGCCTCCGTGAGGGCGCTATGGCACCTGATGGACCTCATCGCAGCGTTCCAACAAATTAAGGGTATCTTAGAGACTTGAGAGGGGGAGCTGGGGACCCTCCTTCATAGCATGTGAAACAGTCAATGGTGCTCTATCCAGGGAAGCCCTAACTTTAATATGGGGTCCAGTCTATCACGGTGCAGCTAATCATTAATTCGGATCATCTGTGCTTCCCAGTATTAGAGTTGTATATCTGCCCAGCCCAGCTTCATATGAAGAACGACGGCACTTCATGAACAAGGCCCGTGGGCCTGCCCTGCCCACAAGAAACCAGAAATCTCTGACTGCAACTGCATGTGGGTCATTTTGGAATGTATCCAGCAGGCGGGACGAGAAGAACCATTTTAAAAAGTGCTCCCCGACCCATCAAAGAGGGGTAGATTCGCCCATGACCGGAACATATGCTTCATATCCCCCACCAGGGTGCCAATATTAAGTTCCCAAAGAAATTATTTTTATCCACAAGTATCTATTTTTCGCTTTCTAAATGTCTCTTTCTACCTGCAGCTGTGGGATAGTCAGGGTTGAGGGACTGTTTCCTATAATAGGAAAATGTTGATTTCATCCAATTCGCTTGCAGGCCCAAAGCGTCACCATAAATTTTAAAGATTTCCTTCACTCTTGGCAGCGAGATGTCTGGCTCTTGTATATAGAGCAACATGTCTGTGTATAATGATATTCCATCCTCATGGCTTGGCCCCATTCATTCCCCTGAGCTGGGCATCCATGCAGATCTGTTCCACTAAGGGTTCTATTATAAGAACAAATAAGGGTGAGAGAGGGCACTATTGTCCCGTGCCCCTCATTTGGTAAAGGGGCTGACAATGTACCATTAACCCTCACCTATGCCCACGGCTGTCTATAAAGGGTAGCAGCAAATCGTGTAAAGCAGGGTCCAAAGTAAATTTTAGTTAGCACTTGATGCATAATGGGTCAGTGGACCTGTCAAAGGCTTTTTCCAGATCTAGAGATTGTAACACTGTCAAACCCTGCAGCTACTGCGCTCTATCAAGGTTAATTTGCAGACGCTTAAGACAGTGGTGGGTACTTCTGTGAGGCATAAATCCGTTTTGGCCCTTGTGGATCACAAATCGTTTAACTTTATGCAATCCAAGGACCAGGATTTTTGCCAGGAGCTAGGCCTTAGTGTTAATGAAAAAGAGATTAACCAGTAGGAGGTGCAGCATTCTGGGGATTTAATTGGAACCACTATTCTCCCCTCTCACATCATAGGGTAGCCGTGAGTACTCGTATACATCATTGAACAAAGCAGATAGGTGGGGTGTCATTAAGGAGTTGCATTTTTTTTAAAACTCAGCTGGTAGGCCATTGAAGCCCAGGGTCTTCTCTAATGCCATGGTTGCAATGGCCTCCCACATTTCCTCCTCCTTAATCGGGAGGTCAGGCTCCGCCTTGTCAACCTTGGTCAGTTTGCACATAGGGAGGCCCCTAATGATGGGATTATGACCCTCTTCTCGAAGGGGTCGTCTATATCTGTATAGTTCTTTATACTAAGCGTCAAATATCTCTGCTATCTCGAGAGGGTAGCATGTAACTTGCCTTCTGTATCCTGAACAGATGAGAAAATCCTCGAACCTTAATCCCTATCCCCAGCAATGTAGTTCATGCGTAGGCCGCGGATTACAGTCTTAAAAGCTTCCCAGACAGTTGTGGCTGAGGAAATGGAATGCATGTTTAGCTGGAAGTATGCAACAACCCCCTTCCCGCAGATGTTCTACGGTTTCTTCGTCCAGCAACCACTAGACATTTAATTGGCAAATCCCCAGTCTGCTTTGTTGTGCATGTTGTATGTTTATCC
The DNA here is from genome assembly GCA_963921515.1 of Calotriton arnoldi. NCBI lineage: Eukaryota > Metazoa > Chordata > Amphibia > Caudata > Salamandridae > Calotriton > Calotriton arnoldi. Next base: position 2,862,804 of record CAWUFW010000724.1, read on the forward strand.
GTATAGGAGAGTGGTCTAATAAGGCCCCAGGGGAGAATGAACGCTGCCATCCTCGATTGACGCTCCACTGCTGGTACAAGTAAGTAGTCAATTCTGGAATGTGTATTGTGTACTGGGGAGTGATAAGTAAATTATCTAGTGGTCATTTGGTGGATGCTCCAAGTGTCAGTTAAACCCATTGGAGATATCTTGCATGACTAAGTCCACCCACTGGTGTCGTAAGATGGGTCTGCTTCTGTGTTGAGGTCTCCACCCATTATAGTCGTCCCAGTTGTGGTGTTGGTCAGGTCATGGGTTGATTCAGGGCGGATAGTGTAGCCTTAAGCGGGGGGGGGAGGGGTTGTGAATACACACTCCCAATTGTTCATGGGTTTCCTTCCAGGCGTCCCACAACCATAACGTATCTCCTATGGTCATCTGTGAAGACCTGCTGCACCGATAGCGGAAATGTCTTACACCACATAATTGCCACCCCTCTTGTTCCTTTAGTGATGTACCTAGGCGTATCCATGTCAGTCCAGGAGCCCACGTGTGCCCAATAAGTGGGTCTCCTGCAAGAGGAGACCATCTGGATTGTAGTGCTTTGCATACAACATAACCGCCCCACGTTTCATTTTATTATTTACTCCATTCACATTCCAAGACGTTATGCGAAATTCCTCCCTATGTCCATCCAATGAATTTTTAGCTATTTCGGGCATCGTACATTTGGTGACTTCCCATTTCTGCTGTCAAGTGAACAAATTAACCAAAACTAAACCCAGCCACAGTACAACAAAACCATAACCCTCTTTCTCCTCATGTCCCCCCACCATATACTTTGACCCATGAAGCATCTGTCACCTATATGTAGACACACCATTCTTTTGAATGAAGAAAGAAAAAATCAAAACAGAAACACTGTGAACTCCAAGGGGACAAGAAGTGAGTCACCTCGGTAGGGTACCCTGTGATAGCTCTGACTGCCCTTACACATTTGTAGGCACTGTAGAGTCAGAACCAAAATTACTTTCAGTGCATGGTAGAAGGAGTGGAGTTGAATCCTACCCAAGTCAGCACCGATGGAATCCAGGATTCTGCCCACCTCAGGAGAGACTAGCCACTACCATAAATTCTACTACAAAAAACAACTCTGTTCTTCACTTACTGCAATAGTCTCTGTAGGAAGTACTTTGTTTTACAGCTTTGAATCCATAAAAACGGAATGTTAATGCTCTAGACGCTCATTAGAATACAGTGGTGAAGGTGCAGTAGAGCAATGTGGAATCAACTCACTGGCTGTTGCTGGTGTTGTAAGTACATGTTTCTCCCAACATACCAGACGTATTTTCTAACATTGATCCATCAGATATTTGAGAATTTATAGAACATATGCCCTCGTTTTATCTTTCTAGATCACTAGCCTTAATTTCCATGACAAAAAGAAACCCCTCATTTGGTTCATTTGCTGCAGCATACTTTGGGGGAAATGCTTTCAGTTTTACTGCTTTGATTCCGTAAATACGGAATGTTAGTACTCTAGTTTGTTAGAATGCTGTTGTCAAGCTGCAGTAGAACACTGGGGAATCAACTGACAGGCTGCTGTTAGATGTACATGCTTTACTCAGAATATCAGATTTTATTCTCAAATGGCTGAGGAAGAAAGTGTGAACTTATAGAAAATGTGCTGTCATTTAAACTTCTGGAGCACCGTCCATAACGTCTGAGAAAATCATGAGAGAAGACTGTTTTCTCCCAAACATGGCTCTTAAAATTCCAACAGAGGATCACCATTTTTCACTGGGTAAAATCACCTTAGAACACACCATAGTTTCTAAAATTAGTATAGTATCACCTACAAACGATTTACTTTGTAATTAAAATCTGTTATCGCCCTTCATACATGATCTTTTTTGTGTGCCTCCAAACCTGCAGTGCATTTAAAATGTTTTAATGGGGACCATGTCTTCGAGTCTTGTGATGGCATCCACAAAATGTTGTCCATGTTATGGCCAGCCAATAAAGCTGTATATACCCCCCCTCCAACATGTCCCTGGCAGTCATGGTGTGCTCTCCCTGCCCCTTCAGGATGCAGGGACCAATCTCTCCAATCCTGTAATGGCTGTCACAACATATAGTTCATGTCGTGGCCAGCCTGTCAGGATTATCCATTCATTTTTAAATTGATCAGTTGGAGCAAATATGGACACTAGTGGTCCAGATATCACTAAGATGTTCTGTTGTTAAATGTCTTCATGCCCATCCATACACATTTTTAAATGCCAATTTCTCAAACTACTGAACGGATTTACACCAAATAACAAAAAAACACTGAGTAAAGTTCTAACTTTGCGCCAAACTTGATGTAATTCCATTCACCTCTTTTTCCTGTATCAAGAGTACTTTCCTATAGTAATTAAAATGGGAATCAACATATTGCTATCTCCACCCCCTTGTTTTCTTGGCACTCGCTTGACGGATCAGTGCAAACTTTCCATGAAGGACCCAAAGTGGATGAATCATTTATGGAAAGTTTCATTTGGATTCGTCAAGTCGCGCCAAAGTTATTAAGAAAACAAAAATGCCTATCCTATGGAAAGTCTGACTTAACTATAATTACTCTGGTGCTTCTGCTGCCAGAGTAATATGTAATCTATATATAAAACAAATAAATGAATATGGTTACACTATTTTTACGCACTTATCAGAAGGCCTCTGTCCTTGCAGTAAAGTTAAAGGGCTCACATCACCACTTCCAGGCTCTGCTACCAACCATGTTATATGTCCCCTTCATTCATTAGGCAAATTATTTTCTAGGATGTTGAAAAAAGAAGCACTTTAGGTCTTTCGTAACTAGACTTCAACTGTCAATTCTGCACCATAAATGTCCTACCTATGTCCTCTATGGATCAGAGACTCAAGTTCATATAAATACAAGCTGCATCAGTGCCAATAGGTCTGGCTTTAAAAGAATGTTGTATTGTAATGTGTCCTAGACGATGGATTAGAAAAAGGCATTCTCTGCCCCAGAGAATTTGAATATCTCATGAAACAACATCCGAGAATTCCCGTAATCTACTTTCTACCAAAAGTTCATAAAGACGCAAACAACCCTGCAGGACGACCCATCGTGTCTGGTTGTGAATCAGTCTTAAAACCGCTTTCTCAATACGTTGACATATTTTTTAAACCATTCCTACAAGAGGTTTCCTCATACTTGTGGGTTACAATGGACTTCATTAACAGAGTATAAGGCTATTATTTCGATCCTGTAGAACCAAGATTAGTGACATTGGATGTAGTCTCATTATACATGCAAATTCCACAGGATGAGGCCCTAGAAGCCATCGAATTTTACTTGGAGAGAAGACCACGACCACATCAAGTACCTACATATTTCATCTTAAGCCTGGCCTCGCTGACACTTAAAAAGAATTACTTCAAATTTGAGGAAGATTTTTTCTTACAAATCAAGGGGACAGTGATGGGATGTCCCTTCGCTCCAGAAATGACAGTGTTGTACATGGCAAAATATGAGGAAAAATACATCTACAACAATAATCCAGTCATTGACCATATAGCCCAGTGATATCATTATATTGACGACATTTGGTGCATTTGGAGCGGGAACGAAACAGATCTCATGGAGTTTCACACCTGGTTGAACAACAGAAGCCCGGACATCAAATTCAGTTTGACACATAGTACTACAAGTCTGACCTTCTTGGATGTTGAGGTCAGACCTTCTGATGCCGGATTAATTACCACTCTATACACCAAGACCACAGACAAAAACAATGCCTTACATTATAAAAGCTTTCATTCTAGGAATCTCAAAGATAATTTGCCGTACGGTAAATTTTTGCGAATAAGACGCAATTGCACCCACAAGGAAGACTACGAGGTACATGCCCATACGTCAATTGACAAATTAAAAGAGTCGGTTATCCTCACAAACTACTGAAGCATTCTGCGAAGAGGGCATACACCGAGGGAACATTTATTGACAAAAAAGCCAAAAACACCAACAAACCGTACGGAAAAGTACGGAGTCTGGTTTTGATCTTCCTCTATTTGCTTTAAAGAAGAACATCAGTATCTAACAAATAATTTGAGCCAGTGATGCACAACAAGGAAAACCGGACAATTTACTTTCTCTCATGAATCTGAAACCAGTTCAGGGTAATCATAAATGTGGAAATTGTACGGTTTGTAGTTCTACAATTAGGGATCTGTTTTTATTGATGGTGAAGTTCAATGGAGGCACAATGAGTTTACCAACTGTAAAACAAGGAACGTGGTGTACGCAATAATTTGCCCATGTCCCAAGATGTATATAGGCAACACAAACCAGGAAGTGAAACAAAGAATAGTTTAACATCGTTCCAGATTAAAAAATAAAATTACAGCGGCACCTATGGTCAGCCACTACAGTGAGATGGGCCATAATGAAAGGGATTTCAAGTGGACTGTCCTCAGTGCCATCAAGCCAAACCCCAGAGGCGTGGACTCAGAAACCTCACTGATAAGAAAAGAAGCCTATTTGATTATGAAATTCCACACGACATCAAGGGGATTCAATGAAATGACGGAGATTAACCACAAGACTCATTTTATAATGTCAAGCAATTCTTACCACATAGGACTATGGACATTATATGATAAACTTAACTACCACAGTTTAGACTGAATATTAAATATACATCATTTACATGTTTACACAGAAATTCAATAAACCACGAATTCCAGCATGCAACATAGCAAGTGGAGTTTGCGTTATCGGCGCTCGACACATCACGCCTTACCGACTAAGTATCATTTAACAACTGTCATCAAAGTAGCCCGGAGATCGTCACCAGATCACAAGACGAAGAGTAATGGAGACGAACAACGCTGAAAACTGAAGGCAAGTACCCATATGATCTTCGGCTGAAAATAACGTAATAGCGGTTACATGAATGGCAAAATTAATCGGAGAGCTCGCTACACAGTTTCTGTGCTAGATCACGTAATGGGAACCATGTAACGGAAGCTGCCATTTTGCAACACAGTTTCAATGGATCATTGTATCTTCACTCTGCAGGCGTGCTGGCACGGAAAAGATAACACACACTGTGTATAAAAGAAAAAGGCAAGCCAACCGAAGCCAGTTACGTTTTACAAGGCAAGTTGCCTCACACATATCATTTGGGGAGTGTTCATAATAGTCACGTGTATTTTCATCATTAAGACCAATTCTGACTTTAAAAGAGCACGGATAAAAAAACATGTTTTTTACTAAACATCACCCTTCGTAAGCTTTAAAGAAATAAAAGGAACATAGTGTGACTCATATTGGACTAATGTCTAATCCATGTTTCATTAAGAACAATGTACATCTATTCAATGTCCTAATCATTATTCTGATTCGTTAATGCTAGAACACATTACTCCTTTCTCGGGTAAATCTTCGAAAAATGTCCTATAGGAGACATAGATACCTGTGATCTGGCTTCAAGCTTTTCAAAATAAGAAGTTACCACTGCCACTTCAATTTGTACGAGGAGAAATCAAGGTACCTTACGACCAAAATTTAGTGTGGTATTAAAAGAGAGGGTAATATCTAAGTGCACAGTCCTAATTTATTGTTCCATAATACCTTTCACCGAACTGACCAAGTCCCGGTCCTGATGAGCACCCCTTTAACCCTCGAGGGTTTGAAATGCGTTGGCTTAGCCTCCGGGGGAAGAATACTTGCAACAAATCAATAACGTTTGGGAGATATGGCAATATGCCTATTCCTTCAGCATAAATATCTAGAGTTAGCGATCCCCAGTAGCCTACACTGGCAGGACATATTGTGTAACTAACAATAACGACTTTTCCGCCAGGTATGATCTTTGTTCAAATGAAGGACTGGTCTAAGGGGGCGTGACTAGCGGGCCAACATGGCGGACGCAACCAACTAGTGCTCCGCCAGTAATCCCTTCGTTATCCTGATTAACGCCTGACATCCGAGCCATCCATGCTTGGTATGTGCAAAACTGAATTGATAATGAGCTGCGGTCCCTGACGAGGCCTCGTGGAGATCGCAGAATCGCCTGCTGCCTGCGTTATTGCCGTGGACAGCTTTGCGGCCAACCTGGGAAAGAGCGCGACAGCCGATAAGCAGGGACAGCCATGGTGAGAGGTGGCGACTATCACCGCACCGGGACGAGCCCACAGTAACGTACGCAGTTAGTGCTGCCGGAGACGGTCTCCTACCTGTTGTGAGCAGCGTCTTCGACAGAGGCGCCGATTCGAGGGCTGTTGAGCGGCAGCGCTTTACCCCCGGAGCGGTCTGATGAAGGCGGTCCTGGCTGACTGACGCGTTGCATATCACTACTTTCGGCGGACGGAGGCGCAGCCTTATTGCAGTGGTGTATGTGCGAGCCTGCGAAAGGGAGAAGCCCCGCAGTGTAGAGGCAGGAGATCTATGATCCGTGGTGCTGGCCTGCGCTGCAGTGACGCCCGGAAAGAATTGCCAGCCACAGCGCGCATGGAAATCGAGGCCCAGGCGGAAGACGTTGCAGAGGTACGTGCCTGCCTGCTGCGGGGATCGCGCTGAGTGAAGGCGGGGGCCCGATCGCCGGTGCTGCGCCGCGCCTCCCGCTGGGGGGCCTAATCGGAGGAGGCTCGCCTGGATAGAGGCCATACCTGTGAATCAAAGGGGAGACCAGGGAACATCCACGCCCATTGTGCATACGGCCTTATTACCTGCTCGGCTCGCCCGGAGGCACAGTGAACACTCTGGAAATTCCTGAGACCAGACTGACAGGTGAAAGTCGCCGCCAGTAAAGGGAGAAACAGAGGCCCGGGGGAGATCTGGTTGAGCCTGACGGTGAGGGGAGCCCCCCCCCCTTTACTTATCAAGACACAATGGCGAGTGAGGGCATCCAGTCACTAATTGTGGCATTCTGGGGACTGTAGGGAACCCGGAAACTAGCGGGAGCCCCGCTTCCAGGCCTGGGGCCTCCGGGCCATAAGTGAGTGACACCTATCAAGCGTACTGTGAACGTCGGCGTGGCCCTTCCTCTGGGAGTGGGCAAGGTGCCCTTCACAGGACCCTCTATGCCCACCCAGACAACCTGGGAAGCCCCTGCAGAGACACTGGGGGTGGCAAATGACCTGCACTCCGTGATAGTGCGGGCGTGGTTGCCTTCAGGAAGCGGCGTGAGTGATACTGTCAAGAGGCTTGGAGATAGCCTGAGCTGCATATTCCTGGCCACTGAGTTTGTCAAGAAGATCCCGGCTATGTGAGGTGCTGTGCCCCTAGCACTGTAGAGACAGACACGGAGTAGAGGGGAGAAACACGAGGTTATCCATCAGCAAGAGCAGCCGCGAATAAAAGACACCTACCACCAGCGCACCGAGGTTCTTAGACCACACCGGGGTACGCCCCTATAGGCCCCCGCCCTGCACCTGGCGTGTCCCTGCAGTCGACTGACACCGCTCCCACGCTGAGGAGGCAAAGCAAAGGCCTGCAATAGACACACTGAGGATTCCCGGCTGCTGGGTCGGCTGTCAGGTGTGCGATAACCGAACCTGACTCTGCAACGTCACACGTGCTGGAGTGTAAGAGACGCCTGCTGGGAGCGAATGCCCACCGCGCAATAACTGGTAATGGGCCGCCTGCGCACCAGTACACAGGGCGCCATGCGTGCTGGCAACCTAGGGCCAACGCACACAGGAGAGGAAGCGGCTGGGGATGCGCCGAATACAACATTAGCAGCCAAGCTGGACTCCGTGTTGGCGGCGGTAGAAAAAATAGGCACCGCGCTAGACCAAACAAGATCGTCCCTTGAATCAAGGATTGACAAAGTCACCTCGGACTTTACCCTTCTGCGTGCGGACCATCATAAATTAGCAGAGAAAGTCCACTCGCAGGATCAATCGCTTATGGAGCTGAAACCCATCACTCAGTCACACTGCGGCCTTACAAGACATCCTTGACCGCATGCACGCACTGGAAGACAAAGTTGAGGACGCGGAAGGGCGCTCCTGCCGCAATAATGTCCGTGTAGTTGGCTTACCGGAAGGGGAGGAAGGGCGGAATCCAGAACTTTACGTGGAACGTTGGCTTCAAGACATACTGCCCCCGGGAGCATTATCGGCACACTTCGCAGTTGAAAGGGCGCATCGAGTGCCGGCTCATAAACCTCCCCCAGGAGCCCGACCGCGCCCGTTCCTCTTCAGACGCCTAAATTATCGAGATAGGGACGCAGTCCTGCGTGAAACCCGGAAGATTACAGATCTCAAGGTTGGCGGGAGCCCGGTCATGATGTTCCCGGATTACACGGCGCAAGTGCAGAGACGCAGAAGCACTTAAATAGCAATAAAACGTCAGCTCCGCGAACTGGAACTTCCATACTCCCTGCTGTTTCCCGCCAGGTTGAGTGGTGGCAAAAGGGGTGGTCCATTTTTTTGACTCACCTGCGGAGGTATGGGACTGGTTGGAGGAGTCAGGTTTGTGGACAGGGGCTCGTCCCCCCGCCACGGAGCCAGCCAAGACTCCTGGTAGAAGATCCCGTCGGCGAGGAAGGCGCAGTAAACTTGAGCACATGAAATCTGCAACAGCGGCACCGAGTCCGGAACAGAGCAGAATGGAGCGTCAGGGCGCTTTAGAGATCATTGCGACACTTGGAACTACGTGCTCCTCTGAGTCAGCAACGGCCAGCGGCTCGTCGACTCCCAGGCCTGACTGCTGGTGATATGCAGTTGCCATATGTGACTCCACAGACCGCCGACGACATTATATGAAAGAACATTTATGTCATGATTTGATTTGATTTGGAAATTTATAAAGCGCACGAATGCCCAAGGGCGTCTTGGCGCTAAGTCGATGTAGCAAGAGACTGCCGATGATAAAGAGCTCTAACTAAGAGGTAAAAAGCCAGGTTTTTACAGCTTTCCTGAATGATAGGAGCAAGGGGCTATTTTTTATTGTGATAGGGAGCAGGTTCCAGGTCTTGGCCGTCTGCACCAAGAAGCTTCTCCCCCCCCACCTAACCTGCGTAAATCTTGGGACCTGTATCCATTTTGCCTGCCCAGACCTCAGATTCCTGCATGGCTCATACCGTTTCAGATGTGTTTTTAAAAATTGTGGCCCTATACCATGAAGGGCCTTGTAGGCCAAGCAGGCTGTCTTAAATCTTATTCTTTTCTCCATTGGTAACCAGTGGAGAGCTCTTAGTCTGTGGGCAACTGGTTCTGATCTAGGGATGTCCAGCACCAGCCTTGCTGCTGCATTCTGTAGACGCTGGAGTTTTGTCAGATGTTGGATTTGTATCCCAGCATACAAGGCATTGCCATAATCCAGTCTGGACAAAACCAGCGCTGTTACTAAAGTTTTACATGATTCTTGGGGAATGAAAGGCAGTATTCTTCTAATCATTTTTAAAATGAACCACACAGAGGAAGTCAGTTTATTTATCTGGGCATTAAAAGACAGTTTATTATCCAGTATAACTCCCAGATTTCTGACTTTGTCCACTGGGGAGGGGAAATCGCCTAAGCTATCCGGCCACCATTTAGGCGACCAAAAATTTGTGTCTGCCCCGAGCAGCATGACTTCGGTTTTATCACTATTCAGTTTGAGGCAGTTAAGCTGCATCCAATCTTTAACCTGTCCCATACAGTTGCTGAATCGGTCGGCTGTATCCTCCAGATTGTTTGAGACTGACACCACTATTTGGGTGTCATCTGCATAGGAGACTGGTAAGAACCCACATTTTCTTATTATGGCTGCCAAGGGGGCAACGTATATATTGAAGAGAGTGGGGCTCAAAGAGGACCCCTGTGGTAATCCGCATGGTGAGTTGAATGGTTTGGATGTGAAGTCTCCTAATTTGACTGTAAAAGTTCTATCTGTCAAATATGAGGATAACAGCTTCAGTACAGTGTCGTGAGCTCCCAGTTCTACTAGCCGGGTCAGAAGTATCTCATGGTTTACCGTGTCGAAGGCCGCCGATAGATCCAGAAGGATCAGGGCGGCCTTCCCACCGGTATCTAATACTGTCCTGAGTTCCTCTACTGCCAAAATCAGAGCTGTCTCGGTTCCATGTTCCTCCCTGAATCCATACTGAGATTGGTCCAGGACGTTTGCAGAAGATAGAAATTTTGACAATTGATTATTCAATAGTTTTTCCAACACTTTAGCCGGAAAAGGGATTCTTGAAATTGGTCTATAGCTCCCGGGTTCATTAATGTCCAAATTAGGCTTCTTTAGCAGTGGGAGGACTGAGGCTGTTTTCCAGGAATCTGGGAAGCAGCTGGACTGTATTATCTTTGTCATGCACTCTGCTAGTGGAAACTCACGCAAGTAGAGACTTAATTGCACTGTTTGTCTCCGCAAGATCTACAGGTGGATCCCCACTGACACAAGAAGAACGGTCACCCAGGCCCTCGTCAGCAGCAGGCTGGACTACGGAAACGCCCTCTACGCGGGAGCCCCGGCCAAACTGCTGAAACGACTACAACGCATACAGAACGCCTCTGCCCGCATGATCCTCGACATCCCCCGACACAGCCACATCACACCCTACCTGAAAGACCTGCACTGGCTGCCCATCAACAAGAGGATCACCTTCAAGCTCCTCACCCACGCACACAAGGCACTCCACGACACCGGACCGGCATACCTCAACAGATGACTCACCTACACCCCAAACCGCCAGCTCCGCTCCGCCGACCGCGCCCTAGCTACCGTCCCTCGCATCCGAAGAGCGACCTCCGGCGGCAGATCGTTCTCCTACCTCGCCGCCAAGACCTGGAACACCCTCCCCATCCTCCTACGGCAGACCCAAGACCTACTAACCTTCAGGAGACTACTCAAGACCTGGCTATTCGAGCAGTAGCAGCACCCCCTTCCCCCCCTCCCCCCCCCAGCACCTTGAGACCCTTACGGGTGAGTAGTAAGCTCTACAAATTTCCTGATTGATTGATTATGCTGATGATCTGTGCAATGTTGGTACTTTCGCTAGAAAGCTATACACCTACCACACAGACCTCATCTCCGAGTGCACCACGTAACTACTGCAATGAATACACCTACACGCTGCCTGGGTAGGTGGGTGGTAACATTCCGACATAACACGGCGCAGCCTACCACGCTGACGGGTAGGGGGAAAACCTACTGACATGGGAAGCACACGGCACCAACACCGGCACGGTCGGGTATAGTCAGTGCACATCTCAGTCAGTTTACGCTCTGGAATTGTTCATGTCTCCATCGGGCCAATATAACGCGCAGCAGACACTGCATATAGACGGACGCACTGTTAAACCACTTGCTGGGGTGTGGGTACCGCGCAGCTGGGCTGACAAACATTGCCATATAGGCTAATCACGCATCCACCTCACGCGCAAGGTCGCGGCCAGTGGCGCACACACCTCGTAAATGTATACTCTTGCACATTGGCTTGGATGGCGGGTGGCAGCCTTCCCTTTTTTCGATATGAAGGGAACACAAATGTCGTAGTCACACACACGCTACACATACCCCTACTAGGCATTATACTGGAATAGTTCTTTTTTTGTCATTGTTGGTCATAAAGTTTGAACGGACATCTTCGAAGAGTTCGCCCCCAATAGTTACAAATGTTCAGGTTTAGACCAATGTTATGGTTAAACAGGACCAGCCCGAGGCCCCCTATATGTACTGCATGCTCGGTATTGAATGAATGAATGAATTAGCATTTATAGAGCGCATGGCTACCGGAAGGCCTCCCAGCGCTAGGAACAGAGCCAACCAAGATGACCGGCTTTAGGCGACCGGGAACAAGAACGTTTTCAGTTGTCTACGGAAGGACATATAATCGTCCTCCAAACGAATGTGATTTGGAAGGGCATTCCAGCTCTTGGAGGCGATGTAGGAGAATTGTAGGTATTATGCTGCTCATCTCTGCCCCCTTTGATAACTATACGATTCAGACATGACACGAGTTAACATGCTAACATGGAACATACGCGGAATGCACACGCCTACGCGTAGATATTCTATATTTGCCTACCTACAGCGACACTCGACTGGCATCGCCTTACTACAAGAAACGCACATGTCACATATGGAATTGGACAGGCTGCGCAGGCGTTGGAGGGGCCAGGTATTTGGCACTACATACTCAGCGCAAGCGGGAGGCACACTGGTTTGGGTGAGAGCGGGTATCCCGTTTCTGCACGAGGAAGATGTGACTGATGATGAAGGTAGATACACCTTTGTGAAAGGGCGTCTTAATGGCCAAACAATATTGCTGGGATCCATATACGCCCCAAACGTAGACCAATCTTCTTTCCTTGTGCGCTTGTCAGAGAAGCTAGCTCCATGGATCGGAATCCCTTGGATGGTGGGGGGAGACTTTAACTCAGTGCTTAACATAGACCTAGACAGGTCGTTTCCGCCCCTCCACAGAACCCCTGCCGCATCCAATGCTCAGGCTCTTACCGACTGGCTCACACACTGGACACTAATAGATCTCTGGCGCACTTTCAATCCCACAACGCAAGCCTATTCCCATTATTCAGCGGTACATGGATTGCATGTGCGACTTGATAGATTGGTGGGTTCACAATCGCTACTCCCATTGATTAAAAAGACGGAGTACCTAGGCCAGACACATTCCGACCATAATCCTTTGTGGATGCAGCTTGGATGGGAAGCAGATCGTCCCCCCCCCATACCAACGTGGCGCCTCCAGACTAATGCGTTGGAAGACCCAGAGTTTCGCTCATCACAAGGGACGGCCACCCTTGCCTATTTTGAGCTAAACGAAGGCACGGCGAGCAGTGCATTAATAGAGTGGGAGGCTTTCAAAACAACGATTAGGGGACACTGTTTGGGGGCCACGTGGAATGTACGCAAACAATTGTCTACCTCCCTTACCAGAATAGAGTCTCAATTGATGTGTACGAGCAGGAAGGTGAAGGACGGGGCAGGGATCCGAAGCGCCTGGAGGAGCTGCGTGCAGAGCATGCTGAATTGCTGGAGCGCCTAAGATGTCACAATTATATGGCGCACGCAGCCCGCACACATGCCTCAGCTGACCGAGCCGGCCGACTGCTTGCCTGGCTGATAAAACAAGAATACACCTGCGCTCCGATAGGGGCCATACGTACAGCTGCAGGGAATGTGTTATACACACAGCGTGAAATACATAAGGCTATGACGCAACACTACACCCAACTGTATCGGTCTCGTGGGCGCTGTGATGAGCAAAGGTTGGAGGGGTTCCTAGGCTCTATACAATTGCCCACAGTTACAGGTGAACACCGGGCAATGCTCAATGGCCAGTTCACATTAGAGGAAATCGGAGACGCTATCGGATCCCTAGCCTCCGGGAAAACACCCGGGCCAGATGGCCTGCCGGCGGAGTACTATAAGGCGTATCGTGTGTCTCTCCCGCAGCAGCTCCATACTCTATACACCACCGCCTTAGAGGAGCGAAAGCTTCCTCCCTCAATGTGTGAAGCATATCTGGTATCCCTATTAAAGCCGGATAAAGATCCTATGGAACTTGGCTCCTACAGGCCTCTGGCCCTACTTAATATGAATTATAAAATACTTGCAAAGGTGTTAGTGGATAGATTGGCACCGGCGGTCCCCACGCTGGACCATACTGACCAGAACGGCTTTGTGCCCTCCCGGAGCACATCCCTTAACCTGAGGCGCTTTTTTAGAGTGGCGACGGACGCTGTACGAGAGTGGCCGAGAGCAGGATGTCTAATATTAGACTTAGAAAAAGTCTTTGATTCCTTAGAATGGGACTATCTATCAGCGACACTACAGAAATATGACTTAGGCCCAGGGCACCTTCAATTGGTAAACCTGCTTTATACTAACCCTAGGGTCAGGGTCCGACTGGGGCTGTATATCTCGGAAGCTATCCCGGTGCGCAGAGGAACTAGGCAGGGGTGCCCTCTGTCTCCCCTCCTCTTCGCGCTCGCAATAGAGCCATTGGCAGAGGCGTTGCGTACCACACTGGGAGACGGTATACCTCTGGGAGATGCAGTGCACCAAGTGTCGCTCTATGCTGACGACCTCCTTGTCTATATAAAGGACATTGAGAGTGTCCCTAGTCAGCTGGCACATCTGTTGCAGAACTTTGCTGCAATCTCTGGATTGCGGGTAAATGTTGAAAAATCCGGCATATACGCATTTAATGTGGGGGGCCATGACCCCAACTTCACCATTGATGGTAGAAAAGTGCAGTGGAGAGAAGACACGTTTCGCTATCTGGGTATTCGGATCTATCGCCAGCCGAAGGATCTGTTTGGTGGGAACCTGGGAAGGGCTCTGACGGCAATCCGGTCGCAAATGCAGTTTTGGGGCACACTTCCACTTGCAGTAACAGGCAGAATAGCACTAGCCAAGATCGTAATCCTCACAAGGCTCTTATATTACTTTGCGAATCTACCCATATATATTCCTGCTTCTTTCTTCGCTGCACTAGAGAAACAGGTTAGAGACTTCATATGGGGAAATGCCCGGCACAGAATGACACTGACAAAACTGTACTTGCCAACGGAACAGGGGGGCTTAGCGGCGCCCTGCTTTGAGCACTACTACCTGCTCAACTGCAGTGAATAGCCAGGTGGCTGGCGGATAGGAACTGCACAGACACTGCAACTACGCAGCCACCCTACTCGCTGAGGCAAATTGTTCGTCTCTTACACCCTGCTACGAAATCGAGGACACCAGAGCCATTGTTACTTGCGGTGGCATACAAATGCTTCCGCAGGAGCTTATACATAACTCGAGGTGTTATCCCCTACGCGCCAGCGATACCGCTGGAGGGATCCCCCAGTGGCCAAGTGGTACTCACAGCACAGTCAATTAAGGGGTGGCAGGAGAGAGGTGTTCAGACCCTCAGGGATCTATACCGTGACGGCACACTCATACCATACACGCTATGGTGGAGATGAGGGGTTCCCACCGGGGCAATTTCTTATGCACCGCTCACTGATAACCACACTGACGACTAGATGGAGCGACATGACTAGGGAATTGCAGCCATACCATACAATATTTACATGTCATGGGACGTGGTAGGCATCTAATACGCTGGTTCGCCGCCTCTTTTAGGAATCATGCAGCGATAAACCTGGATCCCCTCCGCCGCAAGTGGGAGCTCGACCTGGAGCGTCAACTCGGAGACAAGGAATGGGCTCAGATATTAGAAAGTCCAACGCGTATACCCAGAAACATGCGGTTCAGACAAATTCAGTTGTATATAATCCACAGAGCCTACCTCACACCTGCTAAAATCAATAGGTATTTCAACCGAGTGGACGCAACGTGCCCGAGATGCGCTGAGTTGGGTGCTGACCTACTCCACATGCTCTGGAGCTGCCCTCGGATAGGGGTATATTGGAGTGAGGTAGCCAGTATGTTACACACCTGCACAGGCCGCAAACTGCCCTTTGAATGGCCAGTATGCTTACTGCACAAATTCAGGAGAACGTCAGCCACCAAGGTAACATCCAGGTTCATAGATTTAGGGATGGTGGTGGCTAAGAGACTGCTAACTAAAAGGTGGAAGGCAACAGATCCACCGCATGCGCAGGCGTGGCGTCATTCATTGCTAGCATGGGCCAAGGCAGAAAGCATCGCCATTAGGCGGGAGGAGACACTGGGGTTACGGCAGGTTCCCATAGCAACGTATTGGGATGCTTTTTTAACTGAGCTGCAGCGGAACAAGGGTGAGGATCTGAGGGATCTCCCGCCTGAGTGACGTGTGGGACGGTACCATAGTCGGACGTGCCACTTAGATGTATTCCGCGGTGTCCCATGAGCAAACACATGTCGATCATAAGATCACACAGACCCGTACATCAAAGACGGGAGGTACTGAGGCATAAATCAACAAGACTGCATTATATGAGCATATGCGGGAAAGCAGAATGGATATAATGGGCGAGGTCACTGTTTTTTTTTTTTTGTTTTGTTGTACTTTCCTTTCTTATGTTAATTGTGTTAGAATTATTCGGACTCTTACATAAATTCCCATCTACTGTGATCGCACTTCCGTGTACATAACATATGATGTGCAGCGATGACTGAAAAATGAACAACGCACTTACTTCTAAATTTGAAACTGCTGTTTAAATATACCAGGCATGTATTGCAAATACTAAACTGCCAGCGTTATACATTGTACTATACTGATGATCTGCTAAAATGTACACAATGTAACAAATGCATCTGTTGCGGAAAAGTCATCATATATGTATGTAAACTCTTAAAACAACTGCACAGATTTAATAAAAGAGATTTAAAAAAAAAAATGAAGGACTGGTCTAAGAAAGATTACTTTCACTACTTGTTTTTTAATTGAATGAACAAAACTTTATTGTTTTTTTTGTCATTAGTTGTGGTTTTTATATTATTAAAACGTGCTTGAAGTGTATAATTGAACCTCCTTTCCAAAAAAAGTTTGCCCTTCAAAAAGATATGTACAGGAAAGATACATACTGTTTGGAATTAATATATAAGAAAAGTGAAATAAATCATAAGGGCCATTAAAAATAAGAGTTTTTGGTCCTGTATGTTTGAATTGGTTTACACAAACTTGGCAACTAGACATTTTGGTTGTTTATAGTATTGTAATATGAAGCATTACAGGTAGATAGCACTGAAATCGATATGTATTTGTGTAGAAGCGAAGAACTGTAGAATAATATTGGTATAGGTTAAAAGGTCAGGTGACAGTTGCACTGTCAAGCCAGACCAAAAACTCCATTTAGGTTAACGACTTCCCTCGTTATCTATGCTGTTGCCAGACAAAAAGCACATAAATTATAAAGTTATCTAAGACACTTTAATAGAATTACGATGTCATGTGTGTGCCCTTGGAAGTTCAACCGCAGGCAGATGGATAAATGACCAAAATGATAACAGGTGTTTGGAGTGCAAGCACATTTTGTGAATGCACACGACGTCTGCCCAATCAAAGCATGTACTCCTGTCCTGGCTCCCAACATGTGGCCGGAGCCAAACTCTCTCTCCTGGTGATTATCATATAATTGTTTGGTGACAGCTGCTCTTCAAGCCAGCTGAGGCACAGAGTCAAAAGGGAAATGGGACAATTGACCCACTGACGCACATGCTACCTTAGGTGGGTCCCTCTAGAAAAGAGGCTGTGTGCAAGTGTTTTGATTGGCAGACATGGCTGAGACTCTATTGTTAAGATTGACGGCTTCCTTTTTTCTCTCTAGCCCTCCCTCCTAAGGTGTATATTGGTTGCATCCTAATAGGTTGCCTCTGATGAATTGGGGGCATTGGTGCTCTGTCAGTACATTACCTACTTTGGTCAAGGCAACTCATTTATAATGTTCTTGCACTAGCTATCCCTCTGCCTTATCAGCACTTCAGTGCCCCTGAGAAATCTCCTTAAACCTCCTCTCTGGTCTGCAGTCTTCCTGCTAAATCTGATTAATGAGTTCAGTTTAAAAGCTACAGCATCTAAAGTCTAAATGCACATTTGATGTCGTTTTTATATTGAGAGCACTGTAAAGTGAAAGACACTGACGTTTGTGATCTTTGCTTTAGGGTATTTTCCATGTTAAAGCAATTTTTTTTTTTAAATACAGGGAGATCCTTAAGCTAAATGTTTATTTTTGTGGATGTTGATTTTTATAGCAGTCAATTTCTCACACTAAGTCTTTGTGTTCCTCTTTGTACGTGTTACACCTGCATGTTCGTTACAGTTCATGTCCTCTGTTGCTTGCATGTGGTCGTTGAGATCACAAGTGTCCAAACTCTCATCACACGCATGTAAACATATCTCTTGCTGTGCTCCAGTAACCATCCTGGCTGTGATGTGTATTCGCACTCTGCCCTGTGTCCAACGCACACTTGCATAGGCCATGTGCCACAACAGACCACGTTCCTTTGCCACTAGTTTTCTTTGGGTCCTCCGCATGTTTGAGTCCTTTGTCCACATTCATGCCAAGGTTCCTTATTTGCTCTCTGGCAGCTGCACCCCTCCTCTCATTGTTTTCCCCTATCTCTTCTCTTCTTTCCTGATCTTCCAATGCATGCACAGTGGTGTGAGATGACGCAAAGAAATACCCACTATTTTGCATGTCTAATTTTGTGAGTGTGTGTTCTGTTTTAGGAAAGCTGGACAATGCCCGTAATTGCCTCACTTCCTCTGTTCCTTTCAAATTCCGAAACAATAAAGTGGTGCAACGTAATCCCACCTCTCCTTAGCAGTTGGTGCTCGAGGTTAGCAGCAGGGGTGCAAAAAAATCACATCCAAAGAAATGGGTTCCCTAGAAAGGGCTAAAGAATTTCATTATGCTATTGCAGTGCCAAGGTTTGGCAAATGATAACAGAGAAGAAAATCCACAGACTGGATAAGTCCCAAGGGCTGACTGCATTTTCCTGCAATCTTGAGGAAATAGTTGAAAGAGATGCCCATTTTTGTAGGATAAGCTAATTTCACATAATTGCTCTTTCTATTGGAAATCATCTTTTTCAAAGTGCTTGTAATTCCTCCATTGCCAGCCGAATAAAGAATAGTAAATGTGCTTGCCATTTAAGTGAATATTGCATCCTAGAACTTTGTGGTTAGGCGAAGAGAATACAGGAGCTAGTGAGATCCATTGGGATGTGACTTTTGATGGATTACCAGAAGGCTGAACTAAGGCAGGGTGTTGGATTTACCTTGCACCTCTTCTCCTGATAACCTTTGCTGAGTGGTGGTTTCTTCTTCTCTCAGACTACTTTTGCTTTTCCCAACTTTTTTCATGCAGCATTTTTGCTTGGTTCTATAACTAGCAATGGTGTGAATTTCTTTTATCGGCTGTGAAGTTCTAGCCCAGACTGAAATTTCTGCTTCCTTCACCCAAATTAACTGCAAGCTGCATGTAATGCTGTTAGATCTTAGACTGGAAACAATCTGCCTTAAGATCGGAGGCGTCAAAAGTGATGAAGCGGAGCAGCACATCCGACCCAAAGAGAAATCGCCTGGCTTAGAAAAGCTCTGAAAATGACTGAAATGCTAAAGTCCACTATGCAGTTCCATCGTTTTGCAGTCTGTTGGGGTCCGTGAGATGACCTGGCATTTTCTTGAGGATGTGATCAAGCTATTAATAGTTAGAGAGGCGAAATCTTGGGCATTGGCTTTCTTTATATATGACCTTGGATCATTAAGTAGCTTGCCAAGATTAGAGCCTACACTATGGAAGAGCTTTAGTACAGTCAGTGTGTGAATTAAAAAGCTGAGATGGAAGTTTACAGTAGAGAAAGGACGTGGTGTGTTGATGACTTCTGAGATTGAAAGTAGGTCTTAAGTAGCGATGGGGCCTGTGAGTAGTCTTTAGGAATTAGAGACCCTGATGGAGGTGTGAGAGGGTGTAACGTCTCGCGATACAAGAAAAACAGAGCACTGTCGCTGCACCGGAGGTCACATTACAGGAAAAATAAGACTATTTAGGGGTCCATAGATTAACAATTGTACCAGTAAAAAAGTGTTGCCCACATATAATTTTCTTTGAGTTAGTAGAGGTTGCAGCATATGATTTTATTGGAGCAGTATCTTGGCATTGGATCAGTTGCAGTAACGGAATAATGCAGCTTTAACTGGCCTTCGGTTTAGACTATGGGGCGAGGGGAGTAGGGATCCAAGTAAAAGTTAAAGATTATAGTTTAAAATAGTGAAGAGGTTCGAACACTGATAAGAGTATAATTGTGAGAGCACTGAGTGGTCTCTGGCAGTTTAAGCGATTGTGATAGAATACTTAATGGGGGCTCTAGAGTGACTTTAGGATCAGGGAGGCACCAATACGTGTTTTAAGAGAGGATGCAAAGGTTCTTGGTAGTAGAGGTGTCCGTTAATATTTGAAAGTTAACAATGAGAAGTCACTTAGGATGAAAACTGAGTTTGGGATGTAAGTGCACCGAGTAGTCTCTTATTTGATGTCTCTGTACGGAAGGTTTAGGTGTTAAACATTCGACATAGATGAGATGACACTGAACAAGAACAAAAGCGCTAAACGGAGTTGAGGCTAACAGGTCATGCTACAACTGACGCGTCAAAATTTTCTTTAGAATAAAGGGCTCAGTAGCTGAATGAGAGATCTGAGCTGTTTTGCTACTAAAGAGCTTAAAAAGAAAGAAAGAACATGAACCAGACTGTTTTAATTAATGTTTGCATTAGCAGTCTCTTAGTATTAGATTATCTCCCACCAGTATATACACTTAAACACTTTCAGTCATTTCCAGGCTGGAGCAGGCCAGGTCTCGATTGATCCTTCTGTCTGAAGTTTTTTTAAATTTTTTATATCCTTCCTTAGAACAATGACAATGAGACCGCTTTGCACTGTGCTGCTCAGTACGGACACACTGAGGTAGTGAAGGTCCTGCTGGAGGAGCTGACTGATCCTACCATGAGGAATAACAAGTTTGAGACGCCACTAGATCTAGCTGCCCTATATGGGAGGTTGGAGGTGGTGAAGATGCTGCTCAATGCCCATCCGAACTTACTCAGTTGCAACACTAAGAAGCACACCCCCCTGCACCTGGCTGCACGCAATGGGCACAAGGCGGTGGTCAAAGTCCTTTTAGATGCTGGAATGGACATCAACTACCAGGTAAGAAGGGCATCTGAAGAGTATGTGGAAGTGATAGTACTAAAGTATGTGATGTATGGTTGGTCATAGTGTGTGCTCGTCCTCTAGGATCAGATTGTGCTGCAAGATAAACCTTTTGCATTGAGGCACTCCAGATATGGTTGCTGTGATGGAGGTTTTGCTGTTGCAGCTGGAACCCTGGGTGATAAGTTCTTGCTCTGTAGGATCGAAGGCGGGTGACTACCTATTGTTTTTCTCACCTCTGGCTCTCCTTTGATTTTACAGACTGAAAAGGGCAGTGCTCTGCATGAAGCTGCTCTGTGTGGGAAGACAGACGTTGTACAGATACTTTTGGATGCAGGTGAGGAGACTTGCAGCTGGGCTGAATGTCATTTATGTATATGTGTCTTGATGCTAAAGAAGTGTTCTTGTGGAGGCTGTCTTGTATTCTACATCCCATCAGGATTTTGTCACACTTCTGATACTTCCCATCTCCCTGAGAGTCTCCTGTTATGTGGTTTTCAATTTTTCACGTGCTAAACCTCTCCAAGAATAATCTCCTTTTTTTCTGTGCTATTTGATCAATAAGGTCCACAGGTTTCATCAACTCCAGCAGGAGTAGTGAGTCTTTCAGTAGGTCTCAAAGCTCTATATAAGAACCTATCCTGCAGGCGACAGAGACCCTTCCTTAGAACCTTACCCAGTCAATCCCTTTCCATCTGATTACAGCACCTCATATCATTCAGTAAGTTTAGCACCTGGATACTCTTGAGGGTGATAAGCTGCGCTTTACAGATTCAAAATACAGAACAGTAATCCACCATGCAGCAGACCATCACAAGGAAAAACTGGATTTTATTGACTAACAGGAGTACTTCTTCATCAAAACACCCAAACACTGCATCCGTTTCAGTACCGGTCCATGATAAAATGTATACTAAAATGCTTAACCAAGAACTTTAAGGACCCTATTAAGACCAGAGTGGACACACCAAGAGTCAAGAGTCTGACTGACAAAGAGCAAGTGCATTGATGCTGCTGGTAAAAGTGTAGCTGTGGGTGTTGATACTCAATGGCAAGCGGGTAATTCGATGGGGATACTATCACAATGTGACCTGTATCACTGGGAGGAGGTGAAACAGCTGGTTAAATAGCTTCCGGAGGTTTACAGGAAGCGCAGGAAAGAGCTCGTCCAAGAGATGAAGATCCTATCAAATGGCAGCATTAGGTGTACCCTGGACACAGATGATTCTGTTTTCTGTGAAACAAACACTAGTGTTCGACGGTATGTCTAGCTACGTTTCTGGATTTCAACCAGAAGTCCAGCAACACCTCTTAAGCGTACCCTTTAAAAGAGTGCGCATTTTCTGCCGCCATGCATTCACAGTGCTGGAAAAAATCATTTTAAAAAAGATACTGACAAAGCTAAAGTCATGAGGACGCTTCACACACAAACTACCCAGTAGATTTTTGGAGGCAGCAAGCACAATCTAAAATTCTGCGGCCATCTCAAAATACCCTCCGTACCAACCACAGCAGTCTTTTAGGAGAGTCAGGCAACCAAATTCTATTCCAGGTGAGGCTCACGGGGACACAGCTGCAGTAAGAGTTAAGACATCCAAATTAAGGGCACCTTAGCCACCAAGCTGTGGCTTTCCACACATTCCCCTCTGACCACACAACACCTGTTGAGACACGAGCAGGAGTGATACCTAACCCTGGTAGGAAGAGATAACCTTAGATAGTAGCTACCTTCCATCATTGCCCACGGATACTGCCTGGAGTTTCACACCACTCCACTCATTATTCCACCATGCCACAGGAGCATCAGTCAAGTCTCAAAAGACTGCTGGATGAGGAAGTGGAAATACTGTTTCAGAAAGGAGTGATGGAACCAGTCCCACCAAATCATTGGGAACAAGGCATTTACTCCTTGAACTTTCTTATCCTCAAGAAAGATGGGACAGATTTTAGAGCTTCGACCGCTAAATTGCTACATCATATTAGAGCGCTTCAAAATAACAACTCTACAAGGTGTCATTCCCATACTCTGTGTTGGGGACTACCTGACAACACATGATCTCAGGAAAACCAACTTCCACATCCCCATCAAACTAGCACATCACCATTAGCTGAGGTTTGTGGTAAGTGGAAAGCATTATCAGTTCAAAGTACTACCCTTTGGAGCAACAACATCTCCATGGGTATTCGGAAAGTGTCAGAGGTGCCAGCACACCTTCGCTGCATTGTTATGCTTATCTTTCTGTACCTGGACGTAGCTGGGAATGGGCAGCAGCCTCTACAAGCATTGTCCCTGCTCCACAGATTAGGATTCACCATCCGTGCCAAATAACCTTCCCTCTCTCCCCAACAAATACACCCTTTCTTGAGAGCTGTACTGAATAGGGAAGAGGCACTGCCAAACCGAATGGCAACAAGAGATTGCTTTTACATTATTAGATGTATGTCCTCTGACAGTGAGAATGAAAAACTATTGGGAATGTTGGATCTTGTATTGCATTAGTACCACATTCTCAGTTGTGCTCTCTGTACGAGTCCTTGCCAGACAAAGGACATAAACGTGATTTGGTGGATCAAGGCGAAGAAGAATAAAATCATAACACGTGTTTCGCCCCCTTCTGGCATGCAAGCCTGGGGCTTTTTCAAGACATATGACGTCGGTATGGCAAGAGTAGTCACATCATGTGCAGCATTCAAAGTGTCTGTAAATCGTTTCAGAATTTGTGTACAGGCTGCCTTGTTGGGCACGTCGTGTCTGTGGTCTGTTTAAGTTCCTGTGCTGGAGCAGTCCTCTTTCCAGGACTGGAAACACGCGTTGGCTGGTTCGATCGAATATAAGTGATTCTGACTTTAAAGAATCGCTCCTTGAATATGGGATTTGGAACCAACAAATGAACTACTAAACATCACTAAATGGAATTTTCCGATTATGATTTTATTCTTCTTCGCCTTGATCCACCAAATCACTTTATGATATGAACGGGTGAGGGGTTCCCCATTCTTCAAGGCAAAGCGTCCCTAGATATATCCTCAATAAATTAAGATGCACCAACAGATAGGATCTTATACCCCTCCAACTTTTGTGCCTAAGAACATAAACGACTGATCATTGGGATGATCTGGTGTTGGTGGTGCCCTGAAATAAGCTCAAACTATTATGGCAGAACAATAAAAACTTGTTACTGTTCTGGTCTTTTCTTGACTGCCACCCGCAACTGACCATAAACAGAGATTCCTCCTTCGCAGGGTGGGGAGCTCATTTGGGCCAACTGACACTCCAGGGCCAATGGTCTCCTCAGCAACGAAGTCTGCACATCAGTGTGCTGAAACTAATGGCAGCTTAGTTAATGTGCTGAGCATTATACAAACTGGTTCACATCAAAACAGTGCTCATTAGCACAGACAACATCACCACAATGTACTACCTTCGAAAACGAGGACGCGCAGTCACCACAGTTGTTCAAGCTATTACAGTCTGGAATTGGGCCATTCGACATCAAGTTCTTCTAGCAGAACACCTCCCAGGAGTAGACAACGATTTTGCAGACTTGCTCAGCAGGGCACATCTACAAACACAAGACACCCCAGCAGTGGTTACAAAGTTAAGTGATTAAAAAAGAGAAATCCTGATAACCTTGCCTTCATGTACAAAATATTTTATGCTTTAAAAAGAATATTGGTTCTCCAATCTATTAATTATTCACTCCCATCCTAGTTGCATGTAATATTCATAAAAGCCCTGCCGATACCCATAAATGTTAACTGTTCCTTTGGTGATAGAATATAGATCGCATGATCTACTTTGTTTTAAACACCCATACAGTACCTGATGGGACGATCTGACACCTCTTTTTTTGTGCTTTCAATAATCTTCATCAAAAAACCAAAATAGAACATGTTTTCTTTAACTCATTCACAGAGATGAATATCTTCTAGAGCCAAATAGTTTGTGGAAAGGTTTGATTTAACTTGCACACCCAAACCTTTACTAAAAAGTGTGCATTACTGCAGGCCACACATAGTTTAAATAAGGAAACCCCACTCATAATCAATCAATCAATCACAGAATTTGTAGAGCGCACTACTTACCCGCGAGGGTCTCAAGCGCTGGGGAAAAAAAGGGGGGGGTGCCGCTACTGGTCGAACAGCCAGGTCTTGAGTAGCCTCCTGAAGGTCAGCAGGTCTTGGGTCTGTCGTAGGCTGAGTGGGAGGGTGTTCCAGGTCTTGGCGGCAAGGTGGGAGAAGGATCTGCCGCCGGTGGTTGTTCTTCGAATGCGAGGGACCGTGGCGAGGGAGAGGTCGGCGGAGCGGAGCTGGCGGTTGGGGACGTAGAAGAAGAGTCGTCTGTTGAGGTAGGCTGGGCCGGTCTTGTGGAGTGCCTTGTGTGCGTGGATGAGGAGTTTGAAGGAGATTCTCCTGTCGACGGGGAGCCAGTGCAGGTTTCTCAGGTGGGGGTGATGTGGCTGTGGCGTGGTACGTCGAGGATCAGGCGTGCAGAGGCGTTTTGAATGCGTTGCAGTCGCTTGATGAGCTTGGCCGGGGCTCCCGCGTAGAGGGCGTTTCCATAGTCGAGTCTGCTACTGACGAGGGCCTGGGTGACTGTTCTTCTTGTATCTGTCGGGATCCACCTGTAGATCTTGCGGAGCATGCGGAGGGTGTTGAAGCAGGAGGAAGAGACTGCGTTGACTTGCTTGGCCATGGAGAGCGTTGAGTCGAGGATGACTCCCAGGTTGCGTGCGTGGTCGGTGGGTGTCGGGGCTGCCCCCAGTGTCGTTGGCCACCAGGAGTCGTCCCAGGCTGAAGGGTTGGAGCCGAGGATGAGGACCTCCGTCTTGTCCGTGTTCAGCTTTAGTCGGCTGCTCTTCATCCAATCGGCGACGGCCTTCACTCCTTCGTGGAGGTTGGATTTGGCGGTGAGGGGGTCCTTGGTGAGGGAGAGGATCAGTTGAGTGTCGTCGGCGTAGGAGATTATGTTGAGGTCGGGCTGTCTGGCGATGCGTGCGAGCGGGGCCATGTAGATGTTGAACAGTGTCGGGCTGAGGGATGATCCCTGGGAGTGCGCCGCAGATGATCTCGGAGGCTTCGGATCGGAATGGGGGAAGCGGACTCTCTGGGTTCTGCCGGAGAGGAAGGAGGTGGTCCATTCCAGGGCCTTGTCTCGGATCCCTGCGTCGTGGAGGCGTGCGCGTAGAGTGCGGTGGCAGACAGTGTCGAAGGCGACGGAGAGGTCCAGCAGGATGAGGGCTGCGGTCTCACCGTTGTCCAGCAGGGTCCTGATGTCGTCGGTGGCGGCGATGAGGGCAGTCTCGGTGCTGTGGTTGCTGCGGAACCCTGACTGGGATGGGTCCAGGATGCTGTTTTCTTTGAGGTATCGGGTTAGCTGTCTGTTGACGATCTTCTCGATGACCTTGGCTGGGAACGGAAGCAGGGAGATGGGCCGGAAGTTCTTGAGGTCTCTCGGGTCCGCCTTGGGTTTTTTGAGTAGGGCGTTGATCTCGGCGTGTTTCCAGCTCTCTGGGAAGGTCGCGGTCTCGAAGGAGAGATTGATGACGTTGCGCAGGTGGGGTGCGATGGAGCTGCTGGCTTTGTTGAAGATGTGGTGCGGGAAAGGGTCTGACGGGGAGCCGGAGTGGATTGTGCTCATGGTCTTGATGGTGTCATCGATGTTCACGTTGGCCCAGGCTGGCAAGGGGTCGTGGTCGATGGTGTGCGGCGGGTCTGGTGTGTCGGTGTCTGTTGGGGCTGTCTGGGTGTTGAAGCGGTCGTGGATGTCGGCGATCTTGCGGTGGAAGAAGGTGGCGAGGGAATCGCACAGGGCTTGCGATGGCGGGATGTCGTTGGTGTTGGAGCTGGGGTTGGAGAGTTCCTTCACGATGTTGAAGAGCTCCTTGCTGTTGTGTGCGTTGTTGTCGAGGCGGTCTTTGAAGGAGATCCTTTTGGCGGACCTGATGAGGTGATGGTGGTTGCGGATGGCATCTTTGTGGGCTGCGTGGCTGTCCGGTGTCTTTTCACTGTGCCATTTCTTCTCTAGTTTCCGGCAGGTACGCTTGGATGCTAGGAGTTCCCGGGTGAACCAGCTGGCTCTTTTGCTGGTGTCTCTGCAGGTGGGTTTTTTCAGCGGGGCGAGGGTGTTGGCGCAGTCGTCATAGGGTGTTTCCAACACTTTGGGGAGAGAGAGCATTTAGCACACATATTTGAGCATCCCTCGGATGTTGTGTGCATACATTCTGGGCTGTAAAAAATTGGTAGACTGAATACAATTACACAGTGTGTAGGTTGATGCTGTCTGGTAGAGAATGCTTTGAAAAATCATTCTCCTTAGCAGGGGAAATTTCCAACCCCTCTAGGCCCAACTAATAAATTCATTTACGGGATCAGTGGACAGATTTAAACGTGCATAATCAGTGTATAATCCACCCAAGTGGTCTACCAAAAGTGGGTTCAAACGCTAGACCATATCCTTCTTCAAGGCTAGGTTTTAAAGTGGCTCCTCATCTACAGGTATTTAAAATAGATTCCTGGGTGCAAAAGTCCATATTTTCACCGGAAGCACTGGAAGTTCAAGGAACTCGTTTGAATTTCCAAGATGTATTTATTGTTTACATTTTATGATAAATAGGTTGAGTAGCAATGCCCCACTAGAAGCTGCTCAACCGGCCAGATAGTTTCACACAGAAACAGGGTGCAATCAGGCACCTGAACCCCAAGCAGCTCAATCTCGCAATTTGGTTCCTTATGTTCTAGAGTTTGGCTACCTTAGTCTGCCGCCTGAGTGTATGATCGTCTTCAAGGAAGCCCGTAGACCCACAATGCAGACCTGCTATGTTGATAAATGGAAAAGATTTCTCCAATACTGTCTCCCTAACCACATCGACCCTCTCAAGCAGACAGTCCAAGACATAGTCTGCAACCTGCTTCATTTGCAGATTTTAGGCCTTGTCTACACATCTATTTGACTTCATTTGGCGGCAGAATAGGGAAAACACTTCGCTGTTCAGTGTTCCTGTCATCAAGTGTATCCTCCGCCCCTTTATGGGACCTCAACATTGTTTTCCTACAACTCATGGGCCTACCTTTCGAATCACTGCATTCGAGCCCACTGCAGTTTGTCTCCTTGAACATAGCCTTCCTGGTGGCCATAACCTCTCTCAGGTGAGACAGTGAGCTTTAAGCTCGCACCCTACAGGAACCTTTTTTGCAGGTGCACAACAATAGGGTTGTTCATAGAACAAATCCAGAATTCCTCCCTAAAGTAGTATTTTCCTTTCACCTTAATCAAACCGTTGAACTCCCGGCGTTTTTACCACACCCAGATTCTGTAGCAGAGAGGGCACTTGATTCGCTAGATGTTAAAACAGGCGCTCGTAATTCACTGACAGGACAATACCATTCTGCAAAACACAACAACTTTTTGTCTTTCTCAATACCGCGCAAAGGCCATGCTCTCTTCAAAGCGGGCATAGCCCGGTTGTTGTTCAAATGCATTCAAAACTGATAAGGCAAAGCCAAGATGCAATTGCCTGCCCAAGCAAAACCCTACTCTACCTACAAAAAGGAGGCATCCATAGCTTTTTTTAGGTAACATCCCTATAGCTGACATATGTAAGGCAGCTACTTGGTCTACCCTGCACACTTTGACCAAGCATTCTTGTATAGAGGTCTAAGCTCGCCAAGTAGCTAACGTTGGCCAGGCTGTTCTACGTATGCTTTACCAGTCCTCTGCAACATCCTCTAGCCACCTCTTTACAGTCTATGCAGAGCATGTGTATCTACAGCTACACATGCCACATACTGAAAAATTGACTTACCCTGTACATAGCATGTAATACTGTAGATTCACATGTGCCCACCGTTCTGCCTCAGAAGTGTCAGGTTGTTGCAGATGCCTTTCTGCAGAGAACACGCAATGTCAGCAGTTTTGCACGCTGGAGTTTCCAAGACAGCTCTCACTCGGTGATGCTTTTAGTCTCGAGTGGAGCTCAGGCCCACTATACGCCTTTCCGTTAATACCACTCCTGTCCAGAGTGCTCAAGAAGATCAGGAGTGACCGGGCCCAAGTCATTCTTGTGGCTCCGGACTGGGCACGGAGTGTCTGGTATCCCGAGCTTCTCCAATTGAGCATCAATCCTCCGATCAGGCTGCCCCTTTGGGAGGATCTTTTGTCGCAGCAGCAGGGGATGGTCTTTCATCCAATCCTGTCAACTCGACACCTTTTTGCGTGGAGATTGAGCGGTGGCAGTTGATAGCATTCGGCCGTCCTCCTGAAGTATCTAATGTTATTTTGGCAGCCAGGCAGCCATCTACCAAGACTTTGTGTGCTTGCCGGTGGCACTAACTTATAAATATTGTACAGAAAGGTCTATTGATCCTCTTTCTGCTTCCCTATCTCACATTTTGATTTTGATTTTGACCCTTGCCCTGCAGCACTCTGCACTGAGCGCTCTCAAATGGTACCTTTCGGCCCTGTGTGCCTTCCTGAGACTGCCAGACCAACCCTCATTATTCAAATCTCCCATTGTAAATAGATTCCTCAAAGGACTTGTACATATGTTCACACCTTCTCCTTTAATTATACCGCAGTGGGACCTTAATTTGGTTCTGATCTTTCTAATGTGCTCTCCATTTGAACTTCTGCACATTTGCCCCATCCGCCTGTTGCTTACTATCAAAACAGTCACTAATGGCAATTACATCTGCCAGGAGGGTGACCGAATTGCTAGTTGTGTCATTCAATCCTCCTTACCTGACTATCTTCCCTGATATGTTGGTGCTTCGCGCGAGGGCCTCTTTCTTACCGAAAGTGGTAACACCATTCCATGTGGGGCAATCTGTCACCTTGCCCACTTTCTACACTCTTCCGCACCTCTCTAAAGAAGGTGACCGACTCCACCGTCAGGACCCAAAAAGAGCGTTGTCGTTCTACCATGACCGCTCCTAAGAGTTCGGGGTGGACAACCAACTCTTCGTGGGGTACGTTGGATCAAAGAAAGGTTGTGCGGTTCAGAAGAGGACTATCTCACGATGGGTCATCCTTTTCATCAACATTTGCTACGCTCTGGCCAAAAAGCAGGCTCCTGAAGGCTTAAAGGCTCATTCCACCAGAGCTAAGGCTGCTACCAAGGCGTTGCAGCATGGAGTTCCAGTCCTCGACATTTTTCAGGCAGCAACGTGGGCATCCCTGCACGCGTTTACCAAGCTCTACTGCCTGGACAGTCAAGTTCGCATGGATGGCCTTTTTGCCCTCTCTGTCCTGCAGTACTTCCTGGTCTAAACTTATCCGCAGTCCCTCTGCCGGGGATGGTATTGATTGGGTATCTATTCAAAGGTAATGAATCTGCGGCTAGATGTCTCTATCAGATGGACAAGTTACTTACCTTAGGTAACGCCTTATCTGTTAGAGCCATGATCTAGCTGCAGATTCCTTACCGACCCACCCATCCTCCCTGCACTGCGAACATGTTTTTCGGATCAGGGTAGTTCCCATTCAGGGCCCTTGTTGTTAAAAACACCATTGTCAGTGCACTTCATGTCTCCGCGCGTCTGGTGTGGAAAGTCATGGAAAGTAACTGAAGTCAGCACACCAAGGTGGTGCCTATATAGGTGATGCGGACGTCACGACCCCGATGACGCCAAGTGGAGCCGACCGACGCCACCTACCGGAGCGCAGGGGTATTGCTCGAAGAAAGAACTTCCGGATCCAGTCTGAAGTCTGAAAAATTAAAAGGTAAGGAGTCTGCGACTAGATGATGTCTCTACCAGATAGGGCGTTACCGAAGGTAAGTAACTTGTTCATCACAGCGCCTATTTTGCTTTCAAACGCAGTAGGAACATAAGAGATTATGTAGTAAGGGCACATAAAGAAAACCAAAGGTTGGGAGTATCACGGAACATTTGGTTCTGATACCTATTGTGGGTCATTTTAAGTATGGCATATGTCAGATATGTAAATTCACATACAACACCAAGGTCCTGACCATGGACAATAGGACGTACAAACTGAGAGCAAACACAAACTGTAACATAAGTCTTTGTAACAGTTTGCACGTAGGGATTTACATCATAGAAAAGGACCCCTGTATGTCTTCTATTACACACCTTCGTTTGTACAAAATATGGTCCAGCCATCAATTTATCTTTTTAAATTTTTACTTTTATTGCTATCTTACCCTTTTCCACCCTTGTCTTTATTCAGAGAGGGTTCCCAGCCTTTTATGAGCTGTTATTTCAATTGCAGGTTGTACATAGGCCAGACATCCCAAATGATTAAGCAACACAAGTCCGCATTGGAGCAGGATCCGATGTAAGATAGAGAGGACACCTCTTGTCAAACATTACTTGGACTTCAGACATGATGATGTAGGTGGCAAATGTTGGAGGGGAACCAATAGGACTCTCGTAGAGGAAACATCAACACTCCATGCGCTACTCACGAGTAGGGAGTGTCCGTAGATAGACCGTTTAAAAAGAACTGTACTGCGCCTGATTGATGAGGATGAGTTGAGGAACGCTCCCTCGCTAACCTTCTGATGAATAGACACTCAACACTTACTACCAACAACAGGGAACACGGTTGAGAAACTGCATTAATGTTTGTCTTCATCTTATGATTCTCAAAAATACTGATTGACATATACAGCAATAGAACCTATTTATAGTTTATATATGTAATAAGTTTCCAACATGTATACCGGTAACACAGTATGTTGTGTATGTCACGTCCATCATACTATTTCACGTTATGTCTTGTTTTCTCATGCTAATCGAGGCTAGACATGAGTAGGATAATGAACACACATGTGCCTGGTCTTTATTCACTTAAGGCAATGACCCTGTTACTGTGAGTTAGGATGCATGTTATTCACTCATGCGCGGAGTTGGGTACATGTAGAACGAATGGAATATCCGTAAGATGGATGCCACAGTTAGCTGTCTAGTTTTCCTCCCTGGGAGATACTTAACAAGCATGGACACGCAGGTGAATCTTACACTCATCCTGCTGTTGGAGTCACTAAAGATATGGTAGTAGATGGTCTCGGGTGGCTCGCAAGTTTTACACGGGCTGTGGATTTTGATGTAACAAGGTAAGAATCACCAGTCTAATAGGTCTGTGGGCATTCACTAGATGTAATTTATTAGAACGCTTCTCTCGCATTATGTTCTCTTGCTTACCGTAGCCTGGTAGTGGCTCCCACTCTATGAAGTCGTTTTCGGTGGCAAACCAGGCATAGGAGGGCAGGGGCATTTGTATTCACAAGACATAACTGTTTAGCGCTCTCTCGCAAGAATGGTTCCCTGTGCACTACAGCCTGCTGTTGGTTCTTATTCTCTAAAACATGTTTTGACACTTGCTCAGCGAGTCACAGACACTATGGGAGGGTTATGATATAGCATGCTTGGGGAGCACAGTAGTCATTTTGGAATAGGACTGTGACAGGAGTAAGTAGCATCACAGAGCGGCAGTTAGTACCAAGGCCTAAAAATACGGGCACACAGAATCTACTGACACGTGGTGCTACCGGGTTGCACGCTTCAGTAGTAATGAGACTGTATTTATCATTTAAGATAGCAACAGGAATAATACAAGGTTTGGGTGATGGTTTGGAGCCTTGAGTGAAGAATTTCAATGACCGAGGTATGTAGTCAATTAATACTCTGGCTCAGCACTAGCAAGACTCTGTAGTTAGAAGATACTAAGGGCCCTGTTTCTATAATTCACAGGTTCTAGACCGGGGGCGTTGTCCTTAAGAGACCCTTGGCTCCACTACAGGCGGGTCGAAACGTCGACATACCCCCAGGGTTGTCACTTATACTTATGTGAAACTATGATTCTGAGTGGACATTGAATAAACATGGTGTATAACTTTGTGAAACCATGCACAGCCCTTTTTTTTATTTAAATATCATCATTCACTGAGTACTTTTTGAACCTTAAGCCTTCCGCACTAACTACTGACATATAATGTATTATGCGGAAAAGTACTTATCTATATTGATAATACTATGCACAATCGCAATGGTTACGGGTTACGTAGATGTCAGAAGGAAAGGAGACCAAGAACACCTCCGTTTGTATTTCCAATAGATCTTTTATATTTTTAAAGAATATATAAATATATACAAAAAGCAAAAAATTCAAGTAGTGCTTAGTGTCCCCAGTGTGAATGGAACCAAAAACCAAAGACTAGTGAGTTTGTGACATATATAACTTGGTTTCCATCATTTTAAAAGACGACCATCAATAATTTTACAATAGTCACAGCCACTGTATACAATAGTCAGAGCTGATCACAATGGTTCGCTTTACATAGTTGTCGACGACGTTGCGACCCTTCATAGGTTATAGGGTCTCTTCAGGACCTATGGATGTAGGGACATACAGGACCCAGCCGGGTACCCAGTGTGAGAGACTGGGTGAAGGGCTAGCAACCACGGATATGCACAGCAAGGCAAATGCCACCGTATGAAAAGCAGGACTTCCTGTGAGCTAGGCCTGTTATCGGTACAAGAGTTCTCTCAAGGTAAGGCCAAAAGCATAGGCGGGGCTGTTGCTCTAGCTTATATTGTAATGACGTGGCCACGGGTACTCGATCGTCCCGTCAGGTCAAGTTATACTCTTCTGAATCAATCAACGGTACTGTAAACGCGTGCCTTAGCTACGCGGGATCCACACAGGCCATCTGCTCTGGTACAATGACATTGAGAGAACTCATCCATAGGTCCAGAAGAGAATATAAAAGATCTATTGGAAATACAAACGGAGGTGTTCTTGGTCTCCTTTCCTTCTGACATCTACGTAACCCGTAACCATTGCGATTGTGCATAGTATTATCAATATAGATAAGTACTTTTCCGCAGGAACCACTGTTTCTGTCACACACAATTTACCCTGGTTCCTAGTGAGTAGGGTGTCCCTTGTTTTTGTTTGCAAATATAATGTATTATGACATTTATTTATTTTGAAGGTTTTATATAGCGCGAACAAGACCCTTGCGTGTATCAGAGCGCTTTACAGGGTAAATAAAAGAAAGCAACAAAACAGGTATAGAGTAATAGAATTATGTCCTATACAAATCAAGAATCGTATAACAAGTTATATACATAGATCAAGTGAATTTAGACATGAGACGAGATTTCACTTCTTTTGTGAAAGATGCAATAGAGGAATTCAGTCTAGTTTCTGGAGGCAGCACATTCCAAATCCTGGGCGCCATCCCAGAGAAGGCCCGGTTGTATGTTTTCTTCTTGACGAATCGTTGTAGTTTCAGTAGAAGGTTGCTGGAGCTCCTGGAGGATCTGTTGCCACATGAAGGCACCAATTTCTGTGCCAAATAACTTGGAGTGTTGTGATGTATGGCTTTATGCGTCATACAAGCGATTTTTAGTTGAATTCTGGCTTCGAAAGGTAGCCATTTAAGGGATCTGAGGTCAGGGGAGATGTGAGAGTTTCTTTTGGAGCCAGTGATGAGTCTAGCTGCTGCGTTGATTGAAGCTCTTAGAGGGGCCGTCAAAGACCTGGGAAGACCACAAAGAGAGACACTCCCATGTTCCACTCTTGGGATTACTAGTGCTTGAACTGCCAGTTTGAAGTCGTTTGCGGGCAGAAAGGGTTTTAGTTTTCTCAAGGTGTTCATCTGAAAGTTTGCTCCTTTTGTTGCAGCACTAATGTGTTTCTGCATATTTAGATTTCTGTCCAGAGTTACTACCAGCGATTTTCGCTGTCGATTTTAAGAGGTTGGCAGTTGAGTGCTGTTAGATGTTTCAACCAATCTTGGATTATGGTTACTTGGGTGGGAGGAGCGATTAGGAGGAATTCGGTTTTGAGGGTATTTAGTTTCAGATGGTTTTCGGCCAGCCAGGTCTGAGTTTTTTGTAGCGTTAAGTTGAGAGATTTGATGTCGTCTAGTGAATGGATCTTTAAATATAGTTGTGTGTCATCTGCGTACATGTGATAATGTACGTTAGAGGAGCTGAGAATTTCGGTGAGCGGTTCCATGAATAAATTGTAGGAGAAAGGGATGATCTCTGCGGGACTCCTAGGATGACTGGGATGGGTTTGGACAGGGATTGATTAACCTTGAATCTTTGCAATTTGAAGGAACGAGGTGAACCAATTTAGAACTGATCCAGATAATCCCATTCTGTGTTTCAGTAGGTCTAGCAGGTTGTCGTGTTTGACGGTGTCAAAGGCCGAAGAAAGGTCAAGCAAGATTAGCAAACAGGCTTCGTTTTGGTCAAGGATTTTTAGCGCGTCATCAATTATGTGGGTCATGGCTGATTCAGTACTGTGCCCTGCCCGGAAGCTGGATTGGTATTGGTTGAGAAGGTTGAAATGGTCTATGTGGTTCCCAAGCTGAATGTGAACACATTTTTCTAAGAGTTTGGCCAGAGTAGGGATGTTGGATATTGGGCGGTAATTATTTAAGTCAGAGGGGTCAACTGTTAGCTTCTTTAGGATGGGGGATACCTGCCCAGATTTAAGGATTTCAGGGATGATTCCTTGAAGGAGAGGTATTTATAATCTTGGTCCAAAGAGGCAATAGCAGTGGATGAAGTCTTTTATGTAATTTGCGGCAAGAGGGTCTGTGAAGTGGTTGAAGGGATTCAAGGCCATGAGCATTTTGAATATAGCTTTTTCACTGTAAGTATTGAAGGAGGACGAGGCGGCATTATTTTGGAGATCGAACTTGGGTGAGCATAGGGGTGGGACTCCTGGAGGGGGTGATGAACTGTCCATATGTGTGTCTGTATGAGTTAATAAGTCGTTGAGTAGGTCCGTCTTTATGTTTTCAGTCTTCATCGTGAAGAAGGAGGCAAAATCTTCGCAATTAGGTAGTGAGCCTGGGTTAGCATGGGGGGGATGAGGTACACCCGTATATTGTTTTTTGATTAGATCGAAGAGTTTTTTGCGACGGTTCTTGGCTTGGTCTAATTGATTACTGAAAAAGTCTGCTTTAGATCGTCTAATCTTTCTGTGGTAGGAGTTTCTCTTAGTTCTTAGCAGCTTGAGGTGGTTAGCGGATGGTGCTGATCTCCATCTTCATTCAATTAATCTTAGGGATTGTCTGTCCTCATTGAGTCTTCCATCGTACCATGGTTTTGAGTCTTTTGTGGAGATTCTCTTTAATTGTAGGGGAGCGACTTTGTCTAATACCATGTTCATGGAGTAGAAGTAGTGGTTAGTATGATCTTGAACGTCGGATAGGCCGTCAGGGGGAAGGAGGATGTTGGTGCTGGAGGTTGTGACTAGGTCAGCACCGATATTTTTTAGATTCCTCTTCCATATTTTAGTTCTCGTGGGTTGAGCAGAGCAAAGTTTTACTGATTCATTGATGAAGAAAGTGATGATGTGATGGTCTGACCAATCACAGGGTATGATCGTATCAAGCTGAATGGATTCAGCCTTAGAAATGACTAAGTCAAGGATTGAACCTTTATCATGTGTGGAGCTGTTACAGATTTGGGTGAGGCCAAGGTCCGAGAGGAAAGCTTTGAGGCTATTGACCGCTGAATCATTAGGATCATTCCAGTGGAGATTGAGGTCTCCAAGAAATATTTGAGTATTTTGTTGTCCGGCATTAGTAGATACAATATCCATTAGCTGTTCGATGAAGGTGAGGTTATCACCTGGTGGGTGATAGAGTGTGTGCAGAGAACACACTGGTTTGTTATTACTTGTGATGTCTAAGCACAGGTATTCGCAAGAGGAGAATGCTGGAGAGTGGGAGCGGTTCACTGAGAGATTGTTCTGATGTATGCAAGCAATACCGCCACCTGGCTTATCAGTTCTGTCTAGTCTAGTGAGATCATGGTTTGGGGGTACCAGTATGTCGAGGATGGGCGTAGAAGATTCATTTAATTTAATTTAATTAGTAGGTCAGGTTCATGAGTGAGTATGAGGTCAGCTATATCAGCTGCATGTCTTGAGGCAGATCTACAGTTTAGAAGTATGCATTTAATCACAATAATACAGTGCTTTCAAATTGAACATGTGCCCTGTGGTTGATTAAGTGTTTTACTACCATATTCCATTGTGATTGTATGTCTTGGGTGCATAGATCTGTGGATAAATCTGACTCATTGGACCATTATCCTAGATATAACTATTCAAACCGGGTTGCGGTCTGTGTAAAAGGGTCTGTCCTTGTTATACATAACCAAGAGAGCAAGCAGCACATGAGGAACAAAACAAATCAAAGTGTAGGGCGTTGTGTTTTGGTAGGGGAGAAGCACATAAGGGAGAATTCTGGAAAACACATAGTGCCCTGGAGTGCTTAAGCAAAAAGAACAAGCATTTGCAATGCAATAGGTCTCGCATTTGTAAAAGCTTGAGCTATTGGCATTGTAAATGTTAATGTTTTTAAGTTTTTTTTTTTTTTTGCAGTGCAGTAACGTAACAGGTAAAGCTATTTATATGTAAATGTGAAGTAAAAGTGGGTTTTTAATAAATAAAGGCGTGCTGCCATGCTGTGGTGGGAGGGGTCTGCTTTGGAGGAAATCCCACAAGCAACACTGCAAGCAGACGAGTCCAAACTGAAAGCGGCGCTGTTATTAAGTAAATAAATGCGCGTGGCCATGCTGTGTCTGAGGTGGGAGGGGTCTGCTTTGGAAGCAAGCTAAGAAACACAAAAGCATATGGGTGCCTTTAATAAATAAATAAAGGAGCACGGCGATTGCTGCTTTATGCTGTGTTGTAGGTAGGAGGGGTCTGCTTTGGAGGCAAGCCAAGAAAAAAATTCAGCATACGGACGCTGTTAATAAATAAAGGTGCATGGCGAGCACTGCTCAATGCTATGTTGGAAGCGTTCTCCTTTTGATGCAAGCCAAGAAAAATAATAAGCATACGGTTGCCATTAATAAATAAATAACAGCGCCAGCGAGTGCTGCTCAATGCGGTGTCGGAGGTGGGAGGGTTCTGCTTTGGAGGCAAGCCAAAAAAATATTAAGCATACGGGCGCCGTTAATAAATAAATAAAGGCGCATGGCGAGTGCTGCCCGAGGACAGCTGAGCGCCAGCGCTGCTCAAGGACAGCTGAAGAAAGAAATAATGCTTACAAGTGCTAAAATAACATGCAGCTTAAGTGCCCATGTAACAGGGCCAGTCCGTATGGGAGGTTACACAGTTTGAAAAGGAGGGACTAGTAAGCTATTTCACCAATAAAAAGCCCAAGGACAGTAAGAGGAGCCAATAGAAAAGATGGGAGGGGGCTTAGATAAGATGGGAGGGGCTTCAAGCCCATATCCTGAACACAGCATGTATCGAAGAGACAGCGCAAGCGCTGCCTAGGCGAGACCTAGAAAGTAGTTACCTAAAAGTGAGCAGTGGAAAGATACTAATCAGTCAGTCAAAAGGCTTTGTCCGAGGGAAAGACAAACACAAGAAAAAGGGGGAAAGCTACTGAATAAGAAGCAAGCAAAGGAGTGACAATAAAGCCAACCAATAGTAAGTAGTGGGCGGGTTGTCTGCCTCCTGTAAGTTCACTTGTGCTATCTGGTAGGTAAAGCCTAAAAAGAAACTAAACTACATTCTGGAGCCACAGAGACAGAGGATACATATGTGGGCCACATCAGAGTAATGCAGAAGTGCTAATTATTCCCCCAGTAGACTTTCTGTTAGATTATATAGGTGCCGTGCAGCAGCGCATGCCATGTAGAATTCAGCATTTGGACCAGTTGTTTCTGATCTTCTTGCTCAGTCTGGTGACTCTCTGGCATTTGGAACACAACACTATTCCATTTCAAATGCAACAAAGAGGAGCCAGAGAATACATTGCAGTGTAATGTCTATAGGCAATAGTAAGTAAAGAGTTATAGCTGTGTTCCCCATAGTCCTGGAGGTTGTGTGTCACTGCTTCACCTCCCTCCAAGAGTGTCAGTTCTAGGACCAGCACAGCCTTACCAGGATGTAGAGGAAGGCATCAGATAGATTGACCTAGCAGGCAACATTTGGTCAGCTGTGGATTCTCAGCTACCAGAAAGTACACATTCTCTGTTGAAGGTCTTCCGCTAGCTCTCTAGTACTAGATCAGAAGGTAGGCCTGGAGGAAATTGCTTTGCCGATTCAATGTTGCATAAGGGCTAGTGAACTAAATAAGAAAATAGGTGATGCACAGTAACCCCCAGGATTTAACTGAAGGAAGAATACTTAAATCAAAAGTTACCTGTGGTAAAATAAAGAGATGTGGAAGAATCCGCCAGACACAAGAGCTGTGAGATATCGTTATTTAAAGGAGCGTATAGGCATTGGGGCTAGAGCAGAATGTAGGTGAAGTCATCCACTGCTTTATAATAACCTGTTGGTTCTGATGGATATGAGCCTTAATCTGAAAGATAACTCGCTGAATAAAGGACATGAATTAATGACCAGAGGGCTCCAGAAGGTAGAGTTTTTAGAAACTGTGAAGGCTGCTCCTCCACTGCCAAGAAACTGCAAGATGAGAGTTTATATCAGAATATGTACAAGATTTTGTAGATTCCAAAGCCAGTTAGACAACAACAGAACACGGATCCGCAACAGACATCTGAAAATTATCTCAGCACTCCTTTTCTGAGAAATATCTCATTATATTCACTGTTAACCTGCATAATGTTCTGCCCCTACACCAGAAACTCTCCAAGTGACATAATTGAGATCCTAAGGCCATCATTCTCCTTGAGGAAGACCGCTATCACTAGGCTGGATACCTATCCTTTACCACAGGTATTACTCCACACCTTTGTGCAATACTCCCAGAGCCCAAAAAGGCAATTCGGGGTGGACTGGTAACTCGATTAATCAATCCATAAAATCATTCCCCTCCTTCAATCTCACTCAATTGATGTCTGATAAATTCAACCATTGTTTTGACTGCAAATTGTTGACAATCCAGGAGGTCATAAAATCCCTAAGTATTCCTTTTGTCTGATAGAGACTTCTAGCCGTACATTCATCACCTTTTAATATTCCCCAGGTGTCAGACTAGATATGGAAACATTTTTTGCAGTACCTTTGCATGCTGGAAGGTGGCGCAGTGCAGCTATGCGCCGACACTGTTCCACTCTGGAAGTGATGTGCGAAACCTATATAGGTGCCACTCCTACGCAATGATATCAGTGCCTTTCTTTCCACGCCTCCAGATGTGGATACGGAGCTCTCTTCATGTCTCTTTGAGATGTTAACTCAAAATTTCCTTACACTTGCAAGGGATGTCACCCCCGAAAATGGCAGGTTTTAAGTCCTGTAGGGACAGTCTCAAAGAAATGTCTGTGACAGATCCCAATCAGGTGGGCCAGGGGGGTTCGAGCCACGACTTCAAGGCCTGCATCGACTGCGCATCGATGAATCCGAAGGCCATCAGGGACCACAAGGCAAAGGTTTACGTTGCTA
Organism: Calotriton arnoldi; assembly: GCA_963921515.1. Taxonomy (NCBI): domain Eukaryota; kingdom Metazoa; phylum Chordata; class Amphibia; order Caudata; family Salamandridae; genus Calotriton; species Calotriton arnoldi. Next base: position 2,902,756 of record CAWUFW010000724.1, read on the forward strand.
AGCATAAATAGACTTACCACTGAGACCGTTCCAGGTCGCACTCCTTTAAGGTACGAACTTTGACCCGTTCCCAGAGTCGCTCCAAGGCCAGTCTTCGTCCGTAAGTGAAAGAAACATAAGAAATTGAAGCAGGATTCTTCTCCCTGGTGCCATTCGTCTGAGCAGGTGTGGGGCAGCGCCAAACTTCTCAATCTCGCTCCAGAAGTCAGTTGATTTCGGAGCTGATCCTCCAGCTGGTTCTGGCACAACCTGAGTTTCCAGGGCATTCAGCTATACCGCATCAGATTAAAGAGTTTCATGCAGCCATGCTCCGGCTCTTAAGACCCCTGCTCCCTCTGGTGCTCCTCTGGGCCCCAAGGAGCCAAGAGGCTTTCACCTGGAATACCACCAGTGGGTTCGCCCTCGGCGCCACCTGGACCCTCTGATCCTATCTTGCCTCTGGCTCCTGTCCCAGCCCTGTTTCCAGCGCCACAACCCGACTCCACCAGAAGAGGAGGCCCCAATATTTCTCTCAGATTCTGGGTTAATGTTGTTCCGACCTCAGCTAAAGTTGCGCCCAAATCTGCCCACGGCACAACTGCCCCTACTTGGTTTGCCACCTTCACAAGTGAGAGCACTCTCTCTACTTTCCTTTTATGGAATAGATTCAGATAATGACTGATCCCTGTGATGAATTCACTCAGTCCTACCAGGGTGACATTTGGTATGAGGACTTACAGGAGGCCTTGATACCTCCCTCTTCTCTCGCCAACTGGACCAGCCACAGAGGCATCCGCTTCCTATGCCATGGTGATGCGTAGGGCAGCCCAAGTTCTTGACCTCCAGCTCCCCACCTTGGATGTTAAGACAAATGTCTTGACTGGTCCTTCAACTGGTGCAGACTTCTTTGGAGCCCCTTCTTCCATTCAATGAGGCACTAACTGATATCTTATTGGAGGCTTGGGCCACACCCTGCTCTGGCCCACCACTTCTTCGACAAATTGCTAGGCACTATTGCCTTGCTCAAGGTGACACTGCTTTTCTTTCACAGCACCCCTCAACTGAAAGCCTAGTGGTGCAAACCTCCAACCAATCTAATCCCAGCACATTCCTTACCACTCTCTCTTATAGGGAATCTAAGTAGGTGGGAACATTCGGCAGACATGTTGTTTCTTCTTCCAGCTTGTCCCTCAGCTCTGTTAACACCAGCTGTTTGTTGGTATGCTACTCCCATACCCTTTATGATTTGGTGGCACAAGTCCTCCCTGTTGTGCCTGAATACCTTCGCCCTGTCTCTCTCAGGTGATTAAAGATGGTTGTAATGCAGCCAAGTTCACAATTCGTTATGGCTTGGAAACCACGGAGTGCATAGTGTGGGCCATGTGCACCAGTGTTACCATGCGTAGCTGCGATTGATTGGGTTTTCTGGCAATGTCCAGTCCTCTTTAGTGGACATGCTCTTCGATGGGACTTTCCTATTCAGGACAATGCTGATTGCACACTTTAAGGAAGGCAGGGCTACCGCTCGCTCTCTGGGCCTTTCCACCTCACCTCCCCAACCGCAACAGTTTTACTGCTCCTTTCGCGGCTTTGGCTGTGGCATCCTGTATAGCCAGGCTGTCCAGCCTCCACAAGGGACCCAGCAGTTTCGTGGCCGAGGTTCCTTCTTCCCCAGCTGCCAAGGTCAGCGTGCAACCCAGTCTACCGCTCCTCCTGCAGCCCCACCTGCCAATCCTCTTTAGCGTGCTCTTACAGGAGTAGAGCCACCTGGTGGGAGGCAGAATACAGATTCTTTCTGGGTTGGCAGGCAGTAACATCAGACAGGTGGGTTCTACAGATCGTTTATCCCTTAATCTTCCTTTCTTCTCTGCCTCACTTTCCACCATCTCCCAGGCGACTGACGGAGGACCAACTCTCCATTTTACTGCAGGATGTGCAACCCCTCTTGGCCGTAGAAGCTATCAAGAGGATGTCTGCGCTAGAAGTAGGACATGATTGTTATTCGCTTTACTTTCTGGTACCAAAGAAGGATGGATGCCCTGAGCCTAATCCACCCCATGTCCTCTCAATGCTTTCCTTCAGAAGGAAAAGTTAAAGATGCTCACCCTGGTCCAGGTCTTGTCTGCCCTCGACCCTGCAGACTGGAATGTGGCTTTGGACCCTCAGGAAGCCTATGTCCATATACCTGTCCGTCCAGCCAGCCCATCAGCGCTACCTGCAGTTCATGGTGTGACAGGAGCATTTTCACTTCGCTGTGCTCCCTTTGGTCTCACCAGCACCCCTTCAGTGCTCACGCAAGTGATGACAGCACACCTTTGGAGGACAGGGGTCCAGTCGTCTACCTCTGTGACTGATGGTTTTAGACGGGCTCGCCCCAAGGACTCGTCAACCACCTCCAGACTATGGCGAACCTCCTGTCATCTCTGAGGTTTACTATCAATGTGCTGAAGCAACATCTGACTCCTTCTCAGACACTCCCCTTCATCACAGCTATTCGGACATGGTTTGTTTTTGTTCCTTTCCCTTGGGAAAGAGTCTAGGACATTCATGTTATGTTCCCGAGCCTTCAGCCTTGCTCCTGGATTTCAGTGAGGTTGACTCTGGGACTGCTGGCCTCCTGCATCTTGCTGTTTGAGCATGCCAGGTGGCACATGCGGCCTCTGCTGTTTTATCTTAAATCCCAGTGGGCACAACACAAGGCCTCGGGGTACCTCTCCAGTCACGTTCAGATTTTGGAGGAGACTGCAAAAGATCTGCAGTGGTGGTTGCTGGACTGCGGTTGGGACAGCGGCAAATCCCTTTCCCTTCCCCTTCCCCATCCAGAAATGACAGCGGTGACAGATGCATCGCTTCTGGGGTGGGGCTGCCATCTAGGAGAGCTGAATATGAGAGGCCTTTAGACTCCAGCAGAGATCTGGCTCCACATCAACCTTCTAGAGTGGAGGGCTATCCGCTTGATGTTGAAAGCCTTCCTTCCATCCATCAAGGGAAGATTGGTACAGGTGCTCATGGGCAACACCACCGCCATGTGGTACTGCAGCTAACAAGGTGGGGTGAGGTCACGGACCCTTTGCCAGGAGGTCTTGCGCCTCTGGAAGTGGTTGGACCGCCAAAGTATTTTCCTGGTGGTGAACCACCTGGCAGAATGATTTAATGCTGGGGTAGATGAGCTAAGCCATCAAACACCTAGTTGATCACAAGTGGCAGTTAAATTTGGAGATGGCTCAAGGTCTCTACGGCGAATGGGGAGAACCTTGGACCAGATCTATTTGCCTCTGTCACACATGGGGGTTCGAGGAGGTTTAGAGACCGGCAAGGCTTAACTCCCCTATTCAAGAAATCTACCACAGTCAAGGAACCCTTGGGTCCGTAGGGATTACTGTTACAAATGGAGACCTAGCTAAGGTGAAATATCCCTTTGAAAGGATGATTTCCCTGACCCACTATAGGTGGCATGCTTCATCAATGGGAATCTCCCCGTAACGTGATACCTAGTCACGGTATGGGCTACAACCCCCTCCCTGAGAGGGAGCAACTCAGGGATATTTTGTTTTAGAGAAAGGTATACTAAATACCACAATAATGATCCCAGGGTGGTGGGGTCAGCAGAGCATAAAAGTGAGAGTGAAAGTTAAAACTAGCTACAGGGTACGCTTTTTCCTTTATTCATGCGTCCCTGGGCCAGGATTAAAAGCAAAGCACTGCGGGAGAAAAGTAAACCCATTGTTAACAAGCCTGTCCAATTCCAACTACTGTCTCTTGTCTGGCATGTCAAATTATTTCTTCTGTGACTGCCATTCAGAGACTTGTGTGGTCTCATTTTCATAAATGAAACACATTACTGATTGTATTTCTCAAGAGCCGCCTATTCTGCTCAAAGCTGGTCTACTCGCTGAAGCCACGTGTAACACCATCACTATGAATTTCATACACAATACACATACTGCCTCAACTAGAAGGCTCCCACTCTTCGACATGCATCTTAGTTAAGTCCATAGCTTCAGACCTCAGGAGGGTTACATTTTAATTGCACCAAGCTCACCAACATCACCAGTATTCCACTGCAAACCACCCGTTCCACGTGAACCGGTTCACCATCCCTACCTCCCTGCTCAGTCTCCTACAACAAACCAAAGTGAACACAAAAAAAAGGTTTTTCTTTAAACACCCTACTGGTATATCTCACGTCCGATGCAAACCTCTTTCTAAACAACTGCAACACTTTTTGTGAAACTATATGATAATCTGTGCCCCAATTAAAACCTGCAAATGCAAGCCAAATCCTTCAGCACCCTGGTACTCTAAAGCAGTGTTTCCCAAGCTTTGGGTTGTGAGACGATTTTTGGTGGGTTGCCAAATTCCAGGCAATAAATAAAGATCCCTTTAAATTCTGTGTTTATCTGTTAACATTTTCTGCGCTTCAAAGAAAGAGGTCAAATGTCAGGCTGTGTCTTCTGCTGCTTATTTTTAACAGTGGGACTGATTTTTATTAAATCTTCTCACTTTGCTGTCAGAGAACGAAAAGTAAAGTGAATTATGGGACAGTCCTGCTGGGGCACATGAAGTTTGAAAGGAAAGCTGGAGGAAGTCCTTTTTTCCTAACACAATGAAATGTAAATACCTGCAAATAAACTGTTCACAGTCAGCAGTTAGGAGAGCATTTTTTTTGTAATTCTGTGTGATGGAAACAAATATTTTAGTAGGATCAGAACAAATCATGACACTTTACTTGGTTATGCACAAATGATAAATATTTACCGAAACCCGAATTCCAGATTATCATTTGTGGGCAGTATAATTTTATCTATAAAACTAGGTCTGTGAAAATTTGGTGACCATTTCAATGGAAAATGCGCTGTCTGCAAATGCCAATTCACTACCATGCAATGCTTTAGTTTCATTAAAAAACTGCCTGCATGCATGTCCTTTAAAGCTAGGCGGGTTTCTAAAGTTTGTCGTAATAAAAAGTGGTATCGGTTTAAAAAGGTTGGAAGCACTGCTCAAAAGACCTTGCTGACAGTAAAGGGCCTATCTGAAGACCAGAAATAAGACTGATAAAAAGCAGAACTGCCATTTACCTGATGATAGTGAAGTCCCTTTGAACAGCACTCAGACAGCTCGTCACATTAACCAAAGAAGGTACTATAGCAACACCATAATTGAAGCCACCAACAGAAAAAAAAAATTCATGGCGAAGTTCTGCCTCAGCCCCCTGACAAACACTTCTATTCCTCACTACACAGAGAAGTAAAATGCCATCAACCTCTTCAGTGGAAAAAATACAGAAGCTCCAACAGTACATTGACATCACCAATCATGTTTCATATTTTACACTGACACCTTCCTGTAGAATCCCGCAATGGTCATCCTCCAAAGCCCTATTCCTTGCGGATCTCGCCGACCTACTAAACTCCCTCAAAGCCAATTATTATGAAGATGATGCCTTCCTCGCTCAAGGCATAATTCCTGATGCTCTCAAGACTAGCTAGATCCTCCAACTCCTAAAGAAATCTACACTAGACCCAGATAAATTGCCTGCTTCCCGGCCCATCACTCACTTACCATTCATCAGCACGATCATTAAAAAAGCAGTCTGTGTGCAACTCCAAGATCATATTAATGCTAACCATGTCTTGCGCGACTACCAGCGTGGTTTCCGATCATGCTTCAACACTGAGACCGCCATCTTAAACACCATAGACGATGCCCTCCTGACTGCATATGAAGATGACCCCTGCCTACTACAGTGATCAATCTCTCAGTTCCTTTTCACCCATTCACCATCCCACCCTGATACGCTCCCTGGAATAGGTTTCACTGGCAATGTCCTTCATTGGTTCTCCTCCTATCTTTCCAACTGACACCAGTTTATTCAGGTAGGCTCTTCCAGGTTGTTAGACCTGTCAGCCTTAGGGTGGTCTCCCCCCTAGTCTTTTTGCTGAATCTTTTTGTTGGCCATAGGACTTTGAGCACTTTGCCACTTGTAATCGGTGCTAAAGTGCAAGTGCTTCTTTCTTAAACATGTAATTGATGTATACCTGATTGACCTATTTAATTTAGTTGAAGTCCCTTGTAAGGTGATGTACCATATACCCAGGGGCATGAAAGTGCTACCCACAGAAGTAGCCTTTCAAACCGGTCTGAGGCCAGCCACTGCATTTCCTGTGTGTGAAGTTTACTGCCACTTAGACTTGCCATTTAAAACTACTTGCCAAGCCTTAAAACCCCCCTTTTTAGGTCAAGCCTAGGCAGCGTTCATGTACTGTCTTCGAGACATGCTATATTCACTCTATGGACTTTGAACACGCCCATTGCTTCTCATTGGTTGCTTCCTCTGGCTTTCAAAATTCCTTTGCTGTTGTTGGTGAATGTTTACATGTGACCCTACTTTTGGTGTGTTGTGCCCTGCCATTTGACTGCCCCTGCTACATGTGCCCGTACTGTTTTGTTTATTTTAGGTTTTTTTGGCGCATTCTTTTTTTTTTTTACGCTGCTTGTGTCTCTGGTGCAGCTTGTTTGGCAAAGTAACCTGCACTTCTGAAGCAGTCCCCCGCATTCGCAGGCAGCTCCGTCCTCTTTGGGCATTGTTTAACAGCAGTCTGCGTGCCCCAGAGGGCTCAGGACAGCTGCAGCGCCGGCCTCATTATTTATGAAACCAGTCTGTGATCATTCTGCTGACTCCAAACCTTAGGGGCAGTGTGAGGGTTACTTACAGCTGCATCGCACAATCTCGGGCAGCTGCATTGCTCAACCCAGGTGTTGGGGACACAGCGAGGTTCCCCCTAGTGAATTCTGCAGGATGTGTGCCCCCCACTTTTCCACATACCTTGAGGACAATGATTAGCTTGATCTGGCAGCAGGATGGGGTGATTCCTCGAGGGAGGACCCAACCTTGCTGATTCCGTTTTACCATAATCAATGTAGTAGGTGTGCAGGTGTTCCTGTAACCTATGTTTAGTGCTTAATTAACGCACATCCTGGAATAGAAGCGCAGTTGCGCTTTACCTATGTGTTCCCTGCAACTGTACGTATTTAGTCTCTAAACCTGATGCATAACATGCTCTGATGTTCGGATGTATGTTGTAATGCTTGTTTTTTCTGCTCTCCAAAGCAGTCTCCTCTCAAGAGGAGGCGACAGCTTCCCTTGCTGTGTCTCGTTCATTGTAGGTGAATCATGGCTCTGTTTTGGTAAGTCTGCCATCAGCGGTGAGAAAGAGGCAAGCAAGCTCCTCTCGACATCTTGGTGTTTGCATCACGGAGTGCCATTCGCTGCGCAGTCTCCATGCTTTCTCCCCATGCGTTTTCCATGGCAGGAGCCCCCTCACACTTTATGAATGGAAGAGTAAGGAAGGTTGTATGCAGGCCCCCTTTAGTGCCATTTGACACAGCTGGCGTATTCGCCATAAATGACTTTCACCATAGCAGTACCGACAGTGCGTTCTTTTAAACACTCTTTATGACCAAGCAACAACTCTCCATTATCTTGGCTGATAACCCTCATCCTGTTTTTGTGACTTGAAAGGAAGCTGTGTTCATTTGTAAGTAGTAGTTTATTTCCATTCCGGGCAAAACCTACTGTCGACTTGCAGGTGAAATCGCACTTCCGGTTTCAAGCAAGGAAACTGAGGGTTCCTATTGTAAACATGTGCCGGAACGAAGTGTCTGGCTCACATGCTGCTTTTGAGCTAGAGAGATTTATAACTACATTGACAGAAAAGCAACATGAAATCTGTTATTCAACTAGGCATAATGTTTTCACTTTAAAGCACAGCATACAATCAGTCGCATTAAAGCACCTTCAATTTTCAAAGTAGTAAACTATAATAAAATAACAACTGAGTGGAATTGTTTTAACTCAATCATTAGAAATTTGCAGATCTTTTCGATCAAAACCCCCTGCTCCATGTCGAAATACTAGATAACACTTAAGCCCTCCGACCCATTTCCCATCTGCCCCTGGAAAATGTCAAACATATAAATCTACTATCTACACACCAAATTCACTAACTTTTAATTCTATGAGCGGGTAAAGTTCTGAATGCCTATGTTACTGAACTTCACAATATTTGCGAAGGTTTTAAAAAATGAATAGAAGAAAACTTCACCTATTAGTAAGCTTGTGATACAAAAACTCCACTGAATAATTGTTGCTTCCCCCACCCATGGCCTCCTTCTTTCTCTCTGGTTGCTTCTTCTCCACTTCTCCCACACCTCCACCCTCAGTGTCGCTTCTCTCCCTCCCCTCGCTTCCTCTAAACCTGTGCCCTCCATGTTGCTTCCTCCACCCTGGTTTTTAGGTCTCGCCTAGGCAGCGCTTGTGCTGTCTCTTCTCTTGTATTCAGGCAAGGACTTTAAGCTCTGCCCATTTACTGCCCATCTTTTCAATTGGCTCCTGTTACTGTCCTTTGTAAATGGTGGCTTTTGTTCCTCAATAGGATTAGTAGTCCCTCCTTAGTAACTCCTTTTCTCCTGTTGGAACCTCCCATGAGGCCTGCCCCTGATACATGTGTTGTTACTCTGGATGTTTTAATTACAGTCTGTGAGCACAATTTTCTTAAATGACTTTCTCCTGCCTGCTGTTGCAGGCAGGACACGCTCTCCCGCTGTAGTGTAGTTCCTATATCCCTAATAGGCTCTGCGCATTGGAATAATATACCCTATAGGCTTGGCATAGGACTGAGGTCAGTATGCCCCTATCGAGTATATTAAACTTAATTACTTTTGTGCCAGCTAACTCAGAGGCCACTAGAAACTTCTTGTAAACAAGAAGGGAGTAGTTTCTGGCAACCGCATAAACATGACAACTTTGTTTCCCTTTTAGAACCGGAACACTTCTCAGAATCGTGGAAACAATAGATAACAGTTTCACTCAGCTAGTCGTGCATGCTTAGTTTCCTCAGTGTTACACAGAAAGAATAGACGGGCGTTTCAATAAAAGGTTTTATTGAACAGTCTTGTTTCTCGTGTAAGAGATATGAGCTGTTATGATCACAAGACATTATGCAAGATATATAATGTACAGCGTAAGCAGTAGAAATAAATAATACTGCGCTAGCATTATCTTTTAGCATATATTCACATACATAAATAACATGAGCTAAAAATGCGAGTACTCATAAGATGCTTCTCTAAGCTAGTTCTACCCCAGTGTACCTAACCTAATCTAGGTGTAGGGCAAGGTAAGAAGTAGGTGAAGTATTCTCTAGTATGGTATACTAAGAGTATGTTAAGTCTAGTATGCCAAGAGTCCCTCTAGGTTCTAGTCAGCTCCATACCTTGAGAATGAGAGAGGTGGGAATCTCCTTGCCGGATCTCAAACTCTAACACCCCGCGAAGGGAGTCAGAACACTGGAAGCTGGATTCTTCTGCGAGCAGGAATGACAGCGTCTTCTCAGTGCGTCAGGCCGGGATACGGGCTCCTCTGAAGTAGAGGTCTCCTCTAACTTGCTTGGGCAAGGGAAGGTATATTTATACCTGGTAGGTGCCTTGGAATGTTAGCATTGACGTGAAGAATGACAGAGGAAGACGTCAGGAATGAACCCTTAAGGTATAGCGGTTCATGCATAATAGATGAGTTCTTGGAGAAATCAATAATCCTGTGCTAGGGGAACTCCCAAGAGCTTAGGGATCTGGTTTCTAAGAACTCGTTGTGACGTTAGGGTGGACGGATGTCTGTGACCATGCCTGTATTTGGAGTGCATGGCTAATGCCTAAATAAGGACTGGGATTCTATGCCTATATAAGGGCAATGCGAATTGTGCCTATATAAGGACATGTTTCAGGAAAACCTATATACGGACACCTAAAGCGGAATACAAAACCGCAACTGCTTTTTTTTTTTTTTCAACCAGCACGGCACGCCTTGTTTTTTTGCTTCAGCTGCAATTATGGCACTCGTGCCTTTTTTTTCTTATGTGCAGCTCACCTAACTCGTTCTTGCGACTGCACACAACATAATATATTTTTTTATAAGCAACGCGGCATGACACCTTTTATAAAAGCAGCGCTACATGGCGCGCTTTTATTTTATGTATTTTTTCAACATGCAAAATAATGTTTAATTTCAGCAGCGTGGCACGCCGCACTTCAGCTGTAAAAAAACGGGCGCAGCGCGGATCAAACAACTTCATCTAAGTGTCCAATATATTTTTTTAAATGCAGTGCGGCATGCCGTGCTTTTTCAAAAATTAGCGCAGCGCGTTATTTTATGTATTTTTTCAGCCTCGCAAAATATTATTCAGGGTTTACAGCTGGGGACGTGTCCTCCAACTGAAGCTGGGGTGATCAGCTTCCCGGCTGTTTAACCCTTTGGCTTCCGTTACCGCTTCCTGCTCCAGTGCTCACGTTGACTGCATCTCTTGGAAGCCCAAGCTGGGCACTCTTTCTTTCCCTAAAGCTTCTCCCTATCGTGTTGGCTCCTAAAGGCGGCAAAAGCAGCAGTCTAAGGAGTATCTGCTCTTGCAGGACTTCAGCTGCAACCTCTCCGGTATGAACTTTAAAGTATGCCCATTTTTACAGTTAAGGCAAAAAAAGGCAAAAAAAACCCTTAAGTGATAACATGGTCATTTACAACGACAATAGCTCTAATAAACACAAATACGAGACCTATTGCATTGCAAATGCTTGTTGAACTTCTCAGAGGTTGGATGTCATTAACAGAGCTGTAAAGATCTCAGATAAGAGTTTCCCTCAGTGCGGTAATCAGCAGTACAAACGCAACCCTTAATAGTGGTTGATAATAGCACTGTATCCATCACGTAAGAATTCCAAACGTCAATCTTTTTTAAAAACACTTGAAGTGACAGGCGGTCGAAGTGCACAGGCAGCATTTTGTTAGTTTCACTGTAAGCAATCCATTAAAAAAAATATAAAAATAGTAAACTGTCTATTTAAACTTCTCTCCCAACTATCGAGGTGGTTTGAGACGAAGTACATTTTTACTGACATCTGGGATTATTTCTACAACTCTTAGCTCTGAACTTAACCGCCAAGGCTTATAAAAGGAATTTCTCTCCTCTCTCACGCAAGCCCACTCCCTTTCACCAAACAGTGGCAAAAGCAGGGTTAACCTCCATCAGATGCAGAGCACCCACCACCTGAGACAAGTGGGAACACCTGTGTCACTTTTGAAAGGACTGACATCACAGACTGCCAGCGTAGGGAAACACTGACACACAACAGAGCAGGAAACGCCGATATACGTGCAAAGTCTGTTTTGTGCGAGAGGTATGCTTGGTGGAAATATAGCATGTATGAGAGCCATGGCCAGGCTGCAGTCTTGAATTCTGGGTATTTTAGGTCCTCTTGTTTATCTCTCCATCTTCTCAGTCGTGCTCCAGCACTAGGACAAGCGCACATGTTCCCTGTCTGATTTGGAACAGGTTTTTCTCTCTCTGTTAGTTTTTAAGGTCGAACATTCGAGATGATGGTGGTATAAAGGGGTGAAGCGATGTCCCCCTGCTGTCCTGCTCACCTCTGTGCTCTCTGCTCCTTCTCTTCTCCATTCATATCGGTATTTCTGTTCCTCCTGTTGTGCACCCATTCTTTATCCCGTGCTCCTCCTCTACTCTCGTTTATGTTTCATCACTGACCTCAGGGCAACTCATTTCTCCTTTTCTCCATTCCCCTTGGTACATTTTGCTCTTCCTTTTCTCAACTCGCAACAGTACTTTTTAGTTCTTCTATTCATCTTTGACCTCACCGCGCTCTCCTCCTCCATTTACCCCCAGACTAAAATCTACTTTTCAGTATTCACCCTGGTGTGCTAAGTCCCTAGTTTTGTACAGGCTCCCCTCTTCAGGAGACAGCTCCAAGGGGTTACTGTACCCACTGCAGGGATCTGGATACAAGATGCAGGCTACAGGATTTGCACCCCATAAGACAGCTTACGGGGTTACTGTACCCGCTCCAAAGATCTGTTTATAAATGAAGGCAATAAGCTCCACGCTTCATTAAACAGCTTATGGGGTTGCTGTACCTGCTGCAGAGATCTGTGTGCAGCATGCTGCTGCCAAACTTACCTTCCCATGCGACAGTTTAGGGTTATTGTAGCAGCTGCAGAGATCTGTGTGCATTATGCACATCACGTTGCACCCCAAATGTGACAGTTTAGGGGTTTTTGTACCCGCTGCAGAGATCTGCAAAATGCAGATCAGAAGCTTCCCCATCTTGTGATACTGCTTATTGAGTTACTATACATGATACAGAGATGCGTGTGCAACAGGCAGGCAGCAGTCTCTTCTCCCAGCACAGCAAATCAGGGCATTACAATAACCGCTGCAGAAATCTTTGGCCAACATGAAGATTATAAACTTCGTTCCCTGTGAGACCGTTTAGGGAGCTATTGTGAACGCTGCAGAGAGGTGTTTGCAACCTGCAGGCAGCCGGCTGAAGCCCTAATAAGGTTGCTCCGGCCATTACTCTTCTGGCTACAGAGATCTGTATGTAACATGCAGATCAAAAGTTTGAATACAAATAAAATAATCTCTTGTAGATGTGTGTGCAGTCTGCAGACCTCGGGTTCAGCATGTGAATGCACCTGTCAAAGAGAGATGTGAGCAACCTGTAGATCATATTTCACAAAAATAGGTCAGCGGGTAAACATGGCTGGTTCAGAGGCACCAGGACAACCTGAAAGCTCACTTTCCTAGGCCTTTTTCTTTAAAGGATAATAAGAAGGAATTTATATCCTTTTTCCTCAGCTCTGCACAGGAGTGATAATGTGGCATAACAACCAGAGCTGCCGACTTTTGAACAGGTTGTATTTTTTTGAGTGCTGTTCAGACAGATTTTTTTTTTTCGATTTTTTTTTTCCCCTTACATTGTGGCCCCACTCAATGTGAATATCCGTGATCGTCTAACTCGCCTGTATAAGTAGGATGCCACTTAACTTGAGACTTTATCTGATGGGTATTTGCATTGGCTTGGTTCCCTATACAGCAGTCTCCTCCTCTGTCAGAGCTGCATGGCGGGCCCCTGGTTGTGCTGTGTGAAGCGTGGCTCTGAGCTGTCTGCAATGTGTTTTGCTGCAGTACTCTACTCCTCCTCTGTCTGTGCTTTATGGCGGGCCCCTGGTTGTGCTGTGTGTGAAGCGTGGCTCTGAGCTGTCTGCAATGTGTTTTGCTGCAGTACTCTGTGCTGCCTGGACTGAGAGTTGCTGCATGGTTCTGGTATGCACATACCAATAACATGAGAATCAGTGTGCTAGGGTTAATGTAGTGGAGTTGTATCCGTTGTATGTGTGCTTTCATGTGCATGTGTTCTTCAATTCTTGCTGTTTGGCATAGGTCATCTTGCATGATTGTTGAACCTGGTTGCTTCTGTGGTGTGCTGCTTTTGACAAGCTAGTGTTAATTATCCACACAGTTCCACGCCACACAATTCAACTCCACACATTTCCAATCCAAACCACATAATTCAACTCAACAACACAATTACACAACACACCACATAAATCCAATCCAAACCACAGTATTCTACATCATGCCGCGAAATTCGTCAGCACATCACATAACTCTACTACATACCGCTCCCAGCACAAAATACCATTCCACATAATTACACACCATAGCACGCAATCCAACTCCACATAATTCCAGTACACTCAATACCACATAATTGCTTTCCACATAATTCCGCTGCACACCATGCCACTTAATTCCACAACACAAATCCACTCCACACAACACAATTCCATGCCGCACAATTCCACTACTAAATTCCAATCCAACCCGCATAATTCCACTGCATACATACACTCCATAACACATAGGTAAAAGACTGTGTCATTTACAACTCCAATGGCTCTAACTCAAGCAAATGTGAGGCCTATTACATTTCCAATACTTGTTATTACATATAGGCCACTCCTGAGGTGGGCCCTTGGTAGCCCTAAGGACAGGGTGCTATGTAAGTAAAAGATAGGACATGTCATTTTATGTTTTACATGTCTGGGTAGTGACAAATAGCCTATTTCGTTTTTCACTACTGTGAGGCTTACTCCTCTCATAGGTTAGCATTGAGAATTTCTTAATAAACTTTTAAGCTGTAATTCCTGATCGGAGAGTAGTAGTTTTTTAATTTTTTTCTTCATATTTCATATCTTTGGAATGGTGATGATAAATCCTACTGCTGAAGTAGGATCTAGCATTACTGTTTTAGAAATACCGCTTTTAGAAAGTGGACATTTTTCTGCAGTTACTGCTCTGTGTGCCTGACAGTACAATACACTTCTGGGGTGGGTGACAGCTACATTTTGTGCATTCCCTTTAGACAGCCTCCACTCAGGAAGGATATGTGTGTCTGAGTACCTATCTACATACAATGCATTTTGATGGCCTTGTCTGGGCAGGATGGAAGGGAAGGGCTATCACTTCACTTGAATAGGTGGTGTCCTGCTCCCACACAAAGGGCTGCCCCCACCACCCCCGATAGCCTGGCAGACAGGATTGGGCTGAAAGGGGAACCTGTGCAGAGAGTTGCTTTGAAGTCACCCCCAAATCAAAGCCACTTTTGAGTAGACGTGCTGGGTCTCTGACCCACTAAAATCAGACACTTCTGAATCTTGAACTGAACCTCTGTCAGAAGGACTTCTGTGCTGCTTAAAAGCCTCAACTGGACTGCTGATGAGGAATGCTGCTTTTCGGTCTGTTGCCCTGCTGCTGCCTGACTCTACTGAAGGACAGCTGGACTCTGCCTTCCCTCCAAGTGATCTCCAAGGGATTGTTGACTGCCTCCTGTTGCTTGCGACTCAGGTATATCAAAGTCTCTACCCTTGCTCCTTTGCCTGGCTCACTGGAAGTGGCCCAGATACTTTGCAACACGGATTTTGACGCATCTCCTGTCAGCGTGTAGCAGAAACGTCGCATCGACCCAGTTGCGAATGTAAACTTGGTGCATCTCCTCGGATACTGCTCTTTTCCTCCAGTGATTGATGCATCAGATAGCGTATCGCCACTGCTGCAGTTTGGTGAGATCGACCCATCCCCTCGACTGCGTAACAGAAACTGGCACATCGCTCGACACCTCTCTACTCTGGCACCCGTCTTCTGAACTAACATATCGCCTTCACTGAGTGGAGAAGATCGACAAATCTCGTTGTTTGTGACCAGGAAAGGTACTGTTTGAGGCATATGAGCTGTAGATCATATGCTGTGCATAGATCGCCATCTTGTGTTGGGCCCGGATGTTTCCACTTTGTTTTTCTTCGAAGAAGTCTTTTCCAGCCACGAGGAAGGTGACTCCTCCTTTCGGTGATAGTGCGCATGGGCATCGACTCCATTGTTAGATTGTTTTTTTCCGCCATCGGGTTCGGATGTGAATTGTTGCGCTCCGGTTCGGCACTGTTCTTCGGGCCCCCTTCGCCGCGCAATACACTACCCTCGACGGTATTGTTTATCGATCGCGTTTCCCATTCTCCGCGTATCGTTTACACTCGAAAACCTTTGATCGGAAGATTCGTGGAAGGCCGTTGGGCCTACCCGCGCCGGGGTTGGTAGCAGTCGATGGAACGGACTCAATTCAAGTTCTGTCCAGGGTGTAGCGCTAAGTTTCCGCGCACCGACTTGCACGAAGTGTGCAATCTTTGCCTGTCCCCGGAACACGACGAGAAGGACTGCGACGCGTGTCGGTCGTTTCGATCGAAGAAGACGCTCTGTGACCGTCTGGCTCGACGTCACGAAATGTACCAGCAAAGTGGCTCCGCGCCGGATGTCCTCGGAGACGAGTCCGAACACGAAGAATCACAAGCGCAGGAAGCCGAAATAGAGGAGCAACACATCTCCGTGTTTGAAACCGACTCCGATGCCGAAGACCTCACACCGGGACAACGGATCGTGAGTAAAGAGACTTCCTTCCCCCACCATCTCTTCCATAAAAAGGCTCCGGTCCCTCCTCTGCCTTCGGGCCAAGGTCGGCACCGAGAAAAGGTTTTGAGCGCCCCCGCCTTTGAGTTCGGCGCCAAAACATAAGCAACAGCCTTCCGGCTCGAGCTCTACTCGTCCCCACGCCGGTGCCGACCCGAAACCTTCGGCGTCGAAATCCAAACACCTTCTGGTTTCCGTGCCCCCGGTGCATAAGGCTAAATCTTCGGAGCAGAAAACTTCGGAGCCGAAACTACGACACCAAAACCGGCGTCTAAAGAAAGTACTTCAACTAAAGAGCCTCAGACCGATATTCCACCTTCGGATCCGAAACAGAAGGAGATTGTGATTCATCCAGAAACTGGACATATTCATGCCAAACTTCCTGAGAAGAGGAAAATGGCATTACAAGAAGACTACCACATTCCTCTAAAAAGGAAAAATGTGGGTACTAACCCTTCTCCACCATACATTCCACCTTCTTCACCCATTGATCCAAATGTACTCATTACACCTACACATTCTCCTCCACCACCATCACCTGACCCACAGGATACAGGGGATATAGATGACAACACACCACAGGATACTGACCCATGGGATAATTATAATGCTGACCCTCAACCAGATGATGACCCCGACCTATATCCATCCAGACCTTCTCCTCCAGATGATAACATTGGATATATTGAGCTCGTTAACAGGGCTGCACAATATCATGGAGTACAGCTTCATAAAGAGACTTTAGAGGAGGATTTTTTGTTTGACACTCTAAGTTCATCTCAAAGGGCTCCACCAACATTACCAATGTTAAAGGGTATGCTTAAACATACTGATGACATCTTTAAAGACCCTGTAAAAGCTAGAATCATCACTCCCAGGATAGAGAAAAAGTACAAATCTGCACCTAATGACCCTGTATATATCAAAGGCCAGTTACCCTTGGACTCTGGTAGTTTTCAACGCTTGTAAAAGAGCTAATTTGCAAACAATAGGTGAAGCCCCTCCTCCTGATAAAGAGTCCAAATTAATTGACGCTTTGGACAAAAGGGTAGCGTCACAAGCAGCTAATCATTGGCACATTGCCAATGCTCAAGCACTATTGGCAAGGTATGATAGAGAACATCATAATGGGACCCCTTTCGGCCCCAAACCTGTGGCACAGCCTTTTTAATTGCATATGCAATGACTCTTTATTATTTGTCTCTTATTTCTCATTTCATTCCTTTTAACTGCATTCATTGTCCACTTATACGCTTGACACTTTTTTTAAGTCCGCATGCAAGGAAAAGCCATTTCCCAAAATTTCTCATGTCCATGATGGGCCATCCGAACCTCTCTTCAAGAACACGTACCAAAGCCAAATCCATCAAAAAGCAGTTTATTGAAACCCAATGCATTTTAGGCCTCTGGGGCCCTTCGTCAGGGGTAACTGAAAATGAACAATTAAACGTACATTAATATTCCATGCGCCAATATTTATACACAATCTCATGTTTTCTAAATTGCGCCTCTCTTCTCTATAACTTGCGCGCATCAAATTCACAAAAAATTATTGTTTTTATTTGCACTATTCAAAATAACCCCCTAATGCCTATAAACCGACTCAATCTCTACACTCAAAAATCTCTTAAGTAACTCCCTCTCACAAGGTCAGTGATGCATATGCTGTGACTTCGTGAACTGAAACCCACAAACTTCTCTCCACTTACTGTCCCAGCATGTATACACAACTCTCCCACCATGCACTTCCATCCCCTTACCACAAATCAAAACCTCCCTCTTTGTTACTCCCCTTCATTCGTAAACCATACTTCCCTTCCCTACTCTCAACCACACCATCCTCTGTCTTGCCACTCACCTCAGTCTCACGCCCTTCTATCACAAACCATCCTCTATCGTACCACTCGCCACAATCTCACACCCTTCCATTCCAAACCTTCCACACTATCTTTACCATTCCCTTTCAATTTGGATCATCACCACCCATCCACTTAACTCCCATGATTTTCCCTCCTTAATCATACACTCCCTTACCTGCTAACAAACAGACATCCTCCTCCCTCGATCAGTAACAGAGTTCCCTTTCCTTTCCGGCCACCTGACTATAAGCTTGGCTCTCGCCCCTCCTACCATAAACCCTCCCACTAGGCCCAACATAATCACCACCTGTGCCGTGTTTAACCTCCCGAGTCTGCCTAAAATACTACAACTCCCATAATGCAAACAATCACTTCATCAAATTACCCAACATAGAGTCTATTGTACAGATTGATGAATAAATAATGTAACAATACAAGTTGCGAAACGCTGACAACATTATGCGCATATTCACTGTTCAGTGTTCATCAATAAAATTTCAGTGTTATTCTGACTTCAAAAAATAAACATGCTGTGTGGATGAAGATGTTCCGCCTTGCATGAGGATAGCGACATGATTCCTCGATGGTCCTTTTTTTGCACTGTTCTTTGTGGGAGCTTACCCAAGGGGCTAACCGTAATAAACAACATATATATATGTGGGTAGCACACCTGATGCTTCCAAAAATTCAACCCTTTATTCAATCCATCAAAGTTTAACGTTGCGTGCTCACTGGCGACGTGCTCAGCCCGAACAGCACATGATCAACTAAACAACATCATAATGGGACCCCTTTCGGCCCCAAACCCGTGGCACAGCCTTTTTAATTGCATATGCAATTACTCTTTATTATTTGTCTCTTATTTCTCATTTCATTCCTTTTAACTGCATTCATTGTCCACTTATACGCTTGACACTATATCCATCCAGACCTTCTCCTCCAGATGATAACATTGGATATATTGAGCTCGTTAACAGAGCTGCACAATATCATGGAGTACAGCTTCATAAAGAGACTTTAGAGGAGGATTTTTTGTTTGACACTCTTAAGTTCATCTCAAAGGGCTACACCAACATTACCAATGTTAAAGGGTATGCTTAAACATACTGATGACATCTTTAAAGACCCTGTAAAAGCTAGAATCATCACTCCCAGGATAGAGAAAAAGTACAAATCTGCACCTAATGACCCTGTATATATCAAAGGCCAGTTACCCTTGGAGACTCTGGTAGTTTTCAACGCTCATAAAAGAGCTAATTTGCAACAATAGGTGAAGCCCCTCCTCCTGATAAAGAGTCCAAATTAATTGACGCTTTGGGCAAAAGGGTAGCGTCATAAGCAGCTAATCATTGGCACATTGCCAATGCTCAAGCACTATTGGCAAGGTATGATAGAGCTCATTATGATGAGCTCGAAAAGCTCATTGAATTTCTTCCTGATGAGCATAAGTCTAGGGCTAGTGCCCTTATTCAAGAGGGTAAATTAATAACTAATACCTCTATCAGGTGTGCTCTAGATCAGGCAGACACAGCAGCTCGGGCAGTAAATACTAGTGTACTGCTCCGTAGACATGCTTGGTTAAGAATTTCAGGATTCAAGCCTGAGGTGCAAGCCTCTATTCTTAATCAACCCTTTGACAAAGAACACCTCTTTGGTCCAGCTGTCGATACATCACTAGAAAAGATGAAAAAGGATACTGAAGTTGCTAAGTCCATGGGGGCCTTACAATCACCTTCCAACAGAGGATCCTTTAGTTGCTCATTTTACAGGGCCGGCTCCAAAAATGTGTCTACAGACAATCCCTCCTCCTCTTACAAGGGCAACAATCAGTCGCCCTCTTCAAGAGGTTATTTTAGAGGTGGATATAGAGGAAACAACGGCAAGGGAAGAGGCAGAGGTAACTCAACACGCACTTCCCCTGCAAATACCAAACAGTGACTTCCTTTCCATACCCCCCGACCATTCCACTCCTGTCGGGGGACGTCTTGCCCAATTTCTACCCATTTGGAATATGATTACATCAGACAAATGGGTTCTACAAATTATCCAATCTGGTTATTGCCTGGAGCTTACAAGCACTCCACCGAACATTCCTCCAAGGTCACACCTCATGTCACAAGAACATCTCACCCTTCTAAAGCAAGAGGTTCTCTCTTTGTTGCAGGTGCAATAGAACCAGTCCCTTTACCATACCAGGGAACAGGGGTGTACTCCCTCTACTTTCTAATTCCCAAAAAGAACGGCTCTCTCAGGCCTATATTAGACCTCAGAGAACTAAATCTATACATTCAGTCGGACCATTTTCATATGGTAACACTCCAACAAGTGCTTCCCCTTCTTCAACAAGGCGACTTTCTCTCCACTCTGGATTTAAAGGACACTTACTTTCATATTTCAATACACCCTGCGCACCGCAAATACCTCAGGTTTGTGGTAGCAGGTCAGCGGTAGCAGGTCAGCACTATCAATTCAAAGCCCTCCCATTTGGAGTAACAACCGCACCCAGGGTTTACACAAAATGCTTGGCAGTAGTCGCAGCCCATCTAAGAAGACAACATATTCATGTCTTTCCCATACTTTGACGACTGGCTCATAAAGGCCAGCTCGCACAGCAGCTGTCTACGCCACACACAAAAAACTGTGCTATTGATCCACAAGCTAGGATTCACAGTAAATCTGTCCAAATCCCATCTCCAACCATCCACGTCTCAAGCATATCTAGGAGCTACTACAGACACACAAAAAGCTCTAGCATACCCAACTCCAGCCAGAGTCCAAAATATACAAACCCTGATGTCTCCGTTTCAGCCTCAACACTCCTTACCAGCTCGAGTGTTCATGCAGTTACTGGGAATGTTGGCGTCTTGCATTTTTATAGTCCCCTAGCAAGACTTCAAATGCGTCCCTTACAGGAATGCTTAGCACGTCAGTGGAACCAAGCTCACGGTCAATTATCAGATCAAGTGTTGCTAGACGGCCGCACCCATTGCTCTCTGCAGTGGTGGAACACACAAAACTTTTTAAATGGGCGGCCCTTCAGCGACCCGGTTCCACAGATAGTACTGACAGCAGACGCATCACTGACAGGTTGGGGAGCGCATCTCCAAACCCACACAATTCAGGGCATTTGGAGCCTGCAGCAGAAACAGCTTCATATAAATCATCTATAGCTGCTAGCGATTTTTCTGGCGCTGAAAGCTTTTCAAGTTCAGCTAGTAAACAAGACTGTCCTAATTCGTACAGACAACATGACAGCCATGTACATACAAAAACAGGGAGGGACACACTCTCTCCAGCTGTCACAGCTAGCACAAACCATCTGGAAATGGGCCATACATCACAAAATATATCTCCTAGCAGAACACCTTCCAGGAGTAAACAATCAGATGGCAGATTTGCTCAGTCGTGAGACACAGCAAATCCACAAATGGGAAATACACCCTCAAGTTCTCCTCCCATTCTTCCAAAGGTGGGGCTTCCCACACATAGACCTGTTCGCCACACATCTAAACGCAAAATGGCCAAACTTCTCGTCTAGGTATCCACACCCCTTGTCCAAAGGCAATGCACTATGGATGAATTGGTCAGGGATATTTGCTTACGCTTTTCCACCTCTCCCACTCATTCCATTAGTGGTTCGGAAACTCAAACAAGCATCCCTTACACTAATCCTAGTTGCTCCCACATGGGCACGTCAATCTTGGTTCACAACCCTATTGGAACTCTCAGTAGTTCCGCACCAAAAACTACGTCTTACACCCAATCTTCTCACACAGAGCCATTGAGACATAAGACATCCAGACCCCAGTCAACTCAATCTGGCGATCTGGCTCCTGAAGTCTTAGAGTTTGGCTATCTTAATCTACCGCCAGACTGCATGAATATTATCAAAGAGGCTAGACGTCCTACCGCAAGAGCCTGCTATGCAGCAAAGTTGAAGCGGTTTGTGATATACTGTAATAACAACCACATCAACCCGCTTGATGCTTCTGTACAAAACATTATATTTTATTTGTTACATTTACAACGTTCCAATTTAGCGTACACGTCCATACGCTTACATCTAGCTGCAATAGCTGCATACCTCCGGAATAGACAACATCTATCTCTTTTTAGAGTGCCCGTTCTCCAGTATTGAATCTTTCATAGATTCACATGCTTGTATCTTCCCCGTCGTCATGGTGGGAGTCTCACGGTAAATGAATAACAATAGCAGTAAAAGAAAAAACTGCATAGAAAACCATAGGTAAGTATAGAGTTTGGTAGCCTATCATCATTATTATGTGGTCCAAATGCCAACCAATCAGCTGCCAGCCCTGAGATCACACTCCCCAGCAGAGCCACCATACCTCAGAGTTCCAACCGCCGTCGTGTGAGAAGGAGTCTCCCTGAGCCTTGCTCAGTTTGTTCCCTGGTGAACTTTTGACCTGTCTTGCTACAGTTTTTGTTTTTTCAACTGGATTTGAGGTATTCTTTTTCCTCTATTTTCTCAAAATGTCTGAAGGCTCTAAAAAGAGGCTTTTCAGACCTTGCAGATCTTGTGGGAAGGCCAGATTATATTCTGAGGACCCCCACAAAGATTGTTTATATTGCCTTCATCCCAAGCACGTTCCTAAGGAGTGCAAACATTGTCGAATCTTCTCTGCTAAAACTCTTAAGGACAGAGAGGCTCGTTTACTGTTGTGGCTTCAGAAAAAGAAGGCCACCTCAGAGAATGATTCAGAGGATGACTCTAAGGCACACTCCTCTAAAAAACGGAAGACAGAATCTTCTGAGGAGAAAGCAGATTTAAAAAAGCAGCAGACTACGGACAAGGAGGTATCTTCCTCTTCATTGCCTCATACACCTCTAAAGAAGCCCTCATAGGCGAGAGCTGTGTCGTCGGCCCCGTCGACGAAGACCAGAGTGTCCCCGGCACTTACACCTACGAAGACGTCGAAGACCTCGACGACAACCGCATCGTTGACGACGACCATCACGAAGACGTCAGCGTCGTCGACTGCATCTACGAAGACGACACCGTCGACGGCAGGATCGTCGACGACCCCATCGACGGATAGATAGTCGACGGCACCGTCGACGACGAGTATGAAGACGACCTCGTCGACGACCATCCTGGTTTCCCCGTCGTCGATCTCGTCTCGTCGACGGGAGTTCCGTCGACAGCGACTTTCAAATCTCCGATGACAAGATCGCTGACGACCATCTCGATAAAGAGGTTTCCGCCGTCGACGGGCTCGTCGACGGACAAGAGGAACACAGAATATACCACATGGACTAAAATCTCGCCGCTTCCCCCCTCAAATCTTCTGGCTATGCAAGAGTCGGAAGATGACGGACCATATGGAGTGGCCTACAGTCCCTCACAGCTGCAAATTAAAAGCCAGGATACAGACGAGGACGAATACCAGGAAGTGCAGGAAGAACTCTCTTTTAAAGACCGCCTGGTATCCGGCTCCAAGAGATATGAGTCTTTCCAGCAATCGTACGATTATGAGGAGGAAGAAGACACAAATCCTAATGTGAGAGAAGAGTCGATGTCCATGCCTCTCTCGCTAGTGTCTGATTTACGACACATGATTAATGACTATTATCGCCGCTTCCCGGATGCTAATGCCTCTGCCTCCGACACCTCGGGTAGATCACAACCTGCGGCACAGGCTCCGGTGATTCAACCTCCACCTCCGGTGCAGAAAGTGCGCACCCCTACAATAATTACGATTAGGGATGACTTCGTGGAGAGCGAAGGGGAAGAACAGCCAAAGGTAGGGAACTTCTTCAAGATGATCCAGTGGGCGAAGAATGGGATCAATATGCCATACCAACTTCTCCATCTCCGTCGCCATCCCCGGCAAGCTCCCCGCCGGAAGACATCGGAGGATTCCACGACCTCATGGAAAGAGCCTCCAAGAGGTTTGCTCTTCCTCTGCCAGTGAAGGAAACGGATTGTTTGCTCTGACTTCAAGGAATCATCCAGGAAGTCTATCAGGACGATCCCAATGATCAATCATATCTGGGATGAGGGTTTAAAGATCATGAAGAACCCAGCCTCGGTGGCAGCCTCGGTACCCAGAATCGAGAAAACATATCGGGCTCCCGAGTCCTCCCCAGCGTGCCTGATTGGGCATCCAAGGCCTGAATCGGTGGTAATGCAGGCGGCGCAGAAGCATTCCAAGAACCCGCCCTCTGCTTGTTCAGCTCCTCCCGACAAGGGAGGAAGAAAGATGGATGGCGCAGGGAAGCGCTTTGCAGTTATGGCAGCAGCTTCGATTAAAGCTTCAAATGCGCTGGCTCTTTTCAGCCGCTACAACAGACAGATGTGGTCGGACATCGCACCACTTTTATCTCATCTGCCAGAAGACAAAAAAGAAGAGGCTACCATCATTTTACAGGACGGGGCTAGGGCAGCCTCCGAATCCATAGACATAGCCATGGACATATCATCGGTGGCGTTCAGACAAATGGCCGGAGCAGTGGCGCTCCGCAGACCAGGTTGGCTAAAGGCTACGTCATTTAGGCCTGAAGTCCAGGCAAAGATTGTCGATATGCCTTTTGATGGGGAGAATCTCTTCGGCAAACACGTCGATGATGCCCTTCAAGGAATAAAATCGGACACAGACACAGCGAGAGCGTTAGGTTCCCTACAACTAAATAGGTTCCAGTCCTTTCGTAGAAGAGGATCAAGAGGCCAGTATAATCAGAGATCCTCCTTCCAATCTAACAGGTACCAACCTTATCACGAACAGGGGTACCGTCAATTCTCCAGCAACCAGCAGTTTCGTTCCTCAAACACTTCCTACCAGCCCAGAAGGAAGCCTGCTGCGAGGGGAAAATCACAGGACTCCAATCGGAGACAGTGACAATGCCATGGCGCCGACCACCTCGTCATACCTCAAGCAGAACTATTACCTCTCTCGCTTTTATCATCAATGGCTGTCCATAACAACGGACAGATGGGTACTGGACGTTATCCATCAGGGTCATACCCTAGAGTTCGTACAAAAACCTCCGGATCGAGCGCCTCTTCGCAGAAAGCAACAACATCTCTCAGCCCTCAAGGCAGAAATTCTGTCCCTCATTGTGAAAGGGGCAATAGAGGATGTTCCGCCTCA
Source organism: Calotriton arnoldi (assembly GCA_963921515.1). Lineage (NCBI taxonomy): Eukaryota > Metazoa > Chordata > Amphibia > Caudata > Salamandridae > Calotriton > Calotriton arnoldi. Next base: position 2,927,569 of record CAWUFW010000724.1, read on the forward strand.
ACAGCGAGGGAAAGGATTTTACTCACATTTTTTCTTGATTCGGAAAAAGCAGTCTTCCAAATGGAGGCAGGTAATGGACCTGAGAGGCTTGAACAAATTCATCAGAAAAATTTCGTTCCGTATGCTGTCTCTACCGAAAATCTTCCTGATGCTGCGCAGGAGAGATTACATGGCATCCCTAGATCTCTTAGATGCCTATTTTCATATTCCGATTCACATCAAACACAGGCAGTATCTACGATTCGCGGTGGCAGGGAGCCACTACCAATTCAAAGTGTTACCCTTCGGCCTCAGATCCGTGCCAAGGGTTTTAACGAAATGCATGGCGCCGGCCGCAGCGCACTTGAGACAAGGCCACCAGATATATCAGTATCTGGACGATTGGCTAATAAAGGGCGCATCATACCAAGACACCCTGCAATCCCTACAATGCTGCATGGATCTCTTCCAATTTCTAGGCCTACGGATCAATATGGAAAAATCTTCTCTCATTCCATCGCAGTCCCTTCAATTCCTAGGGGCCAGGCTCCAGACGAAGGAAGCAAAAGCGTATCCTTCAGAAGTACGCACCAAAAAAATCTTAAGACTGACGTCCCAATTACAAACAAAGGTCCACTTCAGTGAGAATCTTCAAATCCTTGTTGGGGATGATGTCTTCCTGCATCCCATTAGTTCCCAATTGCCGGCTACACCTGCGGCCCCTTCAAGAACTACTCGACCTGCATTGGGTGCAATCCCAAGGGTCCTTCGAGGATCGAATCACCATCACTCCTCAAATACAGACAGCACTGTCATGGTGGGGGATCAGGGAGAACTTATCAAAAGGTCTGCTCTTCGAACCTCAATGTCCCAGTTCTGTCATGACGACAGACGCCTCACTGCAAGGATGGGGAGCACACCTCCAAGACCTCGAAATACAAGGCCATTGGACCATTCAGGAAGCTCAGCTACACATCAACGTGTTAGAGCTAAAGGCGGTGTTCTTGGGTCTCCAGGCTTTCCTTCCCAGAATCCACAATTCGCCTGTACTGGTCAGGACAGACAGTACGACGACGATGTTTTATCTGCTAAAGCAAGGGGGTACAAAATCAAAGCCCCTATCGGCACAAGCGCAAGAGATTTGGAACTGGCTTCTGCTGCACAACATCTCTCTGCAGGTTCAGCACGTTCCGGGAGTTCACAACACAAGGGCAGACATCCTATGCAGATCAGCCAGTGTTTCCCACGAATGGGAGTTAGCTCAGGATCAACTCTTGCGAATATTTCGCTTATGGGGCACTCCATCTCTGGACCTGTTTGCAAATCACCACAACAAGAAATGCAAACATTTTGCAAGCAGATTCCCTCAAGCGGGATCTTGGGGAAATGCTCTACACCTCCGCTGGACAGGAATGTTTGCGTACGCATTTCCCCCATTCCCTCTGATTCCGAGGGTATTACGGAAAATGAGGTCGGAACCGTGCCACTTGATTCTAATAGCCCCGGCAGGGCCGAGACAGTTCTGGTTTTCGGATCTCCTCCAGCTGTCAGTGGCTCCCAGAGTGCAGTTTCCTTTGATTCAAGATCTAATCTCACTGAACGAAGGACAAGTTCTTCATCCTCAGTTGACATCACTGAATTTGTCAGCCTGGAACCTCATGAGCACGAATTTCATTCCTTGAATATCCCTCAGGAATGCCGAGATATCCTCTCTCAATCTCGAGCAGTTTCAACGAATAAAACTTACACAGCAAAGTGGAAGAGATTTTGCCAGTGGTGTTCCACTCAAGCTCTGCACCCTTTTCACTCTCCAGAGCAAATTCTTCCTTACCTAATACACTTAGCCAAGGCAGGACTCTCCCATGCATCGGTCAAAGTACATCTTGCGGCTATCTCAAGATATCGCAGAACACCAAATCGTCCATCTCTTTGGTCTCAGAGGGTGATGAAGGAATTTCTGAAAGGGCTCTTTAGAGTGTTCCCTCCACTTAAGAATCCGTCAATCCCATGGCAGCTCAACACAGTCCTGACGCAACTCATGAAGCCCCGGTTCGAACCAGTTCACAAAGCTGAATTACAGTTCGTCTCTTGGAAGGTGGCTTTGCTTCTCGCCCTCGCTTCAGCCAGAAGGGTCAGTGAGATCCAGGCTTTCTCGATCGCAGAACCGTTTCTTCAATTCAAACAAGATAAAGTCATACTCAGAACAAATCCTAAGTTCATTCCCAAAGTCCCCTCGGCTTTTCACCTCCATGAACCCGTTGTGTTGCCTACATATTTAAAAAACCCATCTTCTGCAGCGGAAAAATCTCTGCATACACTGGACATCAAAAGATGCCTCAAATTCTAGATCGACAAAACGAAATCTTTCCGAAAGACAAACCAATTGTTCGTGGCCTTTGCTGGACCCAGAAAAGGCTTGGCTCTGTCAAGGTCTAGTATTTCTAGATGGATAACCTCTGCCATTTCTTTATGCCATGCGAAAGCCGGAAAGCCTCTGCGATCCAGAGTTCGCGCTCATTCAACGAGGAAGATGGCAACTTCAGCGGCATTGTTTGCGGGAGTATCGCTCCCGGACATCTACAGAGCGGCAACATGGACAAATGCGCACACGTTTACCAGGCATTACTGTCTGGACACAGTGTGGAAAGCGGATTCAGCGGTGGGACAAGCAATTCTACGGCACCTGTTTCACTAAGGTATTTCTCAGACCATTTCTAACATGCTATGTTATTTCTTGTTAAATTTTTCCTCTTATGTGTTCCATTGGATGGCCTTACTATGCATGGTTGGTATTTTCAGGTATCATGTTCCCAATGTGATATGCACTGAGACATACAAACGTTTCTTTATTATAAGTCATTTTGGTATTCTGGTAATAAGAAGCAGAGCCCTAAGAAAAAAGGGTTCTATCCTGGAAACGCGACAAAGTATAAGTACTGCTCTCTATTCTGATACAAGCATGTGAATCTATGAAAGATTCAATACTGGAGAAAAAAATAGTTACTTACCTATGGTTCTCCAGTGTTGATATCTTTCATAGATTCACACGTGGCCCGCCCGCCTCCCCGTTTTCTCAGGTAGACCATTTTATCTCTATATACATCCTTAGCTCACACTTGGGGCTGGAAATCTGAGGTATGGTGGCTCTGCTGGGGAGTGTGATCTCAGGGCTGGCAGCTGATTGGTTGGCATTTGGACCACATAATAATGATGATAGGCTACCAAACTCTATACTTCCCTGTGGTTTTCTATGTAGTTTTTTCTTTTACTGCTATTGTTATTCATTTACAGTGAGACTCCCAACATGACGACGGGGAAGATACAAGCATGTGAATCTATGAAAGATATCAACACTGGAGAACCATAGTGTACAGGTAAGTAACTAGTTTTTTATCAAAGCCTTCATGGAGGGACTCAAAAGAGTCATTCCCCCGAGACGTCCACCTGCTCCAGTATGGAATCTCAACATTGTTCTCAACAGACTTGGGTCCACCCTTTGAACCATTGCACAAATGTGAACTGCAATTTCTCACATGGAAAGTTGCTTTCCTTGTTGCTATCACATCACTCAGAAGAGTGGGTGAGCTTCAGGCATTAACTATAGAAGAACCCTTTTTACAAATGCACCAAAATAAAGTGGTTCTTCTGACTAATCCTAAATTCCTTCCTAAAGTCACTTCTGCTTTTCATATCAATCAATCTGTTGAGTTACCTGTGTTCTTCCCTCAACCAGATTCAGTGGCAGAACGTGCCCCCACACACATTAGATGTGAAGAGAGCATTGCTTTATTACATAGAAAGGACCAGACCTTTCTGTAACACAAATCAACTATTTGTTGCTTTTGCTCCACCACACAAAGGCAATCCCATATCGAAATCGGGTATTGCAAGGTGGATAGTCAAGTGCATTCAAATATGCTATGCAAAAGCAAAAAGAACGTTAACAGTTCCCCCTAGAGCACACTCTACTCGCAAACTGGGGGCTTTCTATGGCATTCTTAGGAAATATACCCATAGATGACATATGCAAAGCTGCAACATAATCTACACCTCACACATTCACAAAACACTATTGTGTAGATGTGTTAGCAAGACAACAAGCTAGAGTGGGCCAGGCAGTTTTACGTACACTATTTCAGACCACTGCAACAGATACAGGTTAGCCACCGCTTTGGGAGATAACTGCTATGTAGTCTATGCACAGCATATGACCTACAGCTCATATGCCTCAAACGGAAAATGCTACTTACCCAGTATGCATCTGTTCGTGGCATATGGAGCTGTAGAGTCATATGCGCCCACCCGCCTCCCCGGGTACCTTTACCTGTTGCAGTAACATCTTACTTAGATACATGCATTCATGGACATCTCCTTTTACTACTCTTACTAACTCCATTATCACCCTCTGCGGGAAAACAATCTAACAATGGAGTCGATGCCCATGCGCACTATCACCGAAAGGAGGAGTCACCTACCTCGTGACTGGAAAAGACTTCTTCGAAGAAAAACAAAGTGCAAACATCCGGGCCCAACACTAGATGGCGATCTATGCACAGCATATGACTCTACAGCTCTATATGCCAAGAACAGATGCATACTGGGTAAGTAGCATTTTCCTTCTTCACCGGTGCCAACGTGGGTCCTGTAGCTGGCTGGCGTTCCATCGCGGCCGGTCCTAACTTTGACTTTGCCCCAGTCCAGCACGACCTAAAGTAACCTTTTAGCGCTATTTGCTTTTAATCACTTCATTGCATTTATTCTTTTAATATTCAATATCTCAACTCCTATACATTGGTTTTTTGTCGTTTTAATGTTTATAATATAATAATCCATTTCTATAAACCTGTTTGGAGTCTTCTTTGTGGTGTATTCATTGTGTTACTGTGTGGGTGTGTATGTGTTGCACAAATACTTTACACACTGACTCTTAAGATAAACCTGACTGCTCTGTGCCAAGCTACTAAAGAGTGAGCACAGGTTATCTTTTAGTGTGTATCTAGCTTACCCTGACTAGGATTGTGGCTTCTGCTTGGACAGGGTGCATAACTATGCCAACCATAAACCCAATTTCTAACACAGGTTCTAAAAGATTCTCATCACTTGTGGGTACCATAGTGTCCCTCGTCATCTTCAACCTCTACATGGAGCTGATTGGTGCTCCCTCACAGGTTACAGCAGCAAAATTCATCAATATGCTGATGATGCACTTCGCTCCCCTTGAAAGTCTCCTGTGCTTCAGACATACAGTGCCCCAAACACTGGCTGCACATCATCCGGAACTGGGTGTCCAGTGCTTACCTGAGCCTCAACCCATTTGCCAAGGACAACAAACAGTACAAACCTGGCTCAATGACATGAACCTTGACTTCTTTGAGCCTCAATTTTCACTAAATACCAAGTCACTTTGCTTCACCCTGGACACCTATCTCACCCACAAGGAACACTTTGCTAAAAAAATAAAGATGGCCTGATAACAGCTCTCACTTCTTAATTAAAAAAAACATTGTTCCGGAAAGTGATTGAAGAACTGCTGTACTTTTGCATCCGAATGGTGATAACCCCGTATTCCATGGCCTCCCAGACTTCACACTGGCAACCCTTCAGGGCATCCTACAAGCCACAGCATGTCTCATCCAGGGCCTGAAGAAATATCATATCATGCCCATCCTGGTAGAACTCCATTGGCTCCACTTGTCGGCTTGCACCATCTTCAACACCATCTGCATCATTTACAGCGCCACCATGTCCAGCACCCAGCTCGTTTTGCAAGCTCCCATCTCTGGTGGTTCTTGGGCATCTGCGCCCAGGACACTGTCAGACTGGAGACTAAGAAATGTAATGGCCTCAGGCCATTTCCATCTATGCACCCAAAATCTGGAAGAAAATCCCCATATACATCGAGACATCCCCAGCGCAACTCCAATTTAGGAAAGATTTGAAGACGCACCTCTTTAAAGAACACTACATAACAATGCATTAACAGTTCACAAAACAGCTAACTCTCCTATGTCTCTTTGACTTTATGCTTGTCTTTGACCCTGGAACCTACCCATCTGACTTTTTGTTTAGGTTAGTGCTGTAGAAATATCGCTTACACACACACAATACAGACTATGTGCTCGAGTTGACATCCCAGTGGTGAAAAAGTCACATACCTCTAAACATGCTTTCTTGATAGCTCTCCTAGGCTCTTTTACTTTTTCTCCCTCCCTCATACTTGCTACAAGATGCCTAGCCTTTTAAAAAGAGCTGAAAACATTTGTATGAACATTATTTGCCCTGGGTTATTTTACTGCCAGGGTATTTGTTATTATTTCTTACTAAATTAATGTGCAATTATTGCTATATACATTTGTTCCATGCATGGTTCATACTAAATAAAACAACGAACAAGTTCACACATATGTGACACTGTTTTAAATTTCATGAGGACTCCCAGGCTGATGGGGTAGTTCCAATATGTGAATGGACTAAATGCAGAAGATGATCTCTTTGCCAAGCTGCCTTGCTACTTGTCCGTGGAGAGTGTTGCTACTTTTAAATGAGCTTGTCATCCATTCTGGGGAATGGGGCAGGTGGGTATGGAGAGGGGGTGGGGGGGGGGGAGTATGGGGTTGAACTGGCAAGAATATATGGCCTTATTCCAATGCTTGCCTATCTGTTGTCATGGCTGTGCAACGGCTCATGATGGAGGTTTTGGTTTCATTTACCTCTGCCTCACTGATTAGAAGTTCGCATTTTTGCATTGGTATTACCTTATAGTGGGAACTATACTCATATATTTACATTACCACTCAGATGTACAGTTTACACTCTTCGGGGAAGTACCATATTTTATAAATACAATTTCCCTCACATGGCTTGTTACTGCTGTGTAAAACAAAACATTTGGTGAGGGGGTATGTCGTACATGGTAGACTAGGCAGTTATACATTTTTGAATAGCAACATGTTTAAAGAAAGAAATGGCTACAGTGAAGTCGGAAGTCATTTTAAAAACAGTACTTAGGCTGCTGGCTCGATTTCATAATAGGAACTTGGTGGAAGAAAGGGGTTTAGATTAGACTTGTATGTGCTGGCAATTGATTTAGAAGAGGAAGGGGAGGTGGGTAGCAATATTAAGAAAAGAAAAGTTAGTACCACTGCTTCACTGTGGACCTCCTCTAGTGGACGTCTGTAGAGATGCACATATTGCCAAAACTGTATTGTGTTGTTAAAACATAAGCTGATATGCGGATCGTGATGGCAACCTTGTAACCATTTTAGGTCTCGCCTACAGACTGTTGTCCAAGAGCTATTGTGGGCGAAACAAATACTTACTGTGGCCTCTTGGTTAGCCTTTTTTCATCATTGATTGGCTTTCTTGTCAAATTCATTTTCTTGCTTTCTTTCGTTTCGTTTTGTTTTTCTTGTGTTTGTCCCTCCCCTGGAGTGTATCTCATTTGCCATCCATTTGATTTGATAACTTATTGTCTTCCACTACTCAGATTCAGTCAACTACTTTTAAAAAATGTATTTCAACACTCCATGGGAGTGCTTGCATTTACTTGCTCTCTCTCTTGTATTGTGCTTTTTCCTCACGTCCCCTCCCATGCGCTCTCCTTGTTTCCCGCACCTTTGCTGTAGCTCGTCAATAGCTTTACCCTAGCTTTATAACATTTTATTCTTCAAACCCTGTTCTCCATACCTTTGCTTGCTCATATCCTGCGACCCCCTTTGCCCCTAACATGCTAGCATTGAATGATCCCAACCCCTTCTTCATTACTGTCCTGCCATTTCTTATTCTGTTAGCTGCTGAGGCCTCCTTACCCCAGCCCCACTATGATAAGGAACGCTTTTTATTTTTATGTTTTGGGCTCTTCGTGCTTAAGCCTTCAAAAGTCTTTTCCACACAAGTTATCTAGAACAAATATGTGTCTTTATTTCCCACATTCCTGGAGGGAACCAAAAAAAAAGCCAAAATATAGCATGTAAAACAAAAAAATAGCAAAAAAGTGCTGGACAAGAACGCAGCTTTTTGTTTCTAAAAATGATACCTAGAAAAGGTATGCTGTGCTAAGGTCCTCACGTTCCAGCTTTTAGGAACAAGCAAACCTGAAAAAGAATTGTGGTTTCTATTCACTTGCACTTTGTGGTAGAAAGAAGTTTGAAACCTATGCATGAACTTAAAGAGCTCTAGTTTTCGGAAAAATTAGTCTAAATTCAGATTTCAGTAAGGGATCATTTATGTAGATCACTCATGGTTTCCGCAAAGAAACTAAGTTAAAATAGAAAAATAGTGAGAATCAGTTGGAGAAAATAGAATAGGTGACTGTTGTCATCTGTAATGTGTTCCCTGTTATGTGTATTTGTATAGCACACAACTCAACTGGGATGGTGTCCTGGTGTCTGGTTTCCAAAAGTAATATACCATTACCATCAGAACCTTCTGGTTGCAGGAATTTATAGTGTTTCTTGGTTATCCAATTACACTCAATATCCAGAGCCTGAGCTTCAACTTATGAGATTTCATTATGCTTTGAACATGCGGCAATTCAGAAGGTAAAATCTAATTAATTAAAACGGAAATGAAGGAAGCCTGGGTATTTTTTTAAATGTGCCATAGATACGAAGTTTAGGAATAGTAGGTGTTTGTGCACCTCTGAATTTGGGTTTACCCATAGTGTCATGTGATTCAGGGGGCTTTTGGAAAATGCGTTGCTCTTTGCACACTGGATTACATTTGGAAGCCAAAAATGGAGAGAAATTAAGTCCTTTTCTATTTATTTTTTAAGTGTGTTTATTACGATTTTGTACCCATCATTACAACTTCGGTAAGTAAGCCATCAAGTAGGCATGAAAATGAGAATGTATTTTGATCAAATGATAGTCATATATTGCCAAACATTTAGCCAGGAATGTACATAGAGAAAACAGCAGCAGCAAATACCTGTGCAATATAACTCAACTGAATGAGAAATGACATGGGGGGAAAAGAAGAAGTTGAAAACCCCAAAAAATAATTAAAGAATGAGAGCTCTGGAAATGCGCCAAGTGGTAAGGGTGTGAGGTGGGTGAGGAGGGGGCCAGGGCAAATGGGCATTAGGAGCACACTGCAAACAATCCTCCCTGGCCGACCTAATGAGAGAGGGGGTGCTTTCGCCATGATATTGCTATTTAAGCCATAGAGATGTAAGGGTCAGGATCTGATATGTGTAACGGGGGGCGTGCGGAGTGTTGGCACTATGGTCATGGGCCCACGTGTGCCGCACAGGCATTTGGTGAAGTGTCGTTGTGATTGGAAGGCAATGAGGGCTTTCTGTGTGCGGGGCGTGGAAGAGTTTTTCAAGGTGGGCACTCATTGGTTTTGGCTTCCACATTGCGTAGACCGGTCTCCCAACATTCCCCGCCCATGCAGTAGTCCCCTCTCATGCGGAGCAGCTTAGATGTGTAGGTTTCAGCTCTGGTCCACGTCAATAGTACAGTGAGCCAGCGCCAGAGGAGCAGGAGCTTTCCACACCATAGCTATTTGGTGTATGAATAACACAAAGGCCAGGCCAATGGAACGGTGTAGATCTTTGTCCCCCATGGCCCAGGGGTGCAGACCCAGCAGATAGGATTCAGGAGTAGGTGTGAGGTGTGTGCCGACATTTCAACTACTGTGGTGGTAACTTTAGTCAAACTGTGTAGCATTGAGTAGGCCCATGCCATGTGAAAAGTCAGTGTTTTGTAGTTTACAACAGGGGCACTCCGGAGAAAGTGCTGGGAACATGTGTTTAATTCATTGCGGGGAGAGGTAGGCATGGTGCAAGTAATTGAATTGTGCGAAGCGGAAACAGGATTACGGGATATCCCCTTCAACGGAAGTGCCCGTGTTCAGGCTGCATCTCATAAGGGCTGTGTTAGCACTCCATCCCATTTAGTGCGCGCCCCAATTGCATGAGTGATGTATAAAGGGACGGGATGAGTGAGGTATAAAGGGACGTGTTGGTGTATCGTGAGGTCACAGACTTCAACAGCCCATTCAATACCTCTGAGGTGGGGGACTTTGCGTCCCCGGGGTCCAATGTGTCACGCAGTGCATGTTGTATGGTGTGAAAGGTTGGGAACTGACCTGCGCCCAGGCTGTAAGTGTCCATGACCTACTGGAAAGACATCGTTGTCCCTTTGTTAAAGAGGTTCCCTAGTTGAACAACTTTCACGTTTCTCCATGGGGCCAGGTCAATGAGCTGTAATGTGACCTGTAAGCAGGGCAGCTCCCATTGACTGATCAACGGAGAATGCGGTCAACGATCTCTGGGGTGTACATATTTTCACCAACAGGAGTGGGCCACTGCCATTTGTTTTCTCTCTCCATGGGGGCATACAGTGGTATCGTAGAGCCAAATGAAGGCATTTACACCCCTTAGAACCTCACGAATGAGTGGCAACTCAGGGCATTTTGGTGCCCGTAGCCACACCAATGGCCATTGCAGTTGTGCCGCCGCCTAATTAAGTTCGAAGTTAGGTGCTCCCAAGCCCACGATCTGATAATGGTTGTTGAAGCTCTAGCAGTAATCCATTGAGTTCAGAGAAGAAACTCTTTAGAAGCACAATCGGGAGGGCTGCTAAAAAGTATGAAAGCAAGGTAATACCAGCATTTTAGAGATCGCTATGCGGCCCAGGGGGGACAGAGAGAGCGAGTGCCTGAAATGCAGGAATCGGCGGATAGAGCCAACTGCTTGGTCAATATTGCGTTCCTTGCAGGCATCATCCAGAAACTCCTCAGGAAACTTCAGAATGGCATAGCCAGACTGATCCTGAACATCCCATGCCGCAGCCACATCTCCAAACACCTGCAAGAACTCCACTGGCTCCCAGTCAAGAAACTCCTCATACACGCCTACAAAGCTCTCCACGACGCCGGACCAGCGTATCTGAACCACCGCCTTGTTCCACGTACCCACCAGAGACCTCAGCTCTGCAGAACTGGCCCTTGCCACCGTCCCTCGGATCCGCAAGACCAGGACCGGAGGAAGATCCTTCTCCTACCTTGCCGCCAAAACCTGGAACACCCTTCCTCTCCACCTCAGGCTATCCCTGTCGCTGACCCAATTCTGGAAGGATCTCAAGACCTGGCTCTTCGACTGAGCCTCAGCGCCCATTAGGAGCTGCTGTATACTCAATTGGGAGTCCATCGGTGTCCGGGGTTTTGTTGCAGACAATCTGGGAGATGACTGCTTGTATCTTCTCCAGTTGTAGGGGCTCGTCCAGTTCGCTGCAGTGCAGCGGGTTCAACCGTGCCAACTGTAAGCTGCGGAAGAACTCACGTGCTCGCCCAGGGGTTGAAGTGCAGTATATAACTCATGATAATAATCCTTGAAGTTCGTGTTAATGGTTAGCTGTGAGATGACCAACTCACCATTGGGCCGGCGGAGCACACCAATTGGAGATCGCTGTTGGTCTTCATGTGTGAGCCATGCTAGCAGCCTACCCGAATGGATCCCCTCAGTATGCTGCAGGGCTGTCCGTCGTCTATAATCATGTCTAGTCACGCGCGCCTCGGCCTCATTTCACTGTTTACCTACTTGCTGAAGTTGTTCAGCCCGAGTCGCCTGGTTGGCAACCCGTACTTCCAGGGATCTGAGGTCACGTTCGATAACTGACAGCTCCTCGAGCAGACGTATCCCCCAGGATGCTGCCGTTCAGTGGCTGTGCACCACTACCTTGTGCGCATCCCATTCGGTAGTTTGGGACGAAGCGGAGCCGCTGTTGAGTTCAGAGTTCTGGTCATTGCATTGTTTGAGGTCTGCACGAAATGGAGGGCCAGAAAGAGCTTCGACCTGCAGCCGCCATGTGGGTATGGTAGGGCGTAAATGACCCCAGCTCAGAGTAAGCAATAGGGGGCAGTGATCCAATAAGGTGCACGCTAAATATACCACCTAAGTGAGCTTAGCTGGCCATCACACAAAAAGAGGTCAATTCTGGTATGTACGCCGTGCACTGGGGAGAAATAAGAGTATTCGCGCTGCAGTGGGTGCGAAAGTCGCAACGCGTCGTGCATGCGCAAACGAGTAAACCAACGAGCAAAGTGCTGTGTGGTGCCATTACTGGCAGCTGTGTGCGGGGGCGTGGACTGCTCAAGGCTCACATCTTGTGTACAGTTAAAATCGCCTCCCCACAGCACGGGGGAAGGGTCTTTAAAGAGTGCTGGTGTTAGTGTGTCAAAACAGCCTGATTGGTTCATGTTGGGGGGATATATTGTTACCAATGTAAGGGGCACTCTGTCCAAGTGACCCTCTAAGATTACATAGCGGCTGTCGGTGTCCAGCCTATGTGTGCCCAAGACAAAGGGGACCACTGGGGCAACCCAGATGAGAACGTGCTATACACCTGTCCCTTCCATTTTGTGCGAACCTTATTAAATTCTGAGATGGTAAGATGAGTTTCATGGAGCATAGCAATGTGTACCTGGCAGTTTTTAAGGTGGGCGTGAATATGATACTGCTTAGTTGGAGTGGCCATGCGCACACATTCCAAGAGATGACATTATATTACGGGGTGTGAATGTCACTTGTTGCCCCAGCCATGGATTTCAATAGTAGTGTCTAGTTTAGAGAATGTGGGGACCCCCGTTCCTCCAGTCGGCCCTCGGACACTCCCAATAATACCCACCTCCATGTGATCGGGTATCTCCGTATATCATGCGCTTAAACAGCAAACCCAGTCTTGGGTATAATCAAAGCATTTACGTAAATCATAGCACACAATTGGGACAGCCTGTCCCCTCCCCTCCCCCCACGGACAGATGCCCCGCAGGTGCCACCCCAGCCGTGGATTTCAGTGGCAAGATCAGCTATGAAGGGCGTGAGGACCCCACATTCACCCACCCGGCATATGGTCACAGCCAGTGAGATCCTCCTCCATGTGGTCAGGAGCTCACGTATGGCATGCATTTGAGCAATGCATTTGAGCAATAGTCCCGTCATTAGGCAGAACCAGAGCAGGGTGGTAAACATTAACATCAACCAACCAGGGTAACTGGTTCCCTCCCCAGACAGTTGCTCTGTAAGAGCCCGTCCAAAAATATCCAACTATAAAGCAATAACAGTGTAAGAGAAAAAAGCAGTCATTAAAGTCCACGTGGGAGCACTGGTGGGCGTTGCATCGGGTTTCCAGTCTCATCCTCTGCGTAAGAGTTTGTGTTCCCTGTGTTCGTGGTCTAGGCGCGTGTCGGATGGTGTTCCATCCAGCCCCCAAAACCGTGCTGCTTAACTTCGGGGGCAGTATCAAAGTCAGAAGAAGGCTCACCACACCTGGACAGACATCATTGGGATAGAAGGACCAGTCTTATAAGTCATCGTGGGGTGACTTTCGGGCCCCAATGGGCCCCATCGGTCGATGAAAGCGAGCCACCGAGTCCAAACCTGACTCCGATAGGTGCGCAGAGGTGCATAGGAATTCATGCTGTGGAGGGAGGCTTCCGACAGTGCGCAGGCCTGCTCTGCCGCCTCCTGATCCTTTGTCGGTTTTGTCTTGAGGGATCTACGTTTGCGACATCTGGATTTGAGCACCAGCCAGCCACCAGTGCTGGAATCTTGAGGCGGAGTATGCACCAGGTCCTTAGCATGGAGTCAGGTCCACACATCCTCTTGGGAGTGGAAGACATGGGTCGTTTTGCCATCCACCACTCTGAGTTTCACAGAGAGCAGAAGAGCATATTTAAGCTCTAATTCTCAGAGACGTTGCTTGACTTTGGAATAAGAGCCCCGGCGGCGTTGTAACTCTGGGGTGAAATCAGGATATGCTGTGATTGTCACGTTTTCATAGCGCCAGCGGCCCTTTGCACGAAATCGTTGCAGCAGCAGATCACAATAATTGAGGAGGCAAGCTATAATGGGACGGGGCGAGGCACCGGGGAGGAGAAGCCTCCCCGGTGCCCGATGTGCACGTTCAATGGAGAAGAATTTTGGTGCCTTATTTTTAAGAACTGTCTTTACCAGCCATTTTTCAAGGAACAGTTCTACACTGGAACCCTCCGCGTGTTCGGGAAAGCCCAGCAGGCGGATATTGTTGCGTTCTTTACCACCCCTCTGCATCTTCCGCTCTGCGATGCAGGTTAGCAACCTCGTCTTCCATGTGTTTCATTTGTTCCTGCAGGTCCTGCATCGTCGGTCTTACTGTAGCAAGGGTGTTTTACATTTCCTCAACTCTGTCTGCCAACTTGCGGTGGTCAAATGCAAAAAGAACAATTGATGGACAGAATGCAGAACGATGTCATGCATTCACCCCAGTACAGATATCTGGGCCTAAATCCATCGTTTTTTTGCTCCCCATGCCATTCCAGTTTGAACCCAGCCATATGCAAATCAGTCTTGACCCTGTGCCCAATGGGAACAGTCCAGCCCGAACTGCCAAGCCTGTTCCTCCCTGGACTGGAAACAAGAATCCTAGGACCGGTTTTGGGGTTTCACCCCTCATCAGCCAGGATAGCTTGTCTCCAGTGGCATGGAGAGCACGGGACCCACGTCTGGGCATACCCGTCCCACTCGGGATGACAAATGCAAAAAGAACAATTGATGGACAGAATGCAGAACAATGTCATACATTCACCCCAGTACAGAGATCTGGGCCTAAATCCATCGTTTTTTTGCTCCCCATGCCATTCCAGTTTGAACCCAGCCATATGCAAATCAGTCTTGACCCTGCGCCCAATGGGAACAGTCCAGCCCGAACTGCCAGGCCAGGTCCTCCCTGGACTGGAAACAAGAATCCTAGGACCGGGTTTGGGGTTTCACCCCTCATCAGCCAGGATAGCTTTTCTCCAGTGGCATGGAGAGCACGGGACCCATGTCTGGGCATACCCGTCCCACTCGGGGTGACAAATTCAAAAATAACAATTGATGGACAGAATGCAGAACAATGTCATACATTCACCCCAGTACAGAGATCTGGGCCTAAATCCATCGTTTTTTTGCTCCCCATGCCATTCCAGTTTGAACCCAGCCATATGCAAATCAGTCTTGACCCTGCGCCCAATGGGAACAGTCCAGCCCGAACTGCCAAGCCAGGTCCTCCCTGGACTGAAAACAAGAATCATAGGACCGGTTTCGGGGTTTCACCCCATATCAGCCAGGATAGCTTGTCTCCAGTGGCATGGAGAGCACGTGGTGGTCTGCTTGTAGCAAATTAACGTTGAGGGAGACCATGTCAGCTTCGGTCTCCAAGGAGGATTTAGTGTCCATAATGGCGTGGAGCACATTATCAAACTCTGTGGAGTGAGTTTGAAGGGTCTCATTAAGATGACCGAGGGTGTCAAGAGTCCTGTCCGTAGATACGGAGAGTGTCAATGTCTCTTCATTGCCGATAGGCAGCGGTTTCGTGGCCTTGGGTTTCTCCATCATCAGCCAGTTTGGGCGAGCTCGGGAGTAGCCAAATCGAGCGTGGCAGATAACCGGGTGTTGCACCAAAGGGCGCTCAGGCACAAACCCTCTGATCAAGGCACGTATTGGTGCACCACAGGGTAAAGCGGACGCACCCCTGTCACGGTCTGCAGGTCCGTTCGGATACTGGCACCTGATGGAAGCACCAGCTAAGCCAGACAGTTCAGGCAGGATAATCTACGTGCCGGACCCCTCCGGAGGGTTCGGGGGCTCAGAGACAGTGTGTGGTGCATTGTGGCACAGTTAGAAGAACCATTAAGGTCCCTCAGTAGAGCACCACTTCTACGGCGTATTGATGTATGTTGCTCACTCAGAGTTCACAATGGGAGGGTTATTGGGTTAATATCACTCCGTGGTGCCATGCAACAGTTCTGGGAGCTCTTGAGTTCACGCAGTGGCCTCAGTAATCACTTACACAATTGGTGTCACAAGAGGATTAATGCAGGCCCGAAGGGCGACTCAGGCATGACCTGGAGAATCCAGGAGGTGGCAGTGTTCCAAACCCCTCCTCAGTAGCTGGAGAAGCTGTATCCCCTGTCACTAGTGAGCACCTCCGGGATCGTGCAGGCAACGGGCCCTGCAGCCAGCACTTGATGGAGTGTTCAGGTGGAGACGGGTGCCGTGCTCAGCATGCCCTCACAGGGCTTCACAGCGCAGCACAGCCCCAAGCACCGATAGTGCCTAGGCCCATAGTGTAGCTAGTCTCTGCTCTCCAGGGTGCTATCAATGACTCTGGAGGGGATGCACACTTACTTTGGCAGCTGTCTTTTTTTCCAGCACACTCCCGTACACGGAGAGTGGGTGTTGGCGGTTGCAGTCACTGCAGATTCCGTGAAACCAGGTGGGCATTCACAGGATGGTCCCTGCCATGTCCGCTCTCATCACGTCAGCAGCAGGTACCCTCTACCGAGCGCCAATAGCACAGGAGCGGCTGCTGGGATCACAATGGCTTTAGTTTGAAATAATTGGGGATAGAAGTCTGGCCGGCTGTGGAGCTCCCTACACTGCCCCCAGTGCGGCTGTCATCTTGGCCGTGTCCAAGAGAAATTAGGTTAATAACAAATGCTCTACTATTATGTGTTCCAGCACTTCTCCCAATAAAATCTGTACCCCACTTGTGTAGTACGCCTAATTCCCACGACAGGGAAGGCTTCAAATTGCAGTGCTGAGACATCAAGTTTTTATGTTGAAAACTGACCCATTCAGATGATGTGGGTAGCTGTGGCATTTGGGCCCGGGCTCCACCGCCCCCCACAGAAGCCTACTTAACTCAGTCATTTCTGAAAACTAGACACCCAGGCGAGAGTGCTCAGTCAATATGTATTCCCAAGGAACTGGACCGGGGAGGGGTGAACCTCCTTGCTTTTTCCGCATACCTTTCTGCGTGGTCACTGAGTCTGAGTTATGGGTGATCTACCAGTCCAAAAACTGTTTTACCATGGTTTAGACCTTTAAGAACAGGCATTATCATTAACCAGTACAGATGTGGCGCTCACAGGAATCAGATTTGTGACCAGCTGATTTCACCACATAGCAGCAGGTGAGGCATTCACTGCAGGGATGAAGATGAGAGGGAGGCATGCATCAACCACTGCAGAAATCAAGTGTTAGAAATCTGTTAGAGGGTGACCGATCTTGTGAACTTCTGCTGGACCAGTGGCCATGTGTTCCTGCTCTGGTTTAACCCTAGGTTTACCTAATTCTATGTGTAATTAGCCTATGCATTACATAGATTACATGTTTCTAGAGTATTGACATTTGAAATATTTTTGTTAACATGATTTTTTCGACTCCTTTAAAATATTGTTTACTTAACACATTTGCCATTCTGCAAACTCTTTGTGAAAAACCTGTTTATTGCGTCATAGTCTCACAATCTCAGCAGTACTTAAACTGGGCTCTTAAGACTGGGGGTGAGTGTTTGATTGGCTCAAGCGTTCCGTCCATCATCCCCTTTTGTATCGCTCTTTTCGCCCTGAGTTGGCGGGGGTATGCCCAGACGTGGGTCCCTTGCTCACTTTGCCACTGGATTCAAGCAAGCCTGGCTGATGACGGCTGGAATGCCAGAAACCGGTCCTAGGATGCTTGTTTCCGGTCCAGGGAAGACATGGCTTGGCAGTTCGGGCTGGAATGTTCCCATGAGGCACAGGGTCAGACTGATTTGCATATGGCCATGTCTGAACTGGGGTGGTGGAGTGAGCTAAAGAATGATGATGGATTAAACCCAGATCAGTTGACTGGGGGTGAGTGTTTGATTGGCTCAAGCGTTCCGTCCATCATCCCCTTTTGTATCGCTCTTTTCGCCCTGAGTTGGCGGGGGTATGCCCAGACGTGGGTCCCTTGCTCACTTTGCCACTGGATTCAAGCAAGCCTGGCTGATGACGGCTGGAATGCCAGAAACCGGTCCTAGGATGCTTGTTTCCGGTCCAGGGAAGACATGGCTTGGCAGTTCGGGCTGGAATGTTCCCATGAGGCACAGGGTCAGACTGATTTGCATATGGCCATGTCTGAACTGGGGTGGTGGAGTGAGCTAAAGAATGATGATGGATTAAACCCAGATCAGTTGACTGGGGGTGAGTGTTTGATTGGCTCAAGCGTTCCGTCCATCATCCCCTTTTGTATCGCTCTTAAGTCTAACTTAAGCATGATGGCAAGTGTACAAAATATATTTGCAGATGTTAATGAATCCTAACTAAATCAAGATAATTTTATGGGACGAGCCCCCTCCTGCTCCTTCAAAAGTGTGTTGAATACTCGAGTAGGGTCGATGCATTTGCACCAATTAACTTATTTGTACACTTGCTGTAAATTCCTTATGAATCCGGTTCCCCAGTGATCTGTCCAAGGTGAGTATGATCTGAGCAGTTACAGCACAAAAATGTAATACAAAGGTTTAGCTATATGAGCTAGACAGCATTGTAAACATGACGTGGGCACTCAAAATGTCTTCTCAATCCACAACCACATAGCCAATATTAGACCTATTTTCTACTCATTCCGTCTGACTGTAGTGAACAGTAGGCATACAAAGGGATGTTATACACCAGTAAGTTCGGATCATGTATCTAAGGCATCTTATCTCATGAAATTACTATATAGATATTTATTATTACAGTGTGCACAAATTCACTAGACTAGGGTATTTACCAACTCTCCTGGTCCATGTCCTTCAAAATGCTGCATATTGGCCCAGAATGCTGGTTGTTCCCAGAATGCTGGTTGTTTCCAGTCGAGCTTTTGAAATTGCTATAGCTGGAAGACTTTATCACGAAAGATGTTTATACTTTTGCTACAAAAGTAACTTTATTTTTTCAAAGAGTATCTAATGTTCTTTGTCCGACCCAAGGAATGTGCAATTCCTATTGCCCGACGCACAGGACGTATTGTTTGGGGTTAAGGACATGAAGTTTTCAGATTTATTTTGTCCTTTGGACAAGCGGGCCCAATTTTTGTAGCACAAACTCATTGGCTGCTAGTTCACAGTACCACTTTATGTACCTATAAAAGAGCATTGACTACAGTTGAGGTAAGATGTGCATCCATATGTTCACGCTTTTCAAACTGTTGAGAGTGCTCTATACAGGAGCTGCTTTCCACCTTAACTTGAGAACTACCCAGAGTTCTCTGCTTCTTTTTTGCATAATTTATGTGTCACTCAATGCCTGAAAGGGTATTGTTTTGATATATATATCTCCTTCGCTACCACCAGATGTAATTAAATACCCAAATTATGAAAGTAATAAAAGTGCACCCATAGTTTGAAGTTACGACTTCAGTGACTTCATAAGTACTTACAAAATTAGGACCGGAAACCGTACTCTTTTGTGAGTTGTATTTTTGCGTGACCAAATATGAATGTGTATCTTTGCTCATGCGAGGATCTGCTGAGCGTTTTAAAGTTCACTTTTTCTACAACTCCTTTTTCTCCACCTAGGAAAGAGTTTTACTTCTGCCCTTCTCAGGAGTAAAGTTGTCCCTTTGTGGTTGGAGATTAGAGAAGAGTTGGTAAAACCCCTAAAAAAAAAAAAAAAAAAGAAGAGGTGCACAGGCTAAAAGGATATTCCCACCCTGGAAATACTTCTCGCTACTTCCAGCTCCAGTATGTAGATTTGCGGATAGTTGTAAAAATCCGGACATTGCTAGACTACAAACCCTGCTATAATGTGATTCGTGACAAAGTCAAAAGGGCTATTTTCAGAGCAATGATTCAATGAGAACGCGGTCACAATTGTCCCCTCACTGCATGGCACCAAAGAGACAAATGGATTTTTTTTTTTTACAGGACAAGTAGATTTATGAAGCATCCCATCCCATGATCAAGCAGATCTTTTTAAATTTGACACCCCTGGACCTCATTTGGGAAGTCAGGTGGCAGGCAAGGGCTACAAAGTCATGAGGGTTTTTTTTTTTTTTGGCCGCTACTCTCTTGGGGTCTTGCCTACTTCAGCTCTGCAGACTGGGCCCAATAAAACTCTTTCAGCACTCGACCCTCAATGGTAATGATAGCAATCGGTCCAAGGGTCCTCAGGGAGGTTAGTGTGGAGGTACTTGTGCTCAACTCTGAACACTACACCTAGCAACCCAATAAGATAATTGGCCAGCCTAGTGCTTCTCTTTAGAAAAGGACAAGTACTTTATTATACCAAGGGGTATTATATCAAGAAGCACATTGCTGCACACTACATTCATGCCTGGTACATGACTTGTGGGAGCAAGCGAGACACATGCGCTTCAAAGTGGGGTCCAAATTGAGGTGCTCCACCCAACACCCTTCTCCCTGGTGTCTTAGGGTTTCTTGTAATATAGACTATATTTAGATCCAATGCTACCCCCTTCCCCTCTTAGCATAAAGTCTCTTCTGGGTTATTTGGCCTGGATAGTGTCATACCGGTTTCCTTCTGGTGCAGAGCTGGGCCATGTTTGGCTTTCCCCTGGGTGCTGGATTCACCTACAGTGGGCGTATTTCGTGTACACGACACACAGATGTCCCGCTGAGATATGGCCACACAGCAAGGCTCTAAAGGACCAGCTTCAGGAGTAAGTGCTTCTAGCATTTGCCTTCTTTGGTCCCTGGCAGTTGGTTGTCACAGGTGAGTCTTGAAGTTTCAGCAAGCCAGTTTCCATTATTCGGTGAGTCTGTCACGCTAGTGCTGGGTTGGAGACTGGTTGACAGTCCTGCTCATGATGTATGGCTCTGGTAGCGATTACTTTTTCTTGGTGTGATGCTAGGGCATATTGGCAGTGATTCGATCGGCCACCGATATCTTCGGTGCTGGTTCTTCTAGGTGCTATTGGTGCCTCCAGGTGACTGCTTCATTCTTCAGGTTAGAGCTTTGCTCCTGGGCACTCTTTGGTCAGTGCAGAGAACACTACTTACAGTGAATACTTAGGCAAGTATCACAGAATTGTAGTCTTTACTTCTCAGCAGTTGGGGCTGCACTGCACAGGTCACCGGTACCATGCTCTTGCCATCTGGTGTCAACAGCACACAGCGGTCTATCCTGGCTTCAGTCGGGCCGACCAATCTGGTACACTGGACATAAGTACTCTGGCAGTGAGGACGAGAATAACACATGGAGGCCAGTTAGCATGCTTTGAAAATGCTGCGCCTCCTTCTATGATTGCAGAGATGGATCGACTATCCTGATCATGCCAGTCATGCAATCAAAGTCTCTGGTTGATGGACCCCTGAACGAGGATCAACTGCCTCTTCCAACAGTCCCCTCCTCCTTCAGTTGTCGTCACACCCCTTCCCTCTCTGGCAGTACTCCTAGGTTTCTAAGATAGGTAAGCAAATTCTGCTCCAGATCGAAATTCAGATGATGTCCCCTGACCTCTGGGTGGTTGCCTGCCAGGCAGGCATCAGTTGGTGGTTTTGCAGTAGCTCTCTAAGTACTCTGAGGAAAGAACTTGGAACTAGAACAAAAAGCGGGTCAACTGCTCTCAGTTTTATTCATGCTTTCCAGAACCATCCTAGGTAGGTTCCCTTTTCATGTGTCCTTATCAGGCTGTCTTCCAGACTTGTCCTTTGTCTTGAGTGATGCTCTTCACACCAGTGCTATCACCAGTTTGGAGCACCCACAGTAGGGACACAAAGAGGTGTAAGCAGGCTGCTCCCCTTCTGAGGAGCTCTTCACACCCTGACGCTTCACACCCCATCACAGATATTGCAGTCCCACCATTCACCCCTGCCAGCCACCAAATAGCAGTTTTCAGAAGACTTATTAGCAGCCCTCTGTATTGGAAAGGACCTACTCAAATTTCCTATGAGAAGCCCCCCTGCCTATTTCCCCACGTCAGCGTCTGGGTTTCCTTCTAGTCTCTGGAATGTCAGCAATACACTTCAACTGTCCGGGAAAAGCATCATCATCTCAGTCTTTTGAACACGCCAGGGGCTTCCTAAATTGAATCTGCAGACTGTTGTCACTCTGGTTCACTCAGGCACTGCATACCAACTCCACTAGCATTCATGCATATGTCCAGGCGCATGGGATCTCAGCACTAGGATTCCGGGTTCACCGTTAGCAGTCGAACTTTGGGTGAATGGGCCAGTAGGCTCTCGTTTGCATAACTTTGAAAATAACAAGGACCCCCTGTAAGGTAAATGTAACAATTCCTAGGACAGGGTAATAGCAATTATGAATAGTAAACTCCTAGGCAATTAAATAAAGATAATGGCACAGTATAGGCCTTTAAAAATAAGCCAATAATAAATCCTCACAGTTAATGCAACACAATGTACCAACTCAAAACTGTTTAGAATTTTTTTTTTATCTTTATTTAAAAAAAATATATATATAAATCTTCTTTTCAATTAATCATAAAATCTTTGACATACATATATACATTTCAAACAACAAATATTAAAAACTGCTATCAGTGGTCAAATCTTTAATTCACAAACCAATGTAATCTTTAGCTGTAGTGTAATGCGACCAAATATACAATTATATAACAACAATCCACATTTCATAAAATAAAATTACAATTGTGGCACAAAATTATCTTCGACGCGCGTTTCGGCGCACTTGCGCCTTTTTCAGGAAAGCCACACGATTTCCTGGAAACAATTGAGAGGTACACTGAGTTCATACTTATTTTTATTTGCAATCTAATTCAATTAGCTCTTCTAAAATTAACAAATTATGTAATTTAAAAACTAGAATGTAGTAAGATATAATAAAGTCAAGAGAGACTAGTATAGATAGAAATGCTGAAGATCACGTGATTAATTTAAAAAGACATATAATGGTGAGTTGATAGAAGAAAAACTCTCATTGAATAATTGATTTACTAATAGAGAACCAAGATACCCAAGTGATTTCTTAATATTAATAAGGAAGGAAAAGAAATAATATAAATTTGCTTACTTAAAACTGATAGAT
Source organism: Calotriton arnoldi (assembly GCA_963921515.1). NCBI lineage: Eukaryota > Metazoa > Chordata > Amphibia > Caudata > Salamandridae > Calotriton > Calotriton arnoldi. The sequence continues at coordinate 2,950,333 of CAWUFW010000724.1, forward strand.
CGCTGCTTTAAGATATTACATCGACTTGTAATGAGGTAGTCACTGATTTCTAAAATGGAAATCTAAAATAAATTACCTGAACAACTCTAAGTTTATAAGTCTCATATATTGAGGTAAATAAAGCTTATATTAAGGGAGAAATACCTTCAATATCGTTTTTAAACGCCGATCATCACTGGCGTATATGATTTATCGAAATAAACACTGTAGAGATAATGAAATCCAATTTCATCTAAGAAGATATATAAAGTCAATGAATAGATCAAATATATGATTCTTAATACTGAAAAACTACCCTGAGCAAATCTAAAAATGGCAGAAAAAGGAAGGAATCTGATATTACATACCTGACTGAAATGTCAACTATAGTGACAGGGATGATAAATTCAATACTTCTATCTCTGGATGAGGAGAATAGAATTACGATTCATATATGTTTCGAATCTTTCGTAAAATCTGAAAATCACCATAAAATTAAGATCCATTATTTACATGGATAAAATAGACTGGTAGGTTAACGATAACTCAACATATGTAATATAGGATTTAGATATAAAGCAAAATAGCGGACATTAGACTGAAACCAATAGGGCCATTATAAATAGCACATATACCAATATTTGTATATTTCTTTATTAATTTTTTTAAATAGCTTCATGGATGAATTTTAGTCAACAATTAGATAGCAGACGTTACTGTTACCTAATCTTAATTTTATGGTGATTTTCAGATTTTACGAAAGATTCGAAACATATATGAATCGTAATTCTATTCTCCTCATCCAGAGATAGAAGTATTGAATTTATCATCCCTGTCACTATAGTTGACATTTCAGTCAGGTATGTAATATCAGATTCCTTCCTTTTTCTGCCATTTTTAGATTTGCTCAGGGTAGTTTTTCAGTATTAAGAATCATATATTTGATCTATTCATTGACTTTATATATCTTCTTAGATGAAATTGGATTTCATTATCTCTACAGTGTTTATTTCGATAAATCATATACGCCAGTGATGATCGGCGTTTAAAAACGATATTGAAGGTATTTCTCCTTAATATAAGCTTTATTTACCTCAATATATGAGACTTATAAACTTAGAGTTGTTCAGGTAATTTATTTTAGATTTCCATTTTAGAAATCAGTGACTACCTCATTACAAGTCGATGTAATATCTTAAAGCAGCGATCTATCAGTTTTAAGTAAGCAAATTTATATTATTTCTTTTCCTTCCTTATTAATATTAAGAAATCACTTGGGTATCTTGGTTCTCTATTAGTAAATCAATTATTCAATGAGAGTTTTTCTTCTATCAACTCACCATTATATGTCTTTTAAATTAATCACGTGATCTTCAGCATTTCTATCTATACTAGTCTCTCTTGACTTTATTATATCTTACTACATTCTAGTTTTTAAATTACATAATTTGTTAATTTTAGAAGAGCTAATTGAATTAGATTGCAAATAAAAATAAGTATGAACTCAGTGTACCTCTCAATTGTTTCCAGGAAATCGTGTGGCTTTCCTGAAGAAGGCGCAAGTGCGCCGAAACGCGCGTCGAAGATAATTTTGTGCCACAATTGTAATTTTATTTTATGAAATGTGGATTGTTGTTATATAATTGTATATTTGGTCGCATTACACTACAGCTAAAGATTACATTGGTTTGTGAATTAAAGATTTGACCAGTGATAGCAGTTTTTAATATTTGTTGTTTGAAATGTATATATGTATGTCAAAGATTTTATGATTAATTGAAAAGAAGATTTATATATATATTTTTTTAAATAAAGATAAAAAAAATTCTAAACAGTTTTGAGTTGGTACATTGTGTTGCATTAACTGTGAGGATTTATTATTGGCTTATTTTTAAAGGCCTATACTGTGCCATTATCTTTATTTAATTGCCTAGGAGTTTACTATTCATAATGGCTCTCGTTTGCATAATACATGTAAAATAAATACTACAAAACCCCTTTATGCTGCCACTGCAGCCCTACACTCATGAAGCCCATGACTGGGACAGTAGTCGTACTATCACTTTGAGGGCTCTCTGGGTGCGCCCCTTCAGAAACAGGACAATTCCAGAAACCATAGTTAATCACAGGTAGGCCTAGACCTTCACGTGTGCACCATGGATTAGCGAGAGGCGGGCGCCAAAAACCAGGATAACAGATTCTTGCATTACGGGCAAGTAGGGCAGGGCGCTCAACTTAACACCATGCAGGGGACATTCCCATCCCAACATGCTTTCTTATCAAATTAGGAGAAGGTACTAAATATATTACAGTAATGCAAGCAATGCATTATAGCACTGAATAACCACATAAGCAAGTAAAGGCAGACAGAACGTTTTTTTCCCACTGTGGTTAGGGAAATACTGGAAAAGGCACCCAAACTATCTTATTTTGTGGCTGCACAGGCACACAGCTAAAGATATGTTGTTTGTTCCTTGGCGTATTTACCCTAGGCCTGTAATAGATGACATCGCACATTTTCAATAAACTTTAAATATAGGAAGGTTGGTGCTCTGTTGAAATGGGTTGAAACAAATCTACGGATGGCTAATGATGCATTTTTTGTTTCTCATTTACGGTAGATTGTGAAGGGCCTTCTTAGCGGGGAAGAGGACTGTCGTGGTATGGCATTATGTAAAAGACCATCCTAAAAACATAAAAGATTGTTAATCATAAGCCCTGAATACAATAGAAAGCCCATCCTTAATAAAAGCAGTGAAAGAGAACAAAGAAAAAAATAATAAAAATTGTGCAAAAAGGTTTCTTGAGGAGGCAGCTGCTTTACAAATCTCCTTAAAGGGAACATTTCTTAACGCGGCAGTAGCCACTTTACCTCTTGTGGAGTGAGCCTTTGGTTTGCCGGAAAGCATTTTATTAGCTTTCTCGTAGCATACGAGGATACAAGACACTATTAATCTTGATAGTGATTATTTACAATGTGTAAAGGGCCAAAGTTCTCACCCTTTCTTATAGCTTTTGATTATTCTAGATAAAGTTTAAGTGATCTAATGAATTTAGAGATCTCTCTGTTGGAGATTAGGATTCTGAAAGAGCATTTGTGAAGTAATGGTTTAAATTTTCTGGAAATCCAAAATTACCTTAGGAAGAAACTTTCAGATGCATCCACATAACCATGTTGACCTTATGAAGTACTGTATAATTTATGGGAGTACATTGCCACCAACAGAATGAGCTTTGTTGATTGTGACTGACAGTAATTAAAACCTCTTACTCATTTGTTGCATTATTTTGTATTCAAAATTCCATTTTCGTCTTCTACTTTAAGGACCATGCACAGTAATGTATTCTCTACAGATTAGTATATCAGGCTTCTCTCAAGCATTTCACACAGTTTATTGTTAATGCAACAATGTTTTTGTGATTCCCTCAAATACTCATTTTGGATTTCAGTTCCCCAATCATAACATGAATATCGTCATTTGCTAAATGTCTCACGCATTTACTGTTCAAAACAAACTTCAAGATTTTGCCGCTTTTATGGTTATTGCTTACAGTACTTAAACCATTCACACATTCGACAGTGCATTTAGCTGAGTGAAATAAATACTCCTACACACAGGAACTGGCTTCAATGCGGTTCAGCAGCTCTGATTCGCATGGATCTTTAAGAATCGGAACTGTATGTAGCAGTGAATTTAAGGTGTCTTCTGAGACTTAGTCTCACAAGACCCTTCAGATCTTGCAAAATGTATCCTCAAGCATCTGTTTCAGTACATATTTTCCTTATTATTCTCCTGGCTTGGAGATTGTTCCTGTCCGCAACTCGATGTCTGAGTCCTTGTTCAAGGAAATGTGTTTTACAAATAAAGAGCTGCAGTTTATAAGGTAATATCCCTTTTCAGATTAATCTAGTTTTTCATTATTAATTGGCTGTTTGAAATTCATTGCTGCCACAGGAGGCCCCTGGAAATCCACAAACCTGGGAACACCACAAACTGCAATTGTCTTACTGACAGAACCTGTATTAAGTGTTCAGAGTTCTTTCTGACAGATGTTCTCAGCTGTTCTAGAAGGAAAATATTATAATTATACATCCTCTTGTGTAGAATAATATGGAAGCTGGGATTAGGGCCCTCTTATTGATCAGACTGAATTGTAAGAAATAAGGTTTACCCTTAACCAAGTATTATAAAAAGGAAGCTAAAGATTAAGTTTACATTGTAAATGGAAAACTAGGACATAAACAGTAAGATATTGCATAATACTTTTGATAATGGCACAGTGTTTTTGGTGCATATGTAAGAGCCTGTGTGTGCGCACATCTTTGTGAGCAAAAAAAGCTGTAAATTCATCAACGTAATTACAGCGAAATAAAACAAATTAATGGGTAATTAGTAAATTTGTTTAGCTTGTCGTACAAGCAGAACTCACTACTTGAGCATAAAAAGTGATAAATCAACAATTAAAATGTAATTCTGTCAGTGACAAAACACGCACTGACTCTAGTTTACCATCTAGACATCGTGTTGCTTCTGCAGCCACTAACAAAATAACTACTTGAGTCCATCACCAAAACCCAGTAGAGACGGGACTTGAACAGTGCACCCATCCACAAAATGCAATGGCCTGGATGGATAGTCCATCCGAGCAATTTTAACCCTGAAAAACCCATGAAAGTCACTAGCGGAGGTGGCTGACCCAAAAAACCCACGATCTCTGTACTATTTCTTACATGTAATTTACTAAAGTATTGGTACAATGAGATCTACCACACAGGTTAAGCTGCCTGTAGCAAGACCTTAAAACAAGGCGTAATAACCACGGAAACCATTCCATGATGAATTTGTCACTGGTGGTTCCTGCATTGACAGCTCTGCAATAACACAGATCATCTTTGTATATCCGGTGGAAAATAATTTTTTGTACATAATATAGAGGTGAGCGATTACGATCTGTTTCTGTTTAAAGTGGGCAGGGAGCTATGCTCTAAATGTTGATATGCTCTTGGTGTGGGATCGAAATTGCATTCTGTTTGTTCTTCGGGTAGACTAGTGTAACATGTCATTGATCTTGACCACCTGTTTTTCTTCTCACCTGTTTTTATGAAGGTATTGATGTGCATATAAAGGATAACCGGGGATTCACATCACTGGATATCATGAAGGAGGTGCCTTCCCAGAAGAGCCAGCAAATTGCTGCGCTTATCCAAGGTACACGTAGAAATTCGAACAAGTTGTTGACATGATCTACATGTAAAAATCGCTTCCTGGCATTGTCCCTCAATCAGCTTCACTTTAACATATTTCAGGTTTTTGGTAAAATACTAATCTATTAGCTTTTTCCCTCCCCCATGAAACATCTATTCTCATAGAGCAAATGATTAATACCTTCATTACGAAAAATGCAATGTCTGTTCGTCTACTTTTGGTATTTAGCCCTCATATTTCTGGCTTCATAGGCCCTTTCTGACCTGCAGTAAGTTAAAGTGGGTGCCGATTGGAAAATAAGTACACTCTTCTGAGGTTCATTTATTAGCTCATGGGGATGATGGTGGTGAGCCATTAGCATAAATATATCATTTTGTCTGCATTTTTCTTTGCTTCTATGGCAGTATTTATTAAAGGTGCATTTAAGACATAGTGCATGGTAATATTAGTACCTAACGTATAGTTGTTGCTGTATTTCCGCACGGACTGTGCTGCCTCAGGTTTTATTGGTGTGATATGCACTGGTAGAAGACAAGGTAGCCATATTCTTATTCTGTGAATATTAAGTTACGTTCTCTTCCAGAGATCTTTATCAGTAGTTATAAGCACTGAATAGTCCAGCCCATTTGCGGGACCTGGAGCACTTTAACAAAAATATATTTAAACATGAATGAATGTACACACACGCAACACCTTTATGTAGAAAAGAGGGCCATCACAATTAAATTAAAGGTGTGCAGCTTATTAAGAGGCTAAAAGTGACAAAACTGCATTTTATTTTCATTTAAAAAAAGCATCCAATTTTAGAACATAGTAAATAAATAAAAGAGAAACTCTGTCACAAACGTTTTTTGAAAGGAAAAGGAATAAAGGGCACTTACAGTTAAATGAAGTGCTTGGTTAAGGCTAACTGGATTGAAGCTGGAGGCTCCACAATGCATCCTGAATCCGCCATTTTTACGAAACTCACTCTACTCACATGTGAAGGATGGATTGAGCCTCATGAAAACAGAAATGAAACCATAAGAGTGGTTGGTTGATAAACGCTTCTTCCTTTAGAGAATTCAAGCCCCGCTTTGGTCACAACAACTACATTAGATCATACCAACCATGTAAGCCCCCAAGGTAAAGGGGAGGCCAGCAACCATCTGTGGCCACAGTAAAGCCCCTCACCAAGCAATAACTTCCCCATGCCGGAGTAACAGAGCAGAGGGAAGGGAGAAGTATAGTCAATTTTTTAGAATAGATTTTCTCTTCAATACAGTTATTGTACCACTATACCACCAAATCTGCTTGTCATCAGGAGTTGCTTTGAAGGAAAGTGAACATCTTACAACAGAAGCATGCAGAGTAGGTTTGTAATCACCAAAATGGAATGGGAATTTGTCCCTGTAGGTCTCTAGTTTGAAAAAAGGATACAAAAGAAAAATGCTGGCCTATTATCAATCTCAGCATAACGAACAAACTAAGAAGATAAAAAGTTCTGGACGCTGGTATAACTTCAAATTTACCCTCAATTAATCAGGATGACCGCGTAAGCGTGATAGACCTTCAGGGTGCCTACATTCACTTCCCCATAAAAAGGAAGTATCAGAAATTCCTACATTTAGTAGTATGCCACTTCTTGTGCAAAGTTGTACCATTCTTGCTGGTCAGCTCCTAGAACATTTGCAAAGTGTATGCAGTCATCGCAGCCAATCTGAGGAGACAGAAAATCTTAGTCTACCCCTATTTAGATGACTAACTAATAAAGGTGGGATCAATGGAAGAAACTCAAAGATTTTTGTATATGTTGGAACACCCCTATTGGGTCTTCAGGTCAACCTCAAAAAGTCGGCAGTTACTCTGTCATGCAGGGTACAGGTGAACTTCTGGCAGGAGAGTGGCACTTTGGGCAGCTACAGAATAGTAATTTTTTCTGTTTCAATGGCTCTATGAGCTTGTTATAACAGTCATTAGAGGGAGGAAATGGAAGACCTCATATCTGCCTAACTCATCACAAGAGGGCACACAAAATGTTCCAGCAAGGAAATAACATATCTGGGCTTTCTGGATTTACAATTAAACCTGCAGTACCTGAAAAACTCCACCAAAAAGAAAATGCCTCACATCAGTGTAAAGATATAAAAACTGATAAACGTTTGCACAACCACAAACTAAAATATCGTTCAAAGAAAGTAAAGTGAGGGAATGTAATTGAGGGAATGTAATTTTGTATTTCTTCCTGAAGGAGCTAATACAATGTAACTTTTCTATACGAGCCAATAGAAAGAAGGACTTGTCTAAAATTAGTGTGCTTGCATTTTGTATAGAGTGTCACTAAAATATTGATTCTTTTTCCTTTTCCTTCCTCCTGTTAAGTAAAAAGTGCCTGATTTAGAAGCCCCTTGTGTTTTTTGGTTTGATCAGATTATTTATAACACCACAAAGCATATGGGAATATTAAAATCATATTTGATTTTTGGGATTTTTTTTTTTACTTCTGTTGCTAATTCGTGAAATGGCTGTCGCAGACAAATCTTTACAAATATGTAGTATCAAATTTTCCCATAGGCACAGACACAGAAGGGGTACAACACTTTAATACATCACATCCTTTGCTCACAAATCAATATTGATAGAAGGTCACACTTGGCTTTAGACATTCAGTGCAAGATGTAGTGACAGGTAACTGTGAAAAGTTAATCTCCATGAACATGGAACTGTGGTGAAAGCATGACTCAAGACCTTTCACATACCAAGACAGTATAGCAACAAAAATACATAGCTGCAAGGCACGTGCACCTTACTACTGAAGCTTTTGTGCCCAGACTTAAAATATTAGCAATAGAATGTGAAGTCTGAGAATATAACGTGATGTCAGTTAAAAAATCAGCACAGATTTGAAGTTAGACACTTGACAGCTCTGAACGTCCATTCAAAAACAGCAGCACCACTTTCATGTGGTTAGGCAGAGTGCAGAAAAGCAATGGCAAGCATGCTAAAACATTACATTTCAGGTGTTTTTCAACACAGAGCTAAAAATGAATCTGGTATTTTAAACGTCCTTCAAAGTACTATGCTTTTGTGAAAGTCGACCACTTTCACAATGTCTTAATATTCAGTAAGGAGTAGGGGAATTACCCCCAAATGTGTCCAGGAATTTGTTTATTTAACAACATTTGAATATAACACTTAATTAATCCGTTAATAGTCCTGTCAACCAGACAGCATTGCAAGAGTGTGTGTGAGGTAGTAAGATGTGAGTGTGCATGTGGTGAAGTCTGTGAGTGAGAGTGCAATACGCAGACTTTTATGCTAAGCACAGTCTACCATACATCCATTAAACACACTAGAGAGCACTAGATATCCTGCAATACTTTTCCTTAATATTAAATATGTGCTATATAAAACTCACTGCAAAAATGCAACATGTTCTGTAAACACAGGCAAAACAGTTTTTGCTTATTTTGAGGGTTAGGCAGCTGAATAAACCCTGATAAGCACAGAGTTAAAGTTAGGAAAACACTGAGAAAACACAATTGAAATCCACAAAAAATAAGCACTGAAAACAGGGCACCCTAAATCTATCTAATGCATGAATCAGATGTACATTATATGTAGTGGTGGACGTAACTCCCGTAGTTTGCTGTAGAGTAATTACAGCAAAATTACACAAGTTCAAGCAAGGAACATAACCCTGCATTTAGTGCTATTTTCTTAGTGCAAAATGCACCCTTGTGTCCAAAATGGACCCAAGTATGTACTACACACTAAAAACATAGCTCAAAATGCAACAAAACACGAACAGCAACAGGTGCTTGCGCACCGTGTTCCTGTGCTTTTGTGGTAGCCATTTTTGCCCCAAATTACTCTAATTATGCGAGCAAGCATAATTGCGTAAATTTTAATCCCAAGAGTAATGCGAAATTACCAAAATTACTCCGATAACTCCGGCATAATTAAAATTTTGTCCAGCCCTAATTATATATAGCAGATGCTGCCCATGTATTTCTGCACCAACATACTTGGCTACAAATTTTAGGCTTTTTTTTGCCAAAGTACATAAGTACTTCATCTCATCACCATACCATTTACCTTCTCTTTGAACCATAAATGGATGAAATGCTTAAAGAAAAGCAGACCATCAGTGCCCTTCAGCACCAACAATAAAAGTCATCTTTTGGAAGCACACAAACATGACCTGCAACAAAAGGCAGCTCACTCCATCTGAGATTCCCCTACCAGCTACTGTAGTTCGAAGGTCAGCAGAAATATAAACCTGGTGAAAATGCTCATCCTCCTTGACCATGCAACACCTGATTTGGGGAGGAAGACTAAGATTTTGCCTCTCACAATCGAAGAGGATAACCTCAGATCTATAGTTATTATCCGTCATAGTTCACAGCAGCCCTCCTAGTCCCCCACCATGTGCCTGCAATGTCCATAAGGAACATCTCACTCTCGTGCTGGGTGAAATGAAGACATTCCTTCTGAAGGATGCATTAGAAAGGATGCCCATGCACCAGCAGGAACAAGGGACTTATTAATTACATCTCTTAATCCCCAAAAGCGACCAAACATTGTATCCTTTAGTAATCAAAAGGCACTGAACCGATATATTGCATCTACCCCCTTCAAAATGACTACTCTGTTGGGATGGCATTCCGGTACTGCAGATAGGCTTCAAGACAGCACTCAACCTCAAGAATGCCTACTTGCCCATTCCAGTACATCCAGCACTTTGCCAGTGGTATGTTGAGCACATTGGGGAGAGGATGTGGCCTTACAGCTAGAGCGGTCGACCTTGAAGCTGGGGAACCGGGTTCGAGTCTCTGCAACGACGCTCAACATCCTGTGATTCTGGGCAAATCACTTAATCTCCCCGTGCCTAACAAAAAAAAAAATGAATGTTTCCATCTGTAACGAAACTGATGCTAATGTAAAGCGCTCTGGTACCTGATATCTTCGGGTAGAGTTCGTGCTATATAATACTCCAATTATCTTCTTTTTTTTTTTTTTAAACATACTGTTTCAAAGTTCTACCTTCCAGGGGTCACAAAAGGCACACAAGTGTTTACAAAATGTGTAGCTGTGGTATCGCATTTGCTTTATAGTCAAATCCATATGTGCATGTACCTACCTTGATGACTGGCTAATAAAGGGAATGACCCAATCGCAATGTCTTGTTCAGAGGCAGTAGTCAGTCCTCCATTGATTAGGTTTCAATATACATGTCAAAAAACCCCACTTGTACCATCAGCAGCCTCACATAATTTTTGTGGAAGCGAAGATCTTCCACCACTTCCCCTTGAGTTTAATCCTTAGTATCAGAAGAGGGGACTTATGCCAGTGACTAACCCTGGGGAAAGCGGGATTTGAGATACAGAGAGAGCGAGCAATGGTTCTGCTGTACCTGAGCTCCTCTGAAACGGATGGTGGGTTCTGAGCGGGACCCCTCAAGTTCTAGTAGGAAGGTGCACTTGTTCAGCCAGGATAGGTACTAGGCAACAAGAACATAGTGACTTCAGACAGCCATACATGAATGCTTTACAATCATCCTGAGGTGCGAGTCCTTAATGAAACATACCAAACATGTATAACTATAGGAAATGCATGTCCATGTGAAGGCCCCTTGAGCACAGACCCATGGGCTGTATCCTGAGCCTGTATCCTTTAGCCTCCGCTTACATGATTCCGAAATCTGTATCTGTTCTTAGCATTGTTATTTCATACAATTAGTCATTTTCCTTTAGCAAAGGCTTTTTATTCAAACTAAAATTGTTGCGGTGTCCTTCAAGAAAAAGTCACTACCAAAACTAGAAGTGCCTAGTTAGTGCACTAACCTGATGTCAGTGTAACTGAAGTGTTAAATGGCGAAGAGATGGTCGTAGTCAAGGTGATGGGGGCAAGGTGACGCTGGCTGATAGCCAAGATGGTAGGGTTCAAGATTGTTGGCGGCTGACTCTAAGGGACTGAGTTCCAAGAGAGGTTGTTGGCCTCCAGAGGAAGATGTCCAGGTTATTCTTGTTGTAGGCAGTGGGGGTAGGAACCCAAGGACAGCACTGATGGGAGCGACAGCTCTCTCTCAAGACAGATTGACAAAGTAAAGCAGGGGGCTGTGTTTGAAATTATATTTACAGCCTGTCAAAGTGTTTATCTGGAAACTTATAGAAGATTACGAAGTGTGTTTCCTGTCAATTAGTAGACTGTCTCTGGCAGAAAACTGAAGGAAGGGAACAGAGGCCTTAAATTAGATGGCAGGGCAGCTGAACAAATAAGCAAGCAAGTATACCAGGCGACCTTGAGGTCAGCAGGAAACAGGAGCTTTTAACTAATCAGCAATTCCTGTTAAGGCAGTTAAATAAATAAACAACAAGCAAGCATATCAAGCAATCTTCAGGTCAGCAGGAAACAGAGGCTTTTAAGTAATCAGCACCACCGTTTGCATTAGCAGTTAGGTAAAACGATTTGTAGGCAGTGCATTCAAACTAAAGTACATAGCATGCCTAAATAAAATGCATAGCAGAGTACATGGTAGTTGACCAACTAGAAGACAGTGAAAAGTGCATAGCATAGTACATTGCACCTGCCCAACTAAAAATCAGTGACCACGATGGGAAACAAACAACACAGGCAGACCGCAGTATGACACTGGGAAGATCTAGTGTTGGTGGAACCCAGTGTTCAGCACAAACTACAGTGGTGAAACTAGAGCAGCTTATAACTTGAGTAGTTCATTACTAGACCCACCGCTGCCGATTACTTTTAGCTCAGACGCATGTGGGGTTCCACGGAAACAGTCATAACATTCAATGTCAGTAGTACGCACAGGAGAGTCTTCTACAAATCAATGTATTGGAACTCATAGGAGTACGGTTAGCACTATGATCCTTCCAAGCCACAAGTTGGTTCATATTAAAACCGACAATATGACCTACATACCAAAACAGGGGGCACACATTCATTGCAGTTATTTATCACACATCAAAGGATTTGGCATTGGGTCCTCCAGCACTGTCTGCACCTTGTAGTGGAGTACCGGCCAGGAGTGGGTAAGGACTTTGCAGAGTCATTTGCAAATTCATGAATGGGAGATTAACTTCCAAGTGCTCAACAGTTACTTTAAACCGCAGAATACCTGTTTGCTACTCACACAAGTACAATATGCCAAACCTTTGCATTCAGATACCCACATCCAAGTTCTCTGGGGAATGCCCTTTATAGAGATTGTTTAGGGACATTTGCTTACACTGTGCACCCTCTTCCAACTGAACCCCTCTGTAGTCTGCAGAATACATCAAACATTAGTGAAATTGATTCTATTCATTCCAACATAAGCCTGCTAAACTTGGTACTCCCTTTTTTCTAAGGTGTCAGTTCATCCACACAAGAAACTGCCTTTGCATCTAGACTTGCTCCGTCAACACAAAGCCAGCTGTTACACCCCCAACCCCAGTTTGTTTGATCCGACACCTAAGGTATTAGAACTTGGGTACCAGTAGGTGCCTGATGAATGTATGGCAATTCTTAGGGAAGTTGAAAAACCTACTTCAAGAGTATGTTACTCAGCTAAATGAAAAGATTTTGTAAATGACTGTGTAGCTTACAATATAGATCTTCTAGCACTTTCACTCCAATACATTGTCTATATTTCTTGCATTTACAGAAAATGGGCATTGCCCACACTTCTATAGGGGTGCACCTGACAATCACTATATCTCTGAAACAGCGTCGATCTCTTTTTTAAATCTTTGTCATAGACGCTTTTATAAAAGGGTTTAAAAGGTCATTTGGCCCAGATCTCTGTACTGGGGTGAATGTATGACATTGTTCTGCATTCTGTCCATCAACTGTTCTTTTTGCATTTGTCACCCCGAGTGGGACGGGTATGCCCAGACGTGGGTCCCGTGCTCTCCATGCCACTGGAGTCAAGCTATCCTGGCTGATGAGGGCTGAAAGCCCGAAACCGGTCCTAGGATGCTTGTTTCCAGTCCAGGGAGGACCTGGCCTGGCAGTTCGGGCTGGACTGTTCCCATTGGGCACAGGGTCAAGACTGATTTGCATATGGCTGGGTCCAAACTGGAATGGCATGGTGATCAAAAAAACGATGGATTTAGGCCCAGGTCTCTGTACTGGGGTGAATGTATGACATTGTTCTGCATTCTGTCCATCAACTGTTCTTTTTGCATTTGTACCAGGGAACCTCCAACTCCTTCTTGGAATTTTAATATAGTCCTTACACTGTTAATTGCGGCATCTGTTTGCCAGTTATATTTCTGTTCACTCCAATTCCTGTTTTGGAAGGTAGCCTTCCTGGTAGGTATCACTTCCCTTAGTCAGTGAACTCTGAGCTCTTTCAGTTAACAGACGTTTAAGGTGGGAAACAATGACAGTATTGTAACACAATATCCTTCATTTTTTACTCAAGGCAGACTCGCCTTCCTTCTTTTCAATCATTATGTTGACTAAGCATATTTTTTACCGAGGCCTCAGTCTTCCACTTAAATGGATGCCAGAAGGGCCGTTATAAACTTGGTGAACTGTACTCTGTACATTAGGAGAACCAAACAAATATTTACTGTCTGTATCCTGGTGCATCGTGGGTTTTGAGGGAGGCATGAAGAGTCTCCTCGAAAATCAAAAGTACGTCTTTGAAGAAAAGCAACTTTTAACCTTCAGAGCCAAAATACCAGATAGTAAGAGTGTACAGATTACAGTTATTCTGCCTCGCTAAAAAGTGCAAATGGTTACTGATAAGTAATCCTTTTTTTCTTATTCCTAACTGTAAAACATGAGCTTTTTAACTGACTTCTCTAACCAGTCTTCTTCAATAACCACATCCACCATGGCCAGAAGAGATAATGCTCAGGGTTGATAATAACTACCAACCCCTTGAGTATGGGAAGAAAATTCCATGCAAAACACTGCATTGTAGCTACAGCACCCAGTCTGAATTTGTCTCTGACCACGAGAGCCAATCCTCTGATAACTGTCTATAATACATATCTGAAAGAGACACGTTAGTGACAGATTCCTTACCTTAGAATATCCCCAGGCGTCAGGCTGGATCCGGAAAGTTTTTGCGTAGCAGTACCCTTGCGCGTCAGTAGGCGGCGTCGTGCGGCTCCGCGTCCGGCGTCGTGATCGCCGGGATGACGTCGCGGGCAGTACTTAGACGCCGCCCCTGCGCGCTGACGTCAGTTCTTCTTTTTCCGCGCCAGTAAGCGCAGATCCGGGAAGAGCAGTGCCCTAGTCAATTTTTGACTACATTTTTTGGTGATTTTTCACTGTTTTCTTTTCGAGTTGTCGACTCCTAGGTGTCGATAGGGATGCCCGGCTTCAAGCCATGCGACGTCTGTGGTCGAATGATGTAGATCACAGACCCGCATCTGGAGTGTCTCTTCTGTCTCGGCCGAGACCACGACACGAAGTCGTGCCCTGACTGCCGGAAACTTCACCCGAAGGCTTTGCGAGAGCGGTCTCGAAAGCTACTCGAGGTCCGGCAGTCGGTTCCGCGCCACACCAAGCCCCGGTCCCGGGAGAGGTCGAGGGGCCGGTCGCGGAGTCCCCGCCGGTCGTCGGAGTCCAAGTCTTCGCGCTCCTCGGGTAAGTCGAAGCACAAAAAGTCTAAGAGACATCATCGCTCTAAGACTTCGCCTCGCCGGTCTCACGACTCGGCTGAGGCCCCTGTCGGCACCGTTCCCGCGGCCCCGGACGTGCCTGTCGAGCCGCCCCCGCAGTACCCGTCCTTTCCGGGTTCGGGGGCGACTCCGGCCCAAATCTTGGACATTGTCCGAAGGGGCTACTCCCTCCCCTTCGAGACCACCCCCCCAGCCATGCCACCTCAATTCCACCGCATGTCAGGGGATCACTTGGTACTTCTGCAGAAGGAAGTCACGGCCCTCTTGGCCAAGAGGGCCATCGAGCATGTTCCGACCCCAGAAGTAGGACGTGGTTGCTACTCCCACTACTTTCTGGTGCCCAAAAAGGACAAGGAGGACATGCGTCCTATCTTGGACCTCCGGAACGTCAATCGCTTCCTCCGGAAGGAGAAGTTCAAGATGCTCACCCTAGCTCAGGTCTTGACTGCCCTTGACCCTGGAGACTGGTTGGTAGCGTTGGACTTGCAGGACGCTTATTTCCACATCCTCGTCCTGCCGGCCCACCGGCGTTACCTGCGGTTCACGGTAGGCCTCGAGCATTTTCAGTTCACCGTGCTCCCCTTTGGCCTTACCAGTGCCCCTCGGGTGTTCACGAAAGTGATGGCGGTGGTCGCAGCTCATCTGCGCCGGGCAGGGGTTTCAGTCTTTCCCTGCCTCGACGACTGGCTGCTGAAGGCGGGCTCGTCCCAGGCAGTCGTCTCCCACCTCCAGACTACGGCCGAACTCCTGCACTCGCTGGGGTTCTCCATCAATGTGCCGAAGTCGCATCTGATTCCTTCCCCACAGCTCCTTTTCATCGGAGCAGTTCTGGACACGACGCAGTTTCGGGCCTATCCTCCCGAACGGCGAGTCCGGGATATTCAGGCTATGATTCCCATCTTTCAGCCTTTATCCTGGGTTTCGGTACGGATGACCCTGAGGCTGCTGGGCCTCATGGCCTCCTGCATCCTGCTAGTCGATCATGCCAGATGGCATATGCGGGCTCTGCAGTGGGACCTGAAGTTCCAGTGGGCGCAGCACCAGGGCAACCTGTCCGATCACGTCCAGATCTCGGCGGGGACTGCAAAACAGTTGCAGTGGTGGCTCTCGAACCGGCAATGGGTCATGGGCAGATCCCTCTCCCTTCCCCAGCCAGAGCACACAGTTGTGACGGACGCGTCCCTTCTGGGATGGGGCGGTCACATGGGAGAGGCGGAGATCAGAGGCCTCTGGTCTCCGGCGGAGTCCCGGCTCCATATCAACCTTCTGGAGCTCCGGGCGATCCGACTTGCACTCAAGGCATTCCTTCCCTCTGTCAAAGGGAAGGTAGTGCAGGTGTTCACAGACAACACCACCGCCATGTGGTACTGCAACAAACAAGGCGGGGTGGGGTCGTGGACCCTCTGTCAGGAGGCTCTGCGCCTCTGGACATGGCTGGAACTTCAGGGCATGTTCCTGATGGTTCAACACCTGGCAGGTTCCCTGAACGCCAGGGCGGACGAACTCAGCCGCAGGTGCATGATGGATCACGAATGGCGTCTTCACTCGGAAGTGGCGCAAGGACTCTTTCTTCAGTGGGGAGAGCCTTGGTTAGTCTATTCGCCACCGAAGAGAACGCGCAATGTCATCAGTTCTGCGCGTTGGAATTTCCAAAACGGCACTCGCTCGGCGACGCTTTTCGTCGCGAGTGGAGTTGCGGTCTATTGTACGCCTTTCCGCCTATACCACTTCTACCCAGAGTGTTGAAGAAGATTCGGCCCGACCGGGCCCAAGTCATTCTTGTGGCTCCGGACTGGGCTTGAAGAGTTTGGTATCCCGAGCTACTCAGTATGAGCGTGGATCCCCCGATCCGTCTGCCTCTTCGGGAGGATCTTCTGTCGCAGCAGCAGGGGACGGTCCTCCACCCGAACCTGTCCAGCCTCCACCTGCTTTCGTGGAGATTGAGCGGCGGCAGTTGATTCCTTTCAACTTCCCTCCCGAAGTTTGTGATGTAATTCTGGCAGCCAGGCGTCCCTCCACTAAGGTGGTATACGCCTGCAGGTGGAACAAGTTTGTGGCATGGTGCACAGCAAAGGCTGTGAATCCCCTTTCTGCCCCTCTTTCTGAGGTTCTTCTGTTCCTTCTTTCCCTGGCCCAGCAGGGTTCTGCCCTGGGTACCATCAAGGGCTATCTTTGTGCTATCTCGGCCTTCCTCAGGCTTCCTGATCAGCCCTCCCTTTTCAAGTCCCCTGTTGTTAACAGGTTTCTAAAAGGCATTACACACCTCTTCCCTCCTGTTCCGTTTGTGATGCCTCAGTGGGACTTGAACTTGGTTCTTACCTTTCTTATGTGCGCTCCCTTTGAGCCTCTGCACAACTGTCCTCTTCTGACTCTGAAGACAGCCTTTCTGGTGGCCATCACCTCCGCTCGGCGGGTGAGTGAGCTCCACGCTCTTTCATGCAAACCTCCCTTTCTGTCTGTTCATCCAGACAAGGTTGTTCTTCGGACGCGTCCGTCCTTCTTGCCAAAGGTGGTTACTGCCTTCCACATTGGGCAGACCATCACTTTGCCCACCTTCTTTCCGCCTCCGCATCCTTCCAGAGAGGAAGAGAGGCTCCACCGTCTGGACCCAAAACGTGCGCTTTCCTTTTACCTCAACCGCACACAACACTTCCGGGTGGATGACCAGCTCTTTGTTGGCTACGTGGGCGCCAAAAAGGTCGGGCGGTGCACAAGAGAACCATCTCCCGCTGGGTAACCTTGTGTATCAAAGCCTGCTATTCTTTGGCTAAGAAGGAGCCTCCTGTTGGGCTGCGTGCCCATTCCACCAGGGCAACGGCTGCTACCACGGCTTTAGGCCGCGGTGTTCCGCTGCAGGATATCTGTCAGGCAGCTACGTGGGCCTCGCTGCACACGTTTACCAAGCATTACTGCCTTGACAGTCCGGTCCGGAGGGACGGCTTCTTTGGCCGTTCTGTCCTCCGGGACTTCCTTGTCTGATCTTTGTTCGCAGACCCACCACCGGGGTTGGTATTGCTGGGGTATCTATTCTAAGGTAGGAATCTGTCACTAACGTGTCTCTTTCAGATGCACAAGTTACTAACTTGTGTAACGATATATCTGTAAGAGACAGTAGTTAGTGACAGATTCCTTACCGCCCACCCATCCTCCCCGTTCTGCAAACTGATTTCTAGGGTTAAGGACATCCCTTTCAGGGCCCTAGTATTTTTCAGACACCTATGTCAGCTTCTTGCATGGCTCTGCGTCCCTGGCGCGGAAAGTAGTGTACAGAACTGACGTCAGCGCGCAGGGGCGGCGTCTAAGTACTGCCCGCGACGTCATCCCGGCGATCACGACGCCGACGACGGACGCGGGCCGCACGACGCCGCCTACCGACGTGCAAGGGTACTGCTACGCAAAAACTTTCCGGATCCAGCCTGACGCCTGGGGATATTCTAAGGTAAGGAATCTGTCACTAACTACTGTCTCTTACAGATATATCGTTACACAAGTTAGTAACTTGTGCTTTAGACTGTACATATAACATCCTCTAGTGAACAACATAGCACTAAAGTGTTTTAGCTGGCTAAGAGTTCTCTTCCCAACAGCACTCGCCAAACCTCATGCAAGCACCTCAGAATACCAATGGACTCTGTTAAAGCTCACAATTTCAGGATGTGGCGGGCACACAGTTCAGCTCGTATCATTGTAGGTTTTTGCTTGTTTCTACTTCATTGTGTAATTGCAGGGCAGATTATCAAGTGCTCTTTGTAGTCCTGTTTTACTCTGTCCCACTGATCTTCCTCCTTCCAAGCTGGTTGCATAATGCTTGTGACCTAGAGGAAGCTCTGGAAATGCTGCCCCTATTTAGATATTAAATGGATTGTCTTCTGTGTGTGTATTTTCATGTGTGAGCTCCAATTCTACAGACGCATCACTAGCATCCCTGTGAGGTTCGCGTTTATTTTACCCAACAGCTGGAAGCAGAATTCCACTTATATGGTGCATCCGCTTTTGGGCTGTGTGGATTTAGGGTTCACCTGCAGACAACTTTGCGAAAGCCCTCTTGAAAACTTAGTGGGTTTAGAGCTCCCCATTGCTTCCCATTGGTTGGCATTCTTGTCACTCGTTTGTTTGCTTTTTTTCAATTTCTTTGTTCCTCTTCTTATTTGTCCCTTCTCTGGAGCATAGCCCCTTTATCATACTTTTGATTGGCTGAATTGTATCCTTCCATTGTTCACATGCGTTGCTTTTCATGTGGTTATTGTGATGAACTTATTGCAATGTTTTTTCCTTCCCACTCCAACTATAAATCACCCTCCCACCTACCACCCCAACCAATACGAGAGAGGGAAGAGGGAGCCCAATCTACACCATAGATAATGCTATATGTGCACCAGTACATCCTATATTGGCTTGTGGTCAAGCTCTGTAAGATAGCATGTCGGGGGACCTGGGATGGAGATGCATAAGCATGGGGCCTAAGGCTATGTCCTTTGTATCGTTCTTTGGTATATGGTTATGTGAAAGGCTGTGGTTCCCTCAGCCTTGGGGAAGGGGTGCAAAGCATGCGAGTTCCAGTCTAGATAGGTAATCAATAAGGAGCTTCCTTTTTCCCATGATTTTCTTTTCAAAGTGGGATATGTTGTGGGTTATCAGTTCCATGGCGAGGTTATACCACAGTTTGTTGAACCATAGGGCAGTCTGGGATGGAGCCCTCTTTTTCCAATGTAGGGTAGTGAAATGCTTGGCCCTACCTGCAATGTGTCTGATCAACACCCAAATTGCTACGGTCATAACTTCCATGCTGACAGGTCTCACTTCCAGGATTAAGGTTCCAGGATCCTCTGGGATAGGGTACCCACAGTCCCTATTATGTACCCCAAGATTTCTTTGCAGAAAGTCTGGATCACCATGCAGGATCACCAGAAGTGTATGTATCTGTTCGCTGCCCCAGCACATGTCGGGGACAGAGGCTAACGTGCTTGAAGTCTGCCAGTGTTGGGTGCTGTTGGCACATTTGTTTACAGAGCAGCTCTCATTGTGAGATACTATGCTGAGTTTTCGGCATCTCCCGCCATAGCCTTTCTCATTGTTTGTCAAAAACTGTAGTCTCAGCATGTCGTTCCCATCTGGGTTGAAAGGGGTCAATTCCAAGCCGATTTTCTATTTTAGATAGTTTGATACATTCTTGGCATAAGTCCCTTTAAACCTGAAAGGCTGCAAGCTTGCTTTTTAAGGGAGGTAAGGGTTCTATAAACTGGATTGCATTAGGCAGGTATAGTGCCCAGTATTGCATTTGGAGATATTGGGAGTGGGTCATCTCAGAGACTTGGAATTCTTCTTTGCATTTTTGAGAGGGCTTTTTGATGCCTCCCTAAAAACAGATTGTCCAGGACAATGCACTGCCCACTCCTGGACGGCTATAGAAGCTGCTTCCGGGGTGAAATTCAGGTTGAGGGGGATGGGAGTGTTGGGAGAGGGGGAACATAGTGAGCACTCTTCTGGATGCCACCTGGTTCCATATCTCTAGGACAGTTTTCTTTGAGGTAGCAAGATAGGTATTTCTGGGTCTGTTGCTGTGCAAGCCAAGGCAAATCCCAGATAGGTTGGCACGCTATGGCTCTATCCATGTGTAGCCATGTCTTCTCCCTTTCCCTCACCACCCACTCTGATAAGTATTGTTGGTGTGCCGCCCTGAAGTATCCCCCGAGGTTGGGAGCTCCAGACCCTCCCTCTACACCATCAATCGTATGACTAAGATGCAAGGCTTTTTGCCTCCCCAAATAATTGCTTTTTTTTGCTAGGGAGTGTATGTCACTGATATGAAAGAGAATGAGGACAGATACAACAGCTGGGGGAGAATATTAATCTTGACTACATCGATTCGTCCCAGTCAGGATATATAGAATGGGTGCCAACATTGGATGCCTACTGGGACCTCTCTGCAGAGCTCCGGCCAGTTAACATTGGTCCAGTTCTCCAAGTGTCTAGTAATGGTGAGGCTGGGTATTTAATAGAGGTGGTCGTCCAGTGGAAGGGGTTACGTATTGGAGCTTGGGAACTTCTGCAAGTGGTATAATGACATTCAGTATTTGCATTTTTTGTTTATTGACCCGGAAGTCCACCAATTCAATGTGATCAAGTAGATCTACCATTGCTTGGAGTGATGAGGAGGTTGGACGTGGTGAGGAGCAAATCATCTGCAAAAAGACCAGCCTTATGTGATTCCTCCTGGAAGGGAATGCCCTTCACCCTGGTTGAGGCCTTTATCTGTATAGCCAGGGGTTCAAGAGCAAAGAGGCGAGGGGAGAGCTGGCACTGCTGATCCCAGTTAAAGCTTGTCCAGCATCTCTTCCAGGAAGGCAATGCTGGCCTGATTGAATGCCTTTTCAGCATCGAGTGAAAGGATGGTAGCTGGAATATTTTGCCTGTGGGCCATGCTTTTTACAGTACTTGATTGGGATCAATCAACCTAGGTAGAATGGGTTCTAAGTGCATTGGCAAGATTTTTGTGTAGATCCTTGCATATGTATTAAGAAGCACAGTGGGCCTGAAGGATGTGCATTGCTTATGGTCTTTAACCACTTTGGGAATAAATACAAATTCAGCATCGCACATGGTGGGAGACATGCCTGGGGAAGCCATCAGGACCCTGAGTTCTCCCCCATTGCATGCTTTTTAGTGCTTGCCTGAACTCTGAAATATCTTTGGTGGCTTCCTCTTTGTCTGGGGGAGAGGCCCCCAAGATGCAACTATTTATATCTGATGGGCGTTAATTTCTATAGTGATTGGAAAAAAAAGTTGCTGATGACCTGCTTTTCCTATTCCCTTGTTTCCCAAGAGCCATCACTATTTGCTACTTTATCAGTATGCATTTTTTTAACCTTTGGAGGTGTATTTGCCTTGCCAGCATGGTTCCCACTTTATCTCCTTTATCGTACAAGAGTTGCCCTGCTTTGAGCAGAATCCTCTATGCCCGATTCGATCTGTGGGCTTTTAGCTGACCCCAGAAGATAGCAAGCTTTCTTTCTTTTTTGCTGAGGTTTTGTTTTTCTTGTTGCTCAAGAGACCTAATGTCTGCTGTGTGCTTGGTGTCTAGTAGCCTGGCTTCCCTGATGTGTTCTATCTCTATGGACTTTATTACTTCACGAATTGTCGCTTTAAAGACATCCCATATAATGTGTAGAGTTAAATCGGGGAGAGAGTTCAAGGCATAGTATTCCCTGATCACTCACTGCTTCTATGAAAGACCTGTTCACCTAATCCTTCAATGTGTCCAGTTTCATTCACCACCTGTAATCTCCCAAGTAAGCAGGATGTAGTAGTAGTGAGTTGAATGCAAGGATCATAGTACAGAACAAAGATACTTTTCTCCTTCCAGATGTTATTGCAGTTCACTAGAGTTCAGATGTGATCTAGTGTGTATGTTTTAGCACCCGACTCGTGGGTGGGGGCCTGGAGCTCCGGTCCTGAGGCCCTCCCTCCAGCTTCAGATGTCAACTCTGGCCTCTTCATTTGACCTGTTAACACTTTGTAGCATCTGCTTTTATGGCCCTGTGAGAATGTTTTGGATGGTGTTTGGTCTTTTTGGCATCTGGTGAGGAGGATGGAGGGATTAAGGAATATTTTCGCTTCTGTTAGTGAGTGCATGAAGCACTGTTTACCATTCCATTGGAAATTGAGGCTAAAAGGAAGTCCCCATTGGTATCTGATGTGGCACTCATGCAAAGTGTTAGTTATGAGAAAAAAGTCTCTGCACTTCTTCAGGGTTACTATGGCGAAGTCTTGAAATAGCTGGGTTGGGCAGTTTTTATAGGTGAGATGTAAGTTTCCTCTGGTGATCTTCATTAGGGCCTCTTTTTCATCAAAGAAGTGGACTGTTGTGATAATTTCTGACATGCCTTCAGAGTTGGCCAATCCAGAAGCCACCATGTATGCGCAGCTGAGCCTGATAAGAGGAGCTCCATATAACCCCAGATAGTCTGTAAGATCTTGAGTAAAACCCAAAATGTTGTCGCCTTCCATGCCTTTGGTGATTCATCTGATGCTGATGGGGAATAGGATTTATAAAGCGCGCAGCTACTCTGAGGAGTGTCCCGTCGCAATCTTAATGTTGTTACACCTGCTTCTGTTTTCCAAAACTTCTTGCCTTATTTGAGAGCTATGTTTTGCTCTTATAGAGAACCTTCTGCCAAAGGAGTTTGCGGTCTTCGGTGCGTACGTCAGCATTGCGCTCTGAGTCATCTATTCTGGAGCCAAGGTCGGACATCTCCCCACCAAGCTCTTGAAGGCTTGCTTTGAGATTGGTTTTGATGGAACTAATCTCAGAACGGATCTCGTTAAGAAAGCATTCTATATATTCCTGGGAAATTGTTTGCTGTGGTGTGCCCTACCCTGAGGCGGTTTTCCTCCATGTCTGCCAGCTTCCCCTGTTTTTGAGCAGATTGCGACCACATGTCCGCCTTTATGAGGTTTGCCAGCACCATCATGGTCTGGTTGTTAAGGGCACCTCGCTGCATGTGGCTCAATTTCCAGAAGGGAAAGATAATCCAAGAGGAGGTTAGAACTCTAACCGCTCCATTTTCCCTAGATGTTTTAATCTTATCACCTAATTAGGATCAGAGTTATAGATTTATTAATCAGACATGTCCTCTTTCATTAGACAGAAATTTCGTCTTGTTGACTCGTGCTCAGGGGCCCTGGCCTATTGCTTTACATGTCTTCCATAGTAAGTTGAACACATGTTCTTTCTTTCCTTCTTTTCTGTGGTTCCAGCAGTCATCATGAAGGACTAATTTACTCTGTCACTGTCTTCTGGAGACGAGGAAATTGTGCCAATACTTCTGCACACTACAGAACTGACCTAACAAATTTGAGGCTTTGATAGTCTTTAGAAAAAAAACAGTTTCTTTTGAAAGAACCTGTTCTACATGCAGTCTGGAGGATCGACCCCATCCTAAACTGCTAAATAAAGCAAATGTTTTAATATAGTACCTGAATTAGGAATTGGAGAGTGGACCCTTTTGTATCCAAAAGAGGTTTTATGATGTACGTATCAAGTTATGTAAGCTTTTGGTCTTTTTCCTGGTTCCAGGCTTTTTTCAAGCATTCAGCCCCTGTGAAACTGGGGCCGGGCAATACTTTTATAGATTTTATCCTATTCTGAACCTATTTCCACGGCTTTGTATAGGAAAAAAAAACTTCAACTTTCATGGGCTAGTCTGCTCCTTCTTCTGTTGTCACAACAGCTTTAGTTAAAGGGAAAGACCACTGTAAAGAAATTCTGACTCCAAAGCTTTGTGCATGGTAAGTTTATTCATCGTTTAAAAGAAGCTTCTGCCCACATCCGCATCTTTATTCCCAACTGACAGGAATTCCCCTCAGCCTTCCAACCACCAATCCTTAGAACCTTCCTTTCCCCAATGTTCTAAGCTAAGACGTTCTCTCCATAAGGGATAGGGGAAAGCAGGAAAGGGCACACGAAAAGATTAAGGTAATGGAAAACTAGTACTCTGAAATCCTAATCATATACATTATCCTTTCTTTAAACAGTTAAAACAATTAGAGAGTAGAAGTGGCCTGAAAGAACACTGTGTCCATGAACGGAGTAGACTGGAGAGAGTGAACCGAAAAGATAGAAAGAAGTCCGTCTTTAAGTGTCTCTGCGAAGCCTTCCTCACTCTGCTGAATGTTTTCACCCTGGCTGTGCTTTGGTTTCACCATTCTCATTTTGATATACAGAATTTGTAGGAGTATCGCCGAACAATACCAGGGTCATCACATGAGGAAACTTGAGGTCAATTTCATTACCTTCTTTGCTCTGCCGAGTTAAACTTCATCAACAGGGCCTCGTCATCTTGGCCGAAATGCTTTACAGTATCACTTTTGCCTCAATTGTGACTTGAAAGAATTACTGAATTTTATTATCCACCACTTGTTCCAGCAGTCTCCAGCCCCATTCACCAGACTGCCTTTGTTCACTTACGTCACTGAAATAGGGAATCAATGCATAGATTTGCCTGTAATGCTGTAGTGGGCTAATTTGATCAGGAACAAATTTCCAGATCTGATATCTGTGTTTATGACATGCTATCCTGCTATCAGTTGTTAGAACTGACTTTTCTTACCTATCTCCTGAGACATCCTCAAGGAAGGAAACTTGATTACCAGCAGGTGCTCCTTCAACCACCATGGGCACATGTGTGATACCGGATGTTGACCTCTGAGGAGGAAAATGTTATTTACTTCAGTAGTAGACTGAGGATTGATTGTATAATCCTTCTCTTAATGTGTTTTTGAATGAGGTTTGTCCATCTAATTTGACAGTGCCCTTCAGGTAACGATTAAAGCGTTCAAGCTTTCCTTTGCACTGTAGCCACACAAAGTGGATGTTATGTGGTTGATGTGATAGTTATTGATAAACTCCTTCGTTTCCTTTTACACATTTTGTACTTTGTCTGCAGCCAGGTAGTCCAGGAAACCCTCTTTACGCAATGCATCCAATAAGTTTTCGTAGTATAATTTTCCACATATTGGACTTATTACCCCTTTAAAATATAGTCTGTCAACACTAAAGCAAACCTTGTGACTGGGCAAGACATTAAACAGCCCTATAATATCAAATTACAACTTTTGCAAACCCTTTTCAGGCCTTTGAACAGAATGCACAGGCAGACAGTAGTGAGCACAATCGTTTTCCTCGCACACACTTCACCTTGTCTGATCCTTGCATCAGCCTCCCTATCCATGTTTGGCCACCGTAAGATTGGTCTCACAAGTTCTTTAGAGTACATATCCCTATATGTCATTGGGGCCCTCTTTTCAGGATAATGGACCTAATGGCCTCGGATGGTATGCTTTTGTCACATCTGATGAGGTTATCCACCCATTTTTGTTAGTGTGTCACGTGACAGTAAGACCTTAACTGACACTGTAAGGATCTGATTGAGAGCGAAGCATCAGATAGGTGGTACTTAAGTATTTTATTAGTCTCATCTTTTTCATCGGTACTAGTCCTTTCCTGATCTATTATATGCAAAAATGACGGTTTAACTACATCATGTATGTATGTATGTATATAACATTTATAAAGCGCGACAAACACCCTGCGGGTACCCTGGCGCTAAAGATACATGAACACAGACCAACGTGGAGCGAAAAAGGACAGACCCTAAGAACATTACTCGAAAACAACAGGATCAGTTTCTGGGAAACAACCACGTTTTGATCCTTTTCCTAAACAGGGACAGGGTACTACATTGTCTAATTTCAAGTGGAAGTGCGTTCCAAAGTTTTGCAGCAGCAGTACTAAAAGATCTTCCTCCCAGTCTGGCCCTGTTGAACCTGGGTACCTTTGCCAGGCAAGCAGAAGAGGAACGAAGGGTCCGGGTAGGAGTACACCAAACCAATTTCTTCTGTAGCGGCTTAGGACCGAGTCCATGCAGAGCCCTAAACCCTATACAAAGGGATTTAAAATGAATTCTTTGCTGCACAGGGAGCCAGTGTAGCTCAGCTAGGCACATTGAGGCAGAAAAGCCTCGAGGTCTAGACAGGGCCAATTTCGCAGCCGTATTCTGAACACGCTGCAGTCTCTGAATCAGATACTTAGGGGACTCCAGCAATAGAGCATTGCAGTAGTCAAGTCTACTTAAGATAGCGCCTCGAACAACCAAGGCTCTAACCGAAATTGGAAGCAACGGAAGAATCTTTCTCAAAGCTCTAAAAAGGCCAAAACAGCACCCCACCATCTTATTCACTTGCGTCTCCAATGACAGGTTGGCATTAAACATGACTCCCAAGTTTCGCACCGTCTTAGATGGCGCCAAGGCAGTAGATGTATCAAGGGGCCAGAAGTTGTGAGGAAGAGGCAGATGGACCTTCCCAACTGCGCAGTGTACAATTTCGGTCTTATCCGAATTAAATTGTAAAGAGTTGTTATGTAGCCACTGCGCAGTAGCGTGCATGCACGCATGAAAATCCTCCAGGGCATTGGGTAGGGTTCCATCAAGAGATAGAATGATCTGGGTGTCATCAGCATAATTTACCAGTTTCACATTATGAGCCCGAATGATGTTAATCAATGGGCTCAAATAGATGTTAAATAAGATTGGGCTGATGGCAGATCCTTGTGGAACCCCATGACAGATGTTAGTGAAGGCTGACTGGAAAGGTGGAAGAGCCACTGCCTGACACCTGCCCGATAAATAGGATCGAAACCAATCCAGGGCAGTGCCCACTACTCCTACCTCCTCTAGACGTGTTAGCAAAATATCATGGTTGACCGTGTCGAAAGCGGCAGAGAGGTCAAGCAGAATAAGTATTGCTGATTGTCCCCTGTCTGCCAACAGACGCAGATCGTCCAACACGGTCACCAAGGCAGACTCGGTTCCTTGTTCTGGACGGAAACCGAATTGTACATCTGCCAGACAGTTGTTACGTTCTAAAAAAGCTGACAGAGATTTGCTAACCAAACGTTCAAGGATCTTCACTGGGTAGGGGAGGAGAGAGATGGGCCGATAGTTACCCGGGCAGGTTGGGTCAAGAGTGGCCTTCTTCAAGAGAGGCGTAACTACAGCCTGTTTCCAGCTAGATGGTACAACTCCACTAGATAGTGATAAATTACAAATCGGTCGGAGCATGGGGAAAAGTTCTAAGGCAAATTCCTTCCAGATTTTGTGTGGAAGGGGGTCCAGTGGAGAGCCCGAGGAAACACCCAGAGCAAGCCTGCTAAATTCCTCATCCGAAAAGGGCTCAAAATGGTCCAAAAAACTCAATTTACCAGTCCCTTCACCAATCTGTATTCCTACACCGGGCGCCCCTCCCAGACCATCAATTGAGGTGGCTACCCCATGAATCACAACTTCTATCCCCCAGAAAGGTTGGTTTTCAGACCAGAAATGATGGTGCTGATTTTATCATCAAAAAAGTTGCCAAACTGTCACAGAGATCTTGAGTAGGCTGGATCTCATTTTGTAAGCACTGAGGATTAGTGAGGTCATCAACAATTTTGAAAATGCATTTAGACTTATTCAGCGAGTTCAGAATGAGCGCTGCGAAATATTCCTGTTTAGCAGCAAGAATTTCTTTTTTATAGAGAAATATAGCTGCTTTCCAGGCAAGCTTATCCTCATCTACATAGTGCTACATGGATTTCTGAGACCACATTAGTCTTTTCTTCTCTCTTCCTGCCTTTTCTCTTGGTTATAACATAGAGGTGACAAGATAAGCAGTCAGCTGTAGAGTTATTTTTACCCGGTATTTATATTAGCTCAAAGTGATGCTCTTGAAGCTTTGAACATAAGCGGGCTATGCATGCTGTAGCAGACACCACCCATCCCAATGATAGGTTTCCTACACATTGTTAGTGAACACCACCCAATCCATATGAGCTGGAATCCGCCGAAATGTTGCAGACGTCTTTAACTGAGAGTGGTTTCAATATGGGAGCAGTTGCATTCAAATTCTTGATTGATACAGATCTGCCTGCTAGCGTTCACCCAAGATGACATCTTGACCTTTATGAATAGGTTCCCTGAAGGATTCCATCTTTCTGGCAAAATCCTCTACAAACTTAGTGTAATACTCACACATTCCACCAAAAGAGAATAGTTTGTCTCTTTGGTCTAGCGCAGGTGCCATTCTGATGCCACTCACTAATGTATTATTCAAAACAATGCTCCCTGAGGAAATAGTGTGTCCGATATAATCTGCTTTTCCCTGGAAAAATCAGCATTTATTAACAGGTAACGCCAAGCTTCTTATTAACAATTTTGAATACACTTCTTATAGCACTACACCATTACACTTAACGTTTACCGTCGTAACCATGGTGTAGTCCTAAAAAATATTTGATGCACAAATCCAAGAAGTTGAATGGGTGGACCATTCCTCTTGGAAAGATTGCAAAGGCCAGTGCTAAGCTAAGCGGCTTTCTCTTAAAGCAGAACACACCCAAAAAAGTGATGAAGGTAGTTAATGATCAGGAATTCTGCTTCAACTTTTCTGGATGAGACTGATTCTTTTAATCAGTTTGGAAAAAATACTGGTGCTTCTTCCAACAAGCAAATAATCTAATGAATATTTTGTAGTGGGTGATTGTTAATTAGGTTGCAATAGTCAGGGTAATAGATGAGAGTTATTTGCCATTTCTCTTTTTTGATAAGACTATAGGAGGCAACCACTCAGTTAATTCAGTTTCCTCTATAATGTACTTAGCAACCACATCCTCCAACATCACTAGCAGCTCCTTCCTTAAATAAATCGCCACTCCACTAATGTTCTGTTTGACTGGAATGAAATTTTCCCTAGAATAGTTATGTGCTGGAAACCTTAATTTTCCCTAAAGTGCCACAAAATATCTTAGGAAACAATTGCACAACCTGTTTTCACGAATCCTCTTCTCCGAACAACACAACTTGCTCGGGATGGCACAAATTCAAACTGATTTCCAGTCTACTTTGATCATACAACCCCAACTCACACACTAAAACACTTACATGCCTCATAGATCTTGAACCGTGCATTACCTCTGATGGAAAATACCCTTCAAATTCAATGAAATTGCTCTTGATTGACACTGCCTTAACATTCAGCTCCTGCAACTCGCCCACCACTTGGCTTAACACCTCAATGAATATGTCCTTAATAATGAAGGAAAAATGTGATACTGATCTAAACTTCTGCCTAACCTTACAATAGTATACAGGAGAGAGGACCAATGTAGTTGTCCTCTGAAACCCTGTTTATACTTATTACAATTAAAAGCATGTTCCCCATGTTATTGCACGCTCTTGTACAAGGTCATTAATCTCACTAACTGTGCCACTCTAGAGTTAATTAGTTTTTCCCATCCTTACAACCTTTGGGAAAGGGCCCCCGTTTACCACACACTTTACATTCCTTGCTGACATCAGAGCACCCCTTAAAGGAAGCAATTTGTAACTGCTTATGGCACCAATAGGATGCATGTTTACCTTAATTTTTCTCTCCCCACTATTGTCTCGTCTCAGTGTATTTGACTCTGCATATTTCACTAATTTTCTTCGCCTCATTTACTTCCTCTGTCCCAAACTTTCATTTTCCAGTGACTTTGGTCATTTTGATCACTTCAGTAAATTTGGCGTCTCCAAAAAGTGAAAACTATTCTTTTAGAATTGGTGTTTACCATACGCTGATCTATGATTAGGTCATCCATAGCTAGATCAAAATTAATAAAATTAGCTAACCCACGTAGTGCTGTAAGGAACTCCTCAAACATGGGGTTCCTGTGCACAAGTTTAAAAATGGTACATTTCCAAGGATATACCACCTAGGGATTTAAAAGGTTTTTAAAATCTCCCTGTGGCTTCATTAGTCACTAATTTCACCAGCACCATATGCTGGTATGCATCTAGGTAAAAATTTGAACTTCTCTTGACCCTCGGACCCTAAAGGATGTAAAAGAATGCACTTTTTTCTGCCAACAGGTATTATGTCTGCATCTTTCACCAACTTATATGTTAAATTCCTCCTTCCATCTTGTCCAAGGCGTAAAGGGTCCCCATGTACTGCAAAATCTTTTGTGGCAGGTCAGATTGCCTTCTAGTAGAAAATGCTGTTAGAAACCTAAATGTAATGAACAGAATAGCAGTCAAACATATCAGGTATACGACATCTGAAGGACATCGATCAGTTATACACAACAACACAGGAAGAAGAAAGTTGGCAAAGAGTCAATGTGTGTAATTTATTCCATGTGTGTTCAGCTCAGAAGAGATTACGCAGTGTATGCCTTCAGTGTCTTTTTATGCAAGCATGTTGCAGTCAAGTTAAAATAGAAGTAGACTTAGTTGTGCCTACTCGACACCCTGTAATGAGGGTTGTTTGAGCACATTGCAGAAAAATTACTTATATGCTTCCATTTCCAAGATTTGTGTGTTTGTGCACATCACAGAATTACTTATGTAAATATAGACGTGGACCACATAACTTTGATGATTAAGAATGAGCACTATTTATGTGTGTAAATTGCAGAGAGAATCATGCCATACTCACATTTCCTCAATAATGAGTATTCTTATTGTGGTGTACTTTCAGCTTTGAAATTTTAATGAACAGCATGGTTTGTGTGAGGATCGCAGCTAAAATCACCCCTTGCACACACTTCCAAGTTTCCTTCTGATCACAGTTGCCAGAATGTAAGTGAGGCATACTTGAATGAAAACAGTATTTACTTTGCCTGTGGCAAAAATGCAAAGGAAAACTATCACTGTAGGGCATGTCAATGTGGTGTTAGGATCCGCTCAATGTCCTCCTCAGGAACACTTAATATGATGTGTAAAAGCTGCGTTCAGAGTGGTGCTCCTGAAGTATCTCCTTGATAAAGCATGAGTATTTCCACTAGTCAACATCTTGATGTACCGCCCAATCGCTGCGCTCAGAGTGGTGTTCCTGAAGTACCTCAGCAATAAAACAGTCTGTGCGGATGAGTTTTTCCACTGGTAAACACCTTGATTTACTACCACACTGGTACTTCGTTCCTTGTACTTCTCATTGGAATTTACTTAATGAAAGCACCACAAATCCTTCATCATATCAGCATTGGATTTGTATTGAAAACTTCACCTGCAATATATCCAGAATGTTTCATGCGAAGGCTTGAATTCTGGTCACCACAATCAAAAATACAAAAAAAAGACTCCAGGGCTTTGTGTAAGCTACGTTTATTTGTCATAAAACAGAAGTATCTGCACAAGTCACAATCTTTATGCCCAACTGAAAGTCATTCCTCTTAGCCCTCCAACTTACAACTCTTGGAACCCCTTGCTCCACAGCCTTCTAAGCTGAGCAGTGACACACATTTTCTCTCCAGAGGGACAGCGGAAAGTGGGAAAAGGAACTGGGTAAGGTTAAGTAGTAGAAACTGAGTAAGCTCAAATCCTAACCAAATAACCAGCTCCACCGCCTCTCTGTTTTAAATAAGAACTACTCAGTGGGAGTCTCATGGAAAGTACTAATGCTCTCTAAGACAGATTGGAGAATCATAGGTTATAGCATATTGGAAACTGCAATGCTGATATAATTTCAACATATTTGCAGAATTTCTGTCTCTAATTAGTGACTAACCACTTTCTCCAAGGTTGTCAAACTTTCCTCCCCAAGTGCTGAGTCATGACAGCTTTTCAGTATCCCCATAGACTATGTAGATGAGCTCCCTTTATTTTGATGTATGGAAATGTATTTAACATGAATAGCCTGAAAATCCGTCATGAATCCAGCCTTAATGTTGGATATCCCTGCACTATGCAAGTCCTATGCCGATTGTATAAGAGATTACATTTTAAGGTGGCACCATATGTTCATAAACTCTGGACTACGGGACTGATCCTTCTAAAGGACATGTTTGAGCTCTTCATCAAATAAATCTTTAATATCTTCTGAACCTTGTTTTTTACCTCAGTCTTGCTCTCTGAAAGCTACTATTTTGGACTGGCAGAATTGAACATAGACCAATAATGAAAAATTTCCTAGCTAACGTAACGGAAAGTTTCAATTCTATTAAGGACTCGGAGGCGAGTATTATGCTTTATCTTTCTATGCTTTATTCACAGCAGCCATTTTAAAACTTGCAACTCAGACCACATTTCCCAAACACCCTCGGGAAAGAGTGGTCATCAAAAAAACAAAAGAGGGACAACATATCCCCAAGTCCAATTAGCCAATCACATCACTGGATCCATCGCCTAGTCCATCTTCACCCCCTTGCTCATCCTCTTTCTTTGCGCGAGTACGCCATTAATCCTTTCCTAGTTGTCCTGTTTCCCGGTATCCGTTCCTAGAACCAAAAGACAATATCAGGACTGGAATACACAGAGGTGAAAGCAAACTTGCAAGCAAGGGCATTAAAAGAGAAGACCGAAACGGAGTCCAAACATGCTGAAAGCAACTGAAACCATAAACATTAAGCTGTAACAGGATTACATGATAGATCAATACACCAGTACACTTCTTAGAATAGAACCATAAAGTATGTACTTACTTCCAACGGGCGGGATATCTCGCAGAGATCTCTGGGTGGGATAATCCTCGCCTCCGAGTCCTTAATAGAATTGAAACTTTCCGTTACGTTAGCTAGGAAATTTTTCATTCTATGTCAGGACCGGAGGCTTCGGATTATGCTAGTTCAAAGCTTACTTACCACCAAATGCGCTATATCGATAATAGGCTTTAAATAAAACCGTTTAAAGGTTGAATCCGAGGACCAATCCGCTGCATTCATAATGTCCTCTAGCCTTGCTCCCAGTGAGAATGCCTTGGAGGCCATCGCACCTCGTGCGGAATGAGCTCCAAACTGTCGTAGGCTAATGCCTGCCTCCTGCATGACCCACCGCACCCAACGTGCGATAGTGGGAGATGAAAACCGCCTTGTGTGGCTTCCGGAGAGCAATTAATAGTTCTCTCTCCCCCGGAGGTCTGAGTTCCAAAAACATTTGCTCATAAGCTTTCTAACACTGCACTATACAAAGTTTGGGAGAGTCCGGAAACGCCGGGTACTCAATGACACAGGTATGACAATTGGTCCTGCGTCTGATAGTAAACGACACCCCTGAAGGAGAAAAAACTCTGCCCGTGATGTCAAGGGCTCGCACATCCGAAACTCTGCGGCATGAAATCAAATAAAGGAGCATCGCTAACTTCGCAGATAGCTCCTTGCGGGATAAATACTCATTAGGTTGCCAGTACAGAAATAAATTAAGTACTCTGTTAACATCCCACAACTCCGAGTATCGGGGTTCAGGAGGAAGCGACAAACTGAGTCCCCTCAAGAGTCTGCATACGAAGGGATGTTCACCCACTGGCTTGCCTTCCATTGGGGCATGTCCTGCTGAGATCGCCGACCGAAAGGTGTTAACCGACCGGTAGGCCAAACCCTGTTGGGCTAAATCCACCCAAAAATTCAAAATGTGGATTATATCCGCCCCCACGGGATCGCAACCCCGTCGCACACACCAATGACACCATTGTCGCCAGGCCGAGCGATAACGCTTGACGGCACTATCAGACCAGGCCTTGGACAAGAGGCCCTCAGCGAATTCCGAAAGACCCGGGAGTGACCATCTACCCCTGTAATCTTCCACGCCATGAGGCGAAGAGAGCCATCGAGAACCATCCGATGAGGGAGGTTGTCGGGATTGAGAAGAAGCTCTGGAAAATGGGGGAGTGGGATTGGAAAATCCCAAGAAAGTTCCAGAAGAACTGGAAACCAAACTTGCGACCTCCAAAAGGGAGTAATGAGAACCATGCTGGCTTGTTGCCTCCTGATCTGGGCCGACACTCTGGTAATCATTGCGAAGGGCGGAAATGCATAAGGCAATTCCTGCGTCCAATCCTGCAGGAACGCATCCGTGGCTACTACCAGGGGATCTGGCCTCCAGCTGAAAAAGCGAGGCAGCTGATGATCCAGTCTGGAAGCGAAAAGATCCACAGAAAAAGGACCCCAAAGGTCCTGCACCCGAGAAAAAACGTCCGGATGCAATTTCCAAAGACTGGAATCCTTGAAGTGACGCGACTGCCAATCTGCAACCAGATTCTCTCGACCGGGGAGATACTCTGCCGTCACCGAAATGTGATGGTCGAGGCAAAACTGCCAAAGATTCGTTGCCAGGTCCGAAAGCACCTTCGAGCGAGTGCCCCCTAGATGGTTGATGTACTGGACCACGGATATATTGTCCATCTTCAGGAGGACACAGGACTGGACTCTCTCCTTGGTCCAACAGCGCACGGCGAAGGAACCCGCCAGGAGTTCCAGGCAGTTGATGTGCAGCTCTCGCTCCTGCGGGGACCATGAACCGCCTGTGAAAAAATCCCCACATCTGGCGCCCCAACCTGACCTGCTGGCGTCTGACTCTATAACCAGGTCTGGGGCGGAGCCGAAAATCGCCCTCCCATTCCAGGCTTCCATGTGAGAGAGCCACCAACGAATTTCTTCTAGTGCCTCTTCTGACAGGGAAACCGGATGGGAATACGGGAGTCCTTTGCGCAGATGTTTGGCCTTCAAGCGCTGCAAGGCCCGATAGTGTAGCGGGCCTGGAAATATTGCTTGGATAGAGGCCGAGAGCAACCCCACAATGCGGGCAATCTGCCGAAGAGGCACTATGCCTTTGGCTAGGGTGCGTCTGAGCTCGTGGCGGATCTTCGCCACCTTCCGCGTCGGAAGGCTGAGAGTCGCATCCGTGGAATCGATCACAAACCCCAAAAAGGTGACTCTTTGTGCAGGCACCAAAAGGAATTTTTTGGTGTTTATGACAAACCCCAAACCTTCCAACAGACAGACTGCCTGTTGCAGCTGATCGCGAAGCACCAAAGGATCTTGGGCCAATAGTAGCATATCGTCCAGGTATACGATGAGCCGCGTCCCTCTCGCCCTCAGGTATTCCACAACCGGTTTGAGAACCTTCGTGAAGCACCAGGGGGCGGAGGAAAGCCTGAACGGGAGTGTTGTGAAGTGAAACGCCTGTCCGCGCCAGTGAAATTGCAGAAACCTTCTGTGGGAGGGAAAAATAGGAATGGCCAAGTAGGCATCTTTTAAATCCAAGCGGACCATCCAATCTGTCGGCCTGAGCACATCCCATAGGACGTGAATACCCTCCATTTTGAAATGGCGGTAAACCAGCCATTCGTTGAAATCGCGCAGGTTTAGAACCGGATGTTGTCCCCCATCCGTCTTGTCCACTAAGAACATGTTGCTTAGAAAACCCTGTGGATGCAAGACGGTGCAACAGATAGACCCTTTGTCTAAGAGCGCGGAGACTTCCGCGTCGATTAACGCCTCCTCGTGTTGGGAAAACCGAATAGGATTGGGGCGAAACGTTTTCTTGGGGTCGCTGCAAAACTTGATTTGAAAACCTTGCACTGTTTGTAAAACCCAAGCATCGGACTTTATCTTCCTCCATACACTCAAAAACCTGGCCAAGCGGCCTCCCACTCTCTCCAGAAAATTGGTTGAAACACTTACCGGAGTTAGAGGAGATGTCTCCTCCACGGAAACCTCGGCCTCTGGAGCGTCGCCCTCGGGAAGGGTAGAAGTTGGAATATCTTGCCTGATTCTGGTATTGCCCCTGCCTGGAGCCTTGCCCTCTGGAGGTGTTGGGGGCCTGGCCGGTCGAGCTGCCCCTTCCTCGACCGGCCCCACGGAAAACCCGGGAGGAAAAAACCTTCTTAATGGAAGTCTGGGCTATGTCCAAAGATGTGAACGTGTTCACAAATTTTCCCAGCTCCTTTATAAACGGTTCGCCGAACAAGCCTCCTTGGGCTACCGCCTCGGAGTCGGCCAAGTCCCCCAACTTTGGGTCCACCTTTATTAGAAAGGACCTCCTGCGCTCAATTGAGAGCGCACAGTTAGCGTTTCCAAGGAACAGTATCGCCCTTTGCGCCCAACCGGAGAGGTCGTCTGGGGAGATTAAGGTTCCTGAAGCCTCTGCATCCTCCGCCATGTCTAATATCATGGTGAGGGGACCCAGGGCATCCAGGAGCTTATCCTGGCATGTCCTCCAGGACCGGTCTATCCCCTTCTTAGGGTCCTTAATAAATTTTGCGAGAAAAGTCGCCATCCTGGGATCTAACTCCGGGGTTTGTGCGACTTTCCTGTCCAGAGAGGTGCGAGGGCATTCTGAGCGAAGGCGGCTTCAGGCCTCCTTACCCACTGGTGTTCGGATCCTACTTGCCACATAGCCGGCAACCTTCGCTGATGGGGCCCACTCCGAGGACCTAGGGTGCATTAACAACTCTGGATCTAGC
This sequence comes from Calotriton arnoldi, assembly GCA_963921515.1. Taxonomy (NCBI): domain Eukaryota; kingdom Metazoa; phylum Chordata; class Amphibia; order Caudata; family Salamandridae; genus Calotriton; species Calotriton arnoldi. The sequence goes on from CAWUFW010000724.1 coordinate 2,986,898, forward strand.
ATATCGGATCCCCCACTGGTACCCTGAGGATCTGTGGGAAGGGATAATGGAGCCGGGCGCCACGGCCTAGAAGGTTCTGGCTCCTCGTCAGTATCCCCGTGAATGTCATCTCCCAACCCTTGGGAGGGGCTGGGTGGATCAGTAGGCGCCGGTGGAGTGGAGGGGCCAAGGGGGGGGAAGCTGCGATGGGTTCTGCGCTAAAAAGGCTTCTCTCAAACGCTGAAAAGCGTCCTGGTCAACACCATCCACCTTGGGACGTTTAGCCGGTACTGGATCGCTATCTGAAGCAGCCTGCGGTGTAGTGGGAATAGTACCTGCTGGCGGGGCCCATTTAGAGCAAAACTGCTCCAGTTTTTTACACAAACGCTCCTCCATGGGAGTCATTACTTCTTCCACGGCGCGGTAAATGGACGCATCCACTGCGTCGTAGAATTCGTCATCCCAGGGCAATTGGGCCAGGGGATCCTCCTCCCCATACATGTCTCCCTGCTGCGACATGAGCAAGAGCACCAAGACTCTAACCCACTGGCTCAGAAACCTAAAGCACCAGGGCACCCCCACAGTCAATCGAATGTTTATTCACGTGCTGGGGACCAGCCAATTCAAACGGGGGACAACCTCAGGAAGCCAAAAGAGGCACAGTATAAAGCCTCTGGGACACCCTGCACAAACTTAAACACGTCGGCTTAATAGTAATATTGACCCTGGGAGCGTGTCCCTCCAGGCCCAAATCCAGCCTGATAACAATATGGCAACGGAAATACACCCAGCGGGCGTCAGATGATTGAAACAACACACACACACCTACTCAGCTGAAGCAGAGCGTCAGAAATGGCCAGAGCAATGCTCTACAGACCCTCTGAGGACGTATCTCTCCAGGGGCGTGAGGCAGACAGGCAACGGCGGGCGGAATGATAGGAATCTGACCCGGCGGTCAAATTCCGCGCGCTGTTGTCAGCGAGAGGTGCTGACACGCTGGTATTGCGTGACAGCGCCCCTAGCGGTCGGAGGTGAAGACCGCGCCTCACTGCAGGCTTAAATTGGCGGTCCTGCGTAGGCTCGCAAACGGACCCGTGGGCCGCGGCGACGAGACGAACACGCAGTCCGAAAAGCCACACTACCAGGCACCACTAAAACGTCCTACCCAGGCCGCACACAGCTCCGGAGGGCTGACGGTAGTGCGCTGATGCGGCCCCTCAAGGAAAAACTGTCACAATATGAGGTGAGCCGCTACAGCGCGCTAGCGTCGCAACTTGAAACAAATAAATCGCCGGCAATTACACCGGAATGAGAAACAGTCCGAAAATGTAGACAAATAGAAATAAACAGCAGGCGCGGGACGCGGATCCGCTGTCCCGCGGCTGCTGGGCACAACCAAATATCTCTAGCAAATATAACAGAGAATCAAAAACACTCATCTCATGGCTGCGAGCAGCAAAGAAAGAGGGTGTGCAAGGGGGTGAAGACGGACTAGGCGATGGATCCAGTGTTGTGATTGGCTATTGGGACTTGGGGATATGTTATATGTTGTCCCTCTTTTGTTTTTTTGCTGACCACTCTTTCCTGGGGGTGTTTGGGAAATGTGGTCTGAGTTGCAAGTTTTAAAATGGCTGCTGTGAATAAAGCATAGAAAGATAAAGCATAATCCGAAGCCTCCGGTCCTGACATAGAATTTAATAAACAGAAACCATAGTTAAGAAAAGAGTGAAATCGTATTTTGGAACTAGTTATCAACCGGAAAGGAAGACAGTGCTATTGCATGCAGGACATGGACTTGTATACCATTTTGGTTTTAGTGCTACTTAGATATAAAGTTGTTTGCTTTGTGTTTAATTTTGTAATTGCTACATATAGAAGGCAGACTCTACAGTCTGTTCCATTAAAAGATCTCTGTGCATCAGGTTTCATGCGTGTTTACGCATTTATCTGTTTAAAGAAGGTTATTTGAGACAAATTCATTTACTCATCTTTTGTATTCTTCATCTATGGATAAACTAAGTTTTAAAGTGCAAGACAGTCATCATGATGGTGGAATGTTTAAACACCATTACCAAGGTTCCTCAAACATTAATTGTGCCAGCCTTCATACGTCTCTACAGCTTTTATGTCCAGACTGTTTGAAAAAAACATAGATTGAATTCCAAACCCAAGTAAATTTAGTCTTCTACAACTGTTGTCTTCCCTGAAATTATTGGTGTCACACTTGAAGATTTTCTAATCCCTAAAGAAAACTACAAACATTTTAGAGTAAAGGAGAACTGGCAGGTGTCTCATCCCTCCTTAGTTATGATCATGTGGTGTAGAGTGTTAGGAGTCAGACAGACCTGCCAAAGAATTTCTTGCCAACACATGAATTGTAGAGAACCCTTGAAACACAAAATCAGTGCTCACTCAAGTATTGGTACTTTGATTTTTATTATGAACTACGTTTTCTGAAAATGATGAGTAAGAATTATTGCTATGATTATTGGTAACTCATTTTACAAAATGAAGGAGAGAACCAAAATACACTCCTATCCTATATCAGCATATATACCTAACTAATTCTTCTAATTACAAGCTATGTTACCACTAGCTGAATACAGCTTAGTTTGAATTAGAATATCTATCCCAAACCATGTACTAACCTGCATAACTTTATGCCATAAATCTTGAAGCCAGAGATTTGGCTTTTAGCATATTTCCAGCGACAGGTCCATCTGCTTTGCCCCACCCCAATTATCAGTATCATTTATACCTGTTCTTTACATGATAGTCTAGGGGTCTGTAGAAGGAGGGTCTGCTGATGCTTAACTCTTGTTTCGATTTGCATTGAAATATGTGCAATACTTTAGTTCAGTTTTCAGGTAATATACGGAAGCTACTGATGTTTTATTTTGTCAATTGCTGTGATACTAATGAACTGATCAATGCCATTTATAGTTGCTGACCCTCTGCAAAATTGAGCCGCTGCCGAGAGGAAAAATGTGAGCTACAGAACAAGGCAAAAAATACATGACACATGAGCACACATTTTGCAAAACATGTTCTGCAAAGTCCTCAATAGAATTTAACAAGCATGCCTTCTAGACCCTAAACTTCTGATAAGCTCGCCAGTATATTCTATGCACAAACAATGGTCATGTTAACATGCAGTAAGGCCTTTGTTAAATGTAACGTTGCACTTACGTTTAATGAAAAGCCTAAAAGCTATTCCACATACTCCACAACAGCAGCTTAAAACTCTAAAAACAATATAAGACACATTTCTCTTTCCAAAATGCAGGAAGCTCAACATGACATCCAAGAGCATGCCTCCACAGTTGTGAGGGAGACTGGCCACTTCACTGTAAAGACCAGTTGGTGCAGACCATTGTCAAGGTGGGATGTGCTTTGAACCCTTTTTCAGAAGTCGTCTTGAGAATCTCTGAAGGAAATTCAAAAAGTAACTTCTAGGAACTACTGAAATGATTTCAGAAAGTCTGGTTATTTCCTTGTACCCTGTAGATTGCGTCACCAGATTTTTCATTAGTCTATATAAACTGAACAAGATTCTCCTTGTGGAATCATTCGATATTATGGTGTTGGCTCAATCTTGAAGGTCTTGCATAAACAAGACTAAGTGCCATCTGTTATCTCCAAGTTATCTACTTCCTATACTAGTGAAAGAGCACTTGATACGTGTTCATTACTGTGATCAGAGGTCTGCTTTTTTACCTAAACTCTATCAGTCGAGTGTTTGTAGAGGTTTTGTTGTATGATCGCTTATGTCCATTTTGAGGAAATACAATATTTTCCTCTAGTTAGAAAAATCGTTTGTACACATCACTTCGGGGATTTCGAGCATGAAAATAAACACCATCTAGTACTGTCACAGAGGCTTCATTTTATATGAGTATTGATAGACTCTTTTGTGTACCTTTCTTATATACCAGCAGCGAGGCCTGGGCCTACTCTAAACCATTAAGCCCTTTGCTGCTTGTGCTGCAACATTGGCTTTGTGGAGCTGTGCACCTACAGATGAGGACTCTTAAACAGCACCTGTCTATTGAGGACAGTCCCATGAGCCACAGTAAGGACTGCAATTTCCCAGTCACATACCTGAATCCTTTCTTTGCTGGACTTAAGAAGTGAATCTCCAAAAAGACTGTCAGACTTCAGTACCTAAAATGACTATAGTATTTTTTTTTGTGCACATTTACTATTTTGTCCTTATTTAGTGGACTATTAAAATCAAGTGGTCCCCCAAATACAACATGCTACTAATCACCCCATTTTAGCCTCATCAATTGCTTCTCCTTTTTGTCTCCCAGCTCAACCACGTTTCCTCTGGTTTCAAATCTCCTGTCATGGCAAATGGGGTTGAACCTTCACCTCTCCTGTTCAATGCTAAACTTGATGGCCTCATTCCTGAAAAGTTGCCATATGTCAATTTGAATATTTGACATGTTATCGCTACTATGAATGACATAAGAAAGGAATCAATCAGAATGCAATATAGAACAAATAAATTGCTTTCTGTTCTTAAAGCTTCCTTGAAAGTGGTATTACTGTTTATTGCCTATTTGGATTGAACAGGGATCTTAATTGCTTCCTGCAAACATTGACTTTCAGCCATTTGAGGCTTACCCGATTTCACCAGTAAGGATATACACTGCTTTAATGGACCTTTACTTCTTTAACCTTTTATTAAAGATCCGTCTCCTCCAGGAAATTAAAAGTTTGCCTTAGACTTTCTGATATCACGCGTGCAGTTTTGTGTTGTGGGTTTGCTGATTTGGAAGACTGCCCATTTTGTAGCAATTACATTTGCCAGCAAAAGTTAGGATTTTTGTTATCTTCTTCGAAAGATTACTTCACAAAGGCAATGTTGTCCTTCCGGATGCTCCTTTGTTTAGTCTTAAGCTCTTTACAGAATTTTACTTGTGTTATGAAATAATTCTTCATCTTTTACAGCCATGGCCCTGGGCTTTCTTGACTGAGTAAACATTACCCAATATAGACTTAAGCAGATCCCAAATAAATTCTACCTGAAGAGAAATGCTACTTTCAAATTCACTTAACATCCCTTCAAAATGTATAGTGGATTATTCCAAGACAAAAAATATTCACGTTAATATTTGAAGAATGGAATCTTGTATCTCAGAACAAAAGTGTACAGCATTAGAGGAGTTCATGTATGTGACAGACTTGATGTACGTTCCAGCAGACCAAAACAAGCATTGAGTTGCCATCCAGTGACCCTTTCCCATTGTAGACGTTTATAGGGCTGTAATGTGGACCAGTCTGCATGCTTTTTGAAAGCTTTAACTAGTGGATACTATACAGTTTTTGGCCGTGGCATTTGGCGTAAGTTATTTGCTTGAAGCCTAGTTGACCATGCCCTGCCTTCTCCATCCCAATTGTTTAGCTTCTGAATTTGGATTAATAACTAAATTATACTAGGGAAAAGGAGAGTGCCAGAGTAACATAAATAAAACTACCTCATTGGCAATCATAGTAGTCTTTAGTCATTGCTCTCCCTTCTTTACAACACCCCCAAGCCATGCCTGCAGAACTTATTCCCTGCTTCATCCTTTTATCGAAGAAACAGTTACTTTTTTGGGATAGGTGATGATGTAGGGGTAACGAAGGGCTCGTGCGTCAAGGGATTCTGTCAGAAATCTTCATAGAATTGGTTAGAAGTGACCATTTTCTTTTAGAGAATCATTCTGGTCTTGCCTTCAGCACAAGGCAATTGTTAATGAGTTGGCAAGGTGGGAGAACAAGAACTAAGAGTACTGGAATCAAAATGAAGGTTGTTTTTAGTATTTGCCAGTCATCTTCACAAATTGTCTATATTGCAAAAACCATCAGAGTTTTCTGGTGTTACACATATAGAGCTAACGATATAGTGTGTCCTATTCACAGATGTTTCGACACATCTAAGTGTCACCTCCATGTCATATCCTGACTCACTGATTAGCGATCAGTTGACTCTTATTAAAGCAATTTGTACATATGATGCTTCAGAACTACTTATTTAGACTGATTGCATGTTGTCATATGTAAAGGTTAGGACTGGAGGTGGCGGGAGAGGGTGACTCTTGGAAATATGTCAGACACCCACAGAGTTGTAACTTTGTTGTTGTTCACTTAAATTTCCAATTGTTTCCATTTTAGTTGCACACTTTACACTGCTCCTTAGAAAGGTGTGCTAAAATATCTGAATGGAATGAGAAAAACACATTATCACTCTATATTAGGGTTGTGAAATGGATTTAGTTACAGGAAAATAATTTACTTGTGGAAGAAGGAAAATGACTTGACATCTTATAAATATTTGTCAACTTAAAGAATTTTCTAGTGTGCATTGTAGGGTTACATGTACTTATATAGATAGACGATTTTCAGAGTTGCGTGTTTTTAATTTGTGTTTTTCTTTGAAAATCGTAAATTCATTAAACTTGCAAGTGGAAACCTGCAGCAAAAAGATTTGCTACTTCTAATATCTTGGTTTGTCAAATCCCCAGACCTTTGGATTGTTAACCTGAGCAAAAGCTTGCACAGCAGAGTGGGACTATATGTTTTGTAGTAGGTTCTCCTAAAATAAGACTAACCACTCTCTTTCTAGTAGTCTTCTAGAACATTCCACAAAAGGAGGGGTGGTTAGGCAGCATTAATCCTACTAAGTATTCTGTTGGCAGACGTTTAAAAAGCTACTGTGCGGAATTCAGTTAATACTTTCTGTTAACATTAATGCTTCTTATATAATTGATTGTCCAATAGACCGAACTGCGTTCAGGGTATGGCTCACTCCTCTGCATGCCACTACATTGGTGTCCCACTGCCACAACGAGAAATTACTGAGATGAAACATGATTTGTGATGCAACTGCAACCCTAAAATTTGCCTTCATGTTAATCAAGAGGTCTTGATGCAAAAGAGTATTAGCAGGATGTAAAGACTCCCTTAAACTTGTATATTTAGAACGTCCCCTGATAGCTGGGTGGAAACTCTCTTGACTGGGTGCAGCTGGAACTTGTGTGTGTGTGTGTGTGTGTGTGTGTGTGTGTGTGTGTGTGTGTGTGTGTTTTGATGTACTTGTACGCTCTTTTTTGACAAAATTGTGTCCTTGTGCACAGTTCTTGTTCTTAACAAAATAAGGCTGAAGAAGGATTATGCTTGTGTATTTGAGTTGATTATTTCTGATCTGTATCAACAGTCCACTTCAAGCAACTTTTTTGTGCAAATGTCTAATGGTGGTTTTAATTTAATTCTTTGTTTCCAACCTGCAGAACATACTGCCTTAAAGGCAAGTGCCAAAGAAGCAGAGAAGATCTCCTCTGCTCTGCCGCCCATTGTGCCAAATGTGGAGTTTATGTCACGGAATGCCCAGGGTAGGTTAATCCCTGACACACTAACAGATCTGTGTTGAAATCTGAGCCCTTTGGAGGGTTAGACAAATTGCCATATGTGTCTGCTTTATAATATTAGTTTATGCAGACTTTGCCTCCATCACTTGGCTCCGAAGAGGGCACACACATCACCTGTTGTAATGAGATCTAGAATGTTATCCCTTGCTTGTGGCCTCCAATTTATGTAAACTAGATAAGAGGTTCCTTAGGGGTGTTTTATATGATTTTTACATGGTGTGGCTCAGTCAGTGAGTACCTTACAAGACATTAGATGTCATAAATGTATGGGGAACAAACAAAAATGATGCAACAGCATGTAACGTGGTTAAACTTCTTTATATAGTTTTTTGAAATGGTGTCACTTTGTATGAAACCTATATAATGACATTAAAGTATTTGACATAAACAGAGGTTCTGCAGTAATTAGACGAGGTGACATTAGTGCAAGTGAAAATTGAAAACCAGATAGCACACTTTAAAAAAGTAATCTTTGAAAAGGTTATGCCTGTGGCCATTAGAAGTCAGTGTGTTTCTAACAAATCTGATAGGATAAAAATCGGTGAAATATAATCAAAATATACAATCCAAAACAACATTTTGTAGTCGATGTACTTTTTGAACCCTTAATGAAGACCTGGTGGGGAGGTCTCACTCAGGACATGGTGACTGGGCCACGAAAAGAAGCAACCAGTCATGAGAAAAATCACCTGCAGAATTTGAAGATTCCAAAACCAATTAATGGGAGGGGGAGAAAGTACTGAAACAATAGTAAAGAAACATCCTCCTCAATGCCGAATCTAGACAATGCAGGGCACTGTCCCTATCAATGATGTACTTATTGACTATTCCACACCATGTATAAAATCATATAAACACACTCCAGTTGTCTGGTTTATATTTTGCCCAAGTTCATAGGGATATATGTCTGCCCAATATGTATTGACTAGCTTTTATTTAGGCATGTTGTGACAGTTGATAGTTCAAAACTTGTGTTTGCTGTGCTTATTTTCCAATCAAAATCGTTGGAAGCGTGTATTTATTCTGATCGGTTGACTAAATGCATATAATCCCAAATGTGAGTATAAGTTTCCCTGTTGGTAACACAAACTATTGAGGTGCACACAACCCCGTTGTGATGAACATTTAGTTGTGTGCAAAAGTGAAGTCAGAGAGGACTTGGTAATTTTGAATCACAGCAGACCAGCAAATAAAGGGTTAAATAGGTGGGGTATGGGAGCTGTGGCAGCGGGTTCACAAACAAGATGCACAAGCTTGTTATTACAAGATGCACCTGTGTACTCCTCTTGATAGATCAATATTACAGCATCACCAGCTATTTGTTACTTGTGAAACTAGAAAAAGTCAAGGTGGCCGTGAGAGTTTTAGGTCTTAAGGGGTATAACTGTAGGCTGTCTCATCATCGGCTAAGGAGTGGTGAACTTAACAATCTTCAGAGGTTTGCTGAAGTCGGGCTAAGAAACCTGACTGGAAATATTAAGGAAATAGGAAATGCCCTGACTTTGAGGGGAGTAGGAGGAAAGAAAGTCAGAAAAATAAGTGAAGAGTGGTTTTGTATATATGTGAAAGGCTACAGTATGAAGGTCTGTTCTTGAATTACCTTCACCAGGTTTGAGTCTTCTTCAACCAGCTGAGGTAAATGGGAGTTTCTCCAGTATTGACTCTTTCATAGACTCACATACTTGAATCTTCCCCGTCGTCATGGTGGGAGCCCCACAGTATTTAGAATAAGCAGTACTAAAAAGTACATTGAAAGAACATAGAAAAAGCAAGTGACATTGTGAACCAATTCACATTGTTTTAATAGACCCAAACTTGAGCCAATCAGAGACTGGACCCAGGGACACTTCTCCCTTGATAGCACCCAGACATCAGATTTCTAACCGCACGCCGTGTGTGAGGGAGTCTCCTTGAGCTCTGGTCAGTTGTTAGTTGGTGAACTTTTTAACCCTGTTTTCCTCTCAAGGATTTCCTTGGATTCAGCTTTAATGTACTGTGTTTTACCTTCAATATGTCTGAAGGATCTAAGGAAAGGCTTTTTAGGACATGCAGGTCCTGTGGGAAGGCAAGACTATTTTCTGAAGATCCTCATAAGGAGTACCTATATTGTTTACTTTCTTACCATAAGTCAAAGGATTGTAAGCACTGCAGAACCTTTTCTGTGAAAACTCTTAAGGACAGGGAAGCCAGACTACTTCTATGGCTTCAAAAGAAAAAGTCCAGATCCCAATCTGGTTCAGACAAGGAGGAGGGTCCTAGTCGCTCTCCACCTGAAAAAACGCAAAAAATCCGAAATAAAAAACAGCTTCTAAGGACTCCTCTACAGGCTTTGGGTAGAAGAAATCGTACACCTCATCTTCTTCTGTACCTCTTACTCCTCAGAAAATGACCTGTCGACGACAATGAGACTGTTGACGGACCCGTCATCGAGGACACCGGCTTCAACGAAAACTTCATAGACAGCTACTCCTTTAACATCTGTGAGAACAGTCACTTGAATGACAACGACTTCATCAACGAGGGGCCCGACGACCACCACCACCTCGTCGATGGCGATCCCGTCGATGATCGCTCCGTCAACGACAGTATTCAAGTCACCATTGAAACCAGTGTCTGCGACCGTGAATATGATAAAGAAGTTCTCTTTGTCGACGACCTCATCGACGAGGCACAAAAAAGCGGCATTCTTTGCTGTAAATGTCTCTGCTCAGCTCCGACCAGATTTGACGTCACCCAGCAAGGTGTCCCCACTGCCTCCGTCCCAACTTCTTGACACAGAGGAATCAGCGGACGAAGGGATTTTTGGGCCTGCATACAGCCCTTCACAATTGCAAGTTAAGTGTCCGGAATCCATCGGAGGAGGAGGATCCTGGCAGGGACACTCCCAGTTACTTGGAAAGGGACTATTAATTCACGGACCGGCAGCAGCCCATATCCCACCGATGCAACTCCTTTCAAGAGCACGATGATGAACATCAAGCTGCAGGTACCATCACAATGCCCATCTCCTTAGTCACTGACTTAAGACACATGTTAAATGATTATTATAAGCGCTTTCCCGAAACACATGCGCCAGTCCCTCTAGCTCCGGGACTCACAGAGGCACTTGCTGTGGTACCTTTGCCACGAAGTCCCATACCAGATCTTACTCAGGAAATCCGACCTGCACCTCCCACCATAGCCATGAGGGATGATTATATTGAAAGCGATCCAGATCAGCCCGAGGAGAATTACTCCAAGACCCAGATACACTACATCAGGAATGTAATGACTACGTCTCTCCATCTCCGTCACCTACACCTACTCCGGCAAGTTCTCCTCCTGAGGATATCGGAGGATTTTATGAAATAATGAAACGTGCTTCCAAGAGATTTGATCTGCCTCTCCCGCTCAAACAAACAGAATGTTTTCTGTATGATTTCAAGGACTCGGCAAAGAAATCGGTCAGATTGATCCCTATTGTCTCTTACATATGTAAGGAAAGTTTGAAATTAATGAAGAACCCAGCCTCAGTCACTGCTGTGGTTCCTCGCATGGACAAAAAATATAAGGCCCCGTATTCCTCTCCGGCATGCTTGATAGGGCATCCTCTGCCAGATTCAGTGGTCATGCAAGCAGCACAGCGAAGCTCCAGGAGCCCGTCTGCCCCTTGTTCAGCTCCACCAGACTAGGAAGGACGAAAACTCGACAACAGTGGCAAACGCTTTGCAGCTATGGCAGCCACCTCTTGCAGAGCGTCAAATGCACTGGCCTTTCTGGGTCGCTATGACTGCCAAATGTGGTCCGATTTTGCATCTCTTCTCGACCACCTTCCCGAAGACAAATAAAGGAGGCTAAAGACATTCTGCAGGAGGGTGCCAAGGCATTGTCAGAGATCATTGATACAGCAATGGACATATCTTCTATCGCCTTTAGGCAGATGGCGGGCGCTGCAGTCCTGCGCCGACAGGGCTGGTTAAAGGCTACCTCATTTTGCCCAGAGGTCCAAGCCAAGTTATTGGATATGCCCTTTGATGGGGAGAATTTATTCAGCAAGCACGTGTATGACGCCCTTCAGGCCATCAACGCTGACATGGACACAGCGCATTCTCTAGGAACACTACAACAGATGCGTTTTCCGTCCTTTCATGGGGGAAGAGGACGATTTACACAGTGATCCTCTTACCAGTCGTACAGGTACCAGCCGTACGCACAGCAAGGATATCGACCCTAGGATTACTCTAGACAGTCAGCTTGAAGGAGGCCTTTGCTGGGAGTAAAGCCCAAGATTCTGCAAGACGTCAGTGACGTTTCTCTGGCACTAGTCACCTTGTACCACCACAGACCACATTCGAACCACCACCTCTCCACTTTTTACAACCAATGGGAGAGGATCACCATGGACAAATGGGTGTTGGACATCATACATCAGGGTCACACCCTGGAATTTGTTCAGAAGCCCCCCTTTCATCCTCCTCCCAAGAGATCACATCAACACCTTACTCTCCTAAAGCAGGATATGTCCGTGCTTCTCTTGAAAGGAGCAGTAGAGGAAGTTCCTTTCCGACAACGCAGCTTCTATTCCAACTTCTTCCTAATAAAGAAAAAGTCTGGGAAATGGAGACAGGTCATGGACCTCAGCCAGCTAAACAAAAATATTAATAAAAAAACCTTCAGAATGCTTTCGTTGCAGGAGATTCTTCTGATGGTCAACTGAGGAGATTTCATGACGTTTTTGGTCTCTTAGACGCATATTTCCACATTCCCATTCACATAAACCATTGTCTGTTCTTGATGTTCGAGGTGGCAGGGTGCCACTATCAATTCAAGGTTCCCCCTTTTGGTCTATGATAGACTCCCAGGGTCTTTACAAAATGCATGGCGCCAGTCGCTGCTTTTTTGAGAAGACACAGTCACTAGGTATTCACCTACCTGGACGACTGGTTGGTCAATGGCTCCACATTCCACTCTGCGAAGAATCTACCTTGGCTTGTCGGCATCTGTTTAAGTCTCTGGGGCTGCAACGAAATACGGAAAGGTCATCTCTCATTCCAACCCAGTCATTGGTATTTCTAGGGGCCATTCTAGACACCACGGTTGCCAGAGCTTACCCGACCACAGAGAGATTCAAAGAATAATGCGGACGGCTGCTTCCTTTCTAAGACGAAAGTGCACTTCAGTGAGGATGTGCAAATCAATGTTGGGATACTATCCTCGTGCATCCCATTAATTCCAAACTGTTGCCTACAAATGAGACCTCTACAGGAGCAGCTAGATGCTCAGTGGAATCAAATTCACGGCTTGTTTGAGAATATCATTGACATCAACTCTATGATGAGGAAAGCTCTGTCATGGTGGAGAAAGGAAGGCAATATATCTCCAGGTCTTTCCTTCAAAGAGGCACGGCCAAGTTTCATAATGACAACAATGCTTCCTTGGGCGGTTGGGGAGCACATTTCCAGGAGCTAGAGTTTTATGGAAAATGGTCTGTCCAGGAAGCGCAGATGCACATCAACATGCTAGAACTGAAGGACGTTTTCCTAGGGCTACCATTGTTTCTACCCAGAATTTGAAGATCCTCTGTCCTGTCAGAACGCACATCACTACAACTAGGTTTTACCTTGCCAAGCAAGGGGGCACAAGATCAAAGAACCTCTCGTCTCAGGCCCAGCAAATTTGGGAGTGGTTACTAAAATACAAAACTTCATTGCAAGACGAACATGTCCCAGGCATAGACAGTGTATGGGCGAGTTCTCTCAGCAGGGCAACCAGTCAATGCCACGGATGGGAAATGGATCCAGACAGCTGTCTCATGTCTTCAAGAATGGGGTACCCCAAAATCGACCTTCGCAACTCTATCCAGCAAAAAGTGTGAAATTTTCGCAAGCAGGTTCCCGCAGGAGGGTCTTGGGGAAATGCACTTCAGATACAGTGGACAGGAATGTTTGCCTATGCATTTCCACCCTTCCCTCTCATTCCCAGAGTGTTACGCAAGTTAAAGAAAGAGCCATGTCATCTCATTCTAATAGCCCCGGCATGGCCCAGACAGTTTTGGTATACGGACCTTCTACAGTCAGTATGCCCACCCATCCAATTCCAGCCAATGAACAACCTAATCTGAGCAATTGACAGATATTACATTCATAAATAAAGTCTCTCAATTTGTCAGCATGGCACCTCATGAACATGAGTTTGGATATCTAGTTATACCAACAGAGTGCAAATCTATCCTGGAACAGTCAAGCTTTTTCCATAAATAAATTTTATATTGCAAAATGGAAGAGATTTTGATGTTGGTGTATCGAAAATGACCTACATCAGTTTCACTCTTCTCCAGAGCAGTTGCTGTATCTTCTTCACTTGGCACACTCTTCACCAAGGTGCATTTAGTAGCAATTTCCAGATTCTGCAGAAAGACTGGGCAAATCTCTCTATGGTCCACTAGACTGGTAAAGGAATTTATGAAGTGCTTATTCAGGACTTTCCCACCAATCAAACCCCTGGCTACATCCTGGCAGTTGAATACGGCTCTTTCCCAGTTTATTAAGCCACCTTTCGAACCTATTCATAATGCAGACAAAAAGTATGTCTCATGGAAGATGGGCCTTCTATTAACCCTCAAGTCGACCTTGAGGGTTAGAGAGATTCAGGTATTTAAAATCTCTGAGCCTTTTCTACAATTCAAAGACGATAAAGTATTGTTAAGCTCAAAATTCATTTCTAAGGTTCCTACCACTTTTCACTTGAATGAATCTTTAATTTTGTCAACATACTTTAAGAATCCTTCTTCGGCGACGGCGAAGGCTCTCCATTCTTTGGATGTCAAACGCTGCTTGAAATTCTACATTCCCAGGACAAAACCTTTCAGAAAATCTGATCAGCTGATCAGCTTCTTATCTCTTTGCACCTCCTAGAAAGGGCAATGCACTGTCGAGAAGCAGCATAGCTCGCTGGGTACAACAGCTATTACTTTTTGCCACAACAAAGAAGGAAGGCCACTGTCGGGAAAAGTAGCCGCACACTCGACTAGGAAGATGGCTACATCCACAGCCTTATTTGCGGGAGTGTCGCTTCCAGACGTTTACAGGGCAGCAACAATGTTGAATGCCCATACTTTCACCAAGCATTACTGTTTGGATTCAGCATGGAAGGCGAATGTGGCTGTTGGGCAGGCAGTCTTACGTCATCTTTTTCATTAAGGTACAGATTATCTTTTACTTTGTTTTATTGTTCATATGCTTTATGTTAAGGTATTATTGTGACTGCTTGTGTTCCAGCTGTTTTTGCTAGCTGATAGCTCTATGTCACAATGCTTCATATCTTATTTCAGGTACACCTCTTTAGGAGTGGTTCTACCTACACGCTTTGTTTACTTACTGCTAGCTGCTCTGATTCAAGCATGTGATTCTAATGAAAGATTCAATACTAGAGAAAAAAACAACTTACTTACCTGTACACTGTGGTTCTCCAGTATTGATATCTTTCATAGATTATCATGCGACCCTTCCACCTCCCCGTTTAGGCCTACCACTCTAATACCTCATACGATAATCACATATATGAAGAGACGTGCCGTGGCTCAATTCCTTCTGCATGTTTATTTAATCAAAGCAGCAAAAACGCCAGACGCGTATCGGAGCTCACCGCTCCTTGCTCACGGGTCAGTTACGTGACTGACCCGTGAACAAGGAGCGATGAGCTCCGAAACGCGCTGGATGGTTTTGCTGCTTTGATTAGGTAAACACGCAGAAGGAATTGAGCTGTGGACTTTATCTTCATGTATGTGATTATCATATTGGAGGAGAGCAGTATTGTTATGATTGGAGGGGTCCGCAACCCCACCGCGGGCGCACCGTCACAAGAGGCGGGAGAATCAGCGAACTTGGTTGTTTGAGATGTATATATTTTCACGCTTGTGCTCGAAAGCTGAGGTATGGTGGCTCTGTAGGGGAGAGGGGGTCTTGGGTCCAGCCTTTGATTGGTTGAACCAGTGTGAACAATGTCACTTGCTTTTTTGTGTTCTTTCATTGTACTTTTTAGTGCTGCTTATTTTAAATACCGTGGGGCTCCCACCATGATGGGGAAGATTCAAGCATGTGAATCTATGAAAGTTATCCATACTGGAGAACCACAGTGTTCAGGTAAGTAACTTGTTTTTATCTGACCGGTTGGTTGAGGCCAGGGGTTTATTACAGATACCCCCTGCCGGGACCATTACCAGTCTGACTTCGTAACAACAGAAATATTGGTATAAATCAGAAATTAACCACTTTAAGACATGATAGTTATAGATGTAAATGCTATGAATTGCTGCTGACAATGAAAAGGAAAAAACACACCTGGATAAAATTAATAAAAAAACTAATATAATTGAAAGAAAGCTCAAACAGTAGCCATTATATAAACATTACGATTGATGTATTTTTTCCAAAATTTTATTATAGCCATGACTTTAAAATAGTTTTCTGCTGGACATCATTTGAGCTTCATTGCTCACATAGGATAGCCATGATCTCCACTCGACTGCTCGCGGCAGATGTGTGGGCTTCTCCTGGGGGGAGAGGTTCCTCGCAGGAGTTATCCTGTAGGCCAGGCAGGATTGGAGTCATATGAGGTAAAGGGTGAAGGCTGCTTCTCCTTCTTGAGCTTCTATCCTTCTAATCCCTACCTGACGGCTTTTATACTATTACTACAGGATAATGCCATGAATATTTTTATTTTTTATTTTTAGGAGAGGTGGAAAAAGCCATGTCTGAGCTACACTTAAATTTTGCTGGGGAGCCAGAGGAAGAGTGTCCCTATGAGGCCCTGTACAATGCCACATCCTGCCATTCCCTAGATAGCTTGATGAGTGGCAAGTCATCAGACCGGGACTCACTTGGCCAGGAGGCTGAAACATCGTTGGTGAAAGCTCAGTCAGTACGTAACAAGGTTTGGTGTTTTTTTCTTGGGTTGTGTTTGGTTATGTTATTTTCTCTAAGTGCAGTTTTACAGAGCTTGTTCTGCCAAATAAAAAGAGAAATCTAAAACTTTGTAATGGTGGACTAAAAAAAACCTAAGGTATTAAGCTGCAAAAAGCTAGTTTTTTAGGTTTAAATCTTTTTTTATTGGGATTTATAAACAAACAAACAATGCCACATTGAGATTTACGCTTTATCATGGGCCACAAATAGCCCTGTATAGTTAGCATTCAAACAAAATCACACTAAAAAAGGAAAACATACCACCCCCCCCTCCCCCTCCCACATTCACCGTAATGTCTGAGGTTATTGCTTAAGATTGTGAAGTTTCTTGTTGGTCCGTGCCCGGGGCAACAGACGCGTTCATCTCTGGTAAGCGTAATAAGCGTAAGTATTTAGGGCACGTGAGTTCACGGAATTCCGGTGCAAGAAGTGTCAGGAACGGCTGCCATAGTTCCCCGAACCTTTCCCTGACAATGTGAGGGTTATTTTCTCCATCCCCAGTACGTGCCATAGGCGTTGGAGCCAGCCTGTGTGAGTGGGAATCCGGGGAGTCCTCCAGTGAGTCAAGATATTTTGAATAGCTGTTCCCAAAGCTATCGCAATCTGATGTCCTCTCCTGGATTTAAGGGGATACGTTAATGGGTTTGGCACCCAAAAGTACATAGGCTGGGAATCTTGGCAACTGGGTGTCCAAATACGTATCCGTCTCATCCAGTATCTGAGACCAATACTGTTGTAGGTGTTCGCATTCCCACAAAATATGAACCAGTGTTCCCTGCTTTCCACACCCTCGCCAGCAGTCTGCACTTTGTGTGGGGTCTACCTTATGTATTCGCTCTGGAGTGTAATACCAATAGGTAACTACCTTCGTCAAGGTTTCAGTCAGCCCCATGTTACTCGCTGTGTGTTGTGCCCTTTGGTATACTCCCTCCCACTCAGTTCCCTTCCTAAGTCTCTCTCCCAGCGAGTGCGACTAGCGTTGTATGAGTGTATGTGTCGTGTATTTAACATTGTGTAGAGGTCCGAGATTAGCTTCTTGTCCGAAGTTCTAGTTATAAGCCATTTTTCGTAATGTGTAAGATGTCTCTGCGCATGTGGCCTATAATTTTGCTGTAATGCCCAGTGTCGGAGTTGTAAGTAGCGTAGCCTCGTCAAATAGGTGTCCTAAGGCACGGCACTCTGAAGTGCGCCAAAGCGCGAAAGTAGTCTCCCCCATCCCCGGGCCAAATTCTGGGTTATCGAAGAGCGGGGTAAGGGGGAGGGGAAGGTGGTCAGATTATATTTAATACTAGTTTGGTCCCACGCCGCTAGTGTTGTATGTGTTATGTGGGATGCGTATAGATTTGGGGGCCTATGTGATTTTTTAAGAAAGGGGATCTTCTGCAGAGACGTACCTGCCACTGACCGATCCTGAAATAACCAATGCTTCTCAGATTCGGTACGGTTCCACTCCACCAGATGTCTTAGTTGTGCTGCGTAGTAATAAAGCTGGAGGTCAGGGATTCCACACCCACCCTCGCCAGGCGGTAGGAAGCCAATGGTTCTCTTCATGCTTGGTTTGCGGCCTTGCCAAATAAATTGTGAAAGCTGGAGGTCAGGGATTCCACACCCACCCTTGCCAGGCGGTAGGAAGCCAATGGTTCTCTTCATGCTTGGTTTGCGGCCTTGCCAAATAAATTGTGAAACCTCCATCTGTATCCGATGTATCAGACCAGAGGGGGGTCGCAGAAGGAGTGTTTGAAACATATACAAAAAACCTTTGGGAGGATTGTCATTTTGATTGCGGCTATTCTCCCTAACCACGAAATAGGATAGTGTTTCTACCTACGCAAATCCTAGCGGATCTGGGTATGCAGCTTGCAGTAGTTAACCGAAGCTGTAGCCTGTAGAGTGGGCGCCAGCTGGATTCCCAAGTATGGGACTGTGCTACTCGTCCATTGTATGTGGTGCTAGCTCTGCAAACCGGTCAAAACTTGGGGTGGTAGGGAAAGATTAAGCGCAACAGATTTCTCAATGTTCACCTTAAATCTCGAGGCTTTCGCAAAGGAGTCCAGCTCTGCGAGGAAGGCTCCTAGTGCAGTGACTGGATCGGCCAGTGTCACCAGTATATTGTCCGCATACAGGCTAATAGTATGTACATCCCCTCCAAACGGGACCCCAGTAATATATGGGTGCAATCTCACTCTTTGCACCAAGGGTTCCATATATAATGCAAAGAGCAGGGGCGAAAGAGGACACCCCTGTCTTGTGCCTCTACCTATGGGAAAGGGGGTCGATGTATGCCCATTGATTCTGACTGTTGCTGTGGGAAAACGGTAGCAATTTAAGATTTGTGTCCTCATTTTCTCGCCTAGGCCAACGAGTGACAGTACCTGTTCAAGGTATGGCCAATGGACCCTGGCGAAAGCCTTCTCTGCGTCGATGGTCAGGAGCATGTACTCTCCGTGAGTTCTTGAGGCCTTCTCAATGATATGCAAGACCCGCTTAGTATTGTCGCTGGTTTGCCGCTGGGGGATGAAACCTGCCTGATCAGGGTCAATCAGGCCGGGTATTTATGTGGTGAGTCTGTGCGCCAGAATCCCTATATATAGTTTCAGGTCTATGTTCAATAGAGCGATAGGGTGATATGAGCCACAGCTGGACTTGTCTTTCCCCGGCTTGGGTATGACTACAATGGCGGCCTCTAGCATTGAGGTCGGAATTGCCCCTGGGGTTGCAAATGTGTTGAAAAGCCGGGTCAATAGAGGGGCTAATACCGAGCAAAACGTTTTATAGAAGGCCGCCGTATAGCCATCCGGCCCAGGAGATTTGGCCAGTTTAAGTCACGAAATTGCTGCTATAACCTCCTCTACTCGTATGTCTTTCTCTAGATGTTCTGCTTGTTCTGAGGTTAGTATGGGGAGTTGCGCTTTTGCTAAGTATGTGTCCCCGTCTGTGCTATCCAGCGTCTGTCCTGAATATAGCTGGGCGTAAAATTCCCGAAAGGTCTCGGCTATTGCCGCATCGTCCGACACCAATCTCCCTGCTGAGTCATGCACCTCCTGAACCCCTTGTAGTTGTCTACTCTCGCGTAGCTTATGTGCCAGTAGGCGCCCGCATCTGTCCCCTCCGACATAGGAGTGGCGCAGTCGTAGGGCTGCATATTCTGCTTGGTTTTGGTCAGTGGTGGCTAGTTGTGCTCGGACTGCACTTAATTGACGACAAACTCTAGGTGCCCCCGTCCTCTGGTGCATTTGCTCTAACTCTCGTATCCTCTGAGCTAAGTCATCTCGTTTCTTTCTATGGCAAGCGTTATCTGCCACCGAGAATACCGATTAGTTCACAGCTAATCACCGCTTTGAGTGCCTCCCACCGTGTTGATATGCGTGTGTCTGGATTATCATTATGAAGGAGGTAGTCGTCGATGGAGCACTGGATTCGTGCAACTGTGTCTGGGCGCTGTAAGAGTGTGTCTCTAAGATGCCACTGCCGAGCAGGGCGATGTATAGGCGAAAGTGACAATGTGGCCACGATCAGAGCGTGGTCTGATAGTGACGCCACCAGAATTTCAACTTCCGAGGTGAGGTCACGAAGAGCCCTAGAACCTATTAAATAGTCAAGCCTGGCATAAGTTTTGTTAGCATTTGAAAAAAAGGAATATTCTCTGAGGTGGGGGTGATGGGATCTCCACAGGTCTACCAATCCCAGTTCTTTCATCCTGTCCAACCCTTCTGCCTAGAGGGCTCCCGCCTGGCCGAACCGCTGAGTCGATCTATCAAGGTTGTTGTCGGGTACTAGATTGAGGTCCCCCCTCAGGAGTTTCTTGCGTTCAGTCGTCGCTGTTGCCTCTGTCAGGGCCTCATAAAAAAAATCTCTCTTGACCCTCGTTTGGTGCATAAAGCGACCCGATTATCAATGTTTGGCCTCCAATTATAAACTGGTAAGATAACAGCCTCCCTCTAATTTCTGCCACTTTCTGGACCACTTTACCTTGGAAGGACCGGGATACCAATATAGCCACCCCTGCAACTTTGGTGGGGCCAGACGAGAATAGCTGTGTGGGAAACATACAGGACTTGAGCCGGTGGCAGTCGCGTGTAAGGAGATGTGTCTCTTGTAAGAGGCAAATGTCAGCTTTGGTGCTTTCCAAGTATGATAGAATCGCCCTACGTTTTATCGGGTTATTGAGACCCCTCACGTTCAGTGTAAGGATCTTGAGATCAGTGGGATGCATCTGGGAGGTTGGGGGCAGGATTTATAGCGGAAGGTCTGGGGCTAAGCCATCTTACTTGATCGTGACCGTCCTTCCTAGTGAACACCTGTGTCTTGTTGTAGAACCACCGAGTGCAATGATACAGTGAATGAGGAACCCCAGTAAAAAAAAAAACCCTTGAACTAACAAAACATGCATGCAGGTAAACAGTAGTATTTCGAAGAATAGTCCGTCAGCCATTTGTGACTGGCAGGAAGTCTTTACAGGGTCCAAAGTGTGGCCAAGTGCTGGCTCTCTGCCCCGCCAGCCGACCACCCTTGCACAATGAAAAAGGGATAAACGCCCAAACTGCGTGCTCACGAAGTCTGTGTCTTTGCCAGGGTCACCGGGATAGACACCAATGCAGCTTTTTGCCCTTTCGTGATCTCTGCTTGGTCAGATCTTTTCGAATGTCGCCTGCGGCCCTGGTGCCGCCATTGCGGAAGTTGGTCGCTAGGTGTAGGGCTCTCCCTTTCTTCGTCCTCTTCAGGGAGTTCCACGCCCAACAATCGACTTGCCTCCAAAAGCGATCTGGTGGAGTTTACCATCCAGTCGGAAGATGAGCCGGAATGGGTGACCCCAGGAGTATGGAATGGCCTGCCGGCGAAGGTGTGCGGTAATTAGTCGGAAGTTCCTTCGCTTTTGTACAGTAAGCATGGCAAGATCCTGGTACAGTACTGGTGACTGATCTCTGAAAGTGATAGAGTGCATGGATTTAGCTTTATGAAGGACCTCTTCTTTTGTTTGGAAGTCCTATACACAGACTAATATGTCTGCCAGTGGGGCCTTGTCGGAGCGAGGCGGACCCACCCTGTGCGCTCTGTCCAGCCTGAGTTCAGTATTGGGGGGGGTACCGAGGATGTGATTAAACAAGTCCCTTGTAAAGTTGAAGATGTCGCTTCCTTCTGCATTAGTTTTCACCCCCCTGATCCGAATGTTGTGTCTGCGGGAACGATTTTCAAGGTCCTCAAGGTGTGCCTGCAGGTCTGTGTGTTGATCATGGAGACGGATTATCTCTTGCTGTAAGGCCGCCAATTCGGCGTCTCTGTTGTCTCCTTTATCTTCCAGCGAGGCCACACGTTCCCCCGTCGCGTCC
Organism: Calotriton arnoldi; assembly: GCA_963921515.1. NCBI lineage: Eukaryota > Metazoa > Chordata > Amphibia > Caudata > Salamandridae > Calotriton > Calotriton arnoldi. Next base: position 3,008,561 of record CAWUFW010000724.1, read on the forward strand.
ACATCCCACCTAATTTTTTTAATTTCGGATGTTAGGTCGCATTTGACTGTCTGTAGATCTTCGCGGAGCACCGTAAACAGCGACTCCAGAAAAGCGCGTGTCACCGGTTCCTCCCTCGTGCTCTCCACCTGTATTTTAGTTGCTTCTCCTGCATGTTCCATTGTGCTACCTCCTTGGGGACGCGTGAACAATTCTTTAAATGTTTTGTCTTTCTTCCCTCGGGTGGAGGTCATAGTCCCGTTCCGATCTAGGCTGCCGTGGCCGTTCAAGGGTTGATTCAGTGCTGCCCCGGTGTGCTGTTAATCCCAACTGGTCTGGGTATCCGCTTATCTCGCCGCCGCTGTGCGTTGTGGCCTAATATTGACACTTCTCACAGGCTCTCTCCCGGGGCAGATTCGGCCCTCCGTGTGTCGTGGGGCTGCCCACGTCTATGGCGTGAGAACACTGGTCGTGTCTTCCAAGCACGCTTCCACTCCAGTTCATGCTGGCATCCACTGTGTCCTTCTTGTTCCTTGTTACCGGTGCCCTCCTCGGTGACTCCCTCCCAAGGAGTAATGTGCCATTGCCTGTGCTCTCTACGCTAAGCTCCTCCGCTGGGAAGGCGCGAGGGGGGGTCGGTAATCCCGTAGCCCTGGGGGAACCGCCCTGGAGTCTGTAGGTGCTATAGGTCGCACTCGAAACCCTCAGGGTAAGACCAGAGGGCTACTGTCGTCCTCTGTGCTGCTGGTATACTGGGGCTTCTACTCCTGGCTTCCAAGGTCTGCTTTCATTTGATCTTGACAAAAGAGAGGGACTGATAGGGCTGTTTAACGGGGTCCAGCGTACATGCCCAGATACTGTAAATCAAGAAGGGTACGCAGTTCCCCAAAAGAGGATAGGACAACGAGTGTGGAGGCGGAAGGAGGGGAATCCTCCTAAACGGAACTAGAGTCCTCACACACCCAGCCAGGTAGGTGTCATGCTTATCATATGGACTCGCTCCTCGTCGGGTCGGCGGTGCAATACCCGACGGGCACCTATAAAGGGGCTCTTTAGCGGAGATCTTTTGTTCCTGCCGTATGATGCCGTGGGTGTAAGGGATTCCCCTCCTTCCGCCTCCACACTCGTTGTCCTATCCTCTTTTGGGGAACTGCGTACCCTTCTTGATTTACTGCTTTCATTTGATCCCTGCTATGGAGGCCCAGGACTGGCCGCAACTGCGTGATGGATGGGGCCCAAATAAGAACTGTCCCAGGATTCGCCCCTGGTGCACAATGCCGGGCGTTCTTCTCTCTGGCCGCTCAGAGGGCCTCAGCTGTTACGGGGGGATCAGGGCCTTTTGTCTCTTCAGTCAGCAAGCTGCTGTGGGATCTTGCCTCCACAACAGTTTGGGCCCCCGCTGTGCTTGGTTCGCCCCACTCACCTTGTTGGCGCCGGAATGGGCCGTTAGCTCTCAGGTGTTTCAAGTCTGCACATCGGGCCGGTAGACCGCCCACTCGCACCTCACGGCCCTCGTCGGCGTCCGCGCCATTTTCCCTCGGGTGATCTCTTTGCTGTCTCCCCCGCCGCAGTCGCTCAATTCGGCTTGGGCCTTGCAGGGGGTGACATACAATCGTGCCCTCTTCCTCGTGCTGTGTAAACACGATTGTGTGGCGTAGCCAGACCGGACGCTGGCCCTCCGATGTTAGTGTAGGCCACAGGTACTCCGGGCTACGCAAGCCCGCGGCCACGCCCGCTCCAGCGACGGCGTTCGTCAGGGACCGCTCCGCTCCTCGGCGACAGCTCTGTTTCACTGCTTCTGCCACTTCAATATCGCCCAAACTGTTCCCGGGCCTTTCTAGGGATGATATACAGCGGCATTCATCCCTTTGTGCCGTGCACGCACAGTGCGAATCGCGTTGTTGGGCCGGCGGCAGGCGGGAGCGAAGGAAACCAGCGTCCTACCTCGCCACCATCTTGGCCACGCCCCCCCCCAAAAGCTAGTTTTTTAACCTCTTTCTAAACCATACAGCCTTGATTTCTGCATTTAGGAAAGAGGGCATCTTCCATTCATCTTGTTGCTGCAAGTCTCTGTTGTGACGCTTTGTAAAGTTATGTAAGCAGCTTCAGAGTGCTTAGTTATTAAAGATGGTGGCGGCTGCTAATGCAACTGGGCGCATTTTCACCTTTTGGATAACTTTTGATGTTAGTTCATGAGCCAAGTAAGGCTTGAGCCTTGCTTGGCTGGCTGTCTGTTTGTGACCCACCCCTTGTCTTATGGCATTAGCAAGCCCTAATAGAGCTTAGCCTAATGCCACGGGCAGTGCCCCTTTTTCCTTAAAAAACCAAAACTTGCAGCTTCTTGCTTATCAAAGGATAGCTGACAGTAGTGTTATACATGGCCAAAAATAATTTCTGAAATGGTGTTTCAGAACATTGTTCAGAGGGCCATGTGGCAAGCAGGTTTTACTGGGCCAAACCTCGGGGGTTGAGGCCTTTTACTCCTGATGTCCCGTGGCCTGACCTACTATAGATCCTGAGCAACTGGCCTAAGTACCTCTTCAGCACTTGATTCTCTGTGGTATTGGAAGTTTTGAGCAGTCCAAGGCTTCTTAGGGGGTGGGGGGCTAGACACAGGAGGGTGAACACAGTCTCACAACTCAAAATACGTTCAGCAATAAATGATTGTCCAGTCAAATACTTGCTTTTATGAAAAAGAGTATTTATATACAAGTTCAAAATAAATTCAACATTCACAAACAATACAAACAGTCCCCTAAGGTCAGGGCTCTAGTGTTTTATAGGCAGGTCCCGGAGTCCCACTCCCCTCTCGCTAGCAGTTGTGGTATTCCCCATTCACTATAGGTGACATTCATGTTAAGCCCTACTAATATTCAGTCTCAGGAGTCCCTCTCTGACTCTTTGTTAAAGCCAAAAGTGTTCCAGCGCAGAAGCGCTATATGGTATGCAAGTTCCCCCAGAGCTGCCTGGCCCTCAAACCAGTCTTACCCGTACCAGCAGGATCTGAGCAACCGGAGTCTGTGGGCACTGAAGCTGCAGCAGCTGTCTACGGTAAGTTCCTCACACGGCCCGGGAGGGGCAGCGGTCAGGTGTACTCAAGTCCCTCACATGCGGTCCTGTGGAAGCAGCGGCCGGGGGGGAGGGGTCCTCAATGCTCCTCCAATGCTTGGTAAGTTTCTTTGGATCCTCCCCACAGGTGGCCGCCGACTTAGCTCTGCACACAGGCTATGGTCCAATTGGCACGGTAGCATTTCTTCATTGTTGCCCCACCTGGCATATGATCCAACTTGGATTGGTAAATAAAAAGGGAAAAAGCTCCCACGTCATTATTAAGGTGCACATGTATGTTGTGGGCGCCTACAAACTGAGGAGGGCGGATGTGTGATAGCGACTTTTTTTTAGCTATGCTGTACAGCATCACTGAAAACCATTGACAAAGCAAAACGTTCGGGAAGACGAGGCCTATATGCTTGGCTAGTGCTTATTCTTAACTGTCCATTTATACAGCTCACATGACAATTTGACCTGCGGTTTCTTGCTTATAATATGGCAATGTCACCAGGGTAGTGGGCAGATGAGGGTTATTGATTGTATATAAGTTCTTATTGCAACCTAAAGTACCAGATGAAACACTTGCAAACATTTATGAAAATAATTTTTATTTTATTTTAAGGAGTCTTCACATATTTCAAATGGCATTCACTGTGTGAGTTATGCGGCAATTGTTTTGATGGCTTAGCCTGAAAATGTATTCTTAGGATATTGTTGGCATGTCCACTTTTAGAGCAATCAAAAGAGACACTCTGCCTAAGGATTTCTTTATAGAGTGCTATACGTCACTGATATAAACAAAACAACCCTGAAAAGGGTACCTTTGCCATTTATAATACAAAATACTTGTGAGTTAGGGATATCATATTTATTAGGATTTTTTAATCAACATAATAAGAAAAACATAAAAGACAATAAATGTCCACAAACTCTACAACCATACTAAGCCGCACACACACAATCTTTCAAACAATCAGGCAAACACTGACTCAGACTTACTCATACATTCCGTCCGATAACAATATATAAAATAGTGCCAAACACAGTCATGTAATCCGACAAGAGGTTCACATAAATAGAAGAATCAGACAGTATTGGATGATATGGAAAATCCAAGATCAGTTGGTTGTTGTAGCAAGATACTGATACAGTCCATAGTTTAATTTTTTCTTCAAGGAAGAGATGCCAACTAAAGGAGGCACAAGGGCTCCAGCGCCGACGCGCGTTTCGGTGTCAGACCCACATTTGGGTCACACCTTCTTCAGGGCGACAGGTTCATGTGCGAGCAAAGGAAATATGAATCGTCTATAAAAACAAATACAATATAAACATTGACATACAAATAGATCAGGGTGCAAATATTTAGTACATCCCTATCCAGTCTCACAAACAGAAGGGGGGGTACCCGACAGGAGGACAATAAAACCACGATAGTTTCTATTTGACCAGGGAAAGCGCACACTCAAGAGAAATTACAACAGGATAAGGAGAGTTTAGAGAAAACATGAGAGGGATATGTCAAAGCCAGTGGACCACTGGCGGGGGAAAGATTATCACCCGAAAGCCCTTAAGATTAGTAGATGTGCCGATTACAGGAGTGTTCAAAGATAGGCGTGATAATAAGCAAAACACCCGTGATGTAGTTAACGAAAGGCTCAAAATGAAAAGAAAGAAAAAGGTTTGCGGAGAATGGCACGCATTGCAGAGAAGGCCACAGGGCCTACTGTACCTGGGTTAAATAGCCAGGACGCCGGCCCAAATCATAGGAGGGCAGACAACGTAGTTAAATAGATGAGTATATGATGAATAAAAGGCTCCAAAATGTGGCCAGCTGGTGGATTTATCTATGGAGATACATATAAAAAAGAAAAATGCACCATTCAAAAGTTAGCGGCCACAGAAGCCTGAGGACAAGGTAAGCATAAGGTATAATGCTGAGCAGTGGGTCAGGAAGGTAGCTGCTTACCCGGAGGATAGTGGGCACAGCTGGTTCCTCATGAAAAGAGAAGCATGACGCTAAACACGGTTCAAGGCGATATGAGGCATCGAAAGGGAGTCCAATGCAAATAAGCTTGGGTGCTAAAATTCAAAGAAACATGACAATAACTAAAATGAAAACACTCACAGAAAAGACGCGGTCAAAGGTAAGAGTAGCTAAACCGGCTTGTCAGTGGAGTTATGACAAACGATTAAACAACAAAAATGCCTAAAGTAACATGAGAAATTTAAGGGGTTCAAAAGAAACACTTGCCGATAGGACAGAAATCCTCAGCAGTGTGGGGTAGACAAAGGGTGAGGACCAACCTTATAAACAACAGAAATAGACGAGGCATCAGGGGCACCAGGGCAGCATGGTGACAAGAGTACGGGCTGCCATGGTATACAAAAAGAAAATGATAGTGGGAGACCCGTACAGAGTGAAAAGCATGGACGCGCACAGTCAGTTATACAAATCGGCACACCAATAGTGCCAAAGTAGGGGATTGCGGGGCGTTCGAAATAAGAACGCGGCTGCGACAGGGGAAGTTACCTTGAGTAGAGGATCAGGCGGTGGAGAAAACCATCCGGGCAGGGTAACGGCGTGCTCACAGCCGAGACGCCAGGCACTCTGAGGGTCGGGTGTCGGATAACGAGTTTAAATATTTTGCGCGTTGGGCGGAAAACGGATAGAAGAGAAGAAGGACTATAGATGAGCTCCTCCTCTAAGATTGGCTAACAAAATAAACAGAGGACACTAAACAGGGAAACAAGGAGAGCACAATGGGCGCCATGATGAAATGGTGCAGAAAATTACATATGCAGTGGTCGAGGCCGATACCCCAAGACATAAACCGGGGATGAAAACAACACGCATGAACAAAAAATAAGCTAGGGAACATGGGGGGGGGAAAGAGTAATTTATTCACTTAATAGGCAACAGTGGCGTAAGGAAAATAAAAGAGTCCGAACGGACTACAGCAAGACCAGAAAAGGTGGTGGATCAGGGAGATAATTATAAAATGGCATTCTCCCAAGGGAGAGATTCATTCAAGCCCTTTTCTTTAGTATTTAGGGTGAAAATCCAGAAAACCTCTCTTTTCCTGCATACGGAGGTAAGCTCTCTACCTGCTCGGGGCAGAACATTTTCCAGAATAGTCCACCTAAGGTCGTTCACGGTATGAGCAGCCTCTATGCAGTGGCTGACCAGTGGAGCCGTCTGTTTAGATAGTCTAATGTTAGACTTATGTTCTCCAGTTCTCTTTCTACATTCCCGCCCTGTCTCGCCAACATAGGCCAAGTTACATGGACATAGAATGATATACACAATGTTTGAGGTGCGGCAGTTGGTCATTTCGGAAAGGAAGACCGTTCTTTCATTGACCCGTATGTTGTCACTTACCAGGATATGCGGACATGCCTGGCATGATCCGCATCGGTGGTTGCCTTTGATGGGTTTGCTTCCAGTAATGGATTTCTGACATAAGGTGTTAGGTTCAGAGCTCTTGGCTCTTACCAGGAAGTTACTCAGATTCTTATTCCTCTTAAAGGCAAACAATGGTTTGGGCAGCTTTTGTTCATTGCTATCAATGTTGAGTAAGTGCCATTGTGAGTTTACAATCTGTCGCACCTTGTGGTTGAAATTAGAATGCTTGGTATCGCATACAAGCTTATCACTCTTTTCATTGTGCTTGGGTATGAACATAGCATCACGATCATAGTATCTTGCTCATTTTAGGGAGTCTTTAATGAGTCTGGTAGGGTAACCTCTCATCAACAGTTTTTCCTTTAGAATTTCTGCTTGTTTCAAAAAGTCACCCATGTTGGTAGAATTCCTCCGAAGGCGGAGAAACTGGCTGAAGGGTATGCCCGCCTTCTGGCAACGAGGGTGAAAACAGCTGTATTGCAGTAGAGTATTTCTAGCAGTGGGTTTGGTATACAACGAGACCAATAGGTGTGGGACTCCTGATGCTCAATCCAGACATCAAGGAATTCAATTTGGTATTGCTAGAGTGGACCGTGAATTTTAGATTGGGATCGGCTGAATTTATCCAAAGGGTGAATTCATTGAGTGTCTCCTGATTGCCCTTCCAGATGAAGAAGATGTCATCAATGAATCGCGACCAAGTACGAACATTCTCAAAGAAAGGGGCCATCTCGTTGTAGATGTTACGAGCCTTGAAGTGTCCCATGTATAGACAGGCTATACTTGGGGCACAGGCCGCGCCCATGCTAACACCCTGGATTTGTTGGTAGTAAGAGCCATTGAATTCAAAGAAGTTTTCTCCAAGTACAACTTCAAGGCATTGAAGGATAAAAGGTGAGTTGGTTATTGAAGGGTCTGCCTCAAGAATTTCTTCAAGGACTTTCCTGGCCTCCACTTGGGGGATGTTGGTGTATAAGGATTCCAGGTCCATGGTAACCAGTAACTCAATTTCGCTGTTATACGGAAGGTTTTCAATCTTGGAGATAAAATCACCCGTATCCTTCACATATGAGGTTAGGTTGCACACCAAAGGTTTGAGGAACCGGTCAATGTATTTAGACAATGGCTCCGTGGCTGCTCCAATGGTGGAGACAATTGGTCTAAGAGGCGGGTCGACCACATCTTTGTGGGTTTTTGGGACCGCATTTATGATAGGTATGCGTGTGCAAGATGGGGTGAGGAATTCTGCTTCCTTGGTACAGATATACCCACTTTCAACGGCAGCTTCTACCAGACCTAAGATCCTACATTTCAGTTTGGGTTCTGGGTTGATGGCAATCTTTTTGTAGTGTCTGGTGACTCCAAGTAGGGTGTTCATCTTTTCCACGTAGCGGGGAGTGTCAAAAATGACTATACCGCCTCCCTTGTCACAGGGTTTAATCGTCAAGTTCCTATTGTTTTTAAGGGACTTGAGTGCGATATTTTCCTCCCTCGAGATGTTAAACTGTGGTTTGGGTACATACCTTATGACTTTCTGTATTTTTATCATCACAGCTTTTTCAAAAATTTCTACTTCACCCCCAGGGACTCAAGTCCGGGTGTAAAATCAGAGGGGATGTTAAGCCAGATAGGTTGGTTTGAGAGTCATTGGTAGGTCTATTCTGGAAAAAACTTTTTTAGTCTTATTCTGCGGAAGAAGAGGTGTAAGTCTTTAATAAGTTCAAACTTGTCAAGACTGGTGGCAGGTATGAAAGACAAACCCCTCGCTAGGAGGGCCTCCGCGTTGGGATCAATGATATCAGAGGACAAATTAAACACAGGAATAGTTTTTAGGTCCTCCAATATTGTTGATTGCGGGTTTGGATGTACTTCTGAGGTTGTTCCTGGTCTTGATAAAAACCCCTTGACTGCTGGGTCCGAAATCTGGGGCGAAAGTTGCCCCGTCGGTTCCCTAAAAAACTATTGCGAGCAGGGGGTCTCTCAAATTGGTCCTGACGTTGCTGGTAGTTAGGGTTGTAGTGCGATGGACCTTCGCTATCTGAGTCCGTGGTGTCGGAGAAGGTCGTAACGCGTCTATTACCCCAGTTAGGTGTTGTTCCACTTGGTGTGGTTTCACTATTAGAGTTGTAAAAGTTTTCAGACAAATAGGGATATGTGCGCTCTTGCGAGAAAAGGCGAATGTCCTTCCTGAGCTTATCAGTTTTTCTCTTGAGTAGATACTCCGAGAAGGAGTCTAGTTCGATGGAGATCTCCTCCAATTTCCTTTTTCCTTCCTCTACACTGTTGTCGTTCTTAAGCTTCTCCTCAAGGTCTTGTATCTCTTTATTGGGTCTGACACTGAAACGCGCGTCGGCGCTGGAGCCCTTGTGCCTCCTTTGGTTGGCATCTCTTCCTTGAAGAAAAAATTAAACTATGGACTGTATCAGTATCTTGCTACAACAACCAACTGATCTTGGATTTTCCATATCATCCAATACTGTCTGATTCCTTTATTGATGTGAACCTCTTGTCGGATTACATGACTGTGTTTGGCACTATTTTATATATTGTTATCTGACGGAATGTATGAGTATGTCTGAGTCAGTGTTTGCCTGATTGTTTGAAAGATTGTGTGTGTGCGGCTTAGTATGGTTGCAGAGTTTGTGGACATTTATTGTCTTTTATGTTTTTCCTATTATGTTGATTAAAAAATCCTAATAAATATGATATCCCTAACTCACAAGTATTTTGTATTAAAATTGGCAAGGGTACCCTGTTCAGGGTTGTTTTGTTTATATCAGTGACCTATAGCACTCTATAAAGAAACCCTTAGGCAGAGTGTCTCTTTTGATTGCTCTTTGATTGTTCCCCTGCCTTCTCTGCCTTACACCCGCCCCCTTCTTTGTGAGTGGTTGTTATGTCCACTTTTAGAGTTAGAATAGTCTTGGTAGAGGAGATGGAAACTTGAAGTTTTCTCAATTATATTATTTAGCCTCAGTAGGTTGGAGAGGAGTGGGTTCTGGTGTATGGGATCCATTGTGGCTGTTATTGATTTACACTGAGATCGTAAGTGTGTGTTCTGAACAGTTGATTACAAATGTATCCAAAAAATACCAATAGCCAGAAAATATATCCTTAAGGAACTGATGGCGAGATGAGAAAATTGTATAATGAATCATGCAAGGTTTTTTAAAGATTCGTCACTCTTTTTTTTTAAAAACGGTCAAAGTTTTGCCAGGTGTTGGGTGTAAAGGATGTCTCCTGAGTCCGTTGACCCACAGGCAAAAGTGAGATCTTGCAGGTTATGCTTGCTAATGTCTTTGAAAATGTCACTCATACCTCACATACTTGATAGGTAGGTTTCATCACTTATACTAATAGGGATACCATGAACTATGAGCAGATTTTGATGCTACATCATTTTGTCAGCACCTTGTGGTTTTTTTAATCCCACATTTTGCTATATACTGCAACCTACATTTCCATGTTAACCCAAAAATATCTATTTTCACCAATAAAGTAACATTCATGCCTGTTTTGCTTTTAGGTGTTAACTGGGACTATTTGTCATTCTTAGAATTTAAAATCTAAACCCTGTCAGCATTTGACTGCCAGTTTGTTTCTATGTTTTTGACACCTCTTCTCAAGTGTTCAGAAGCTGTCTTAAAAAGAAACTGGAAAAACCAGTGGTTTGAAGCATATGTAGCTGTAGATACACATGCTGTGCATAATAGTGCCATCTAGTATTCGGCTCAGATGTGTGCATGTTGTTTTTCTAGTCACAAGGTATTGTGACTCCTCCTTTTGCTGTTAATGCGCATGGTGATCGATTCGTTTGCCAGATTGTTTTCTTTCGCCATCTGGTTCGGACATTTGCTCCGGTTCGACACCGTCGTGGTGCACTCTTCTTGGTTTACACTTTTCCCACCTCAATCGGTATTGTTATTGATCGCGTTCCTACTTCTCCTCAGTTTGGTTCGGTGACTCCGGAATCGGCCGGGCGGTTTCTTCCATTGAGGCCTACATGGGCCTTTGCCCTTTGAGGCCTTCTTCGGTCCTTAGAATCATCTCTCCCTCTGTGTCACATAAAATATCCGCTGACTGATCACCGCCGTGTGTGTAATTTGTGTCTCTCCCTCGAGCACAACAAGGCTGATTGCGACACTTGGCGCTCCTTCTGCTCCAAGAAAACTCTTCACGACCATCGGGCTCGACAACTTGTAATGTCACGGAGTAGCGTAGATGACACACTGGACCTTTTCGGCACGAAGGACATCAAGGGGGAACACCATGCACAAGCAGATAGAGACCTTCTCACATGACGACAGCTCCGGCCTGAAAAGCCACGATCTTCGACCTGCGCAGCCAGCCATGAATACTGTACCACCCTCACATCTCCACTGACCCCAAGCAGAGCAGCTCCTCTCTAAGGGTCGAACAGGTAATTTGGAGCAGCAGAGACAAATTGCCGGGTTACCACTGCCTTCGGGCCATGATCTGCATGACCAACAATTTCGGACATGCCTCGCCCCGGCGCTGAAAAAAGCATTGAGGCCGAGTACTTCAGTACAGGTCGCCCCCTGTTCTGAGTTCAACTGACCTGCACAGGCAACTACTTCAGCTCCGAAACCGAAGCCGGCGTCGGAGCAGAGACCATCTGCATCGGAGAAGAGACCATCGGTGCCTGATGGCAAGTTCTGCCAGGGATCAGGGACTGTTGAGCCTATTCTTCAAAGATTTTAAGAGATCGACACCCGCCAAAAACACCGGATGATTCATCCCCATAGAGTCCAGATAATTATTCGCCCTCCTGGTTCTGTTGCCCAGCCTTCAAAACTGCAACTGTCTTTTGAAGAAGATTGAGACATGCCGCCTCCTCCAAAGCAGAGGAAGAGAACGGACAAGGCTACAAGCCCTTTACATTTTGCTGCGCCTCCACCCCTACCTGTTCCACACCACTTGCCATCAACCTCCTGCTTCTTCAGTTGACCCTATACCATAAACACCTCAGGGGTCACCTCATTCAGATATCGGGGGACATGGCCATGCGGATACCTTTGACATCCTTCCACAGGATGATCCCTTGGGTTTATATGATAGTGACTCACCAGCAGATACAGATCTTAACCTATACCCTGCAAAACCTTACCCTCCCAATGATACCACTTCCTACTATGACCTCATTGGTAGGGCTGCTTCTTTACATAAAGTAAATCTCCATACTGAGCTATTAGAGGATGATTTTCTCTTTTTGAGACTCTGTCATCCACACAACACTTCATTCAGTATGTCCCGATGCTCAAAGGCATGCTTCAACACACCCCAGACAGCTTCCAAAACCCATTTAGAGCTAGGGTCATTACACCAAGGGTAGATGAAAAGTACAAGGCTTCCTCAACTGGCCCACTCTACATCAGGGGCCAGCTCCCACCTGACTCTTTAATGGTAGCAACTGCATGTAAAAGAGTCAACTCTCAAACCACTGGTGTTGCCCGCCACCAGATAACGAAAGTTAGAAAATAGATGCTGCAGGCAAAAGGGTAGTTGAGCATTCACCTAATAAATGGCAGATTACCAACTCAATTGAGCTGCTTTCCCGATATGACTGGGCTCATTGGGACAAAATGGAGGAACTCCTCCTTGATGAACATAAGAATAGAGGCTATGAGATTGTCTCTGATGGGAAGCAGATCTCAAACAACACCATACACTGTGCCCTAGCTGCTGGGGATACTGCTGATAGGGGGATTAACTCTAGTGTTCTGCTATGTAGGCATACATGGCTCTGTGTCTTCGGTTTCAAATGGGGAAACCCTCAAAACCAACTTAATCTGCCTTTTGATGGAGAACACCATTTTAGGCCACAGATAGACACCTTGGTCGATAAAATTATAAAGGAAAACGAAAGAGCAAAATCGATCGGTGTCCTTCAAAGTCCTTCCCATTTTGGGTCCTTTAGCCGTTCATCTTACTATGGAGGTTCCGAAACTGCTTACACCGAAACCTCCACATCATACCCAAGGTCGCAAGCCTAAAACACCTCTCCCGGGGCTATTTTCAAGGTTCCTACTGAGAGAGCAATTCCAAAGGCAGAGTTAAAGGCAGCTCTCTCAAAGGATCTTCCACCACCAGTAAGCCCTGACTTACCTCTTATTCCCCCTGATCACATAACCTCATCCGGGGGTATTCTCCAAGGGTTCTTTCCCACGTGGCGGAACTTCACCTCAAACTAGTGAGTATGGTATCTTATCCAACATGGTCATTGTCTGAAGCTCACTTCCGCTCCTCCCAACATTCCACCTCGCAAACACAAGTTCTTCCCACAACACCAAAGGTTACTCAGGGAGGATGTCCAAGTCCTCCTCCAAAAAGGAGCAATAGAACCCGTCCCTCACCATCAACAGGGTGCAGGAGTTTATTCACCATACTTCCTTATCCCCAAAAAAGACGGTCCCTCAGACCAATATTGGATCTCAGGCCCCTAAACGAATACGTTCTCTCAGAGAACTTTCACACAGTCGCTCTTCAGGATTTCATCCCGCTACTACAACACGGCGACTTCATGGCCTCACTTGATCTCAAGGATGAATATTTCCACATTCCAGTCCATCTGGCACATTACCGGTACCTCTGATTTTTGGTAAGTGGACATTACAAATTCAAGGTGCTTTTTTTGGGGGAGTCACTACTGCACCCAGGGTCTTCACCAAATGCCTTGTGGCGGTGGCTGCTCACCTACGCAGACGAGGCGTTCATGTCTTTCCCTATCTGGACGAATGGCTTATCAAAAGTGCCACTTATCAAAAATGTCACCAAGACACTCTAGTCACTATCAACTGACTCCACCAACTAGGTTTTACTATCAGCGCTCTAAAATCCGATCTTCAACCCCTTCAGAACCAACCTTATCTAGGGGCAATCCTCAACTCAGAGATGGGTGTAGCTTACTCAATGCCGCCAGGATACACTCCTTTCAGCACTCATTCCTCTTTTTCAACCAAATCAACAAGTTACTGTCGGGATAGGTGCCTCCTCGGCATGATGGCCTCATGCATTGCGATAGTGCCTCATGCCAGATTACACATGCATCCATTACAGGAAGTCTCTTTTATTATACAGTTAATTAAAACCGTAACATACAAACATCATATTAGTACTTAATAAAATTAAGGATTAAAAGTTGAATACACATTATAAAATCAAACAGTGCGAAATAAATGACAATTCCAAAACAGCATTTCAGGTTGATGACAATATATCACAATTAGCCGTTTAGCGCCAAAAGGAAAGTGTGTAGTGCAGAAGGTAATAACAAAATGTCCCAATGCTTGTTACAGATACCGATAGTTAACCTTCATCAAAGTTCATTTGTACAATAGCAATATAAAATAGAACTTGAAATTGATTCAGCGGCTCTTACTAGGCTATCTCTGTAAGTGCGTTGTTAAAACCATGCAAGGTGATATGATTTAGCCCCCTTAAGCCCATCTCATGTTCTATGTCTATTTCTTAGTGCTGGGCTGTATGCAGTGCTGTTAAAATAATATTAACAAATTTCCCAGCCCTTGCTAGAACTTGAGCTGAATTATTACTAAAGCACAAATCAGATGCTTCCCTGCAATGCCTCGGTAACTTATCCCGATAGACTGGGACCAATAGACGTCGACGGTCGTTAGCAAGATGAGGACAACAACATAGCAGATGTAACCAGGACTCGTGTGGATAATTACAGAGCCTACATGTTAGCTGTCCATTCCTCCGAGCCCACAGCGGGTTAAAATCGTAAATTGGAAGGGCTAACAACTTCATATAAGTAATTATATTGCGAGTCTGTGGTTGGAGGGAGTAATTAAAGTATGGTTGAGGTTTCCCCTTGATATACGAGGTGTCCAGAGCTGTGAGGAGTGGCTTTTTGGGAAGCCGAGCGATGTCTCTCTCAAATGACACTAGGGTAATTTGGTTTTTTATTGTTTTTTTCCACGTTGACAGGGGAATGATTGTGTTAGAGAGGTTTATGGTTTCAATCTTCAGTGTGGAAATGGCCAAGTGCAGCTGTCTGTACCAGGGAGAGAGTTCGTCCGTGAACAATGATTGCAGTTGTTCTTTCATGGATTGAGCTGATGCACGCAGAGCGTAGATGTAAAATTTAATTAAGTCGCCTAGGCAGTGAAGGTCTGCACTTGCCAGGCCCAGCTCAAGTCTCAACCTGGCCCTCCTTGCATGCTGGGGAGCCGAAAATATTTTCTTATAGGCCATTGTTTGATCATTCACGAGGAATGAGTCCATTTTGCCTGGGAAAGCCAAGTGGCCATAAGACAATGCCGGGAGCAGTTTGGCACGTAAGACCCTTAAAATTGGCTCAGCAGTGGAGCTGTGCAAGTGCCGATTCAAGCGCCTTAGACTATGTATAACCCCAGCTCCCTTGGGCAGAAGATGTTTGAGATGGGCCACTTGGTTTGCTCTTTCATTGAACCAGACTCCCAAATAATTGTAGCTGGTGCAGGTGGCTATTTGAAGTCCACCTACTCGCCAAGACAAGATTTTCTTTCTTTGATGTTTCCCAAAAATCATAACTTTAGTTTTTGACTCATTCATCAGAAGATTATTTTTAGGTCTCGCCTGAGCCAGCGCATGCGCTGCTCTGTGGCGAGACATTTAGTGAGTGGGCTTTAAAAAGACGACCACAGCTTTTTGTGTGGCCTAGAGCGTGCGGTTACGCGCACAATTACGAGCAGAGGCGCCATCTGGCTTTCCTCTCTCGTCATGGTGCGCGCACACCACTCGCCAGACGTGCCTCCTTTTTTTTTTTTAAACTTTCTGCACGAGGCGCGCGCGCTTGTTGCTAATGAGGCACTGCTACTTATTTGGGTGTTAATGGACTTACTTAAACAAGGTCTTCGCATTGATATGCTGGAAATATGTGAAATCTAACTACTTGTACGTTTCTGACATTGTATCCCTTTTATCTGAAGTCCAGGGTTAAGGAGTGCTCACGGACCTGCCCAAAAAAAGTGATCCTGCTCTCTACTTTGCCGTACCCCATCCAGCAGGTGACTCTCAGCGCATGCTCTTGGAGCATGCTCTTTTCCTTAACTCATCCGGGTGGTGAATTTGTCTGTGTGCTATACATTCACACTTTTTGAGGCATGTATTTGGCACTTACGCGCCCATTGAAGCCTAAAATTGATTCCAACTGTTTTACTAACCATTAACTGCATTCTGTACTGGCTCGAGCTGACGCTATTAAAGTGCACTTTGTAAAGAATAAACGTGGACGTTTGTGGATGATCTAGAATTCCAAAATATCATGCCAGTTAACTTCTTAGCTTTAAGCTGTTTGTTCTCTTGAGTGTTGTTACATTTGCTCTTCTATTTCAAAGGTTCAGCACAGACTGTAGTGTGCATGCCTGTTAATGAAGGTCTTCAAGGTCCCTTTTTAAAAGAGAAGCAGTGGCACCTCACAGCTGACAAAATATTTTTACACTTTAGCCCCTGTGCAACAACAGACCACTTTTTTTTCGAGAGAATGATTTAAATGAGAATTTGGTGCTCTTGTGAATTGTTGACGTAGCTGCTAACTTTCCCTTCATTAAATGGATGAAAGGCAATTTCATTGTGACAGAAGGAGACTGTCATGGTTGAGCGTGTGTAATCCGGGCCCGAGAAAGTAATTGGATACATTTACTGGAAAGATCCAATTTTGACTTTGAGCTTGTGTCCACACCTTATTCGCTGAACCACTGTTTTCCTCAATCCTAAATTTAATCTGTAGTATTTTCATGCACGATTCCAGATGTCATGAGCCTCTTTACTTTTCAAAACATGTTCTAGAACTCGTCCTTATAATGCAGCCTTAGACTTGAATGTAAGCTAGATCACTTCAGTTTGGGAGCTTTAAGTAGGTTGCAAATTTGCACTCCTCGCTGTAGAGCGAATGGTTTGTGTGGACACATTGTTATGCAGAAGTTTATCAGGTATTGTTCAGAACATGCAGAAGAGTGAGGACCATTTAGTCAATGTCTCGTGCAACATCCATTTGAAAGCCATCCTCTATCATCCACCTCACTTCACAAGTGAGGAGTGAGAATGACAAATGATGTCTTATTCTTTATAAATATCAATTTTAGCACCTCATCCTGCATTTTCACTCATTACTTGAACAGTGACGAGTGATGCATGTTGCCCCAAGTCAAATTCAGGAGTAAAATTTGGTCTACAAAAATGAAGGATCCTTAGGTCTGGATTAACTTGTGATGCTTTTTAGCCATATTGCCACGCACCAATACAGGATTGTTTGCTACAGTACCTATATAAAGAAGCAGCAAGGGGTTAGTTATCTTATATGTCTGGGTTTGCCGATCCTCCAAGAAGTCAATTCCATTCCAGCTTTGTCTATCCCCAATTCATTACATAGAAAGCCAACTTACTTGTGGCCTCGGTCTGCCATTTATAGACCAACATGTGAGCCCCCCACACCCATTAAATCTAGATTAGCAAATAGTTTACATTAGCACACCATGCCACTGTCCTAACATTACATTTACTAAAACTTCCCTGCCACATTCTTCACTCACTTTTCCCCAAGTTCCCACTTCCGCCACCTCACAACTTCCCCTTTCCCGACCTGCGAGACAGAAAACAATTCCAACTATACTCACTCTCTTCCATCTATCCTTTTTACTCTCTGTCCGAGAACATGGCCATCTAACTCCAAAACCTTCAAATTTCCTCTTCTGCGTAATCCAGAAAGCTAGATTATGAATAGGAACTACCTCCACATTTATGATCTTATATTCAACTCCAACCCAGTGCTTAATTTGTAAAAATAAAAAAGATAGGTGCCAGTGCTCTCGTCAGGACGCCACTGCAGCTTGCACCACATATTGCCCCTGCAATGCTGCCAATAATAGTAACAACACAACTACTAACCGTCATACTCCTACAAGTGTGACAGTTCAGACTATTTCAAGCCCCAAGCTATAAGAAGGGCTTGGGCGTCAGGTGATAGTCAGTTTTAATGTATATTGAATTGAAAATTAACTGTTGTGGTCATCTCTGAATTAGCCAGACAGCGCTACCTTTTTGTAGACTGTCACAAACACCGGTGTTGACAATTAAGTGCCGGTGCCGAGCACCGGAAACCACTGGCTCAAATTAAGCACTGCTCCAACCTATACGTATTTGAATATTTGGAATTGTGTGTCGAGAGAAAACGTGTTTTGTGGACACCATAATTTATCATATCCATTTGTTGTCTGTAAGAAGTGGTTACTAGTCTTGTTTCATGTGACTTTCTTTGTAAAACCCTGATCATTGTTGCCATACTTTGCCATGTGCTTAAATTTCTGTATTTATATATTTTATGTATGTTATGGATTGATCTATATAATCCCAAAAATGTCTGTGGTATGATTTATTTTTTTCTTTTCAATTTTTTTCTTTTCTATTTGATGTTGAGTTTGCTTGGACAAAATATTATACTAAAATATATTAAGGATTCATTCCAGGATTGTTCTTTGTTGATATTTGCAATTATAATCCAGCATTGTTGTTATACAGAGATGTTATATGCATCTCCCAGCTCCCAGCCACCTGAATGCCCTTGTCTGAAAAAGCAGTATTTGGCTCTGCTTTAGCCCTCGGATTAGATCTCGTTAGTATCGGTCTGAATATATTTTAGGTAAACTGCCAGTCTGCATCATTCAAACCATTTCAACAATTACGTGTGAGAAATTGTACCAGTAGTGTGAATCAATTATGGTGAGCACTAACTTTCCCTTGCCGTGTTGTCTGTAACATTTTTAAATAGAGGGAATATTGGTTAAAGTTAAACGTATGGCAGTGGTTAGGGAAACCTCTCAATTGGAAATGGTAATTTGATTCAGTTTGTACATTTAAAGTCCATTTAAAGTTTCCTCTGTGTAACATGTAACATGGTTATGCATTGTTTCTTCTTATGCCAAGGGTACAACCACCTCTGGAAAAGTCCAGTGGAGACACTTCTGGTGTTTAAAAGGGTAATTCTGTTAAGTTGAATGGGTAATGAAAACAATAATTAAACTTGGATAGTCTCATAGAGGACTACAATTCATTCTCAAAG
Organism: Calotriton arnoldi; assembly: GCA_963921515.1. Lineage (NCBI taxonomy): Eukaryota > Metazoa > Chordata > Amphibia > Caudata > Salamandridae > Calotriton > Calotriton arnoldi. The sequence continues at coordinate 3,027,073 of CAWUFW010000724.1, forward strand.
ATATTTGTGCCTATAAAACCTATTTTTCAGAGTATTCTTGAATTTGAAACCAGGGTTGTTGCACTGAGATTAGTGAAATAAATGTAAGCATGGGAAATGCTAGAAAAGCCAGCGACAGGACAACATATCAAATATTTTTAGACTATTTATGAAGCAGATAATTTGGGCTTTTTATAACCTAGAGCAAATGTGTAAATTTAAGAGTAACTGTACTGACGTTCTACAGATGTTTTAGAGATGCAAATATATTGTTACACCTGTAGCTGGTGCCAGAACCTAGTGTTGGAATGAGGTTATGTTAAGAGATAGAATATTAAAGTCTAATTGGAGAAATTGCATTCATCACCCTGTGGAAATAATTCTGTACAAATGCATGGACAATCTTAGGACTTACCCAACAGTTTGCAGGATATACCAGCCGGGAACAGTGAAAAAGTTAGCAAGAGGTCGCTATCAAAGGTAGGAAATGTATCTTTTTAAATAGTTAGTCAATTTCCTTTGGTTTACTGAAATGTTTGCACTAAAGGCAGTTGGAGACTACTTACATGGTATATGACTCTCTAATTTGGCTTTTAAATGTCACAGTACATTCGCACATAAATTACACCAGTGACTTGCATGTCAAATGCATGTTTTCTCCAATAGTAAAATTCAAAAGTTCTATTTTACTGCATAGGCCGGCCATTATCTCCTGTTAAGACTGGTTTTAAAAAACATCCATCTGTCTAATTCATTCCCAAACTTAGATTTTTAGCAAAAATACCTCAAAGTTAATTTTCATAAACGTGTTTATCTTTGCCTAGGTTCGTCCAGGTTCTCTTCTCCTTTAGTGAATATAAATAGATTTTGTGTTTCTGAGGAAAGGAATGCATGGCTCCCATAGGAAAGCAAATGGCCTATGTGAGTGGGTGTCCTATAAACAGAGCAACTCTCTCACACCCTGCAGTCCTGGTATTTTGAAACACCTCAAGAATGTGTTTTTCGCGATTGTTTACAATAAAGTTACAAGAAGTGCTTCAAAAGTTGGTGAACTCAGTTTGGGAACTTTATTAGGAAATGATTGTCCTGTCTCTAGCTAGTACTACTATAAGAAAGACTCCAACTTCAGAGACTTAAGAACAAAACTTGACTTGGAAGAATGCTAGAAGGAGGAGCCTGTGAATGTTTGCCCGAGAAAGAACTGGGGCTTGGATACTGTAATCTCTTGTGCCCAAGTTTTGAAAAATGCATCTGAAGGGTTAGACCAGCTGGGTTCCTGTAGTTCCAGGGAGATAAATGACACAGAAGGGTTCTTTTGTGGAAGTCTTGGCTAGTTGTGATAAACCTTTGACTGGACTGTAGTTAGAGGGAGTGATAGAGATGATTTCTGCCTTCTTTCTGTGCCCTAGTAAACTAGAAAGTGTCCCACCAGTGTGGGAGCTTTAGGATGGGTCGTAAGGAAATCTTCGCAGGATCCTAAGAAGTTTGGCATTTTTTGACATGTGCTTCTGCCATGCATACACTTATAACTGTGTTTTACCTTCCCATTTCTCATGATCGCCTTTTGACGTTTTCTTCAAGAACTCCTGATCCCCTTAACAGTTATTGGTTTGGTGTTTGTACCTAATTTTCTCTTTTACATCCGAGAAGGAGAGTAAAAGACTAGATCTGGTGGGCGGAACAGGCGGCCAAACAATGGAGGATAGCCAACTCCAATGCGCTCCTTTAACCGATATGGCAGTGGAACGAGATCGAAGGGCTTATACGACACCTCCCAGAGGAGTTCCACAAGAGAGCCAAGGCCGTAGTCCAGGAGGGAGAAACATCACTAACTCCTGCCTTAAATCTGCCCTGGATGCAGCAGACACAGCCAGCAGACACTTCTGGCTGAGGGTCGAAGGTTTCAAACCAGAGGTACAGGCTTCGGTGAACAATAAGCCTTTCATAGGAGAGGCCCTTTTCGGGCAGGCAGTAGACCAAGCACTACAACAAATGAAACAAGCATTTGCAATGCAATAAAATCTCGCAATTGCGAGATTTTGAGCTATTGGCATTGTAAATGACAATGCCTTTTATTTAAGTGTTTAGAAAACCTGCAATAATAAAAGGCATTGTCATTTACAATACCAATAGGTCAAAGTTTCTAAAATGCGAGACCTATTGCATTGCAAATGCTTGTTTATGTTGTATGTGTTAAGGGCAGTGAGCGCTCTTTGTAGTCCTGTTTTTGTATGATCCATAATAATAATGTCATCGGCGTATTGCATGATCTGTAGTCGTACGCCGCCCAGTTTTGGGGCAACCAAGGTTGCACCTGCCAATGCTTTAGGCAAGTCAGCAGTATAGAGATTAAAAAGTAGCGGGGCTAATATGCAGCCTTGTTTTAGACCATTTTTCGTTGCAATTTTTGCAGATACTGTTGTAGCGCTGGTTTTAATCCTCACCCAAGTTTTCTGATGTAGTGACAACAGTGCAGAGAGAAGTGTGGAGGGTATCCCCTAAGAATTTAGCTTATTCCATAACATCCCTCGATCGACTCTATCGAACGCTGCACTAAAGTCCACAAAACAGCAGAATAGAGGAAGATGATTGGCCAGAGTGGCTCTCCAGGACAGGTAAGCCAGCGCTATTATGTTATCTGTTGTAGAGCAGCCTGATCTAAAGCTTGACTGAGTACGGGGGAGGATGCTGTTTTCTGTGACCCAGTTTTCTAGTTCTGCCAGCAGGACACGGGCGTAGGCCTTAGCTTCGATGTCCAATAACGCTATTAACCTGTAGTTGGCTGGATTTGAGCGGTTGCCCTTTTTGTAGATTGGATGTAATATTGAGCCCTGCCAGGTAGATGGAATTGTGGCTGTAAGAAAGGCTTGTTTAAAGAGCGGCGTAAGGAGCTCTGCCCAAAAGGATCGATTCGATTTGAAGACTGCAGCAGGTATTTCATTGGGCCCTGGCGCGCCATCGTTCCTCATGCGAATAATGATTTTGATTACTTCGGCTTCAAAGATGTCCGGACCCTGAATGTTTTCATAGTTTGGTGCTTGGGACAAATGGAGGGCTGGCGGCTCCCCTGTCCCGCTGCTGTAAAGCTGTTTGATGTGATTCACCCAGACATGCTCAGGTACCCCATTCTCCTTAGACAGGCCACTATTGCTAACTTGATTAATGTATTTCCTGAATGGAGCTGGATTTTTTTCCTTGAGAAGAGAGAAAGTTTTAAGCCAGGCGTCCTCTATTCGTTTAGTGCACTGCTCCCATGCTTATTTCTTATAGGCAGCTCGAAGAGATCTAATAGCAGCACCCTGCAACGCTTTTTCCCCTCTTTGTTTTGCTTTTGGGGCATTTTGAAGCTTCCATTTGCTTTCCAGCGTTTCCTTATTTGGGTACCGGTTTAGCCGGTTTGGCCCCTGCTTTTGACGAGCGTCCGATATTCCACCCAGCGCCCGATGCAGGTCCATGAGGAGGGTGGGCCAGTAATCTAGCAGGGCTTGCGAGCCGAAAGAGGTTTTTAATTGTTCATTTTTAGTTGTCCATGCGGACAATTTTGTGCCGAGGCTAGTGGTCCATTTTATCCTGCAGGGGACTTTATTCCATTCTTCGCCCATAGATTCACCTACAGGTGTGAACTTGCAAGATACAGCAGTGGAAAGACTAAAGGATGCTCTAAGGGGCCTGTGGTCGCTCTCTACTCGATTGTCAATATCAAAGTCATTCAGATGTAAGGCTAATGTACTGCCGACGAATAGATAATCGATTGTGGAGATGTTCCTGTATGGTGGGAGCGGGGCCCATGTCTGATCCTTTGCTTTCTTAAGATTATGGGCGGATGATATAGAACATGCGTCAAATAAGGCTTGTAGTACAGCGACCTCTTTAAATTGTTTATTATCCTTTCCTGTCTTGTCAAGCGATCTATTATTAAAGTCCCCAACTATAAGTGGATTGTGATAAGGATATTTGATGAGAAAATCTCCAATTATGGCTGCCTGGTCATCAAGTGCTTGGTTTCTCTGGTGCAGAACTGGGTTGACATAGCAATTGAATAATAACAATCGAAACGGTTTATGGTGGTTTGTTATTCCATTGATAAGTAATGCTTGGATTCCAGGTGAGGGGGGTGCAAGTGTGATGACTTCCAACCTTCGGGAATGCTTGATATAGACAGAGAGGCCGCCCAAAGATATTACGTCTTGAGGCTGGGACATGGATTTCAAAGTACCCAGAGAGAGCTGTAGTAGACGTTGCCCATGTCTCCTGGAGACAAATTATATCACTACTTTGAAGGTAATCTAGGGCAGATTCAATTTTAATCAATTTGTGAAGGCCAGCCACATTCCAAGAGATAATCCTTAAGTGATTATTTTGCTCGTTCAATGTGTAGTCTGTATTGCCTCTGAGGGACTTAGAGATGCCGAGTGGTGACCGCACTCGGCCTGATGTCCGAATTGGTTGTTAATATCCTGTTTGCTAGAGAAGACTCTTCTCTGATTAGTGGAGCAGATGATCCTCAAAGGTTCATGTTGGGAGAGAGTACCAGTGGGATTGTTACCTGGACGAGTGCCATCAGCGCATTTTAAGATGGAATAGGTCAATGTATTTAAAGGTTTGATGACTAAAACGTGAGGGTATCTGTCTTGTGGTAAGTGCCTAATCTCAATGCCCCAATCCGCCAATTTATTGGCTTCACGCAGCATTGCCGTCTGGTGTGGCTGTTGGTATAGCCCAACCACTGTGGATTCGTCGTGGGAGTCGCCTGACAGGCTTTGGAATTTAACCCAGGCAACATCTGCTGAGCTTATATGCTCCAATTACGGTATGAGAGTGAATAAGCGCAGAATGTTGCCTCTGTTCAAAATGTCATAATTGCCTTTGGCGTGGTATCTTGGTGTAAGTCCGACCTCCACCACTTCTAGTTTTGAACGGCTGCTGCTCGTTAAAATTCCCGGTTTGACTTGATTGTCAAATACTAGTGTGGGTTGATATGTTGGGGGGGGGGGGGGATCTATATACCATTGGTCCAGGAGGAGATTTTAACGCCTGTTGATGCTGCATATTAGTGCTATGTGCAGCGCTGGACAATGGTTGCATGCCAGCCTCCGCCTGTGTCCCTGAGGATATAGGCAGCAGTGTCGGCCCAGGGACAAGGCTAGTCCTCACATCTGGTCCTTCCTTAGACTGAGTTGATGTTGTACGGACTTCCCCCTTCTCATTGTCCGGAAAAGAGGTGGAGGGGGCATTGGGGGAAATTGCCCCTTGGGCGGAATCATCCGCTAAACTCTTAATTGATGATCGTTTGCTGGGTCGTAGATGGTTTGATGTCATTTCCCTATCACACTGTCCTGATGTCTTTGCTGAAAAAATTGGATAGAGCCTAACCGGGCCAGTGTCTGACTTAGTTGTATATGTACGAGTAAGGAGGGACGCCGCTCGATTTTTGGCTTTTGCCCTTTTTTGTAGTTTCCTCAGTTTTTTCTTTGCTTTCCTAGAGAGCGAGCCTTCCTTCTGTTTAATCTCTGGAACGCCATCAAGTTCTTCTGCTATTTGACAACTAGTTGAAAGGCAAAGCGCAGCAGTTATGGGCCCCGTCGGGGAGGTTAAACTTAAAACAGTGGCTGATGGCAGATGTAATGTTTTGGTTGAGCTTGCAAGTGGATCTTCAGGTAGGTTAACTTGATTGTTGATAAGTTCAATATTTGGTTCCAAGTTTAATTGGAGTCAATTGTGGAGGTGGTCCGGGGGGCCCTTGTGACCCGGATTGAATCTGCTAAGGTGGTCAAGACCGCAGGAAGGTTTGCCCACTGGTCTCACGATGGCCGCACATGAGCATGAGCAGTTTGTTTGCGAAGTAAGGATCAAGTTTGTAATGTGGTCTATTTTTCCTTTCAAATCTGCCAAGCACAAGGCTATTGCCTGCAAGAGATCCATTTGCAAGTCCATCTTGGAGGATTGCCAAAGTAGGGCTTTGGCCATTATATATTGTGGGTTGGTGAGTTTTGGCGACTCCGAGGCAGCCGTAAAACTTAAGTTTTCTATGTTTTGGGAAGTGCAATGATAATGATTTGTTCCACTAGATAATCTATACAGCTGTGGAGTAGACTCCAAGGTTTGTTCGATTTTAGTTTCAAGTTGCTGTAGAAATAATGATGAAAGTTCTCCCAAGTCTTGTTTTTTCGTAGCAGCGGGAGAACCTATGGGAGCGGTCAAAAGAGGATGCTGCCGGGTGGGTGAATGAGATTGGTGTATTTGTGCCTCAATTGTTATAGATCTTCCTGGCACACCCGAGGCTGATTTAGGGCTATCAGTAAAAGATGAATGAAGGTCCGTTGGAGCAAAGCTCATGTTAGCATTAGAGACAGAGTCTGGCCCCAAGGGCAATTGAGTGAGACTGTTAACAGTCTCCATATTTGGACAAGAAAGAGAGCGGCGTTTTGTCTTCGTGGGGCATAGGCCCTGGGAACTTGTTGCGGAAGAGGAGAGGTCTTCCTTGATGCCCGAGTTGTTTCTTAGGTGGTCTGCGCTACCATTGGCTGAGACTCCATTTAAGGGCTTGGAAAGCAGGTATTTAGTTATCAGGCCAGTGTTGGCAATTTTTCGGTTATTCTGTATCTTAGGGACCCCCGAAAACTGGTCTGAGTCCTGAGCATTTATGCATGTTAATAGCCCTGCTGGGACTGCACCTCCATTGGCATCAACAGCTGACCTTGACCTGGTAACTGGAATCCTTTTTATCATCTTGGGGCAGTATGCTATAATGTGCAGCGCTGCGCACAATGTGCTGGTGGGTAGTTCCAGAGGACGTGCCGACTTATTCTATTATGCTCGTTTACTGCCAAGGTCCTCAGTTCTTTGACTGGTTGATTAAAAGAGGGTGATTAATAAGTGATTATTAGATGTAATGACAGAGACTCTTCTCTGTGACCGCACTTTTCGACAACAAGCTGGCTTCCAGCAGGCTTGTCTATGCCGGCCCGAATTTGGCAAAGTGCGGCTGGCGACTGAAAGCTTCCACTGGCCACTATGCTCTTGCTGTGCACTTGCCTCCACTGTGATATGATGATTAATCCTAAGACGAAATAGGATGGTGAACCAGGGGGACCAGGTAATTACTAGGTAAACGTAGGTAGGCTGTGAGCAGGGCACACTGGTGAGCCGTTGGCCGCACCCAACCTAGTTGGGTCGCTTCCGCGGACTCACTGGGCACACACTCAGCGGCTGCCCCTAATGGCGGTCGCGATCACTTCTTGCTCACCTTCCCTGCGGCCGTCTTCGGTCCCCTTCGCGCAAGTGAGAGGTTCGCGGGGCTCTCGGAGGCCGCTTTGTCATCGCGACCTTTCCGAAATGCCTCCGTCTTTCGTCTCACGGGGGGGCCCCCCGGGCCGTTACTTAGCCTCGGTGTAGCCGCAGAACTCCTGCAGTGCTCCCGCTCCTCTGCTCCTCTGCTACTGCTACTGCTGCACCGTCCATTACAGGAGTGCTTGGCACACCAATGGTCTCAAGCGAAGGGTTAATGGGAAGATCTAGTGTTGGTCAACCGTTCAGCCTGCCACTCTCTGCAATGGTGGTTCACCAAGAACTTATTGAAAGGACTTCCATTCCTAGTCCTTTCAGCATTGGGGACGACCAGAAATAGACCTCTTTGCCACAGCAGAAAATGCCAAATGCCCAAACTTTGCCTCCAGGTTTCTGCACCCACAGTCCCAGGGCAATGCACTATGGACGAGTTTGTCAGGGATATTTGCTTAAGCTTTTCCTCCTCTCCCATCTACTTCCATTTGTGGTCCAGAAACTTCGACAGACATCACTCTCTCATCCTGGTGGCTCCCACATGGGCAGCACAGCCATGGTTCACCACCCTCCTCAAACTCTCAGTGGCCCCTCACGAGACACTCCCCAACAGGCAGGACCTTCTCACGTAGAACCATGGAGAAATCAGGCACCCATATCCCAGGTCTCTCAACCTTGCGATCTGGCTCCTGAAATCTTTGAATTTTGATACCGTAGGCTCCCACCTGAATGCATGGACATTCTCAGAGAAGCGCGCAGTCCTACTACTCGTGCCTGTTGCACTGCTAAATGGAAGAGATTTGTTAACTATTGTCACTCCAGGCATATTGATCCCTTAGTAGCCAAAGTACAAGACATTGTCTTTTACCTCGTTCACTTACAAACTTCTGGGTTAGCTTTCACATCCATAAGACTAAACTTAGCAGCTGTAGGCGCTTATCTTCAGAACAGGCAACACGTTTCCTTATTCCGAATTCCTGTCATTAAAGCCTTCATGGAAGGTCTTAAAAGTGTCATTCCTCCTTGGGTCCCACCAGCCCCAACATGGAATCTTAACAAGATTAATGGGCCATAAATTCGAACCCTTCAACTCCTGTCCCCATCCAGTTTCTATCCTGGAAGGTAACATTTCCGGTCACCATCACTCCCCTTAGACGTGTCTGTAAGCTTCAGGCACTAATCTTGGAAGAACTCTTGTTTCAAATACATAGATATAGGGTGGTACTTCACACCAACCCTAAGTTTCTCCCAAAGGTATTTTCACTTTAATCGGTCTGTTGAGCTTCCTGTATTCTTCCCTCAGTTGCGGAATGGGCTCTCCATACATTAGATGTTAAAAGAGCTCTTAAGTATGACATTGACAGAACCAAAACCTTTAGAAAGACACAACAACTTTTGGTTGCTTTCTCCAAACCCCATACACGTGAATGCTATGTTCGAGGCATATGAGCTGCAGATCTCACACTGAGCATTAGATCACCATCTGGTGTTGGGCTCGGATGCTTGCACTTTGTTATTGTCTTAGAAGAAGTCTTTGTAGTTAGGAGATAGGTGACTCCTCCCTTGGACGATAGTGCGCATGGGCATCGACTCCATCCTCGATTGTTTTTTTCTGCCATTGGGTTCGGATGCAATTTTTGCGCACCGGTTCGAAACTGTAACTTTTCAACGCGCAAAACTTCCAAACTTTTCCAATCGACATCGAAATCTCGACGCGCCTTTCTTCGATTTCTTTTCAGCCGTCGACGCGGGCCGTTGGGCCCATCGACGCCGTGAGGCCTACGGCTCATGGAAAGGACGCCTTTCCGAAAATGCCCCCAGTGTGGAGCAAAATTCCCACACAGTGACCATCACAAGGTCTGTAACCTGTGCCTTTCGCCGGATCACAACTAATCCAGCTGCCCAGCCTGCGCCTCCTTTCGTTCAAAGAAAACTATTCGAGATCGTCGAGCTCGACGGCACGTCATGGCGCAGAGATCAGCTCCGGAACCGGTGGACATCTTCAACGAAGGCCCAGATGTCCCTGAAGAAGATTCCGAGGATCTCCAAATCGTATCCGAGGCAGAAGACTCAGACGACCCCATCACTCCTGGGCAACGAGTGAGTACTACTGCCCCTGCCCCAACCCCCACACCAAAGCACAAGGCACCGGTCAACACTTCGCCTGTAGGCCTCAGTCGCGACCGAAAACACACTTCAGAAGCCCCGCCTTCCAGCCCGGCTCCGAAGAAAAAATTCAAGCCTTCCGGTAGCTCGGCACCGAGCAAACCGCATGTGCTAGTCCCACCGGCACCTTCGGCACCGAAGCCAAAAGAACACTCTGCTCCAAAATCTGCTCCGACTCCTTCCACCTCTAAGTCGAAGCATGGGGATAAGCCGGCGTCGAAACCTAAAAATCACGCCACGGCCCCTAACCCAAAGCCTTCGGAACCGACAACCAAGCCGAAGGATTCTTCCACGCCTCCTAAGGCCAAAGAGCATAAAACTCCACAGCCCCGCTCGGAACCGAAAAAATCGGCGCCGAAACCAGTTATCCAAGAGGAGGCGCTTTTTCATCCGGATCCTGTTGATCCTAAGCAGAAACAAATCCACATTAACCCTAAAACAGGACATCTCACAGCTGTGCCACGTCACAAGCCAGTACCTGTGGAAAAGGACTGTGCCACATCACCTATGCCTCCTTCTTCTCCTGTCCTTCCAACTAACCCCCCTCCTCAAACCTGTTACACCGCCTCAGCCTGTAACATCTCCACCACATACACCACCTACATACGATTATCAGGATGACCTAGGGGACGGTGGGGACCCTCATGACCCATTCACCGATCCAGATGACCCACCACAAGATGATTGGGATTATAATGATCAGATAGATCCTCCAGACCTCCCAAGCCCTATACCATACCCAACAAAACCCTCTCCTCCAGATGATAATATTGGGTTTGGACAACTCATCAATAGGGCTGCTGTATTTCATGGGGTACACATGCACTCAGACGCACCAGAGGAGGATTTTCTTTTAGACACATTTGAACGGTCCCAAAAAACTATTCAAATATTGCCAATGATTAAAGGGGTCATTAAGCATGCTCCCGACATATTTAAAGATCCTGTACGCGCCAGGATTCTTAATCCCAGGATTGATAAAAAATATAGGCCTGCCCCTGACGATCCTGTGTACATCAAAGGTCAGCTGCCTCTAGATTCATTAGTAGTCTCCAATGCTACAAAGCGAGCTAATTCACAAACCTCCGGGGACGCACCGCCCCCTGATAAAGAATCTAAATTATTAGACGCATCTGGCAAAAGAGTAGCTGCGCAGGTGGCCAATCACTGGCGTATAGCCAACACTCAAGCACTGCGGGCTAGATATGATAGGGCCCACTATGACCAGCTGGAAACCCTGTAACAGCATTTACCTGACAAGTATAAAACTCAAGCAGAAGACCTAATCCAAGAGGGCAAACTAATCACCAACGCATCAATTAAGTGTGCCCTTAATGCAGCTGACACTGCCGCTAGGTTTGTCAATACTAGCGTACTGCTCAGAAGACATGCATGGCTGCGCATTTCAGGCTTCAAGCAGGAGGTCCAAACCACTATTCTTAATCAGCCGTTCAATCAAAACCAGCTTTTTGGACCGGCTGTGGACACTGCTCTTGAAAAGATGAAAAAAGATACAGAGACTGCCAAGTCAATGGGAGCATTGCAGTCTCCGCAAACGCGTGGCTCCTTTCGTCGCTCCTTTTATAGAGGAGCCTCCAAGAACATGGGCACAGATAGCTCATCTTCCTTTAAAAACACCACCCAAACATCCCCCAATAGAGGATATTTCAGAGGAGGTTACAGAGGGAACAACAGTAAAGGGAGAGCCGAGGTAACACCAACACTCGTACCTCCCCTGCTGCTAAACAGTGACTTCCTCCACTTCCCCCGACCATTCCACTCCTGTCGGGGGAAGATTAACACAGTTCCTACCTGTCTGGAACTCCATCACAACAGACAAGTGGGTGAGACAAATTATCCAATATGGTTACTGCCTGGAACTTACAGCTACCCCCCCCAAACATACCACCCAAGCAGCGTCCCATGTCCACAGACCATCTTACACTTTTAAAACAGGAGGTTCTCTCACTGCGTCAAAAGCATGCCATAGAGCCAGTCCCTTTACTACACCAGGGAACGGGGGTTTATTCCCTGTATTTCCTAATTCCCAAGAAGGATGGGACCCTACGGCCAATTCTCGACCTCAGACCCCTCAATCAGTATATACATTCGGATCATTTTCACATGATCACTCTCCAACAGGTGCTTCCCCTACTACAACAGGAAGACTTCCTTGCCACACTAGATCTCAAGGACGCCTACTTCCACATTCCCATACATCCTGCTCACAGGAAGTATCTAAGGTTCGTACTGGACGGACAACACTATCAGTTCAAAGTCCTTCCATTCGGGGTCACAACTGCTCCAAGAGTGTTTACCAAGTGCCTTGCAGTAGTAGCAGCGCACCTACGAAGACAACAGATCCATGTCTTCCCGTATCTGGACGACTGGCTAATAAAAGCCAGATCATTCAACCAGTGTATACAACACACTCATCAGACCATTCAAACACTACACAACTTGGGGTTCACAGTCAACTATACCAAGTCGCACCTCCAGCCCTCCCATATACATCAATATCTGGGGGCCACAATAAATACTTCCACAGCTCTAGCGTATCCCAGCCCAGCCAGGATTCATCGTACCTCACGCAAAACTTCAAATGCGTCCCTTACAAGAATGTCTAGCACACCAATGGAATCAGGCTGACGGACAACTTACAGATCTGGTGTTGGTGGACAGCCGCACACATCGTTCTCTGCAGTGGTGGAACACAAAAAACTTGTCCAAAGGGCGGCCGTTCCTCGAGCCTGTTCCACAAATAGTACTAACAACAGACGCATCACTCACAGGGTGGGGAGCCCATCTCTTAGCTCACACAACACAGGGCAAGTGGACCACTCAGCAAAGACTGCTCCACATCAATCATCTAGAACTACTAGCAATATTCCTAGCTCTAAAATCATTTCAACTCCATGTACAAAACAAAGCCGTCCTCATCCGAACGGACAACATCACGGCCATGTATTACATACAAAAACAGGGGGGGACACATTCTCTACAACTGTCCCAACTTGCACAGAACATTTGGACGTGGGCCATCCCACAAAACATATACCTTCTCGCACAACACCTTCCAGGAGTTCACAATCAGATTGCCGATCTATTAAGTCGACAAACACAACAGATTCACGAATGGGAACTACATCCACAAGTTCTTCTACCTTTTTTCCAAAGGTGGGCCAACCCGACATAGATCTGTTTGCCACACACCAAAACGCAAAATGCCCAACCTTCGCCGCCAGGTTTCCACACCCACTGTCCAAGGGCAATGCGATATGGATGAATTGGTCAGGCAGATTTGCGTACGCTTTTCCGCCACTCCCACTCATTCCGCTAGTGGTACGCAAGCTCCGACAACAGTCTCTAAAGATGATCCTAGTGGCTCCCACATGGGCACGCCAACCATGGTTCACAACCCTACTGGAACTCTCACTAGTCCCACACCAAAAACTGCACCTCTCCCCATCACTACTAACGCAGAACCATGGAGAGATAAGGCACCCCGATCCAGCTCAACTCAATCTTGCGATCTGGCTCCTGAGGTCCTAGAGTTCGGTTACCTTAACCTTCCACCGGACTGTATGAACATCATTAAAGAGGCCAGACGCCCTACCACCAGAGCTTGCTATGCAGCAAAGTGGAAAAGATTCGCCACTTACTGCAATAATAATAATATCCAGCCACTAGATGCCTCCATCCAGAACATCATTTGTTACTTACTACACTTGCAAAGATGTAATTTGACATACTCATCCATACGTCTTCATCTAGCAGCACTTGCCGCTTACTTACAAAACAGACAACACTTATCACTTTTTAGGGTCCCAGCAATTAAAGCCTTTATGGAAGGCCTTAAACGGATCATACCTCCCAGATTACCACCCTCTCCAGTGTGGAATCTTAACATTGTGCTTACTATGCTCATAGGACCCCCATTTGAACCTCTGCATAAATATGAACTTCAGTTCCTTACATGGAAAGTAGCTTTCCTTATTGCAATCACCTCTCTCAGGAGGGTCAGTGAGATCCAGGCTTTAACCATACAAGAGCCTTTTTTACAGATACATCGTAACAAAATAGTTCTCAGAACAAACCCAAAATTCCTTCCTAAAGTCATTTCTCCTTTTCACCTTAACCAATCTGTGGAACTACACGTGTTTTTTCAAAACCAGGATTCCGTAGCAGAAAGAGCTCTCCACACACTAGACGTCAAAAGAGCTCTAATGTATTACATCGACAGAACCAAGTCATTTCGCAAAACAAAACAATTGTTTGTAGCTTTCTCTCCACCACATAAGGGTAATCCCATCTCAAAAACTGGGATTGCAAGATGGATCGTTAAATGTATCCAAATATGCTACCAAAAAGCCAAGCGCACATTAACAATTCCCCCTAGAGCGCACTCAACACGCAAACTAGGGGCTTCCATGGCATTCTTAGGGAACATTCCCTAGAGGACATCTGTAAAGCAGCCACATGGTCTACAACACACACCTTCACTAAACACTATTGTGTTGACGTGCAAGCCAAGCAACAAGCTTCTGTAGGCCAAGCTGTTCTCAAAACACTTTTTCAAACTACTGCAACACATACAGGTGACCACCGCTAGGGAGATACTGCTGTACAGTCTATGCTCAGTGTGAGATCTGCAGCTCATATGCCTCGAACGGAAAATGCTACTTACCAGTATGCATCTGTTCTTGGCATGTAGAGCTGCAGATCCTCACACGCCCACCCACCTCCCCGGGACCTGTATGTGTTCCAGTCCTATCTTACTTAGATATACACACATGGACATCTCTTTCTTTTCTACTAACGCCATCATTTCCCATCATGGCGAAAAACAATCTGAGGATGGAGTCAATGCCCATGCGCACTATCGTCCAAGGGAGGAGTCACCTATCTCCTAACTACAAAGACTTCTTCTAAGACAATAACAAAGTGCAAGCATCCGAGCCCAACACCTGATGGCGATCTAATGCTCAGTGTGAGGATCTGCAGCTCTACATGCCAAGAACAGATGCATACTGGTAAGTAGCATTTTCCTTCTAAAACCGGCATTGCTAAATGGATTATTAAATGAATCCAAACATGCTATGCTAAAACTAAAAGGGCTTTAACTGTCCCTTCTATAGCTCATTTCACTAGGAAATAAAGCCTCTGTGGCCTTCCTTGTAAATATCCCTATTGTTGATATTTGTAAAACAGCTACATGGTCCACACCACATACTTTTACAAAACGTTATTGTATGGATGTACTTGCCCGCCAACAAGCCAATGTTGGACAATCAGTTCTACGTATATGCTTTTTCAAACAACTGCAACTCCCATAGGCTGGCCACTGCTATTTTGGAAGGACTGCTTTAGTCTATGCTTAGCATGTGTATCTAGAGCTACACATGCCTCGACCAGAAAATGTTACTTACCCAGTAAGTATCTGTTCGTGGCATGTAGTGCTGTAGATTTACATGTGCCCACCTTCCTCCCCGGACGCCTGTGTGTGTTGCAGTCAGTTTAATATTTATGACTTCCGTCCATCATCCCCTTTTGTATCGCTTTGGTCGCCCTAAGTTGGCGGGGGTATGCCCAGACGTGGGTCCCTTGCTCACTTTGCCACTGGATTCAAGCAAGCCTGGCTGATGATGGCTGAAATGCCAGAAACCGGTCCTAGGATGCTTGTTTCCGGTCCAGGGAAGACATGGCTTGGCAGTTCGGGCTGGACTGTTCCCATGAGGCACAGGGTCAGACTGATTTGCATATGGCCTTGTCTGAACTGGTGTGGTGTAGTGAGCTAAAGAATGATGATGGATTAAACCCAGATCAGTTGACTGGGGGTGAGTGTTTGATTGGCTCAAACGTTCCGTCCATCATCCCCTTTTGTATCGCTTTCCTCTTTGCATGGACATCTCTCTATACTGCGCTTTGCTTTACACTTCATCCTCACCCACCATCCTGGTAAACAATCTAACAATGGAGTCGATCACCATGTGCGTTACCAGCAAGAGGAGGAGTGTCAATACTTTGTGTCTAGAAAGACTTTCTTCGAAGAAATGCAACTTGCACGCATCCAAGCCCACAAGATGGCAGAATTATGCACAGCATGTGAATCTACAGCACTACATGCCACAGACGGATGATTACTGGGTAAGTAACATTTTTCTTACCTGACAAGCTTAGCTCACGGTTTGAGTGCCTCACTCATTGTTCACCGGTACCAAAAGAATCCTGTTAGAAAGAACAATAGCGTGAACTGGATGCGATGGTCGACAGAAGGATTTATTTATGTCTAATCCTTTTTAGTGCCTTCTCAAGCAAACATTTGTTTTATTTCATAGTGTAGATTTTTTTGGTAACAGGATGCTTGTGTTCTGGATTCTTGCCCATGAAGGCAGATTAACCCCCTTTAGCACTTTGTGGAGCTGGGCGAGGGACAGTATTTATCAGCACCAACCTAATGTCTGGCCGCCACTTTCACATCATATCAGTAGGCCTCTGAACATTGGAGTGGGGTCACATATAGAGCTTTGGTAGTTTTCAGGCTAGGTATGTGCGATGGGCTGTATCAACATTCAGATTGCGACTTTTCTCAAATGGATTTAAGGCTAATGATTGCCAGTCAAAATGCCTAGAATCGCATCCCGTTTGGAGCCAGGGTTTGATCCCTTTAGAACTAAGTATCCTCATTAAAACTTTGCCTTTCAAAATATATAAAAAAAATGTTTTGAGAAGTTTCTGTTTGTACAATTCATTTAGGACTGCAGAAAGTAAGACCTTTCTCTCTGTTTTGTCTATGACGCTCTCCCACCCTGACAAAGGAGACACTGCTCGGTGCTGCTGAGACATTTTCCTTGGAAAAACTGCTTATGGCAGTCGAAAATTAATTGACCCTAAATATATCATTGGCTCGGTAAAGGGTCAAAGTCATAATCATTGTTATTCTGCTTTTTATCAGCTTTACATGGTGATAAGCTGAGCCAGCCTTGCAAGATTTTGATCTAGCCAGATGCCAGTTGCTCAAAGCTGTTTAACAGATACATTAACCATCCAGCCTTGCAGGCTTGATATGCCATAAATATGCACCAGTGGATTTTGCTCAAAGGTAAGTAAGGCATTCAACTACGTGCACTTTGTGACGAGTAGAGGATGCATATGAGTTTTTCTTTTTTTTTTCTTCTTTTTTTCTGAAACCGCAGAAACCCATTAATTTCGCAAATACCTGTAAATTTGAGAAAGGAATCGACTGTAGCATCCTCTATAGGGGCAATTGTCAGCCAAGAAATGTTTATTTTATTGTTAGATGTTTGCAGTGGGACTGTTCTTAAGAAAAAAGTCTGTCAAACCATGTACTGTAGATGAGCTACGGCATGCAGTTATGTAGCAGGCAGCAGTACATGCGAATTACATAGCACTGTAGCGCAATCCCAGTTCTTGTGAAAAGGATAGCTTCCAGTTGTTCGTGGGCATCTGTTACGTACTGCTTTCCAAGTCATCATGTCCAAATTGACATACACTCTCAAGATTGTGTTAGATTCCTCGTTTTTTCTCTGTGTAGACTCACTCTTTTATCCATCACCATCTTAACCCCCAATGTTTAGGCTTAACACTTAGCTCTTCTTCTGTTCCCACTTGCGCACCCTGTGGATGCTACTGTGTTGTGTGGGTGGACCATATGTCACTAGTGCCATAATTCTCACCTTTATTGGACAACATAAGGCATTACAGTTGCATAACAACTGAAGACATAACATAATCCTCAGAGTAATTATAATCATCCATATGGTAAATTTTTGGATATGATTCACAATCATTGTAAAGTGGCGTAATACAAAAATCATTCTCAGGAATAAATCTCTCATTTCAGCCAAAACTGAAATCCTTACTCTCTAAATACTAAAACTTAATTTTCTATATGACGGTCTTTAGGCTTTTACCTCCTGTTACAGTTATTTGCTTATGTGCTTAGTTGCTACCAAGCCTTAAAGGACTGGACCCTGTTTCTTAACCATCTTCCATATATCTTAATACTTTTGCCATAGTTTGGATATTCGGTTTTAATGTTCATAATCTATTTGTTTTTTTCTGTTTTTTATTTTGTCATTTTACGTAGTCCCAGCAACTTTTTTCCTCATTGTGCTTTCGCTTCCCTTTGTGTATTGTCCTGTTTGTTGGGTAGTGTCTTTATCCATTAAAAGTATCCTAATACATTTCATCCAATCATAAAGGGCTGTAATGGCCACTGCCACTATGCAAACCAAATTGTGTTCTTTTTATGCAAAATCACCAAAAGGTTTTAGGCCTTGTTCCCTTATAGACACTTTTCAAATGAAGATCATTCCAGATTGTGGCAATTTCAGAGGATTCTAAAGCACAAGGCTTATGTTTAGGTTATTTATTAAAGTGCATCATTCACCAAAGATGTTTCTTGGCGCAGCTGTCAAAGTTGGATTAGTGAATGTGATGCATATATTAATTGGAAAAGTGTGTTTTCGAGGACTTCTTATCAATGCAAAAGAGGGTTTTTCCAGAGTTGAACTGGCAGAACGTTCCACAATTTAGCTGCCACCACTGAGAATGCATGGTTTCTAAAGATTGTCTGAGCTGTGGGTTTTTCAAGAGGAATTATACATTAGAACATATCCATGTACATTCACGTAGCGAGTTGTCAGATAGATTTCGTATGCCGCACCCCTTTTGAGATGTGGCTGATAACTCATGAATGCACACTCCACTTTCCACAGTCTAATACATTCTCAATAAAATAAATCCTTATATATCATGTTCTCCTATGACCTGTACACACTTGATGCCTTGATTCTAATTAAATACTTCAGTTGTCTTCTGCAGAAGGTTTTTGGATTATGTAGGAATGTTTTGATTGGGCAGTTGGAGAGATTTGAGAAATTCTTAGGCACTAATCGGGCTCTGGTGAGTAGAAAAGAAGCATATGTATGTCTTCAAGAAGTAAAATGTCTGTTGTCCTAGAAAATCATTGTTCAGCTAAGAGTCTGTTCCTTGCCATAGTGTGCACAAGATCCCACTGGACACTCCTTCTACAGAGCCAGTTTACCCCTTACTTTAAGAGTATAGGTTGATTCATCTTCTTGCCCTTGTGGTCTGTCATTCGGCAGGAAAGTGTATGGAAGCATACAATCTCTGCAAACTTCATCAAGAAGTCAGAACTGTACTTGTGTCCCAGCCCCCACCACCCTGTATCTCAATGCCCTATCTTTCACAGCTCTGGGGAAAAAGCTAACATTACCAGAATTCAAAACTGTATTGAAATTAAAATAATGTTCACACCCTCAAGGTGGGGTTCATACTTAATATGAGGATAGTCTGTGATAGCGGCAGTCGTAGATGACTCTCACTTTAATACATATGGTTGGCTCTGTTGGATACTTCTACCCGAAGATTCCTCGCCTTTTAAATATCAGTTATTAGAATGGATCCGGAAACTTTTTCGACCTCTTTTACGCCTGTAGAAATGACTCCATGGAAATGCCGACCTTAGCACCATGACGTCCCCCTTTTTCCAAGCTACAAGTGAGTCTGGAGATCGCTCTTCAATATTCCTGTCAGAAATGCTTCTTATTTTTCTTAAGATTATCTACAACCTTTTCTTTCTGTACAGGAAGCATACTCTCTAATCGAGCGGGGTTCAAGCCCTGCAGAGATTGAGAGTCAGATGTCTAATGCTGAACCTCACAACATCTGCCTTTGATGCCTCAATCTGACCACAACTCGATCTTGTGATTCTCGGCAGAGTATGCACCCCAAAGCCAAGTCAAAAGTCTTTATGGCCAGGGCCAAAGATGACCTCTGGCGTAAGAAAGTCCTGACCTTGTTTAAAGTCTCCAGGGTCTCCGGCTTCGAAGTAGTTACAGAGGGGAGACACGGGCATATAAAGAAGAGGTGGAATGGTGACAACGATAAACACAATAAAAGTACATTCCCTAGTAGCTTTCTGACTGCCTAAGGAGCCTTCTTCAGAAACAGAGTTAGTTGAGATAATTTCCTCTTCTGACCAGGCACTACTGGCGCCAGCTGACCATGGCCCAGCGCCGTTACCACCTCTTACCCTATCTCAGGATCCATCATCATGGCCCCATGCCCCAAATGCCTAACCATAGTTCCCTACTCCAGGCACAGATCCAACGTTCTTCCTGAACACCTTGTTCAAGGTTTTTAGGAGAGCCGTGGCACCCCGCTCTCCACACCTCCCCCAGCCACACCCTTGGGCCCCATGGGACCAGTAGGGGTGCGTTTGGACTTACAACGGCGGGGCTTCCCTCGTCTCGGACAATTGCCAGACACTACCAACCTGCACCAGGTGATCCAAGTTTACTGTGTTCGTGATAGTTCATGCTCCTTGTTCTTCAGAGTTCTCACCTGTAACTTTTCCTCACAGCCCTAGTCGGCGTAATCTAAAAAACTTGAGGCTGTAGGTAAGAAAGTCTTTTCTGCAGGCAGCTTTAAAGTCCCTCAACAATGTATAGGCACTGTGGGGCATGACAGACTTGGTTGTACCAAGCCTAACAGAGCACCTGCAGGGACACTTCTCATGGCTGGTCAGATATGGTCAGGCAGCATCCTGACGGATAGTTCAGTTGGGCATGGACACTGCTGATTGTAAGGCCAGGGTCAAGGGCTCTTCGGTGGCTCTTGGATATCATGCCTGGCTTAGAATACCTGGGTTCTGATCAACCTCATGGATCTACCTTTTGACGACTGCAGGCTATTTAGGGGAGAACAACAGATTTAGCCTGGAACTTTTTGATAGACAGGGCAACAGTGCAGTATGCTCCTTAGGCCTGCATAGCCCTACCTCCGCCCACGTGATTACTGGAAGTTTTGGAAATTTGGGGTTTTATGCGGATTCAGTGCCAGTCACCACAACCCAACCAGTAATCGCAAAACCCACTGCTGTGGCTTTAAAGGGGCTGTGGGAAAGACAAAGGCATTCCAACTGCTATTATCCTTCATCCCATCAGAGCAGCAGCTCTATTTTGCCCTTATCGGTGCACATGAGATTGGTGGAGGGCGGGTGATCTCCTTTCTACGGGCATAGTAGGCCATAATTTCTGACCAGTGTGTTCTTCAAATCACAGCGTGGTGATGCCTTGCCCTTCCTGCAGCCCTCTTGCCAAATACCTCCTCCCAGACAGAAGAATATCTTATTTTGCTGTAGGAGGTGGCAACCCTGCTGCCCAAAGCAGTGGAGGTAGTGCAAGAGCAGTCGATTGGGCAGGGGTGCTACTCTCTGTACTTCTCATCTGATCCTAGATCTCATGGTCATGAATATCTTCCTCTGCAAGGAGAAATTCAGGATATTTTCTTTGGCTCAGGGTCTTTTGTCTCTGGACGTAAGAGACTGGCTGATGTCCTTGGACTTGTGGGATGTGTATTTCCACATACTGATCCTGCAGTTGCACAAGAGGTACCTGCTCTTAATGATTGAGTCCGCTCACTACATGTCGCGGTCCTCCCATTTGCCTAACACCTGCACCCTGAATCTTTACAAAGGTGGTAGCGGCCCATCTCAAAAGTCCAGGATCCTTGTATTCCCATACCTGGACATCTGGCTGCTGAAAGACGGTTCTACAGGGATGGTGTTGCAGCCAACTTCATCCTTGCTGATCCACCTCAGCTTTTCCATGAATGTACTCACATTTCTCAAGGAGCATTCTTAGCGCCTCTTGTTCATAGGGGCAGTACTGGACACCTCTATTCAAGCCTTTCCCCCTACTCAGAGGATCTGAGGCATTCAGGATATGGTTCTGGTGTTCAGGGAAGGGGATCTGTTTCCAGTCCTGAAAGTCCTGTGCCTACTACGTCTGTTGGCTTCTTTCATCCTCCTGACCACACATGAACCCTGGCACATGAAGGGTTACATTTGTGCTTTCAAAGGCAGTGGTTCCAGCATGGGAAGATCTGTCAGACACCATTGTGATCTCCCGAAACACTGCAACGGACAGAGCTTTGCGAGGTCTGGAAGAGAATCTTGTGTCGGGGATGTCCTTCCAACCCCAGCCAGCTGTTGTCCACCCTAGAGTGATGCGTTCGTCTTGAGGAACTGAAGATCAGAGTCCTTTGGTCTCCAGAACAGCAGATTGTGCACATCAGTCGACTCGATTAGAGGCTGAGTCGGTTGGCGTTCAAGGCATTCTTCCCTTGTGTTCGCAGTCGGTCCATCCAGATTTTGACAGACCATGTGGCAGCATTGTATGTCAACAAGATGGGAGGAATTGGCTCTCAGATTCTCTGGGAAGTATTGGGCCTTGGTGCACCAACATGGTGTTTGGCTGGTAGCGAACCATCTAGCGGGCTCTCTAAATACCAGTGCTGACAGCCTCCGTAAGTGTCACATTGCTGGTCACAAGTGGAATCTCCACCCATTGATGGTCCAATACATCTTTGCCCAGTGGGGCACTCACAGCATCACACATTGCTGCATGTCTCTGCCCTCCAGTATTCCTTGCGAGGAGCCTTTCGGGACTGATTTCGGTTGAAGTGGAACTTTCCACTTCATTATGTGTTCCCTCCCATACTCTTGATTCCAAAGGTTCTGAGGAAGATTTACCAAGAACGGGTCCAAGATATCTTCTTTGCCCCAGACTGGCATAGAAGGGTATGACACACAGACTTTCTGAACCTCTCTGTGTTCCTGGCTCTGTCTTTCTCTCATGGAGGACATTCTCTCCTAGTGGGAAAGGAAGGGTCTGCACCCCAACTTCCAGAGACTCCACCTTCAACCTGTAGATTTAAATAGATATTTGATTTTGTGCCATCTGTCAGCAGACGTGGTAGATGTTATTCTGTCTGTGCGCCACAAATCTACCAAGACTGTTTTCACCTACTGTGCTGAGAATAATGTGGATTCCTTGATGGCCCATTTGTCGGACATACTGAAGTTTGCACTCTCGTTAGTGCAGCCTGGCTGTGCTGTAGGGAATGTTAAGGAATACCTAGCAGCCTTGTTGGCCTTTCAGACCAACCATCCTTTTTAGATTTTTCTGGAGCTTGACCAATTCAAAATTTATTACAACCCACCCTCCCTTTGTTCGGCTGCAGTGGGACCTCAGTCTCGTTTTGACATTTTTGATGGAGGTCTCCTTTTGAGTCACTTCGTAGTTGCCCTTTTTTTCCCCCCCTAGTTGCCATTACTTTGGTGATGTGCAGGGAGTCGGAAGCATTGTACGTGTGCCCTCCTTTTACTCTCGTTTTTTTAAAATCTGAGAACCAGAGTCAATCCATTACCTACCCTTCCTTTTACCCACTCTGCATGCCACCGAGGAGGAGAGGGTTCACAACTGGATCCATAAAGGGCAGTTGGTTTCCAGGGTGGATTACCTGCTTTTGAAAGGCTACCCAGCAACACAAAGGAAAAAGCTGTTCAAAAGAGAAGCTTTTCAAAATAGATCTTATTCATTAAACCGTGTTACACTCTGGCACAAGAACCACCTAGGACCATCAAGGCCCATTCCACCATGGGCAAGTATTCCACTTCTGCATCAGCTAGCGCAGTCCCTGTGGTCAAAATCTGCAGAGCATCAACATAGAAGACCTTCGTTCATTTGCAAAGCACTACTGCTTATGTTCGGAGGGAAATGGATGACCATTTTGCTTGTTATGTCTTCCAGGACTTCGTTGTCTGACCATCCCTTCAAGTACCCTCCATCAAGTAGAGTACTGCTTGATAATCTATTCAAAAGGTAAGCAATCTGCTAGTAGAAGTATCCATCAGAAGAAAGTAAAATTCCTTTGGTCAAGACCTGCTCATTGTATGTGTGATTGTAGATACTCATGCTATGAATCCTCCTACCACCAAGTTTTGGAATTGGACAGTTGCAAATTCTTTTTGTTTGAAGTTTTTCGAGTCACAAGCTTTTTTGTGACTTGTCTTTTAGCTGGCAATGTGCATGGGCACTGACTCCATTGTTTGATTTCCCCCCCCCCCCCCCCCCATTTGGTTCTGACATGTATTGACGGTGCTCCCAGACTCGACGTCTAGATGTTTTATTTTCTTCGGGACAACACTATCTGATCCTCCACCTCGGTCACCTAAAAGCCTTCCTCATTGTTGGTAGCCCCTTTTCGCTCTCTCAACTCACTTTGGAGACCATTACTGAAGTCAAGGTTCCAGTCTCTCAGGGCTCATATCTTCCATCGTCCGCTCTGGAGAATGAAGAAGCACATAGTGGGTGATGGAACGGATGCCCTTCAGGAAATGCTCTCAGTGCATGCCAAATACCCCTGACCAACCGCCACAAGGTCTGTAATTTTTCTCTCCCCCGACCATGATGACGCGACGTGAACCTTCTGCTTGGCCTTTCGGTGCAAGAATATGCTGGGTGCACATGAGGATGCAGTGGTCCACGGAAGACACACTGCACACCTTTGGCGAAGCCAACCACCTTGAAGCTGAACTGTAGGATGCGGAGTCATCTAGCTTTCCAGTCCAGACCGAAGGTCAGTAATTTTGGCTCCTCTGAGCCGAAGAGAGGGATTATGGCATTCTATCTGCACTGCTCGACGCAAGCTCTCGCACAAAGTAGACTCTGAGAGCTATGAGTATAGTTGAAGCTGAAGCACACAAATCTCACACGAAACAGCTTATCAAGGCAGAGCACTGCCTCCAAGGGGTTTGTGCATTGAGTCAGTTACATAAAACATTTCCCGCCTTCAGGTCCTCTGCTGCCGTAAGGTTCGGTTGACATTGAGGCAAGGCATCAGAGCCGAGATGGAATGCAGCCAAAAATACAGACCCTCATCGACCTTTGAGTCCAAAGAAGCCTGTCAGTGCTGAGACTCCGAAACACCAGTCGAAGCTGAGCTCCCCATCATCGCCTTTGTCTGTGTCAAGACCACGTTCCATGGCTGGCTCTGAGGACTCAGACAGGCCAATCCTTCAGAGGCTACAGGAGAAGTTTAATGAGAGACATAGGTGGAATTTCATCTATCCCCGTACAAGGAGGATCTCTTCAGGCACCACCGAGACTTTGGCCAAGAAAAGGAGGCTGGTCTTGGAGGACATGCTGCAATCAAAAGACTCTTCCTAGCCTGCACCACCCAAGAGATCCATAAACAAAGTTGCCTGAACTCCACCTACACACCAACTATCGCCACCTCCTCCAGATTCCCCACCTGGGTCACCACAGTCCTACTGACCGTTTTTGTCCTATTCCCTATTCTCCAGCAGAGGACTACAATGCCACCTTTAATTTGCAGCTCACACAAAGCCCCTTGGAGGATTAGGGCATTGTCCCCCCTGCATATCCAGCGAGAGCATGACCCTGTTAGGTCCTCCCCAGCCACCGTAGATAACCCAGCAGAGTACCACGGGGTTATACTGTGGTTAGCCGTATACCGTGAGGCAGACATGCACACCACACTTCTTGTTGGAGATGCTTTGCAGAACAGAATGCTCCATTCAGTTACTTGCCCTGTTGAAGGGGATGTTTAAGACGCCCAATACCTTTGAGGAGCTGGTGAAGTCTCGGGTGGTTACACCCTGAGTGGCGAAAATGTTTAAACCTTCACTCTCTCTGACCCCACATAAATCAAGGGAAGACTCCCTGGTGGTACATATCTCCTGCAAGCATGCTGCTGCCCAAGCCACATGTGACTCTCCTCCGCCTGACATGGAGAGCAGGTGCATAGATGCAGCAGGAAAGAGGGTGGCAATCAGGTCACTACCCACGGGCGCTTCGCCAATTTAGTAGGGCCTCCTGTTGTGCTATAATAAGGCTCAGTAGGAGGAAATGGAGAGTCTATTGCAGCACCTCTGAGGAGTTCAGAAAAAGTGACAAGGAGATTGTCTTGAAGCAACTCTAACACCACCATATGTTGCGCCCTCAATGCATCCAATACCGCAGCCAGAGGATTAAATACCTTCATCACACTCCGGCACTCCCGGCTCTGTATATTCGGCTTCAAGTCTGAAGTTCAACACATCTCCTCAGTACACAGGTTGATGAGATGTTTGAGAAAATAAGAGGAGACAGACCCAGCCAAGGCTATGGGCGTCCTCTAGACCCCAGTCGCTAGGGGCTCCTTTCGGAAGCGGCAAGACAGGAGGCTGGGGGGATCCAAGACCACCACCTCTTACCAGACCCAGTCATACCAGAGACAGTGGAAGGGCTTCCACCAGCAAGAGGATAGAGAATTCATGCGGGCACCTTCTGGGGCAACAACTCCATCACAGGCAATGGCCAAGGCATGTACGATAAGGAAGCCTCTGCCACCAAACTTGCCCCACGTCCTTCCTCCAACCCCGGCCTCCGCATCCCACCCTCCCAGATCATGTAACACCCATCTGTGAGAGACTGCAAGTGTTACTTCCTCGCTGGGAGGAAACTACCTCAGATCTGTGGATTCTGTCAATTATCGAGCACAGTTATTGCCTAAAACTCATTTTACCCCACCCAACATCCCACCCAGACACACAGCCTCACCTGGAACACGTTTGACTGGTACAAGAGGAGGTTCAGGTACTCCACCTCAAGGGAGCCATAGGGCGAGTCCCCCCTGCAACACTGGAGCAGAGGCATCTACTCCCTTTACTTCCTCATTCTCAAAAGGACGGCTCCCACAGACCTATTGTAGGAAAGTGACCTGGTGAGCAGGAACCTTGTGACAATGTCAACAAGCATTTGCAATGCAATAGGTCTCGCATTATAGAAACTTTGACCTATTGGTATCGTGAATGACAATGCCTTTTATTATTGCAGGTTTTTTAAACATAAATATAAGGCATTGTCATTTACAATGTCAATAGCTCAAAATCTCACAATTGCGAGACCTATTGCATTGTAAATGCTTGTTTGTTATATCATCTATCTTGCATACAATTGGCCCTTGCACAAGGTTCTGCGTGAAAATGCGGACACCGTTGTTTTTTTTTTTTTAAACGGGCAGGCGTCTGCAATCAAGACTACTCAAGCAATGCGAAACAAGATTTGCCAGGTTTCATTTGGCAGTGAACCACATCCCGCTAAACACACTCATTACTTAAGATTGAATACAAAGAAGAATATTAGCATAAAACATCAGTCGTCTTAAATACCCTGGTTTTACATCCACCTACTGATAGATATATGCAGGATCTTGCAAGAACACTCGTTGAAGCAATGTCAGAGTGAACAAATCACTGCGCTGAGCAACTGGGAAGTCTCCCAGGGGCTGGGGAGCGGTTGCTGCTTTTAAATTATTAAAACTATGTAAACCAGCATAGTTTAAATATTTTAAGGGAAGGCAGCCGCTGGTGGTAGTTGCGTTTGCTAAGGTCATTCTTCTAATGGGAAGGCCGGAAACCCAGGTGAAGAGGAGCAGGACTCATTCGTGCCACAGCACTGAATCTAAGCAGGCAGGTGAAGCAGAAAGGGACTCTTAAGCACCATGGGAGTGGAGGAGGAAGAATAAACAAAAAATCTAAACTTGTGTGCGAAGGGGTGGGGGGGGGGGAAGCTTATTTGTGAGGTGGGGGTCACGCATTGTGTATATGCATACACGTGTGCTTGTAGTCGCCCTCTGGTTTAGGCAGTGACCCTCCTTGGCTTCAACCTTTCCTCAACTTTGTATCTCGGGGCTACCTGCTGCATTTCCTTTATACATTCCACCCTACAAACATGAGCCTTCTTGGGAATGAAGGGGCCCACCACTGCCATGATACAGCCATTGACATATTTAGGCATACTGGGCATGATGGCGCACACTTCTACCATAAAGTAGAATGGTGGTCATGACAAATATACTGTGGGCATGATGGTGCCTAAACTCTGCCATAATACTGTCCTGTCCTTGGCTTACTGTGGACGTAACTTACATCAGCACTGAAGAAAGATTTGGGGGATAGAGTATTTTACCCTCCCCCCACTTTTTTTTTCTCTATAATTGGACAGTAAAAGCTGTTTCATGCGAGTACAAACAAGCCTTCTGGTTTGTAAGTGAATAAAAAGCAGTGACACAATAATACTTTGTTTTAAATGCGATCCAGGAGTCCATAATTATTGCAGTACATAAGCACTAACGTATTTATTGACATATGCAAAATATGCCTAACTTGTTATATACGTCGGGTATCATGTATATTACTGCTGCCACAAGAGGGCAGCAAACGACTGATCTTATTTCAACATGTTTATTCACTTTGCTTGGCTCAGTGAAAGCACGCGCTCCGTTACTATGCCACATGCAAAAATAACAAACCTTGATAAAGCCAGTCGGGTTGAATTTAATATACAAGGGTGGCCACTTTCTCCATCTCCTCTTGTTTTAGCTTCCAATGAGTTAAAACAAAGTCACCAGGTACAAATGATTTGTATGTTAAAAACCCAGCCCTTAGAGAGAGGGATTACACTCAGCGAAGCAGACACCACTGAACAGACTTGTATCATCCACGGCACAAATAGATACATCAAAGTTTTAAAAATAAATTTAAACTGAGCGCGGTGCCCCTGTAGCGGGCGCCGCGCTCAGCATGCACATACAAAAAATGCAGCCGTCATTGTCCCCATCAGTGTCAATAAACAAAATAGTGCTCACCCACTTATAATGCTGACCGTGTACAAGCCAAGTAAAAGGTCCAGTCGTTCTGGGTGGTAACAAATGCAGACAAGGCGGCACCAAGGAGGGACTAACAAGCCTATTTGCGACTCAGAAGCCAGCATTTAAGAAAGACAATGACACAAGCCAATGACCAATATGGGCGGAGAGTGGGCGGGGCTTCCACTGCATACCCTAATACAGCATGCCTCGCAGAGCTAGCAGCGCATGCGCGCTGCTGCTTGGCTCGACCGAAAAAGGGGCACTTTCCTACAAAAGGACGGCTCCCTCAGAACTAATGTAGGAAAGTTCCCCTTTTTGACACTGTCACCCCCACTTCATGCCTGGTAAATTATGTGATTTCGACTGAAAGTGCACTGGGCTCCTGCTAGCCAGGTCACCAGAGCTCTTTCCCAAAACTGTACAATTGTTCCCCCAGTTGGCCAAACATTTAGTACCCCCTAAGTCCCTAGTAAATGGTACCCTGGTACCTAGGGCCTGAGGTACTAAAGAGGGTCCCTAAGGGCTACAGCACGATTTGCGCCACAATAAGGGGCCCCTCACCAAGCACCTGCAGGACTGCCATTGCAGGCTGCGTATCTTGGTGCAGACAAAAGTGAAAACACTGCATGTCACACATCCCTGTGTGCTGTGTCCACTACCACTGCATATAATATTTGTAAGTCACCCCTACAGCAGGCCTAACAGCCCTAAGGCAGGCGGCTAAATATTACATGTGATGGCATACCTGTATGAGCAGATATGCCCCTGTGCTGGTTAGTCCTGTTACTGGCAGTACAAGTGATCAGGAAGCCATCTTGAGACATGTGCTGGACACTGGTCAATCAATCAATCAGTGGTTTATAAAGCACGCTACTCACCCGTGAGGGTCTCAAGGTGCTTGGGGGGAGGAGGAGAGGTGTGGTGCAGCGGCCAGGGCAGCTGACTTCGGAGCACAGGGGTCACGGTTCGATCCCTTGCTCCGGCGGCAGCTCAGCTCAGCACCCTGTGACTCTGGGCAATAGCTCACTTAATTTCCACAACGGCCCCCAGCGCCTTGAGACCCGTAAGGGTGAGTAGTTCGCGCTTTACAAATACGGATTTAGATTTAGATTTAGGAGGGGGAGCAGGTCCGGATCAGTCGAAGAGCCAGGTCTTGAGGTCCTTCCTGAATGTGTGCAGGGTCGGGGAGCGTCTGATGTTCACAGGGAGCCTGTTCCAGGTCTTGGCTGCGATGTAGGAGAAGGATCTCCCGCCTGTTCTGTTTCTGCGGATGTGTGGGACCATTGCCAGGGCGAGGTCGGCGGAGCGGAGGTTCCTCTTGGGTGCGTGGAAGGATACTCTCTCGTTGAGGTATTTGGGTCCGATGTTGTTGAGGGATTTGTAGGCGTGGGTGAGGAGTTTGAAGGTGACCCTCTTCTCGACGGGGAGCCAGTGGAGGTCTCGTAGGTGTTGGGTCATGTGTTCGTGACGCGGTGCCCCGAGGACGAGCCTAGCCACGGCGTTCTGGATGGTCTGGAGTCTGTGCAGAAGAGTTCTGTTGATTCCGGCGTATAGGGCGTTTCCGTAGTCCAGTCTGCTGGTTATGAGCGCGTGGGTGACGGTCCTTCTGCAATCGGGGGGGATCCATTTGAAGGTCTTGCGGAGGATGCGCAGGCAGTTGAAACTGGTGGAGGCGACGGCGTTGATCTGGCGGATCATGGAGAGGGAGGAGTCGAGGATGATGCCGAGGTTTTGCGCGTGGTCTGTAGGGGTGGGTGGATTCCTGAGGGCGGACGGCCACCAGGTGTTGTCCCAAGCGGATGTGCAGGGTCCGAGGATAAGGACCTCGGTCTTTTCTGAGTTGAGCTTCAAACAGCTGTCTTTCATCCAGGCTCCCACGTTCTTCATTCCTTCCTGGAAACAGAGTCTGGTGTCTTCGGGATTCTTCGTGAGTGAGAGGATGAGCTGGGTGTCGTCGGCGTAGGATACAATGCTGAGCCTGTGCTGTCTGACGATGGCGAGGGGGGCCATGTAGATGTTGAAGCGTGGGGCTGAGCGATGATCCTTGGGGTACTCCGCAGTTGATTTCGGTGGGTTCGGAGAGGAAGGGAGGGAGTCTGATCCTCTGGGTTCTGAGAGGTCTAGGAGGATGAGGGCTGCAGTGTGTCCCTGGTCGAGAAGCATGCGGATGTCGTCAGTGGCAGCGAGGAGGGCGGTCTCGGTGCTGTGGTTGCTGCGGAATCCCGACTGGGAGGCGTCTAAGATGGGGTTCTCTTCGATGAAAGTGGTCAGCTGGGCGTTTACAAGTCTCTCGGTGACTTTGGCCGCGAAGGGGAGGAGAGAGATGGGCCGGTAATTTTTCAGGTCCGTTGGGTCGGCTGTTGGTTTCTTGAGGATGGGTTTGACCTCCGCCCGCTTCCAGTCGTCTGGGCAGATGCCGGATTTGAAGGAGGCGTTGATGGTCCGTCCAAGTTCGGGTGCGATGGCGGCGGTGGCCCTGTGGAAAATGTGCGGTGGGCAGGGGTCTGTTGGGGCTCCTGAGTGGGTTTTCTTCATGGTCGCGGTGATGAGTTAGATGGTGGCGGGGTCCCAGGTCCTGATGGCTGGCTTGGCGGCGGTGGGTAGGGGGGTGGTGTCCGGCGTCGGTTCGCTGAAGTTGTCGTAGAGGACCTTGATCTTCAGATGGAAGTAGGAGCTGAGCTTGTTGCAGAGTTCCTGGGAAGGTGTGACGTCCGAGGCTTCGCTGGTGGGTTTTGCGAACTGCTGTATGACGTTGAACAGTTCCTTGGTGTTGGTCACGTTGGTCTGGACTTTGTCTCTTATGAAGGTCCGTTTGGTGTCTATTATGCGCTGGTGGTATTCCTTCAGGGCGCTCCTGTGGGTGTTCCTTGCTTCCGTGGTTTTCTGGTTTCGCTAGGTTTTCTCTAGGCGTCTGCAGGAGCGTCGTGAAAACGAGTTCCCTAGCTACACAATGGTTTAAATGAAAATAGGGATGTTTGGTATCAAACATCTTGTATTGGTCAACCCACACTAATGCCAGTAGTGGATTTACCAATACATGCACCCAGAGGGCACCTTAGATGTGCCCCCTGAAAACCTACCGGCCTCTAGTGTACGTGCTGTCTGGTTTCTTCCAGGCTGCCCGAGACGCTGTTCTGACCTACTAGGGTGAGACCCAGAACAAAAGTCTGTCCGGTAAGAGGATGTAACACCTCTTCCCACAAAATGATCTGCTGATTAGCCTTCTTGAAGTGGCAAGCCTCAAAGGGCTGCCACCTTTGAAATGTAAATCTGGCTCCCCCTTGCAGGAGAGGAAATTGACCCATTTGTTCCTTGGCACCTGGACAGGCGGGAAAGTTAGCTAGTCTGGTAGGTGTGCCACCTCTAGGATAATACCACCCCTAAGGTAGGCTACTGTGAGGTGGACACGATCTTTCAGAAGTAGCCATATTTGTGATGGCATACTTATGAATTCTGGGACAGGGTCATGCCCACTTCCCACAGGAAGTGGTCATGTAGTTGGCGTAGTGACCCCAAGGGTCAGCAACCCATTGACTACTAACCTACACTCCCGTAGCACCCCATAAATCAGTATTTACAGGAGCCCCTGGCACCAGAGAAGTAGATCCTGACGACCTAAGAAAAGAGAGGACACCCAAGAGCCGCAAAAGCAGAGAGGAGAGAAGAAACAGGTGACCTGGTACCAACCCTGCTGACCTGTCTGCATTCCTTGTCGAAAACTGCACCAAAGTCAACTCGTCCTGCAGCTGTTGACTCCAGAAACCTGGGAGGACTGCCTGCCTTCGAAAAAGACTCAAGACCTCCCGTGAACAGCGGACCTGTTCTGAAGAAACTCCAAAAGAGAAGACCCTGAGGCCTCTGGAACAGCCAAAACCAGACACCCGAATCCACCATTGCACCCGTGGCCTCTGACCCGAGTTGAAGTGGGCCACAGGTGTCGACAAGGTCCCCCAGCCCTCAAGTCCATCATGGTTTCACCCCTCCAGGAATCCCTGACGTCGCCTGCAGCCTCTGCACGAAGTCTCCCTCAACCGTGACTGCTCCAGTAAGGAAAAACCCGACGCCTAAGGACACCCCTGCACCCATCACCCCTGAGCCTTGGAGAAGAGGACCAAAGGTGTCCCCCCCTGCCCCCTGAACATCACAAAGCCTGATCCCACTTGCTGCTTTAGCCTGGCTGGCCTCCTGGCATGAGCCAGCAGTCTCTTTTCGCAGTGACCAATCTCCATTGAATAACATTGGCCTCCTGACACTGTTTTGCACCCTGCCCCCTCCGTGCCGCTGGTGGTGTACTGCTGGTGTTGCCTTGGACCTTGCCTACCACTCGCCTTAACTCCTGGAGATTGATCCTGTAAGTCATTGTACCTGGTTCAGAACTTGTTCTTCCTTCCGTAGGATAACATTGTAGAACTCAGAATTTGCACTGTATCCACTTTTTAAAGGGAAAAGAATTTATATTTAAAAACGTCCTTACCTGAACTATTTTTTTCTGATGCCTAAACATATATAAAGTTGCTTGCTATTTTTATAAATTGGTGTGGATCTTCTTCTTGAGTCGTGCGTGTCATTTATTAATCATTGTGTGTATTTGCAAATACCTTGCACTCTTATGTTAAGCCTAAGGCTGCTTAACCACACTACCCCCTAATAGAGCACTTTGGAATTGCATAGCAAGCTCCTGTCCAATAGTAAGGGAACCCCTGGACTATTTACACGGTATATGAGATTTTTGATGCATCACATAAAGAGCCAGCTTCCTACACCTATCCTCGATTCAGACCTCTCAACAGATGCGTCTTCTCATAACATTTTCATATGACCACTTTGCAGGATGTCATCCCCCTGCTGCAGCAAGTAAACTTCATATCTGAAAGAAACACATAGTGATAGATTCCTTACCTTAGAATATCCCCAGTCGTCAGACTGGATCCGGAAAGTTTTCGTCAGCAGTACCCCTGCGCGTCGGTAGGTGGCGTCGTGCGGCTCCGCGTCCGTCGTTGGCGTCGTGGTCGCCGAGATGACTTCGCGGGCGCTACTTAGACGCCGCCCACGCGCGCTGACGTCAGTTCTTTCTTTTTCCGCACCAGCAAGCGCAGATCCGGGAAAAGCAGGAACCCCCAGTCAATTTTTGACTGACTTTTTGAGGCTTTTTGTCTCTGTTTTTCTTCGAGTCATCGACTCCTGGTGCAGTAGGATGCCCGGTTTCAAGTCCTGCGGGGATTGTCACCGCATGATGTCAGTGACGGACCCGCACCGTGTGTGTCTTTTCTGCCTGGGGCGCGACCACAACCCCAAGTCGTGTTCCGACTGCCGGGCCATGGCGCCGAAGACTTTGCGGGAGCGGTCCCGAAAGTTGCTGGATGCCCGGCAGTCGGCTCCGCGCCGTTCGAAGTCCCGGTCCAGAGGGAGGTCGAGGGACCATGCGCGGAGTCATCATCATCGGTCTTCGGGATCCAAGTCTTCGCACTCGGGGTCAGGTAAGACGAAGCACAAGAAGCCGAAGAAACGCCATCGTTCTTCGACTTCCCCTCGCGCGACGCGTCTGAGGGTATGGGTGGTGCCACCCCCGCGGCTCCAACGGAGCCTATGCAGTCGCCGCCCGACGACCCGCCCTTTCCGGTGTCGTCGGCGACTCCGGCCCAGATAGAGGAGTTCCTGTCGGCCATGGCTCGCCTTTTCGGGCCGTCGGGTCCCGCCTGTGCGCCTTCGGGCCCCGCGTTTCTCCGGCGGCTCCGGCTCCGGCGTCGCAGGACACCCTTGGATCCAGGCCTGGATCCCGGTCGACGCCAGTTGACCTTGTTACGCCTCCACCGACGTCGACTCCACCGGCACCGATTCTGACGCTGCCCGCACCTCGGGATGACTTCGACCTCAGTTTCAGCCCCGAAGTGGATGCGGCGTCGAGCCGGCGTCGATCGATGCCGTTCTCGACAGTGCTTGGGGATTTCTATCCCCATGTCCCTGCTCCTTATTTTAGACCTGTTGAACAGCCTGAGGAGCAAGGGGAGGACTGGGAGGGGTCTGAGGACCCTCTCGCTGCAGCCTGCGAGTCTGAACAGGACTGGGCTGAGGAATTGGGGGACGCCAGTGGTCTGGATAGCTCACCAGACCTTGGCATGCTGTCTCCTCCTACCGTGGCTACGGAGGAGGGCGCTAGTTATGCAGTGGTGTTGCGTAGGGCGGCCGAGGCCCTACACCTCGAGCTCCCTACTGTGGCCGTCAGGACTAAACTCCTGACAGAGGTGCTTCAGCCAGCAGCTACTTCTGCGGAGCCGCTGCTTCCTTTCAATGAAGCCCTCTCTGACGTTCTTTTGGGCACTTGGTCCAGGCCCACCACAGGGGCACAAAACAGTACAGAATCCTCGGGTCTATAGCAAAAACAATCAGAAAGTGTGGTGTACCACTACTACATAGTTTAAAAATATAAAGATATAGAGTACAGAACCAAATGACTAGGTGCCACAGATCTATCTTTGGGCACTTCCCTTTTCAGGACGAAATCCCTCACTCACCATAGGTGACATGCTTCATCATTTGGGATTCTCCTCCCAGAGGAAAAGCATAGTTCCTCTGAGGGCTACAACCCCCTCTCTGAGAGGGAGGAGCTCAGGGATGTTTTGAATAACTAATAGAATATTATAAATCCACAAATGAAGAGACAGCTGTGTGAATGAGGCGCAGCGCAACAAAAATTGATAAATGTGAAGGGGTGAGGTTAAAACCAGCTAAAGAGCGCAAGAAGAGGTACTTTATTTAAATACGCCCTTTGCCAGGATTAAAAGACGTGTACCAGCGGTATGAATTTAAACCGCAAAGGTAAAGTAGATAGTGATGGTCAATATGTTTCAGCCATACACCTAATTGTAGGCAAGGCTTTCATCAGGACCTATATAGCTGCTGCTAAATCAGTGTAAGTGCTACAACAAAAAAGGATATAAAACAGATAATCTTCTTAATCTGTACTCTCCAAAGGGAAGGATTACCTATAATCAGAAAAGAAGAATCAAAACAGAATTGATCCATACCAATGATCACAAGCATCAAATATAAAATACAAATGGTTCTGTAAAGGGTAACCGAGAAAAAGAAAAGGAAAAACCTTACCCGCCACAGCTGGGTAAGCAACCACACTTCTACCTGGCAACAGCTCAGGAAAAGAGCACCGCCCTGAAAAAAACGGTGTATCTTGTCATTAACAAATCGTGTCCTATCAAAAACCAGGGGTTATAACAGTAGTACCAATAACCCTGATAGGCATGTTTTAGGGAGCAAATATAAACAAGGAAGGCACAGGGAGCACATGCCATTTAAACATGAGAACAAAAGCTATCATATCCAAAACCTGAAAGGCTACAATGTGAAAAACACCATGAGGACTCAGCTTGAATAGAAATCTGAACCTCGTAGGTGGGAGAACTATAAAATATCATGTTAAGCCTAGAGACTCAGAGTGCAAAATTAGAATGCCCAAAGATCCAACGAGCTGATATACAAGGCTCAACTGGGAAAAAAAGCAAGGTCTAAAAATAGTGTCACAATTCCCACTCCGATCGAGAAAAAAGAGGGGCAGCCAAGCAGGAACACTCACCTATCCGTCGGTACACCGGAGCTTGCAGAGCCTGCAGCCGGAGGTGAAGTCGAGTCTGACCTCGCCTGCCTTTATAGCCCGGAATCATGGTAAATGGGCTCCAGGTGGGTGCGCAACCGGAGAGGTGTGAGCATGTGTCAGGTAAAAGTCACTAACCTCCTGCGCATGCGTGCTGTGAGAGAGTATCCGATGTATTAATAAACCATCGAAAACCGGCCAGATCGCCGCACAATGAGACAAATACGAAAAAAAGCGATCAATAGCGCATCAATTCTTTGGGCATTTCAAATGTAACAGGCCAATCTGTCAAGCGCTAACGCGCATGTGTCATGTAAAGACACTACTCTCCCGCACATGCGCGTTTCCTGTAAATTGGGCGTTTCATGTTTACAAGTGTAGAAAGACAGTCAGTAAAGCGCTCATAGGTGGATGAGACACGCAACCAATGCAGCGATCACAATATAAGGAACACTGGTCTCAACACCACAACACTTGGCAACAAAGAAAAAGAAAAACATCACCGTGCCATATACCTACATAGCATATATTAGCACGCAGCACTACAAAAATCCTGAATAAAGTCTCAAAAGCTATATGCTCTTGTAAGCGAAGGTCTAGACACAGCATATAATCACAGGGATAAATGTATTTTAGAGGACACACATAAATACTTGTATTTTGTGACATCAGAAGTACATAGGTGTGCGGCCCTTCATGGCCAAAAAACCAGGGTTGGATCAATATAACACCTTAGTAAAGGGTGCTACTGGATCTCTTAAAAGGTATCAGTCTAAACAAATGAGTGCACCAATACATAAAGACATGGGCCTAGTCCAAGAAAGGACCCAATGTATACATGGGTTCCATAGACATGGTACTACAGTGAAACCCATGGAATCTCATCATTCAGAACCACAATATCAGTCTGCAATTTGTGAACCCACCATTGTTCCCGTTTGAACAGAAAAGTTGTAAGGTCAGTGATGTGAGATGGGATAAAAGGTTTTTCCAAGACAGTCCACTTAAGATCCTGTGGACTGTGCTGGGCAGAGAGAAAATGATTAGTCAATTTAGTCGAAGACTTTCTACATCTAATGGTACTCTTGTGCTCAAGGATACGAGTCTTCACTCTGCGTGTGGTCATGCCCACATATCGAAGCGGGCACGGGCAATGGATCAAATACACCAGGTTGTCACTATTGCAGTTTGTATGGCAAGTCAAAATCCATGGCTTAGAAGATCCAATGTCAATTTCCGTAGTGTGCGTTGTGTGTGGACAAGCCGCACAGGACCCACAAGGAAAATGACCCTGTACAGGAGGTAAACCCCATAGAGTGCCCTGTGGATTTTTATTGCTGGTACGAGGACGTGTATGTA
The DNA here is from genome assembly GCA_963921515.1 of Calotriton arnoldi. Taxonomy (NCBI): domain Eukaryota; kingdom Metazoa; phylum Chordata; class Amphibia; order Caudata; family Salamandridae; genus Calotriton; species Calotriton arnoldi. The sequence goes on from CAWUFW010000724.1 coordinate 3,064,013, forward strand.
CCAAACGATCCTTAATGTTGGTACTGCGCCTGAAAGCAAATAGTGGGCGTGGTAATGAAATATCACCAATATTCAAGATCTTCCAATTGGACAGTATGCTTTTCTTAATTTGATTAGAAAAACTGCAAAAAGTGTGAACACATGTCAATCTGTTGGTAGTTACTTTAGGAGTACCCAATTCAAGAAGAGATACCCTATTATTGTTTCTTGCACGCTTTAAGGATCTCTTCACAAGTTTCTTAGGATAATGCCTAACCTGTAACTGGTCCGATAAGTTCTGGGCATGTTCCTGATACTTGATAGTAGATGAACAATTCCTCATTATACGTAAAAATTGCCCATAAGGCAGATTATCACGTAGGGCCCGAGGATGAAAACTATTGTACGATAGGAGAGAGTTCTTCGCCATCGGTTTCTTGTATAATTCAGTACTCAAGCCCCCTTCAAAAGGAGAGATCATAACATCCAAAAAAGGCAACTGAGTCTTGCTAAATTCGCAGGTGAAATTCAAATATTGATTGCGATTGTTCAGCCAGGTCTTAAACTCAGTGATGGAGGTGGATGTGCCTCTCCACACTACAAGCACATCGTCAATATACCTTTTCCATATACGTATATGGTCTCTGTATGGATTATTATGATTCAAAATGTGCTCTTGTTCAAAAATATGAACGTAGAGATTGGCCAGACTGGGAGCGAAAACGCTCCCCATTGAAGTACCAGACACCTGGAGAAACAGCTGTTCTTCAAACTTGAAAACGTTTTCTTTCATGGCCAGTCTGGCACAATCAATGATAAATGAGACCGGCGTAATCGAGTCTGGAGGTCTATTTAACAAAAGTGTTTCAATGGCAGCCAGGGTTTCATCTTGCGGAATACACGTATACAGCGATTCTACGTCAAAGGAGACGAGGTAATCCCTTTCAACATCAAAACTCAGGTCATCCACTAACCTGAGAACCTCTTTAGTATCCTTCAAATAAGTGGGCATCTCTACTACAAGGGGCCTCAAAAAGTAGTCCACAAAGGTGGAAAGAGGCTCCTGTGGATAGGAACGTGGCCCGACGCCATCGCCCGGCTCCGGGTGACCCCATTTTCCTCTCCCAACACCCCACCCCCGAGAGCTTGGTTGTCCAAGCCTCTGCTTCCCCTACCGCCTTCCCTTCCTCACAACCGGATAGGGAATCCAAGAAGCTGGATCAGTTTGCAAAGAAGATTTTTTCTTCCACCAGCTCTGCGCTGCGGTCCGTGAACACTGCATGCCTCTTGGGCCGTTATTCCCACTCTCTCCCAGGCTGTTGCAGAGGGGAGAGACGCAGCAAAGTTCATGATTCGGTGTGGCCTAGACACCGCCGACTCACTGGGCAGATCGATTGCAACGACGGTGGCGGTTCGCCGTCACGCCTGGTTGAGGACCCCTGGATTTTCGGGGGATGTCCAAAACACCCTTATGGACATGCCCTTTGATGGCCATCGCCTTTTCGGCGACAAAGCGGACAGCGCGTTGGAGAGGTTTAAGGACTCACGGGCTACGGCCAAGTCCTTGGGACTCTCGGCAGTTCGCCTTCCACTCCTTTCGTGGCACAGGAAGGGGCGCCCCGCAGCGTTCGCAACAGAGCCACAGGCCGGCGCAGCAATCATCCCAGCGCGGACGCGGGTTCCGCCGTGGCGGACAAAGGGGCCAGCGGGCGAGTCAGTCCACCACCACCCCGGCCACCACTGCCTCCAAACCTTCCTAGTCCGAACTTTCAGGCCCATCAAACGCCAGTAGGCGGCAGGCTTCGCCATCGCCTCCCCCACTGGCGCACCATCACTTCGGACAGGTGGGTTTTAGAGATAGTCCGGAGGGGCTACTCCCTCCCCTTCGAGACTACCCCCCCCCCCAGCAATGCCACCTCAATACCACTGCATGTCGGGGGATCACATGGTGCTTCTTCAGCAGGAAGTTGCGGCCCTCTTGGCCAAGGGGTCCATCGAGCGCGTTCCGACACCCGAAGTAGGTCGTGGTTGTTATTCCCACTACTTTGTGGTGCCCAAGAAGGTCAAAGGCCTGCGTCCTATCTTAGACCTCCGGAACATCAATCGCTTCCTCCGCAAAGAGAAGTTCAAGATGCTCACTCTAGCTCTGGTCTTGTCTGCTCTCGACCCACAAGACTGGATGGTGGCGCTGGACTTGCAGGACGCCTATTTCCACATCCCTGTCCTGCGAGCCCACTGGCGTTACCTATGGTTCACGGTAGGCCACGAGCACTTTCAGTTCACCGTGCTGCCCTATGGCCTTACCAGCGCCCCTCGGGTGTTCACCAAGGTGATGGTGGTGGTCGCAGCTCATCTTCGCAGATCAGGAGTCTCAGTCTTCCCCTATCTCGACGATTGGTTGTTGAAGGCGGGGTCGCCCCAGGCAGTCGTCTCCCACCTCCATACTACGGCCGACCTCCTGCACTTGCTAGGGTTCTCCATCAACGTGCCGAAGTCGCACCTGATCCCCTCTCAGAAGCTCCTCTTTATCGGAGCGGTTCTGGACACGGCGCAGTTTCGGGTCTATCCTCCCGAACAGCGAGTCCGGGATATTCGGGCTCTGATTCCCATCTTTCAGCCCTTGTCCCGGGTTTCGGTCAGAGTGACTCTGAGGCTGCTGGGCCTCATGGCCTCCTGCATCCTGCTGGTCAATCATGCCAGATGGCATATGTGGGCTCTGCAGTGGGACCTGAAGTTCCAGTGGGCGCAGCATCAGGGGAACCTGTCCGATCTCGTCCAGATCTCGGAGGGCACTGCACGTCAGTTGCAGTGGTGGCTCACGAACCGGCATTGGGTCGACGGCAGATCCCTCTCCCTTTCCCAACCGGAGTTTACAGTGGTGACGGATGCGTCCCTCCTGGGATGGGGCGGCCACATGGGAGAGGCGGCCACATGGGAGAGGCGGAGATCAGAGGCCTCTGGTCTCCGGCGGAGTCCCGGCTCCATATCAACCTTTTGGAGCTGCGGGCGATCAGGCTTGCACTAAAGGCATTCCTTCCCTCTGTCAAGGGGAGAGTAGTGCAGGTGTTCACAGACAACACCACCGCCATGTGGTACTGCAACAAACAAGGCGGGGTGGGGTCGTGGACCCTCTGTCAGGAGGCTCTGCGTCTCTGGACATGGCTGGAACATCAGGGCATGTCCCTGGTGGTTCAACACCTGGCAGGTTCTCTGAACGCCAGGGCGGACGAACTCAGCCGCAGGTGCATGCTCGATCACGAATGGCGTCTTCACTCGGAGGTGGTGCAACGTCTCTTTCAGCAGTGGGGAGAGCCTTGGTTAGATCTATTCGCCACCGAAGAGAACACGCAATGTCATCAGTTCTGCGCGTTGGAATTTCCAAGGCGGCACTCGCTCGGCGACGCTTTTCGGCGCGAGTGGAGTTGCGGTCTGTTGTACGCCTTTCCGCCTATACCACTTCTGCCCAGAGTGCTGAAGAAGATCAGGCGCGACCGGGCCCAAGTCATTCTTGTGGCTCCGGACTGGGCTCGAAGAGTATGGTATCTCGAGCTACTCAGTATGAGCATCGATCCTCCGTTCAGACTGCCTCTTCGGGAGGATCTTCTGTCGCAGCAGCAGGGGCCAGTTCTCCACCCGAACCTGTCCAGCCTCCACCTCTTTGCGTGGAGATTGAGCGGCGGCAGTTGATTCCCTTCGACTTGCCTCCTGAAGTTTGTGACGTTATTCTGGCAGCCAGGCGTCCCTCTACTAAAGTGGTATACGCCTGCAGGTGGAACAAATTTGTGGCATGGTGCACAGCGAAGGCTGTGGATCCCCTTTCTGCCCCTCTTTCTGAAGTACTACTGTTCCTTCATTCTTTGGCCCAGCAGGGCTCTGCTCTGGGCACTATCAAGGGCTACCTTTCTGCTATTTCGGCCTTTCTCAGGCTCCCTGATCTGCCCTCTCTTTTCAAGAGTGGGACTTGCATCTGGTTCTGACATACTTGATTTGCGCTCCCTTTGAGCCCCTTCACAACTGTCCCCTTCATCTTTTGACATTAAAGACTGCCTTCCTGGTGGCCATCACTTCCGCCAGGCGGGTGAGTGAGCTCCAGGCTCTTTCTTGTAAGCCTCCTTTCCTTTCAGTCCATCCGGACAAGGTTGTGCTCAGGCCCCGTCCTTCCTTTTTGCCAAAAGTGGTTCCGGCCTTTCACATTGGGCAGACTATTACCTTGCCCACCTTCTTTCCGCCTCTGCATCCTTCCAGAGAGGAAGAGCAGCTCCACCTTCTGGACCCAAAAGGTGCGCTCTCTTTTTATCTCAACCGCACACAGCAGTTCCGGGTGGACGACCAGCTTTTTGTTGGCTACATTGACACCAAGAAAGGTCGGGCGGTCCATAAGAGAACCATTTCCCGCTGGGTTGTCTTATGTATCAAAGCCTGTTACTCTTTGGCTAAAAAAGAACCTCCGGTGGGGCTGCGTGCTCATTCCACCAGAGCTACTGCAGCCACTACTGCATTGGGACGTGGTGTCCCCCTGCAAGACATCTGTCAGGCAGCCACGTGGGCCTCGCTGCACACGTTTACCAAGCATTATTGCCTAGACAGCCAAGTCCGGAGAGACGGCTTCTTTGGCCGTTCTGTTCTCCGTGACTTTCTGGTGTGATCTTAGTTCGCAGACCCACCACCGGGGTTGGTATTGCTGGGGTATCTATTCTAAGGTAAGGAATCTATCACGGTGTTTCTTTCAGATGAACAAGTTACTTACCTTCGGTAACGATATATCTGTAAGAAACATTAGTAGTGATAGATTCCTTACCGCCCCACCCATCCTCCCCGTTCTGCAAACTGATTTCTAGGGTTAAGGTCATCCTATTCAGGGCCCTAGTTTCAATGCACCAGTGGTCAGTATCTTGCATGACTCTGCGTCCCTGGCGCGGAAAGTCGTGTACAGAACTGACGTCTGCGCGTGGGCGGCGTCTAAGTAGCGACCGCAACGTCATCTCGGCGACCACAACGGACGCGGTGCCGCACAACGCCACCTACCGACGCGCAGGGGTACTGCTAACGAAAACTTTCCGGATCCAGTCTGACGCCTGGGGATATTCTAAGGTAAGGAATCTATCACTGCTAATGTTTCTTACAGATCTATCGTTACCGAAGGTAAGTAACTTGTTCTATCATGCTAGACTTAAAGGACGCCTATTTTCATTTACCCATTCACCCAGCACGCCGGCCAGCATGGTCAACACTACCAATTCAAGGTATTGCCCTTTGGAGTCCTCTGCTCCTTCACTCGTTTTTCTACCCTTTTTATCTTTCACCTTTTTGCACTTTTCTGCATCTCTGCTCTTTTGTGCCTTATTTCTGCTCATTTTCCCTTTCTCTCGCTCTGCTCTTTCACTCGTTTTTCTACCCTCTTTTATCTTTCACCTTTCTGCACTTTTCTGCATCTCTGCTCTTTTGTGCCTTATTTCTGCTTATTTTCCCTTTTTTCTTTATCCCTTATTTCCTCCCTTTACCTTTCCCCGCCGCTGCTACCCCCGTGGCGCCTCCCCCCCAGCGCGACCGGACCAATCCAGCTCCCCTCCCCGCTCCCCAGCTGTCCAGCCCTCCCCGACCCCTACTTAATGGCGGCCACTGCGGGGACAGGCGAGCAAGACCACTGACTCATTGTCAGTGAAATTGCTCTCCCACCCTCGCAGCTCCACCATTAAGTGAGGTGCCCCTGCCCCTGCACTCTTGAGTGTTGGTGATCGAGGCCCTCCTCCACCCGCAGGTTTCCCTGCGCCTCATCCCTGGTGGTCCAGTGGACCTCTGTCTCCTTCCTCTCACTCTGCTCCTTCACTCGTTTTTCTACCCTTTCTATCTTTCACCTTTCTGCACTTTTATGCATCTCTGCTCTTTTGTGCCTTATTTCTGCTCATTTTCCCTTTCTCTCGCTCTGCTCTTTCACTCGTTTTCACTCGTTTTTCTACCCTCTTTTATCTTTCACCTTTCTGCACTTTTCTGCAACTCTGCTCTTTTGTGCCTTATTTCTGCTTATTTTCCCTTTTTTCTTTATCCCTTATTTCCTCCCTTTACCTTTCCCCGCCGCTGCTGCCCCGCGGCCCCTCCCCCATGCGCGACCGGCCCAATCCAGCTCCCCTCCCCGCTCCCGCCTCCCAGCTGTCCAGCCCTCCCGACCCCTACTTAATGGCGGCCACTGCGGGGACAGGCGAGCAAGACCACTGACTCATTGTCAGTGAAATTGCTCTCCCACCCTCGCAGCTCTACCCATTAAGTGAGGTGCCCCTGCCCCTGCATTCTTGAGTGTTGGTGATCGAGGCCCTCCTCCACCCGCAGGTTTCCCTGCGCCTCATCCCTGGTGATCCAGTGGACCTCTGTCTCCTTCCTCTCACTCTGCTCCTTCACTCGTTTTCACTCGTTTTTCTACCCTTTTTGTCCTTCACCTTTCTGCACTTTTCTAGATCTCTGCTCTTTTGTGCTTTATTTCTTCTCATTTTCCCTTTCTCTCGCTCTGCTCTTTCACTCGTTTTCACTCGTTTTTCTACCCTCTTTTATCTTTCACCTTTCTGCACTTTTCTGCATCTCTGCTCTTTTGTGCCTTATTTCTGCTTATTTTCCCTTTTTCTTTATCCCTTATTTCCTCCCTTTACCTTTCCCCGGCGCTGCTGCCCCGCGGCCCCTCCCCCCAGCGCGACCGGCCCAATCCAGCTCCCCTCCCCGCTCCCGCCTCCCAGCTGTCCAGCCCTCCCCGACCCCTACTTAATGGCGGCCAGTGCGCGGCCGCGCAGCGGCCACCGGCAGCGGGCGCGCCGCTGGTGCACCAAAGGCGCGTCAAAGGCAAGCCCGTCTGCGCCCGTCTGCGACCCGTCCGCGACCAGCGCCAGGAACCCTGGACCTTCGCCCCGCCAACGCTACGACCCAGCAGCACTCCACGCACTCAACCCAGGCTGCAACAACAACTGCAAGCTAGCATCACCAGCCGACACCCACGGACCCTTCAACTGTCACCGCTGCCGGCACACCTGCAGCACCGCCAAGAACACGGATCCAGCACAACCCGCCCACAAGAACACAACTGAACCGAAGACCCTGCAATGCATCCTCCTCAACGTCCGATCCCTCCACAAACACGCCACAGAAATCTGGGACCTCCTCGACAGCACCACCCTGGACGTAGCGTTCTTCACTGAAACCTGGACCAACACCACCTCGGGACCGGACATCGCCATCGCCATCCCCCAAGGATACAAGATCTCCAGGAAGGACCGCCCCACCCGCCCAGGAGGAGGAATCGCCATCGTCCACAAATCCAGCCTCCGCCTGAGCACACTCCCTGACGAGCCCACAGAACTGATGGAACACCTTCACTTCAAGATACTGGCCAGCCCCACCGCCACCCTCCGAGGAACCCTCATCTACCGACCCCGCGGACCCTTCGCCAACTCCATCACGGACATTATCTCCCCGCAGGCCATCGCATCCACCAACTACACCCTGCTGGGAGACCTCAACTTCCACCTCGACAACCAACTGGACCCCAACAACACATCCCTCCTGGACAACCTCCACAACATTGGACTCCGCCAGATCGTGACCGAGCCCACACACTCAGCAGGACACACCCTCGACCCCCTCTTCACTACAGGAAACTCCATCACCTTCAGCCACACCACCGAACTCCCATGGACCGACCGTCGTTGCGTCCACTTCACATTCAGAACACCCACCATCCACAGACACCAGCACCTGCTTCCACGAAGAAACTGGACCAAAATCACCGACGACCAGCTCACCTCCTCACTCAACAACTCCACCCCAACCATTGCGGAAAACGACGACCCCAACACCGCAGCCCGAACCCTGCATAGATGGATCTCGGACAGCACCAACACCATAGCCCCCCTCAAGAAAAACAACAATACCCGTGCCAAGAAAGCCAGATGTTTTACCACCGAACTTCGAGAGTCCAGACGCACATGCCGCCGCCTCGAAAAGGCCTGGAGGAACACCAAATCCACAACAACTTCAGAGCCGCCACCAACGCCCACCATCAACTCATCAGAGAAACGAGGAAAAAAGCGATTGAAGACAGAATCTCCACCCACGCGCACAACAGCAAGGAACCCTTCAGCATCATCAAGGAGTTCGCCCAACCCACCAGCGAGTCTACCGACATCCCTCCCTCACAAGACCTCTGCGACAAACTCAGCACCTTTTTCCACCACAAAATCAAGAGCATCTACGACAACTTCGACGAAGACAACCAACACACTGAACCCTCACCAACCACCCCCGACACCCGGAAACCAGCGATTGATGACTGGACAGCCCTCACCACCGAAGACACACTGAAGAAAATGAAGTCAATCCACTCAGGTGCCCCCACGGACCCCTGCCCCCACCACATCTTCAACAGAGCCGCCGACACCATCGCACCCATGCTCCGCCACACCATCAACCGCTCCCTGGCGACCGCCTCGTTCCCCAACGACTGGAAACACGCCGAGGTCAACCCCCTCCTAAAGAAACCCTCAGCGGACCCCACCGACCTCAAAAACTACAGACCCATCTCCCTGCTCCCGTTCCCAGCGAAAGTCATCGAGAAAGCCATCAACAGCCAACTCGCCACATTCATTGAAGAACACAACATCCTCGACTCCTCCCAATCCGGCTTCAGAAAAAACCACAGTACGGAAACCGCCCTCCTCGCCGCAACAGACGACATCCGCACCCTACTGGACAAAGGAGAAACAGTAGCCCTCATCCTCCTCGACCTATCAGCGGCGTTCAACACAGTCTCCCACCGCACCCTAATACGCAGACTCTACGACGCAGGAATCCAGGACAAGGCCCTCGACTGGATCTGCTCCTTCCTCTCCGGCAGGACGCAGCGGGTCAGACTCCCCCTTTCCTCTCGGACCCCACACCTACCACCTGCGGAGTCCCCCAGGGCTCCTCCCGCAGCCCGACGCTCTTCAACGTCTACATGGCTCCACTTGCCTCCATCGTCCGAACCTACGGACTCAACATCGTGTCATACGCAGACGACACCCAGCTCATCCTCTCCCTTTCCAACGAGGCCAACACCGCCAGACGCAACTTTCGAGAAGGCATGGAAGCCGTCGCCAAATGGATGAAAAACAGCTGCCTACAATTAAACACCAACAAAACAGAAGTACTCATCATGGGCCCAAACCCCGACGCCTGGAACGACACCTGGTGGTCCCCCGCACTCGGAAACCCGCCAACCCCCACAGACCACGCACGCAACCTGGGAATCATCCTGGACTCCGAGCTCAAAATGGACCGCCAGATCAACTCTGTCTCGTCTTCCTGCTTCCACACCCTCCGCCTCCTTCGTAAGACCTTCAAATGGATCCCCTCGAACACCGAAAGACAGTCACTCACGCCCTGGTCACCAGCAGACTCGACTACGGCAACGCACTCTATGCCGGAATAAACAAAAACCTCATCCGCAAGCTACAGAACATCCAGAACGCCGCCGCAAGACTGGTCCTCAACCTGCCAAAACACTGCCACATCTCCCAGCACCTGCGCACACTCCACTGGCTCCCCGTCGAGGCGAGAATCACCTTTAAGATGCTCACCCACGCACACAAGGCCCTCCACGGCACCGGACCAGCATACCTGAACAGCCGACTCAAATTCCACGCACCCCAAAGGACCCTACGATCAGCCCAGCTCTCCTACGCCGTGGTCCCCCGCACCAGAAAGACAAGATCGGGAGGCCGCTCCTTCTCCTTCCTCGCGGCCAAAGCATGGAACGCCCTTCCGCTCCACCTCAGACAGACAACATCGCTCCCCATCTTCGCAAGAAACCTCAAAACCTGGCTCTTCGACAGACCCCCTCCTTGATGGAATGGAACCTGCACCCCCCCCCCCCACCCCTAGCGCCTTGAGACCCTTACGGGTGAGTAGTCGCGCTTTAACAAACTCCTGATTGATTGAAGTCCCACGGGTCTTAACCAGATGTTTAACTGTGGTAGCCTTCCACCTGAAAAGGGTGAAACTTGTGTGCTCTCCTATCTAGATAATTGGCTGATCGAGAGTGTAAGCAGGCAGAAGGGCTTAGCCCACACTCAAGCTTCTAGTCCCTTGCTCCACAGCTTGGGTTTTACCCTAAATACTACCATGTTTCAGCTCCAGCCCTTTCAGGTTCAGCCCTTCCTATGGTCCATCCTGAATACAGCCACCGCCAAAGCGTACCCAAGCGAACAAAGGGTAGAAGCATTTGAGGAGATAATGCCTCTTTTTCAGCTGCATCTCTCTCACAGAATGGTAAATGCGCTTACTAGGGATGATGACTTCTTGCATAGTCACAGTTCCCCATGCATCTGTTACTGGAGTGCCTTTCAGCACAGTGGTCACAGGCTAGGCGTTGCTGGGGGGATTTAGTGTTGATAAGGAACAGCACTCATCACTCTCTGCAGTTGGTAGAACAGCAGCAACTTGTTGTAAGGCTGGCGCTTTTTGGACCATGTCCCACAGGTACCACAGATGCATCACTCACAGGTTTGGGGTGCATATTCTAGACATGAGTCCGGGGTCTTTGGCCACCTCAAGAACAAGGTCTCCACATCAACTATCTAGAACTTCCTGACATCCAGCTAGGTTTGAAAGAGTTTCACCAGGAAATCCAAGTAAGGTAGTCCTCATATGAACAGACATGTCTACCATGTACTATCTTTACAATCAAGGTAGCACGCGTTCTCTGCAGCTTTCGAAGCGATTTTGGATTGGACAATTTAACATCGGATACATCTCCTAGCGGAGTACCTGCTAGAGGTGGACAACAACTTTTGTAGACCTGCTCAGAAGGATGTAGCAACAAGTCCTCATGTGGGAACCTTAATCTTCAAGTCCTACTCCTGTACTACTGTTGTTGGGGGTTCCAAACATGGACCTTTTCGCCACTCGCGAAAATACAAGATGCTAAAACTTAGCCGCCAGGCTGCCACACCCTCACTCCATGGGCAATGCTACGCTTTTTCTCTGCTTCCGCTTCTCCCATAAATAGTGAGGAACCTTCAGCAAACATCCCTCACGGTCATATTGGGGGACTGTGCCAGACAACCATGGTTCTCAACCTTCCTTGAGATATGTCATTCCCTATGAGAAACTCCTCAACAGCCCAGATCTTCTCTCACAGAACCAAAGGTAGAGTCAGACATCCAGACTCCAGGCAGCTCAACATAGCAATCTGGCTCCTGAAGTCCTAGAATTTATTTTCCCATAACCTACCTCAAGAATATATAGACATCCTCAAGGAAGCCTGCAGACCCACTGTGCGGTCCTGCTATGCTGCCAAGTGGAGAAGGTGTGTCCACTATTCCATCTTAATTTGCCTAGACCCCCTTAAACCAACAGTCCGAAACATTGTGATTTACAAAAAGTCAGGGCTAGCGTACACCTCTGTACATCTGCACCTAGCTGCCATCGCAGCATATATGCATAACAAGGAACACTCTTCAAAATCCCTGTCATCAAAGCTTTTATGGACAGCCTTAAAAAGATCATCCCACCCAGAGTGCCACTGGCCCTGGCCTAGAACCTTAATATCGTCCTTAATAGCCTTATGGGCCCTCCTTCTGAAACCAATACACTCTTGCCCTCTACAATTCCTCTCATACAAAGTTGCATTCCTACTAACTATTACGTTGCTAATGTGTATTAGTGAATTGCAGGCTCTTACACAACAGGAGCCTTTCTTCCAAATTCATGACGACCGAGATGTTCTTAGGATAACCCTAAATTCTTACCCAAGGTTGTGTCATTTCTCCATCTCAACCAAACCATAGAGCTCCCACTCCTTTTTCCCTAGACAGACTTGGTAGCCGAGAGGGCACTACATACACTAGACGTTAAATGTACCATAATGTACTGTATCAACAGGGCCAAATCCTTTCCAAAAACCTAGCAACTTTTCGTTGCCATAGCTGAACCTCATGAAGGTCACCCTATATCAAAGTCAGGTACATCTAGGTGGATCGTCCAATGCACCCAGACTTGTTATCTTAAAGCCAAGAGAGCCTTACTTGCCCCTTCCAGGCCACACTCCACCTGTTAAAATAATTTTAAAAAAGGGGCAACTATTGACTTTTCTGGGATATATCCCCATAGCTGACATCTGTAAAGCAGCTACATGGTGAGTACCACACACCTTCACAAAACATTACTGTGAGATGATTCTGGCACTGCCAACAAGCTAGTGTCAGACAGGCAGTGTTAAGGACTTTGTTTCAGACATCTGCACAATCCACTGGCTGGCCACTGCTTACAGGAGTACTGCTTTACACTGTATGCAGAGCATGTGTATCTACAGCGGAATTAGTTACTTACCCTGTCAGCATGTTTGTAGTGTGTAGTGCTGTAGATTCATATTCCCTCACCCACCTACCTGGAAGCCAGTAGTTGCTACAGATATCCTCACTTTTAACATTTTGTTTTCTTAAATGCATCACATGCATGGTCACCATACGGTCATACTCACTACTTCATACTTACTCTTACCTGCAAAAAACAGTATAACAGTGGAGTCGGTGCCCATGCGCCTTGCCAGCTAAGGAAAGAGTCATATAATAATACCTTGTGACTGGAAAGACTTCTTCAAACAAAAGCAAGTTGCAACCATCCAAGCCCAACACTAGGTAGCAGGAATATGCAGAGCATGTAAATCTACAGAACTACACTTGACAGACAGATGCATACAGGGTAAGGAGCATATTCCTTCTGATGGATCCTCTACCTGCAGATTCCTTACCAATCCACCCAGCTCCCCTTCGTGAAGGGTGATCACTGAACTGCTCGTTTAATAAGGCTCCAAATAGTTTGATTTCACAGCACCTGTACAAAATGTATGACATTCTCGTCCTTCTGCGTTGATGAAAAAATGGGTGGAAAATTGATGTAGGGCACTGGAGGGGGCATATTATGGATTCAGTGGCGTCACAGGGGCATTGTTTGTGGTGCCAATGTAGAGCCTCCGCCCCCTATCAGTATAGAAGACATCTGGAAAAGTTTCCAGATCCAGTCTAGTGCCTAGGATATTCAATATGTGAGAAATCTTCAGACAGAGTATTCCCTAGAAAGATTGTTACTGTAAGTAAGTAACTTTTTAATTTCCACCTTGTTCCTCATGACCAGTCATTCAGTACTGTCGACAGTCAGTTGAATCGTGCGTCTCAGGCGATTTAGAATTCATTGTTAGCCATTGGCATAGATCTCATCATTGTTATGAGATTGCTGCCAGCTGAACACTGTACCTCCATTTGAATCTTTTTATAAGAGCCCCCAACTACCATGATGCTTTACCCTGGGCCTTATGTTTTTAATTCATATGCAGCCCCTCACATTTTTCTTGTGCAATCTTTTGGCTATTATGTATGTGAATCTTTGATTCTGAGTCGGTAGCCAGTCAGAAGATCGAATTTACCACTGGATATGGTGAAATTGTACAGTCAACTTGAAGGGTCTTGTAAACTCCCCTGAGAGAGCGCTTCATTCCCAAGTTTGTTTAGTATGAAAAATATTTGGGATGCTTGGCGTTCTGGTTCGATGATGACCCTGTCCACCACAGCACCTGCTTTGTTTGGTGAAGTAGACATGGCCTCCATGCTTAGGGGGCACGCTTATCTGTGTTGAGCCCTACTTGGGGCCATCTGGCAGGTATGGGAAGGCAGACTGGCTGAGTCGGGTAGCAGCCCCCGGGAAAAGCTCCTATTCGGTTGCCATCTTGGCCACACCCCAATATTATTGTTTTAAAGTCCTAATGTTATGCCATTTCAAACTGAAATAAACGTTATTGCATGTTGCATAAGAATGCTCTGTAGTTTTTTTTTTAGCCATGTAAACTCATCGAAGTCTGTTTATTTAGATGTATCCAGTAAACAAATGAATAAGGGTTTACTTGGTTTTAGTGTTTAACTTATGGTAGTATAGTTTAATTTCTATTGGATACCATAACTTTGTGGTATGTTTTTATCTGTTGTAATTAATACCCACTTGGCTTTCTCACTAGAAGCGGCTAAACCGCAACTTTAAACTTAAGTTAATGAACAGTCGTTGTGGACGTGTACATTGTGCAGTCCTCTACAGCAGTATGTGACAAATTACAGGGCAGTAATTATATACTTAGGAACAGGGCAAGCCATCTAGTTTTATACGCTACGTTTACAATCTCTACAGTCTAGCTGACCAGCAATTACACAGTAGGTAAACCAGGATGTTCCTCTGTGGTTTTATAAATAAAATTCTACCATTTGTACTCTAAAACTAAAGGAGTATTTAACAATCCTTGAGGAATCTCATTTGGGTAGTAAATAATCCAAGTGAAACATGTGTCAGATAAGACTTTGGTATTAACGTGGAATTAATAAATTCTAAAACTGAATAAACTCTACATTAAGAATTTCTTTACTGACTGTCCCTTGACAGGCCTCGAAAAATCTGATACATTTTACCGGACCTGCAGGTCTAGTAACTTGAATAATCTACTTGACCTAACTGTACTGCACTTGACCCATAAACTTGTCTCAAATTGTATGATACTAGGCAAATATTTTATTTCACTGGGTCACCTTTTTCTTCATTACCACATACAAGACTACCTTCAAATATGTGAGTTCAGCATGTGTGCTGTATTAAAACTCTTGAATTAATAGGCTGAACTTTTTCTCCTCGTATAATAAATATCTAGTCCGCATATAGGGTAGACATGACCCCTGACTTGCCTTTCAGTTCACTAATAGAATTCTCATCAGGGTGGGGGCCAGGTACGTTTTTCAGTTAATTATTTTAAAAAAAAACTCTTTTAATAAATATGTCACTATAGAATGATGCAATAGAGAGCTGTCATTTACAGACAGACATTTTCCAATGAAATTGCCACAACGCTTCCCACTACCTTTATGTTTTACTGATAGAAACAATAATGTACGCAAATCAGGTTTCAGCAAATATTTATCATTTGCATATCATTTTCTGATTTGTTTTGATCATATTAAAATCTTTGTTTCCATTTCACTTTAGAATTACAAAAAGTGTGTTTCTAACTACTGAAATATATTTTGAAGCATTTGTACTGTTCATTTCCAAACTATTTAAATGTTGTGTGTTCGGCATGATTGTTAGGCGGTTCACTTTACAAAATCCTTTAACTTTTGCAGTCAGAGAAATAAAAGTAAACACCAAGCTCCAGGAAAAAATAAGCAGTGATTTGTCTGAAGACATACCCTGACATTTGACCTCTGACTTTAAACACACAGCAAATGTGACCAGATAAAACCGAAATTTAAAGGCATCTTGATTGCTCGTTCACTTTCTGAGTGAACAGAACACCTGTTCTTTGCCGCTCGGCAGACAGGGTTAGTAGGCCCTAAAAATAGATCGACTTGATAAAATCGGACTCGCCATAGCAAGTGGGCGAGTAGAATTCTTGAGGTCTGCTTGAAAGATGATGTATCAACATACATGGACGAGGTTATATCACCAATACTAAAACACAGCATGCTAGAATCTTTCAAGTTTGAAAGTCCACCACATAACAGCGACCTTAAGCACATATCTAGTCAGTCTAGTTTGCGTATTAAAGATTCTCTACTTCTCTCATGCACACACTTATACTCTTACGTTCGGTGATGCATTCGCTACGCGCGCACACACACACACACACACTTTTGCTCACACTTGCCCACACTCTCGTTCACACAATTTTACTTACAAACTCTCGCTCACACATACTTTTGCTCACACACACTCGCTCTCTCTCACACACACACACACACACACACTTTCAAATGAAAAACTAAGTAGGAGTATGACTAAGATTCTCCTTTCTTTTCAACAAACCTTGCTGTAGCGAAGAACTTTATCCTTCATATATAGGCTAGACACTGATACCGTCCTGTTGGTCAACAAAGCAGATGGTCAAATCCATCATAACTCTGCTTCCCCAGTCAAATAAATGTTTTAGTCATGTTTTCACCAGCCAACTGTTTTAAAACACATGTTGTATTTATTATTTTATGATGGTCATTACTGTGAATGTTTTCATTTCTTACTCTTGGTATGAGGATTATCTAGAACTTCAGAAGTCTTAAACTTGTACATTTCAGATTATTCTAAATGCAACAGCTAGGATACTCCTAAAGCAGAAGCACAGGAATCTTAGTACCTTGCCCTAGATTCGATACACAGCTCTTGATTGAAGACTGCTTTCGACACATGTTTTTGTGCTGGTTAAAATTAGCTCTGTATCACACTCACCCTTCCTTTTTAGCTGAAAGGTTTCCCTTTCTGATCTTTCCATTTTTACCCTACAGTTCTTTATAAAAATGTTCAACTGAAGGAGTCTATGTTCAAGATAGTCTTCCTGATCCTGTCAAGATGCCCTGTAGAATTCACTGGGGGAAATAACCAATCTTATTAGGTAAGATTTAGGAGGACAGTGAGGACTATGGGCCTAATTTAAATATTGGCGGAGGGAAATACTCTGTCACAAACGTGACAGATATCCCATCTGCTGTATTACGATCCCATTATATCCTATGGAGATCTTAATACCGCGGACGGGAGTGTGACGGAGTATTCCATCCGCGAGATCTAAATAAGGCCCTATATCTGCTTCCGAGACCGCACCACATATTGAACCAAGTCATAAATGGCCACCAGCAAAGTTAAAGGTATAAGTGCCTGCAGGACTTTATTCTGCTAGTACAGTCCTGTTCATAGAATGGCTGCCACACACCTAGGCTTCTGTTGCTTCCTGTGCAAAGTTACTTTCTACTGTTGTAAAAACAAAAACAGAGGGCCCCTGTAGGCAGATAGGGAGCGAGGAACCAGGGGAAACAACACAAGGAGAAGCGAACAACCTCTAAATACTTCCTTCTAATCAATAATGGGTATAACTCCAACAATTCATAGATACAATTCAATCGATTGTAGAGCCAACATCCATAGACATGGTTCATAAATATTAATTCTCATTTGTTTTTATTTTCACGGACACAGACATTTCCAAATACTTTTTTCTTTTTATCAAAAGTTTTTTTAAACAAAGATTAAATTTACAATTAAAAAAACCCTCACCTACCCATTAAAACCATAAACAGCACACCATAGCATGAGACATACATACCATACTCTCTCATACAGCATATTCGATTAAAAACAAAAATACCAAGCAGAATGCCTCCATATTCTCATAGCTGCTTGTTGGTACAGTGTCACTTTTTAACCTGCATTGTGCAAATAGGTCTTACATAGTCAAACACAATGAGACAAAAATAGACATTTCATAATTTGTCATATCATAGAAATCATAGTTTCATTTGATCAGCAGACAATGTGCCAACGTGTGTTTCGGTGAAACACCACGATTGAGGTGACACCGTCCTCAGGGCAACAAGAGATGAATCGAACAAGTAAAAACAAGGATGAGGAAGGGGACACTCTAATACAGGCTGTGACGTGTGCCCCCAAGAGGGCACCAAGATTGGAAATAACATAAACGTCAGCTCTCAGGATTGAGAGAGGAGGAAAAGAAAATCCAAAACGCACCCTACAAGGGGTGTCACCGGAGGGGTTAGTATACATTTTTAATGGTTATGTGCCGTAGAGGATCCGCGAAAATGTTTGAGATCATGCGGGTCTGGATCACCCGAGCATACAGTCGAGAACGTGAATAGATTTCCTACCAGCATGAAGCTATCACCGAGGGAAGATCGGGCGACGTCTCGAGCACAATGGGTGTGTCCATCCTTCAGAGCCGGGGCCAAGCGATGTGACTTCCTCCTGTTGTGCCATTCTCCGTTCCCTCAATCACTTCTCATCTCTTCCTTTGCTACATTCCCTTGGGCCACAATGATATTGGTAATGCAGTGTCTGTTTACTACCGCACACTTAGATGAGTCCTCCAAAAGCCTCTCTTCACTTGATGTTTCCTGGTGATGTCACTGTGTGTATTCTCAGAGGACTGTGGGGCAGTAAACGTTTTTCTATTATTTAGCCTAGTGGGAAATTTGAGTCCTGAAGACCCCACCATATCAACCTTTTAAGACGTTAACTGAGCAGATTTTTTCAGGACAGCCATGTTTTCTTCCCTGCACCTGTGAGCTTCCTGTAGGACTCAATTGGTTGTCCCAGCAATAAGACATGTTAGTTTGTGTACATTTATAATGGAAGAGTCTGTGAAAACTAAGGAAACCAGATGTATTTTGAAAGTATTCAGTTCTGACTTTGGCATGCTTACTTTCTTTGTAGCAATTTAAAGGATTCATTAGGTGTTAATGATTTCTTACACTAACCCAGCTGTAAGCGTAAGACATTTTGAACAGATAGGCTTGTTACCGGACCTGGAACTTAATTTGGAATAAATGGAAATATCAGCTGTTATTGAACTGGTTCTGAGGCTCTTTCTTGATCCTCCTCGACTTGTGGTGTTCTTTGAGGACTATTTCTGAGGTCTCCCACTCTCTGTTGTTACATAGCCTTTTTATATGTATGTGCTGTATGCCTTTCTCCAATTGATGCTGCATGTAATAGCTACCTTGAGGTGTGGATCATTGACTTCGCTGAATGCTTATCTTATGCAGAGAATTTTTTCTGATTGTGCTTGAATCACATGCCTTAATGTTTCTTTTAACTGGTGCAGAGAGAACGTCCTCCTCCTCCAGCAAAGCCACCCCCTGATGAAGAAGAGGAGCATCGCGAGAAGAGGCTAGGTCCCAATGCTACATGTGAGGTAAGAAGCCTTTGGTGGGGGGAAAATGATGTTGGGCATCAAGACTGACCGATTTTGAGAACTATTGGTATTTCATCAGAAATTAAAGGTCTTGCATTCAAGGAGCTGGTTTGATATGCTGCCAGAATAAGAGTAATAGATCTGTTAGGCTACGTATCAAGAAAACGTTTCATGATGATGTCATGCCTATGCCGCAAACTTCCAGGTTGCCCAGTAACGAGGAACATTGATTGCTTATAGCTACCAAAGATGGCATAATAGTTATGAATTCCACATTAAAGTCCAGTGTCCAAATGAATCCAAATCTTGTTCACAGTTAAACATGGTACTACACCTAATACATGCGTATGCACTTCAGAACACATTCAGCTGAAATTGTACAAAGTCTACAGTGACAGACAGAATTATTTAGAGGGCCAGAAGAGATCAGTGTCCAACTTTCCAACACAAATTCCAAACTTATGAACGACCAAGCCAGTGGCCAGTGTTTCAGGAGACCAATTTAGTAGATAAAAGTAGAGAAACAAAAAAAAAAGTTTGAATTGAACGTTAATGAATACTATGCTGATGACATTTTAAAGAAATTATGCTGTGGATTGAATTGTTTTCTTAACATAGAGTGCATCAGCTGCTTGTGGTTGAATTCAGTTGCTTGCTTCAAATATCAGTCTGTATTTAGTATGTCTACCAACTTACAACCTATTCATCTTTTAAAATGTGAATTTACTTTGCAGCTAGACCATAACTGCACATGTGACAAGCAAAGTGGCCGTCACAAGTGCTGTTTAATTCTTTTTGCACAGATATGTGTAAATACTCAACTTGTGAGAGAGCTGAGGCTCTGTTACCCCAACTTTCTGATAAAGCGATATTGAGCTTCAACAAGCGATTCATCCAGTCCTCCAACTGGTTTGGATGTCTGCAAAGCAAGGCAAATTGCCATACTGCTTACTTATACGCCTCATGCTGATTGCCTATTGTTTGTAGCCCATGCAGTCATTCATGAACTGTGTGAGCATGGATGCCTGTAGCATCACATGCTTTTCCATTATCTCCATCATTATGCCTGTGATCTCTTGCTGTGGTTAATGAGCAAATGCGCAGATAATTGTCTTTTTTAATAACAAATTGTGTTATCTTCTGCATATTATATTTACCGGATGCATTTCCTGTCAAATCCCAGCAATATTGCATAATAACTCCTGCAGGAATTTAAGCTAAAACCTGTAAGTGTCTTATAAGGTTGTGGCTACACTAACTAATTTCTTAAAATATCTACTTGCTTCAGTCGGTGGATTCTAATAAAAATAAATACTGCCTGTTCAGAGAAGGCAGCCTTTGTCTGGAGATTTAATTCAATGGCAAAGGAGAGGGCCTTCTTTGGTCTCAATAAGGAATAATGGCAGCAGATGTACTTGCCTCATGCAATGACATACTGTGAGGGCGTTTATCTTGTGAACCAGGAATAGGTTTATAAGGCTACCTGTGACAACACTTCTGTCAAGGGCTATAATTTTACTAGACCTTTTAATAATGTATTTATACTCCAGCTACTTAAATTGCACTTACACTGAACGCCCAAAATGCAGAACCTTACAGTCCCTTAATATGGGTTGCATTTTGGGCCGTTTTTCTCATGTGCTGTGTGATTCAGTCTCACGCCCTGTCCCCTCTTTTCCTGATGACTCTTGGGACACTCTCTCTCAGCTGATCCAGGATGGTCGTCAGGTGACATGAATACCACAGATTCTGTCGGACGGGCCATGGCCCTTTTGGTGGCTCTTCGCCGGCGTGCCTCGCTACATACCTCTGTTTTTTCTGAGGCTGTTCAGTCTGCCTTGGTGGATATGCCTTTCAATGGTCAGTCTGGCTGTCAAGCTGACTCCTCTTTACCCTGTTTTCGGGATTGTCGTATGGAGCCAAATCTTAATGCCTGATTGCCATACTGTCTTCTTCTCTCCCCCCCTCCCTCCCCCGTACTTGTTCGGTCTGGGAATGGTCTCCTGCATTCCCTTCTGTGTGGACTGCTATAGGGCCGTGCCAGTTGGCTTCTTCTTTTCACTTGTCCCTCCACGTGCCGTCTATGTGGTGCCCTGCCCAGACACGTATTTACTTTCTGCATTCTACCCTGGCAATGACAGGTTGTGGTCCCAGGGTGCTCTCTGGGACACGTCTTAGTTTCTGAACCTGTTAGTGTCTAAGCCGGTGGCTGCACGGTCTACTTTGCTTTCTACCCAGGTTCTGTTTGTGGTGTTTTCATGGTATTGTATGGATGCTCTGTTGCCTTGTTTCCTGTCCGACAGGGTACTTAGTCTGTATGCCTCACAGGTGTTCCTCAACATGTTTCTGATGCCGTCGTACACCTTATAGAGGACTCCACATGCCGTGCTTGGTGCACTGCTGCGATTTGGCAGATGGTGCATAGGGGCCTTCTTGTGTGCCTTGCCCAGCCGCCCCTTTGAGTGTTTTTCCACACTGGCCAGAGGGTTCTTCCCTTCCACTCTGTTGATGCCCTATTTTCCTAGCAGGTGCAAGGGAAGGGGCATGTTTCTTGGCTTACTGTTGTTTGTCTGGGTCCGCTCTGAGTGGTGTTCCTTCTTCCTATCTTCAGGCGTTAGCGCTTCTTGTGCTAGTTCTCGCTATTACACGGGTGAGACAAGCCCCTGTCCGCCCCTTTTTCTCTCTTAGGTTCCTTGTGGACATCCCTTGTCCGTATCTTGGCATGAGTGGCCCACTCGACCTCCTTATCCCTACTGTGCCTCTGCGTGGCCTGTTTTTCCTCTGCTTTTGCCTTGCGTAGAGCTGCGGTTGCTTTTACTTTTTGATTGTAGCCATTTCCATTACACCCTTGAGGCGAACCCAACCTTTCGTTACTGGCTGTTCTTCAGGTGTGCCTTCTGCCCTTTTTGGGGGTATAAGGTGATTGTTCCTCTTCCTTCTTCTCAGACATGGGTTCCTTGCCTGTCCACTCCGGGTTGGATCATGCAGAAGTTGTGATCCCTTAGGATTCTTTTCTTCGGAATTTCCTCCACTTTTTGCAAGCGCGTTTGCAGTTCTCACCCCTGGGTTTTCATCTCCCTTGTACTAATAGGCTACTGAGTATGATCTTGGCATCAGGATCCTCAACCACATTGTTCCCAGGTGTTGGCCCCATCCACCTCGGTCCCTTTTTCCGGTCCTCCATTGTGGTCTTTATTTCTCTATTTTAGCGGGGTTGTTTCTCCCCTGCGGTTTTCTTTTCAATTGTCTCTCGACTGCCTAACTGTACCGTTCTGTCGGTAGTGCTGTTTCTGTCTGATCCTTTGGCTTTCTGGAGTGTGTATTTCCGCCCCACCCTCTCCCTTTAGACGATGTCATGTTGCTTGTTTGCAATTTGCCGTTGTCTCACCTTAAGCCCATTGCCGCTGTTGTGGTCATTGTATGTACCCTTCTTGGGCACCTATTATTGTACTGTGTGAATTCTGTATATGTTTATGTTCATACATTACATTTATATATATTTTCATACCTCTCTATATATGTCTTTTATACCTTCCTTTTCTTGGGATTCTATGCTGCATAGTCCCAGAGAGCTTCCTTTCTCTCGACTTGTTTACTCTGCCTAATGTGGGCTATGGCCATGATTGTTGCTATTGCTCGCGAAGCTGTATCAGCTATTGATTGGAGCCCTCTGCCTTGCCTACTTCTATGGCTGGGAGCTTGGCCTAGTAGTTTTAGCTGTTGTCCTTAGCCTTCCGCCTCGGTCTCTCATGCCGGTTGCCCTCCTGGGGGACATTGTAGTGTTATGTTTATATGGAGTGTTGTTTCCACTTGTCGTGTTCTTCTGCCATGTAATTTCTCTAATTTCCTTGCACGGCTACAGATTCGGTTCTGTACGGGGTTTTCCCGGAGTTTTCTGGTGGGATTTTTTCTTCCACCACTCCCTTCCTGGCAAGCGGTCTCTCTTATTCTTCTGCAGACCAGATAGCCTAGTTGGGGATATTTCTTGGAATCAGTTCGCAGACCCTCTTCCAGGATGATATTGCTTGGGTATCTATTCCAAGGTAAGGAATCTGCACCTAGACGTCTTTATCAGATTAATAAGTTATGTATCTTCAGTAATGCCTTATCTGGAGATATATATATATATATCTGCTACTGTTTTGGCGGATCCGCTGAAACACGTTTGTGTCGCCTGTTTTGCGCCCCGCCCCCCCATGACTGCTGGTCTACTTTGGAACAGTAGCAGGAAGATTAACACAAGTCTGCCTTTGCATGACGGTGTACCCGCTAGGGAGTGCTGAAGCATCCGGCAGACTACGGAGCAGGATAAAAAAATATATATATATATATATATATTTATATTACCTACTGGCGATCGTCAAGTAGGTAGTTCTGAGTTAGGACCTTGTTTCTATTCAAAAGCGTTTTTCTTTTGCCAATATCTTTGCCGCCGTTTGACGAATCTTCGCCAAATTTTCAAAACTAATGGTTTGCTCAGGTCAGCTCCTGTCTTGAAAGTTTCGGGGTGATTCGTCAAGTGGGGGCCGAGAAAAAAGGGGGGTCCCAAAACGCGTTTTCCCCATGTTCATTTCCATAGGAACTTTAGACACGGCTACAGCGCCGAACTGCTGAACGGAATTGCACCAAATTTGGCATAAAGGTAGCTCTTGGTTCAGAAAGTGCCCTTTTTAGGTCTCGCCTAGCGTTGCAGCGCATGCGCTGCTCGCTCGGCGAGATTTATTGTTAAGGAGGACTTTCAGAAGAGGGCTTTAAGCCCCGCCCCTCATTTACATTGGCTGGCGTCACCGTTTATGCAAAACGGTGGCCTGCCATTGGAAATTAGGGTTTTTGGTTCACGCCCTTTCGCCTCCGAGCCGGACTGGGTCGCCTGCTTTGCTGCTGTCACAAAACACTTTCTTATCTTTATGGGGCCATGTGTTTCTAATTAGAAACACATGGCACCATAAAGACAAGAGATCCCCATGCTCCGGCTGCAGCGAGGTCCTCTTTCACTTTCGGGACTGCGCTTGTTTAACAGTATTAGTTTTGCCAACGGAAATACTGGCGCGTGACTGCTATGTTTAGCAGGGCCGTGCCTTTCACCCGCACTGCAGTTTGACTATGAAGACACTGATGGCTGAAGCGGGGTTTCTTGGTAGCACAGATTGATGGACCAGACTTTAATGTTCTAATAACAGGCTTCGAATAATATCTGCGGAAAGTGTATTTTCCCGTAATACACTCTCCCCAAATACTCTCGTTAACATGCCCGTGTTAGTGCACGCGCGTCCCCTGTGTCCGCGTGCTCGGCGCTAGTTGTGTGGGACTGGATCTGGATGGAAGACGAGTTTGAAATATGGTCCGACGGTCGGCCGAGTATTTGTGTCTCGATCAGTGACGAATGGCAGAATTCTCTGCAGGAAAGGAATGTGTCCGTGACTCGTCACCTGAAAGTTGTCTCCTCCCTGGGTCATCGCCTCTCTTTTGTGTCTTTCACAACCGCATGTGGCGCAAGACCCGCTCCAAGAAGTCCGGCAGTCTGTGTGTCGGCGCAGACCCCAATCGGAACAGGGATGCTGGATTTGGAGGTAGAGGCTGGTGCCGTCTTTTTTGATGTGGTAGTTTTACATATAGCGTTACTTTGGGGCATAACCCCATAAACAAACAATTACTTTGACCTCATTAACTGCGCCCCTCCATTAATCGTCCAACATTACTTCCTTAATTCCTTTAGCCCCGCCCTATCCTTTGTCGTTCTTTCCTTCTTCCCTCCTTTATCCCTCGCCCACATCATTGCTTCCTTTCTTACTTCCCCTTTACCCTCTTTAGTTCCCCGATGCCTCTCCACCGCCTTTCCTCCATTTTTCCTTGCTTTCTTCCTCTCCTACATCTCTTCCACCCTCTCTCTGCCTCCATCCTGCGATACTCACCACCCTTCCTTTCTTCCCCGCTCTCTCTTAACAACCTTCCCTTCTTCCTCCCACAATCCTACCCACACCGCCTTCATTACTTTCCTTAATGGCTCACTGTCATTTCACTCTCTCTTCCTCCTTGCATTGCTCTATCCCTTCCTCCTCCAGCCAAGCTAACTTCATTTACACATAAAGCAGGTACGTGATTCACAGCTGCGAAGCCCCCCAGCTCCTCCCGCAGAGCCTCGACACACAGCAGCAGCACGCGCTCAGAAAATGTGGAACTTAGCAAAATTTTGAATGTGATGAAATGAGTCACTAATCTTTTGTTGGAAAACCGCTGTAGGCTTCTTCAAACATTGTAGTGTAACAACAGGTCGATGGGGTGCGAGTAGGGCGGGTGTTGCATGACACAGGCTCATTAGAATAGACGTTGTGCTGAAGAGGACACCGTACTGCCGCGGACCCGCTTACTTCATAGTCCGTTCTTCTCATGCAAAGAACGTGTGCAGGGGCTCAAAGTTTTTGTTAGGAGCTCGTTTCCAGCGCTGCTTCTGAATCCCAGTGCCGTTGAGTACCAAGGGTGCCTATGCCTGAATCCACCCCACGTCCTCCCATCGCCCTCCACTTCCTTACTATTCCTCTCTTGCAGTTTTTTTTCTCATCCGTTTGCTCTCCTTGTCGCTGTTTTCTTAGCTTTCTCTTCCACCTTCGGTCTCCCTTTTTTACATTTCGATCTCCGATCCCCAAAAATTAGTGCCGCTCCCCACTACGTGTAAGCTCCAGCACAAATTAAGCACTGCGCGGGCACATCCTTGGTGCGGGCAGTTCCTTCCCTAAAATCCTAGGGAGGGTGGGTGTTGCTTTCGCAGCCTTGTCCTTACCCAGTAAGAAGCGCCTTCAAGGACTCCACAGCAGCAGCCCTGATTTTGGACACCCCTGGCAGCAGAACGCTGAGTCAGCAGACACGTCCCGCCTCTATAATTCTCACCCTGTTTCCAGGCACTTTAAATAAAGGGGCCTCCCTCACACCCCCACCCGAGCCCGGTATCGGTACACAATGGCCTCCGTGTCGTGTATCTCAGAGACACAAAGAGGCACTAAAAGATGAACTGCGCCGCCCAGCATAGCTCTGCGCTGCCAAGGCGATCGCCTTAGCGAGGAGCGGCCCTATACTGTATCCTGGCGTCGAGATGGAGAGAGTAACTGAAACATTTTGCGAATGTTCGACCTGGCACCCCGTCACCCTGAGGTTAAGCAATTCCATTGGTTGGCATTGGAGTCTCGAGCTTGGAAGTTCTGTCGTGGAAGAGTCTAAGCTGCAGCCATGTCTCTTTAGGGTGCACGTACTGCTTGCAGGAGGACATAGAAGGCTTCCTGAAAGTCACCAGCGTGCTCGCCCCTCAGCCGTGGTTGCTTGACGGAACAAACACGTCTTGTGCACGCTCCTGACTTTACATGGCTGCCTCAGTAGAGGAAAATAGAAAGTGAATCTTCTCATGAATGCTACAATGGAAAAGACAACGTAATTGGCATGCCCCAAGAGTTATCAAATATTCATATAGGTGAAATATCCAAGTATTCTCATTAAATTGCTATAGTAACTCAGTAGTCCCAATGTAGTAGACTATGTAGTTTTAAAGATGTTAACATTTAAAGAAGGGTTTCGATGCTCGAAAATGTACTCTTTTACCATGTAGCATATCAGCACTGAAAAATGCAAGATATTAAAGTAAATTATCAAAACTTTTGAAACTGAACAAAACACAGGCAGTTCTGGGATACTTTGAATTTACCAACGTAAATCCCCTGAAAGGAGCTTCGAGTGGATAATGCATGCAGGGCCCAAAAAAACTTCTCCAGCAGGATTACAGGCCGGCCAGGTCAGGAGGTGCCAAGCGCTCGAGAGGTGACCGGCAGCCACTGGCCTTCAACAAACCACCTCAATGAGGCGCAGAGAAAACCAGAAAGACGATCGCAGCACTACTACACATTTACAAACGCACACCACGGGATACGAAAACACATCCAAGATCTCCAGCAGCATGTTTGACGAGCTAGACGGGCCGGGATATTTGCAACAGAACGAACGAGACGATTCATCCCTAAAATCCCATTTCAAGAGAAGCCAGGGCAGGCACACAGGCAGATTTCCAAGAGAGCTTAGGCTGGAATGAAAAGCGGACGCTGGGCCGGTGTTTTTTTGTTTGGGAGGTTAAACTATTGTTGAAACTTTGACAGTGCAAAAAAAAAAAAAAACGATAGTTGCATTAGTTATGGTAGAATGGCAACGAATGCAATTATCAAAGCCAGATTCTCCAACCATAGATTGCCAATGTGATGAGACAAAAAATGAACACAAGAACAACTTAACAAACAAAATCAGGCAGCAAGAACAGCAGCAACTATAACAAACCAGCATTTGCAATGCAATAGGTCTCGCATTGACGCGAGTTTGAGCTATTGACATTGCAAATAACAATGCCTTTTATTTTTGTTTTCTTTTTAAAAACATAAATAAAAGGCATTGTTATTTACAATGCCAATAGCTTAAACGCGCCTAACTGCGAGACCTATTGCATTGCAAATGCTTGTTTTTAAATGGTGCAAATCCGTTCAGTAGTTGCTGAGAAATTTAAAAAATAAAAATATCTATCTGAGCACCGAGGAGGATTCGGGAACCCTCCCGAGCACGAGCTTCATTCTGATTGGCTGCCAACACTCCAAACCAGAATGTGTTGGCAGCCATCTTGTGACTCGAGTCACAAGAAAACAGTAAAAACAAAGATTAAAAACAAGTAAAGGGGGCAGGGTAGAAACACCCTGACCCCCTAGGCCTGCTCAAGGAGTCCCACAAGGACCCCCAGTGCCCAAAAAAGCATTTAAAAAAAAAAAAAGGAAGCGCGGCCTCACGCGCTTTGTTTTCCTTAACCCCCCGGGGGCAATGTCCAATTAATTAGCGGGGGCCCACGGGGGCCCCTGCAGCCCCGGGGACCGCCACCTCCCCAGGGCTTTTTTTAACAAATGCGTGGGGGGCGGCTCCTGCCTCCCCCTACGCTGCCCCGGGGACCGCCACCTCCCCGGGGCATTTACATTTTAGAGCGGGGGGGGCCTCGCGGGCCCCCCCGGGGACCGCCACCTTCCTGGGGCTTTAAATTATTTTGGGCGGGGGGGCCTCGCAGGCACCCCAAGCCCCGGGGACCACCACCTCCTCGGGCTACATGATTTAATTGCGGGGGGCCACGCAGACCCCCCGCAGCCCCGGGGACTGACACCTCCCCAGGGCTCCTTCCAAAAGCAAAGTGTGGGGGGGCTCGAGCTCCCCACACAGCCCCGGGGACCACCACCTCCCCGGGGCATTGAATATGTAAATACGGGGTCCGTAGCGGACCCCAGGCACCACCACCTCCCTGTGGCTTCAAACTTGCTGGGAGTGGGACCGGGCGGCCCCCCTCCTGGAGCCCTAGATGGCCCTGGGGACCGCCACTCTCCCCCCTGCCATAGCAAACACTGCTTTGCTTCTTGGAAGCGAGAGCAGGAAACCTGCTCTCGCTTCCAAAAAGCAAAACAGAATTGCTTTTGGGCAAGGGGAGCTGCATGTCTGCAGCTCCCCTTGCCCAAAAGCAATGTGGGCTCCCGCAGGAGGCGGGAAGCCGGCTGGGACCGTGGGGGCATTGGGATTAAGTCCCTGTTGCTAGTGAGGGTCCCTGGGAGCTAACTAGGCAACCAGGAACCTCCAGTAAGCCCCACACAGTGGGATTGCTGAGAGGTGGTAAGAGGCCACGCCCCTTTTTAAACCACTCTGCAAACGCACCTCTTGGCGCACTGCTGGTGGGGTGATGAGGTCCCCTTGTGTCCTGAGGGCCTCAGGACTGAAGTGGGCTTCATGCCACGAGCAGCAGTGCGCCAGGTGGCGTGTTTGCAGAGTGGTGTAAAAAGGGAGCGTGGCCTCGGACCACTCTCAGCAATCCAGCTGTGTGGGGCTTACTGGAGGTAACAGGAGGGCTAGTTGGCCCCCAGGGACCCTCAGGAGGCAAGGGGACTTCACCCCTCAACCAAGAGCGCGCCAGGAGGCGCGTTTGCAGAGTGGTGGACAAAGGGGGCGTGGCCTGTGTCTACCTCTCAGCAATCCCACTGTGTGGGGCTTACTGGAGGTAACAGGTAGGCTAGTTGGCCCCTAAGGATCCCCAGCAGCGAAGTGGACTTTAATCCCCATGCAAGAGCGCGCCAGGGAGCGCGTTTGCCGAGTGCTGGGGAAAGGGGGCATGGCCTGCTATGAGAACTTAGCAATGCTGCTGTGTGGGACTTACTGGAGGTAATAGGAGGGGTAGTTGGCCCCCAAGGTTGTCCTTGGGGGCCAACTACCTCTCCTGTTACCTCCACTAAGTCCCACACAGTGGGATTGCTAAGAGGTCTTCGGAGGCCATGCCCCCCCCTTTTCCACCCTTTTTCCTTCTGCACCTCTTTTGCCTCCGTCTGCACCTCTCTTGCCTCTTTCAACACTTCTCTTGCCTGTTTCGGCACATCTTGCCTCTTTCTGCACCTCTCTTGCCTCTTTCTGCACCTCACTTGCTTCTTTCTGCACCCTTTTTGCCTGTTTCTGCACCCCTCTTCCCTCTTTGTGCGACTCTCTTCCCTCTTTGTGCGACTCTCTTCCCTCTTTGTGCGACTCTCTTGCCTCTTTCTGCACCTCTCTTGCCTCTTTCTGCACCTCACTTGCTTCTTTCTGCACCCCTTTTGCCTGTTTCTGCACCCCTCTTCCCTCTTTGTGCAACTCTCTTCCCTCTTTGTGCACCACTCTTGCCTCTTTCTGTACCTATGTTGCTTCTTTCGGCACCTCTCGTCTCTTTTTGCACCCTTTGTGCCTCTTTCAGCACCTCTGTTGCTTCTTTCTGCAGTTCTTTCTTCTTTCTGCACCCCTCTAGCCTCTTTCTGTACCCCTCCTGCCTCTTTGTGCAACTCTCCTAACCCTTTCTGCACCCCTCTTGCCTCTTTTTGCACCTCTGTTGGTTCTTTCGGCACCTCTTTTGCTTCGTTCTGCACTTGACTTGCCTCTTTCTGTACCCCTCTTGCCTCTTTCTGCACTGCTCTTGCTTCTTTCTGCACCTCTGTTCCAAATTTCTGCACCCCTCTTACCTGTTTCTGAACCCCTCTTACTTGTTTCTGCACCTCTCTTGTCTGTCTGCAGTTCTCTTGCCTCCTTCTGCACCTCTGTTGCTTCTTTCTGCACTTCTCTTGTCTCTTTCTGCACCCCTGTTGCTTCAATCTGCACTTCCCATGCTTCTTTCTGCACCCCTGTTGTCTCTTTCTGTACTCGTCTTCCTTCTTTCTGCACCTCTCTTCCCTCTTTCTGCACCTCTCTTGCCTCTTTCTGCATCTTTTCTAGCCTCTTTCTGCACTTCTCTCGCTTCTTTCTACACCTCTGTTGCTTCTTTCACCAATTCTCTTGCCTCTTTCTGTACCTCTCCTGCCTCTTTCTGTACCTCTCTTGCTTCTTTCTACACCTCTCTTGCCTCTTTCTACACCTCTCTTGCTTCTTTCTGCACCACTCTTGCCTCTTTCAGCACCTCTGTTGCTTCTTTCTGCACTTCTCTTCTTTCTTTCTGCACCCCTCGTGGCTCTTTCTGCACCTTTCCCTTTTCCTGCACGTCTCTTGGTTCTTTCTGCACTGCTCTTGCCTCTTTCTGCACCTCTCTTGCAAATTTCTGCACCCCTCTTCTCTCTTTCTGCACCCCTGTTCCCTCTTTCTGCACCTCTTCCCTCTTTCTGCACCTCTTCCTGTTTCTGCACCTCTGCTGCCTCTTTCTGAACTTCTCTTGCCTCTTTCTGCACCTCTTTTGCCTCTTTCTGTACCCCTCTTGCCTCTGTCTGCACCTCTGTTGATTTTTTCTGCATTGCTCTTGCTTCTTTCTGCGCCTCTGTTGTTTCTTTCTGCACTTCTCTTGCTTCTTTCTACACCTCTCTTGCCTCTTTCTGCACCTCTTGCCTCTTTCTACACCCCTCTAGCCTCTTTCCGCATCTCTTTTGCTTATTTTTGCTCTTCTTTTGCCTCTGTACCCCTCTTGCCTCCTTCTGCACCTCTGTTTCTTACTGCACTACTCTTGCTTCTTTCTGCACCTCTCTTGCAAATTTCTGCACCCCTCTTGCTTCTTTCTGCACCCCCCTTCTCTCTTTCTGCACCCCTGTTCCTTCTTTCTGTACCTTTTCTGCACCTCTGTTGCTTCTTTCTGCATCTCTCTTGCTTCTTTCTGCACCTCTCTTGCTTTCTGCACCTCTTGCCTCTTTCTGCACCTCTCTTGCCTTTCTGCACCTCTCTTGCCTTTCTGCACCTCTCTTGCCTTTCTGCACCTCTCTTGCCTTTCTGCACCTCTTGCTTCTTTCTGCACCTCTCTTGCCTCGTTCTGCACCTCTCTTGCCTCTTTCTGCACCTCTCTTGCCTCTTTCTGCACACACAGGGCTACTTTTAAACTGACCTCAGGCTCAACAGTGCACACATGCAAGTGCAGAAAAGGGCTGCTGGCCTCTAAACTACCATACCCTATTATATGCTAGGGACTTAGAGGTAGTTGTAATCCCCCTGCCCTATTATGTACTAGGGCCTTACAGGGGAGGTCATGCCAATCACAGGGGTTACCCCAACCCATAGTGTACCCTAGTGTATGTAGGTGTTTTCACTGTATTCTAAGTGTCTTCCAGCATAGCACTGGCTCCGGGCCTGGTTAGACAGAGCCCAGGGTCAGTCAGTCACCACCAGTACCAGTCAGCAAAACGTTGGGGGGTGCCCAGGGCACAGGATGACTTTGCAACAAGGCCTCTTTCTGCACCTCTGTTGGTTCTTTCTGCACCTCTGTTGGTTCTTTCTGCTCCTCTGTTGGTTCTTTATGCATATCTCTTGCTTCTTTCTGCACCTTTCTTCCTCTTTCTGGACTTCTGTTGCCTCTTTCTGCATTTCTCTTGCTTCTTTCTGCGCCTTTCTTCCTCTTTCTGCACATGTCCTACATCTGTAAGCATAGTTAGAAATTTGCATTTAAAAAACCTTTGAAATTCACTGGAAAAAACATAGGTTTCAGGGACGTTAAAGTTAGAAATTAGCATTTAAAAACCATAGAAATTTACTGAAAAAACCACCGGTTTCAGGGACGATATAGTTAGTTGGACATTTCACTCGTACAAAACCAGAGAAATTCGGCCGTTATAGTTAGTTGAGCTAACTATACTCGCGCCCCCGCAATGCACTGCTGATGACGTCACATATGACATCATTCATGACCTGGACAGTGACATCACTGATGACATCTCAAATGACATCACTGATGACATCCTCCACGTGATAATCTGATGCACCTCCTCACACCCTGATATAACCTTTGATACACCCACTCTAAAATACAGACTACCATTTTCGAAACCATAGACACACCAATACCAGTTACTACATACCCATTCACTGATTCCTAGGTCTACACACACATCCACTCATTCACCCATACAGTCACTCATACGTTCAGTCACTCATACGTTCAGTCACTCATACGTTCAGTCACTCATCAATACAGCACTATCATATGCACTCGTACACCTATGCAGACACTCACACACCGCCACTCATCCAGAGTTACTCACACACCTAGTCAGTCATGCAAAGAATCAATCACACTCCCATTTACTCACCTATACAGTTATAC
Source organism: Calotriton arnoldi (assembly GCA_963921515.1). Taxonomy (NCBI): domain Eukaryota; kingdom Metazoa; phylum Chordata; class Amphibia; order Caudata; family Salamandridae; genus Calotriton; species Calotriton arnoldi. The sequence goes on from CAWUFW010000724.1 coordinate 3,096,319, forward strand.
ACACACCACCTCACTTATTCATACAGATACTAACACATACTTACTCTCTTATATAATCACTGATACAAGCACACACTCATCCATACAGCCACTCACAATCACTCACTCACATATAGTCATTTATATACTCCAACACTCACATATACTGCCTTTCACATATGTAGTTACTCACACATGTACCACTGAGACATCCATTCACTCACCAACACACCCATAAACACACTCACCCATACAGCCTTTCACAGATGCACTCTTGAACCCATACACCCAGTGAATCACCCACTCACACATCTATGCACAGAGTCACACCCCCCCCACCCACACAGACACTCAGGCACCCATACAGATACTCAGACAACCAATCAATAACCCATATAGACACTCATGTAGCTACTCACCAACCCATGCAGCCGCTTACACACCAACTGACAGACTTATACAGACATTCACACAGTTTAGTCACTAACCCATGCATTCAGTAAGACACGTTTAATCACTCACTTATACAGTCAGTCACGCACCTACTAAATCATCCATTTAGACACTTATACACCCACTCATTCTTCAATACACCTTGGCATATATATATATAAAACATATTTAAACTTTACAGAAACACAGTCACTGGATGGTGTCATCAGTGATGCCATCAGTGAGGTCATTTGAGATGTCATTAGTGATGTCACTGACCATGTCATGAATGATGTAATATGTGACGTCATCAGCATTGCATTGCGGGGGCGCGAGTTATAGTTAGCTCAACTAACTATAATGGCCGAATTTCTCTGGTTTTGTACGAGTGAAATGTCCAACTAAGTATAACGTCCCTTGAAACCTGTGTTTTTTCCAGTGAATATATATATTATCTATCACTCCAAAAAAATCAATAATACACATTGTTTCCATAGCAGTTTCTGTACGTGACCCCGCGTTTTAGCGCGGAAAGTAGTAGCGGAAGAAACTGATGACAGGGAAGGGCTTATATGGACTCTAATGACGTCACATCCAGTGGATGAGGTAATTACGGGGTCGCTCGACACCCGCTACTGACGCTCAGAGGTACTTCTGTAGAACATTTTCTGGATCCAATCTGGTGCCTGGGGTTAATTCAAAGGTAAGGAATCTGCGGCTACCGAAAGTAAGAAATTTATTCGTCAGGGTTAGTAGTACCCTCATCTTAGAACGTGCCATCAGGCTAACTCACTTCACGTATTTGCTCTGTGCAACTTCTGTTATATATATATATATACATACACTTGCCTACGGCTATTGTGCAATTTAGAGACCGTTTTATCTAAATGAAATTGTGGGGGAAGGAAACTAATGCTTTGATTACCACTACCAATTAAAAAGCTCTTCCCTTCAGACTTTTTGCCCCCTGGGATCTTCACGAAATATCTTGTCTTAATAGCAGCTCTTATTTGTAGAGAAGAAATTTGTGTTTGACCAGACACAGATAACCATAGTGCCTGTGAAGAAGTTTAGTGCCTGTGAAGAAGTTTGCACCGCAAACACTTGGCATTACCATTCGATTACTGCACAATGTAAGATTTAATTTATAAAAAGTGTACATAAGGTCTTAATCCATGGCACAGGACAAAGTTTTAGAAATGGTTTTCAATACTGTTAAAGCTTTCGTATGTCCTACAAAACACTGTAAAGGTTTTGTTCTCAGTGATGACTGTGAGCAATGCAGTCTGTCATCCTTCACCTTATATTACTGTATTGCAGTCTCGAGACATATCTTTCAAGGGTGCATATACTGAATGAATTATGGCTTATGAAAAATTACATATACTTGAACGCTTTGCTTATGCAGATTTGTTTGTGTATTAGTCCTAAAGATTTCTTACTCAAAGGTTACATTTGAGTTTTTTTGACACATTTTAATTTTAGACTACTGGAGCAAGGAGGAAGAGCAGAGGCAGTACGACAGAGGGAGAAGATGAGAATCCTTATGAACTTCTTGTGACGGCCAAGACCAAGAGACCTGTCACATTAGAGGGAAGAAGCAAAGGTAGATAATTTATGAAGGAGCGGGGAATAAAACACTGCACCCAATCCTGGAGTTTTCCCAGCATGAAAAGGTTACATAGCCACACCTTTCAAAATAGCCAGACTTGTCATTAGTTTTGATCGTAATTGCAATAGCTATTACATACTGTATCAGAATCAACCTTCACCTCACATGAGCCAGGGCTTGACCACTCCGTCCGCCTATATAGGAGGGCTAATGAGGCTTTGGATGCCCAACTTTCAGTGCCCAGGCCCAGTACCCCTTAACCCGATCAGTAGGGAGCACTTGCAGTTATGGCTGTTTGGTAATCCTTTCAACTTTGAGGCACTGCGATAGGCCACAAGCCACTCTGGTGTGGAACCATTGTATTGGTCACAATACCCATCTGTGTGTATTTCAAACCAGTAGATAAAGATTTCTCAAGCCACCAAATGTTCTTCCTTTTTTTACTTCATGTATATGTCTCACTTTATGTGAGTCTTCCTTTTGTCATTCTACTCTATTCTTTCTTTGATCTGACAGCTGTGTGCATGTGAACGTCATGTAACTGGGTTCTGCTTTAGTAGTACAAAGGCATACATTGTAGTCCGGGTAGAAGTGTAGACTCTTCTCTTGCATGTATCTTTTTCAAGACACTCCTAAAGTCTTCATAAATGAGCTGTTCTTGGTTTTTGAACAGATACTCTGTAGCTGTGATACGATGTAGTGATATCCTGATTATTGTTTTTTCTCATCCTCAGGTGAGATCTTAGTTCCCACAGCTGTCCTTGGTTTCCAGCCTCAGGTGAGCACGAAGTGTCCTAATTTGCGGTATTGAATATTGTAAGGCAATAAGTATACACCATTTTCTGTGCAGCAGTTGTTTCCACAGATTGGTGTAACTTGGTGTGGTTAACAGTATTAGACGGAAGCATACCTCTGCTTTAATTGACAAGACACCTTCAACATATTGACATTGTGGCCTGCTCCTGGTTTTGAATGTACCCATTTCCTGAATCCAAGCACCATTTTAATTCCAGCATCAGAAAACACACAGCTGTGTCGAGTTACCTCAGTCCTACCTGCAGCTTTATTCTGTCATTCTTGTAACTCTTCTATCTCTACCATCCTCATATTCAGGTTCCCCTTTGCATTCTAGCACTGTCCTCACACACAATTCTGCCTTTCAGCTTAATTATAACCATTTCTACCCCCAGCCATCCTAGTATTGTGATCAACAGACAGTTCCAAAACATCAAAAGCCCTGTAATTTGGATTGATCTGCTGCACCAGTATCTGTCACCTCTCCTACCTTTTATTCATTACAGTATCAAGACACAAATACACCTTCTATTACACCTGAATATGGAAATATACTGCAGTAATTCCCTTTCCAGCACTTGGAACAGACTCTCAATACCCAAACATGTTAATCTTCAACATTCGTGGCTCTTGTCTTGAATGGCCACTTCTCTTTTTCAAGATGTTGATGTTACAAGATCATGAGCATTCTGTATTGAGTTATTGAAGAATAAATATAGACAGTGGAACCCTAAAAGAAAACAGCACCTGACCCGCTATCTCTAGTTATTGTGCATTTATTGGAAAATACCCAATGAGTTGTGTGCACAATGTTAACACACCCACTGTCACTGTGCAATCCAATACTGGAATGTAACAATTTCTAATGCAAGCAAAGGTGCACCACAAAGCGATAAACAAATACACATCAAAATTTCAGATCCGTATCCAAGATGTTTCTTTAAATTCCTCGTTTTATTCAAACAGTTAAAAGCGATCAGGTTGAACTGAACAGCCAACGCGTTTCGTCCATACACATGGACTTCTTCAGGGCTGTTGATTTAACAGATACATATAACACACATCAATATGGATGAAATACAAAAAAGGGACAGACATTTCAGAACAACATAACATAAACATGAAGTTTTTTCAATATTTAAACAATATACATTGTGATGACAGGACTACTATATACATTGATAACCATACAATAAATAACCACATATGAGAAAACTCACCAAAGACATGACACATAACATACCTATATTTGCCATGGCTATACATAAAATGCTGTCAACAGCCCTGAAGAAGTCCATGTGTATGGACGAAACGCTTCGGCTGTTCATTCTGTATTGAGTCCTCTACCTTTATTAAACTAGGTAAAATTTGTTTTCAGGCCCGACCACGCAAAGGTGTGCCCTCCCAGGACTCTCAGCAGCTAATGAATCGCCGCAGTTCTTCTGACATCTCCATTGGCCATAGTGAGGCAGAGACCCATGCATCTGAAAAACCCAGAGGTAAGACTGGTACAAGAAAGTAGTGAGTTTACATGCATTCTTGTGGTAGAAGTGAGAGGGTAAGAGACCTATTCCTTGTGTCTTTACCTTTGCTTGATCATGACTTGAACATTGTTAGTAGCAAGTGTGGCTGTAGATAAACATGATCAGCATATTCTTGCCATCTAGTATTGGGCTCTGACATTACAGCTTGTTTTTCTTCGAAGAAGCTTAAAGTCACAGGATGTGCTGTGACTGCTTCCTTAGTCCACAATGTGCATGGGCACCGACTCCACCTTAGATTGTTTTTTTCCCACAGTTGATTTCGTACGAGTTCAGTAATGGTTCATAGACCAGCGCCTTCCTTGTGGCTTTTTCTGGCCTAACTGTCCTACTCCTTGACACAGATGACTAGAAAACAATCACTATGCGTGGTTCCCTCCGAAAGGTGCACTGTTCTGCTTCGTCCGACTGCTTCGCCTCAACACCTAGGTTGCAGACACCCGATCTGTGATTCGGTCGAGTCCGCTTTGATCGCCGCAGAGATCTCCTCGGAGTATGCAGACAGGAAGTAGGTGAGGAGGATATAGAATGCACAGCACATCGACAATACCAAGCCTGCTTCATTTCTTACACTCGCTCCTTCCCATAGAGCCCTGCAGTGGTCAACCTTTAAAGTCCTATCCCTCCCAGATTTGTCAGACCTACTCAGGTGCCTCAAAGCCACCTCTTTTGAAGAGGTCTTACCATCGTCCTTCATCAAAGCTTTCTGGGGATGCTTTCTTATCCCTCCTTACCATTATCAAAGCTCCCTCACTCATGGCATCTTCCCAGAGCTCTTAAGACTACACTATATCCTGATGACCTCGCCATCTGGCAGTTCATTACTGCCCTTCCATTCATTGGCAAAATAATTGAAAAAGCAGTCTATATTCAACTCCAAGATCACATCAGTGCTAACCATCTCCTGCACGACTACCGGTCTGGCTTCGGATCACCCTGCAGCGCTGAGTTTGCCATCTTACACATTGTAGACGATGCCCTCTTGACCATAGATGATGGCCTTTGCCTCCTGTTATTGCTAGATCTCTCAGCTGCCTTCGACATAGTCAACTTTCCCACCCTCATGCGCACCCTCAAGTCGCAAATGGGAATCACTGGCAATGTCTTCCACTAGTTCTCCTCCTACCTTTCCAACTGACACTAGTTTGTTCACATTGACACCTCCAGATCACTAAGGATCCCTACCATATGGTGAATCCCCTAGGGTTCCTTAATGTCTCCTGTCATCTTCAACTTTTACATGGAGCCGCTTGGTGCTGTACTTGCAGATAACTTCAACAAGCTGATATTATCGCAGCCACTGGCAATCGCTTGTGGCTGCTTCCAGGTCATTGTTTTTCACCCACCATGCCAATCTTAACTAAGGCCTACCTTATGCACATCAGCACCGACCCACTCCTCATAAGAACAGTCAGTTCTGTACTGCCAGACGAGGCTCTTTCCAGAACGGATCACAGGGAACCCCAGACTGGTTTCGACCTACTTAGATGTAGTCCGTGAGGGACAACTTGAGTTCCATGGCACAGTGAGCACTGAACCCATATCTGGGCATACCAGTCACACTTAAGGCACCCACCGCAACAACAAGGTGATGATGAAATGCTTGAATTAAACTCCGCGTCTATCAGTCACTTGGCCTGCATTCCAGTCCATCCACTCCTCACAGCACAAAGATTTACTAATATGCTACACAACTCCACTTGAAAGACTACTCTGCTTCAGACATCGTACGTCTCAAACACTGCCTGCACATCATCCAGACCTGGATGTTAGGCGACTACCTGAAGCATAACCCAACCAAGACCAAATTCCCATTATTTGCCAAGAACAACAAACTAAATATAGTAGCAACCTGGCTCAACGACATGAACTTTGACGGCTTCGTGCCCCAACTCTCACTGAATGCCAAATCACTTGGATTCACCCTGGACACCATCCTCTCTCTCATGGAACACATTGCCAAAAAATAAAGACTGCCTGGTACCAGCTCTCTCTTCTAAAGAAAGTCAAATAGTTTCTTCAAAACAGCTACTTCAGAAATGCTGTTCAAACCTTTGTATTCTTGCATCTGGATGGTGGTAATGCCCTGGCTTCCCAGACTCAACACTGGTACCCCTTAGGGGCATCCTACACGCCGCAGCATGTCTCTTTCGGGGCCTGTAGAAAATTGATCATATCACCCTCAACTCTGTTTAAACTCCACCGGTTCTCCTTGCCTCCCCTCACCATCTCCAAAACCACTGGCGTAATTTATAAAGCCAGCACCCCCGCTTATCTTCCATGTTCACCATCTCTGGTGGTTCTTGGCACACCTGAGGCCAGCACACTCTCAGACTGCAGACTAAGACGTGTACAAAAGAAAAAACAACACAACAGGCCTTTTCTGTCTATGCACCAAGGATCTGGGACAATATCCCCTTCCAGGACTGCCCCAACTGTGCACCTATTTAGGAAAGAGTTGAAGACTCACCTCTTTAAAGAACTCTACATCACAATGCATTAACCGTCCTCAACTCGGCTTTCTCTCCTATGTCTCACTGACTTTCAACTTGTGTTTGACCATGTTCAGCACTCTGCTGTCTTTTGGCTACATGCGCGATAACATTAATTAGTCAATTGAATTAATTGGGTGCAACCACCCAATGATGAATCACCAATTCAGTGGATCTGCTGTTGAGGTAAGACAGATATCAATGGGAGGGATGGAGGCACTAGTGCAGCACCTTCCTGAGGCATACTGGAAGTCCATGGGTGCCCTGCAGATTTTCAGACCGAAGGGCACTTTTCGTAGACAGTGCCTATAACAGGTCTTTCACGAGTCCCAGGCAGGCAGAGGATACTCAATGAGAGGTTACAGGGCCAACAACGGCAAGGGTAGAGATAGATGCGGATCTGGTAAAGGATCTTTTGCACCTTAGCACTGACTCGCTCTTGCACAAGAGAGCTGGCACTGGACAGCCAGCAACAAGGTCCATCTGCTATTAGAACACCTACTGGGGGTTGACAACAACAACTTTGAAAACCTGTTAAGGAAGATGAATTAACAAGTGGGAACTCCACCCACAAGTCCTTCACAGGCGCTTCCAGCAGTGGGGATCCCCAGTTGTCAACCCTTTCGCTACCCCTGAAAACACCAAATGCCTAAGCTTCACTTCTATGTTTGCCACACCCACGATCCTTGAGCAATTCACTATGGATGAACTGCTCAGGGATATTTGCCTACACTTTTACACCTCTCCTACTCATCCTGTACATGGTGAAGGAGATGAGGCAAGTGCCCAGAACTCTCATTCTAGTAGGGTGAGGCAGCCCTGGGATTCTGTGCTCCTAGAGATGTGTATCAATTCCCATGAGAAGCTGCTGATCAGGACGAAGCGTCTCAAACAACGTGAGCAAATCAAGTATACAGATCCTGAACAGCTCAGCCTAGCGATCTAGCACCTGTCATATAGTCTGACTATCTAAACCTCTCTGAGGAGTGCATGATCATATTGCGTGAAGCCCATAGGAATACTGCATGTTATGCAACCAAGAGATTTGTCCAATTTTGTATCTCCAAGCAACAAGAACCTGTCAAAGTCAAGGTTCAAGATATATTTTCGTTCATACACCTCAATATGCCTTCATTTAGCCGTGGTAGTGGCACAGAAGCCGAACAGGAAACAATCCCCCTTTTCAGGATTTTAGTGGTCAGGACGTTCATGAAGGACCTTTTGAACTCATTCATCATTCCAGCTTACAGTGTTTCTTTTGGAAGGCGGCGTTTTTTATAGCTATAACTTTACTTGGATTCATCCGCGAGTTTCAAGAGCTCACTATTTAGGAACTATTCATTCAGGTTAACAGGGAAAGGGTAGTCCATAGAACCACCCTCAAATTCCTACCCAAGGTTGATTCACCTTTCCATATTAACCAGACTATTGAGCTACCTGTATTCATTCTTTCTGCAACCTGATTCTGTAGGGGAAATAGCACGGCACACCTTGGACATCAAGTGGGTACGTCTGTATTGCATTGAAAGCACTAAGTTGTTTTGCAAGACTAATCAGGTCTTATAGCCTTTGCAAAACACCACAAGGGTCAAGGTGTTTCAAAGGAAGGCATTGCAAGTTTATTTGTTTAGCACATCCAAATCTACTACTCCACTCTAAAGTGTTTTTCACTGTACATACCAGGACACAATTTACAAGTAAGAAGAGAGTCGCCATGGCTTTCTTGGGTAAATCCAATTAGCTGACATCTATAAGGCAGCCACTTGGTCAACACCACACATCTTCACAACGCATTACTGTGTGGACATCTTAGCTCCTCAGCAGGCTATGGTTGGCCAGAGAGTGTTAGGAACATTGTTTTAAACATCTGCATCATCTGCCTGCTAGTCACCGATTTGGAGGCAACTGCTTTACTGTTGTCAGTGCAGAGCATGCGTATCTTGAGCCACACATGCTATGAATGGAAAATGTTACCTTGTAAGCATCTGTACATACCGTGTAGTGCTGTAGATTCTTCTGCATCCACCTTCCTCCCTGGCATTGAGTGGAATGGCACTTTATCATTTTCTAATGACTTACAATGCACATGGCACATCACACTAGTTCACTCACCACTTCACTTTCACCTTCTTCCCCTTGGAGTGGAAAACAATCTAAGGTGGAGCTGGTGCCAGTGAGCATTGTGGACTAAGAGAAGAGTCAAAGCACATGCTGTGCCTTTAAGCTTCCTTTTAAAAAAAAATTGTAACATCTAATCCCAACACTGGATTGCAGGAGCATGTAGTGCATGTGAATTTACAGCACTACACGCTACCAATGGATACTTGTTGGGTAAAATGTTTTCCTTGTTAGTTGTATTTATATACTCACATGGGTGGTGGAATGATTCACAAGAAATGCAGTGACGATAAGAGGGAACAGCTAACGCAATATAGTTGAAAATAGCTTTTGGTGATTTAGTCACTGTAGGTACAGGCTAATATTAAGGCATGTACCACTTCTAGGCGCTCTGCACCCTACATTATGGGCAATAAGGACATTTTAGGGGTGATATATTTAGCGCTTGCAAGCAGGTGTTTGGGCCTGTACATTTTTTTATTTTTTACAGATCTGTCTGTAAACTTGAAAGATTGCAGGCAGCAGGGGACCAGGCCTCAGTGAAGGCCTGTGTCTCATTTTCAGGGTCACAAATGGATGACTCAGTATAGTGCTCCAGTCCACATGTGACATTTAATTCTACATGCCATAGTTGTAGATTTTACCCCACATACAATGGCCTTATAGAAAAATTAATTATGGCAAATGGAGCTTTAAGCCAATTGTGACTTTGTTTTAGGAGTCAGAGCAATACACTGGGCACTGGATAGCAGTGTTTGAGAGTTCAAAATTAACGACAGGTGAGTCCTAGAAAAAAAAAAAAACTTGGGGTAACCCCCTAAAAAGGGCTACCTTTGTAACACTTTCATTCAAAGAGAAGCCCTACTTTGAACCACCTACCCTCTTCCTTTTCAGAAAGGGTTAGGTATAGGGCCACCAATGCCTGACCACAACCCCTTGCCCTGAGTCCTGTTCCATCTCCACCACACCCATGCTCTTGCTAACCTCACTCCCCTCCGTAGTCACTCCATACTGACTCTGATCCAGGAAGCCCATAAACCCCTGGAGACCCATACTATGACATGTTTGTACCTGGTGAGGAGAAGGACCTATGGGAAGATTAGTGGCTTGATCTTCAGGATGACCAAGCCTAGAACTTAAACCTGGTAGGGCTTCCCCCAGACAACACTGTTGCCTATCAAGCTGTTATCCTGAGGGATGCATTCCGCTGCAGCATTGAGATGCATGTAGCTCAGGTCTACAATAGAAATACAATACAATAGGAACACACTCCAAAACAAGGAGGTCAGTGCAGTATCACCCTGTGTTTAAGGGCATGCTAAAATTTGCCCTTGACAACTGCTACCTCTTTCAGACAGGATGTCCTGTTACTTTAAGAATGGTGATAAAGTTGTTGGGAATTATGGCTTCATGTATCACTGCAGTCCCGAATGCCAGACTGCACATATGCCCACTGCACGACTGACCTTGTGATACAGTAGTCACAAGCGGAGCGTCACTGAGAGGATCAAGTGTTAGTGAAGGCCAATACTCAGTGCACTTTACTGTGGTGGAACAGCAACAACCTTTTGCTTGACAATTCTTTCCTGGACCCACATCTGCAGGCGACCATAGATGCTTTATTCATGAGGCGGGACGCTCACATCAGCCACATAAATATTCAAGGTACCTGGATCCCACAATATCAGGTTTCCATATGATTTACCTCAATTCTTGTTTATCAGTCTAACCCTCACAGCTTTCTTTTAAATTGTTCAAGGTAAAGCAGTACTCATAAAGACGGACAGCAGGATCTATTGTATCTAGAGGCGGGGAGGGACCCATCTCCCTCCAAATGTCTGCATTCGCCCACAAGATATGGTACTGGGCTATTAGCAACAATATCCTGCTCTTAGTGGAGCAGTTGCCAGGGGTAGACAGTGCTCCCCAGAACACATCTACAAGTCTAAGAATAGGAGTTGAAAACCACAAGTCCTTCACAGGAACTTCCTCCAATAGGGGACTCCCAGCATCGATTTGTGTGACACTCACGCAAAATGACTATACTTCGCCTCAGGGTACCCATACCCGCAGTTCATTGACAGTGTACTATGGAAGAACTGTTCAGGATATTAACTCCACCCTAATACATCCAGTTTCCAATGCAAAAACTGAGGCAAGTGTCCATGACCCACATCTGGTGAGGTCCCAGGTCGTCGAGAGTATTGAGTTCTGTCCAAATATTTTTTTTTTATGCATGTTTTTGTTTTCTTCGTTTTTCTTTCTTGACTCATTGTATGTGTCTGTAATATTGTTTTCTGTTAATTTTTAAGAGCAGTTATGTAGTGTTTTAAATGCTTTATGTATGTTGTAAAAGCATGCTATGTCAACATCCAGTTATTGATCCATAAATGTTTGTTGAATGTTTAGAATCTAATAGCAGTTTGAAGAGGCAGTTGGAAATGGAGAGTTTGGAACCCCCAACCGTGTGGTCGGCTCCATGTGAAGAACTTGGGAAATAAATGCAATTTCCATGCATTAAACCCTCATTGTGTGGAAGATGCGTCTAGAGAGGCCAAGTCTAAAAAAAAAATTCCGGAGATCACTGAAGGTAGAGTAACAAAATGGTACAAGAGACACAGGAGCATCACCATCCTGGCTATTGCAGTGCATCCCACTGCGTGGCCCAGAAAGCAATCTTGGACCTGAGTGATCATTTAGCCCTCACCAGATTGCCATCCAGGAGATACTTCTGATTATTATACATGTTGATCCCCAGACAGCGAAAGGTGTGTTCAGTCCACTGGAGTGTCCCCACTCCCAGGTCCACTTCTTGTTGGGGGTGTGTTTTATGGAATGGAAAGTCGCTACACTTCCCCAGTAAACCTTCAGAACCAAAACATCCCCAAATGCATTAAGATGTCAGAGATCAGATCAGAGATAATGTCTCTCACATATAGCAGCATAGCATCTACATAAAAGGATATCATATGCAGTCTTTCAAAGGACACCACCCTTAGCGCGCATCTATATTGCTAAGGGCTCCCTCGCTAATCTGAACAACAGTGGGAAAGTGTGCACCCCTGTCTTGTGGCTCTTGCTACTTCATATAAGTTCAATGCATACTGGCCTGTTCTGCCCCCTGCTGTTGCCCTAGGATAAAGAAGTGTTTTCCATTTTAGCATCTGAGGCCTGATACCTGTAACTTTGTATGACCCCAATCATGTATTGCCAGCTGAGGGTATCAAAGGGCTATTTGAGGTCTATTCCTAGGCAGGCAGCCGTGGCCAGCTTTGTGGGGTCCTCTCCAGGATGCTATAGAATCATCTAATGTTTAGGGGTGGGTGTATCCTCCTAAGAACAAACAGTTTTGGTCTTCATGTATCATGTCCATCAGTCTTACAAGGAGTCTGTCGGTGAGTATTTTACAAAGGATTTTATAATCTGTAATCAGGATTGACACCGATCTATAGGAGTACCTATTTAGCATCTCATGTCTGGGTTTAAGTACTTAAATTACTAATGCTCGTCTGTTGTATTGAGGAGATAACCTGGTTCCCCTGCTACTGCATATAATTTGAACAACCTTGGGACCAAAAGGATTTCATTGGTTTCATGGAATTCGATCGACAAGCCATCAATCCCCGGCATCTTACTCCTCACTAGCCTACGAATGGCAGATCTCACCTCCTGCATAGCGATTGGGGAGTCCTGTGCTGTTAGGGGATTCAGGACCGCGGTATGTCAGCAAAATAAGGATTTAGCGCTGTATCAGTAGGGATGACCGCTGATTAATATAACACTTAGTAATTTGTTTATTTAGGTTGAGCATGATTCTCATACGAGTCTCACGTACGACTTTTACTTCTGGTGGCGCGAGTTATAGTTACTATGCCTGGTGAATTTTTGTGTTTTTTTTTTTTTTTTTAGTTTAAAACATTACATTGTTTCTGAACATTTTACTTAACCATAACGTTACTTTAACCTTTTTTTTTTTAATATATAATATATATATATATATATATATATATATATATATATATATATATATATATATATATTATATCTGATGGAGATATCAAGCCGCAGATTCCTTACCTTTGAATATCCCAGGCGTCAGACTGGATCCGGAAGATTTTTCTCCAAGCAGTACCCTTGAGCGCTGGTATGTGGCATTGTTCGGCTACGCGTGATGGCGTCTTCTTCACCATTGTGACGTCCACATCACCTCTATAGGTGCAAATCCACACCTGGTTTGTCTTTGGTGCCTGATGTGTGCCCACAACTGGAAGTTGTGCTCCGGCTGCCAGACCATGGCTCTGAAAGCTTTGAGGAAGCGGTCACTAAAGCTACTTGCGGCCCGGCGCTCGGCACAGCGTCGTTCACCCTGGGGGTCTGTTCTCTGTCCCTGTCTAGAGGAAGGTCCAAGCACTGCTCCGGAAGCCATAAGTCTTCGTCCTCCCACTTGAAGTCTTCGAGTCGGTCAGGTAAGAAGCATAAAAAACACAAGAAGTCGAAGTGTGCTTTGACTTCTCCCCTTGGTCGGCTGACGTGACTGAGGAGTCTCTGCGTTCTAGACCTTGTTCGGTTGAACCTGCTCCTGGGTTGACCCTGCGCTTCCCCGCCTTCCCGGGAGCCGGAGTGACCCCCACCCAGCTCAATTTTATGAAGCCACATGCTTCATATTTGGGTGGCCTGACCCTACCATTGCCCCTTTGGGCCCCTGAGGCTCAGAAGGGGCTCCATCGAGTTCCGCGCCGGTGTCTCCGACCCTGGTGCTGGTGACCGCCCCCTGTATCCGGTAATGGATCCGGACCGATTCCGGCGTACCATTGTGACCTTCCCCACCACCGGCCACTATGCCAAGACTCCCGAGGCCGCCGGCGCCCACCGTCGGTGCCAGTCTCATTCTCATCTCTGACGACCCGGAGCCGAGTCGACGTCTTCTGGCGGCAACAGAACTCTTTAGTCCTAGGTCTGTTCTCAGACTTATTCTGAAAGGCTAGGAATGGAGGAAGATTGGGAGGGTTCGCTAGACCCTTAACAAGACTGGTACTGGTACAAGAAATGGACTGTATGAGGAATTGGGTGAGGCCAGTGGACTGGACACTTCTCCAAATTCTGTTGCTCCTCCTACTGTAGCTACGGAGGAGGGAGCTTCATACGCTATGGTGGTGCGAAGGGCAGCTGAGGTCCTGGACCTTCAGCTCACTTCTGTGGCAGTCAAGACTAACATCCTGACGGAGGTCCTGCAGCCGGGTGCCTCCTCCTCGGAACTCCTCCTGCCTTTCAGTGAGGCCTTGACTGATGTCCTACTGGGAACCTGATCCAAGCCCAGCACAGGGGCTCCTGTGAATAGGACAATTGCCCTCCACCATCGCCCTGCACCGGGCCACCCAAAGTTCCTCACTAACCACCCTACCCCTGGGAGCTTGGTGGTCCAAGTTTCTACATCACAGGGCGCGTTCCCTTCTGCACCCCCGGCCAGGGAATCTAAGAGGCTGGATAGTTGAGGCAAGAAAATGTTTCCTTTCTTCAGCCTTTCATTGCGCTCAGTGAACACTGCATGTCTACTGGGCCGTTATTCCCACTCCCTGTGGGAAATGGTTGCGCAAGTGCTGCCACAGGTCTCGTAGGAGGCCCAGGCCATCCTCTCCCAAGCTGTAACAGACTGGAGAGATGCGGCAAAGTTCACCATTTGTTGTGGGCTTGACACTACCAACTCACTGGGCAGAGCGATTTCATCGACAGTGGCTGTTCCACGCATGCCTGGCTGAGAACTTCTGGCTTTTCTGGGAATGTCCAGGGTTCCCTCATTGACATGCCCTTTGATGGCACCCGTCTCTTCGGAGACAAAGCAGACATGGCCCTTGGGCACTTTAAGGACTTGTGGGCTACGGTCAAGTCCTTGGGCCTCTCAGTGGCCGCACGTCCCTAGTCTGCTTTTTGCCCCTTTCGTGGCTACGGAAGGGGCTTTCAGCTGCGCCAGCCATATCCCAGCGAGGCCCCAGCCACAAAACCGTGCAAGTTCAGCAAGCTCTGTGCGGCCGTGGCCGCAGTTCGTTCCGACCCCGTGGGTCGGGCGACCAGAGTTCGGGTCAGTCCACCACCCCTCCTGAACCCTCAGTCTCCAAACCCTCCTAGTTCAGCCCTTCAAGATTATGGGCGGCCAGTTGGTGCCAGGACCAGCCATCACCTCCACCAATGGCAAGACATCACGTCGGACAGGTGGGATTTTCAGATAGTCCGAAGGGGCTACTTCCTCCCTTTCAAGACTACTCCTCCCTCCAAGCCTCCAACTTACGGCCGGATGATCAGCTGACTTTGCTTCAGGAGGAAGTCATGACTCTCTTGGCCAAGGGAGCCATAGAGAGGGCTCTGGTGCCAGAAGTAGGCTGTGGTTGCAATTCCTGCTACTTTCTGGGCCCGAAAAAGGACAAGGGCCATCGCCCTATTCTGGATTTATGAGCTGTCAAATTCTTCAACAAACACGAAGAGAGAGAGGTTTTTTTTGTGTGTGTAACCAGGGATACTCCCAATCCCCTTGAGAAAGACTAAATAAACAATAGAAGGAGAAATTCCCCGAGGAAATCAGTGTTGAAATCCACTAGGTACCATAGAGGTGAAAAAAAGGAAGGATTCTTCCTTTTTAAAAAAGACCCCTCACTCACCAACCTAGTTGGTGACATGCTTCATCATAGGGGTCCCACCCGAGTAACCAAATGTTACTCTGGTGTGCTTCAACACCTGTTTACATTGGAGCTGGGTTTTTGGGAAAACGTGAAGTGAGTGAAAGGTGGTTAAAATTGCCTTTATTGTACTCCCTAAATTTTTAATGCAGAGCAATAAGACAAGATTAAAAATCAGTGAGTGATACCCTAGGAGGCTTCAATGGCCTGTGGTATCTATAGGGAAAGTGATGGTCTACATGTTTCAACCTGTAGGTGATAGTACTAGGTTTTCTTCAGGACCAGGTGGGATGACCCGAGCGGTGTGCACACACTAAGGTGCACCTCAACTCTGAGTCAAAAATGAACCATATCGTGTACTCGCGTATGGTAGCCTCTCATCCTTTCGAGAGAGGAACAGTCTGAAAAACAAATGAACAATCACGCAAAGTACATGTTAATACCGCAAGGCGGTTTGAGCAGTTATTACATGTATGGTACTAGCATTCAAACACCATGTGAAATGCAAAATCATGCACTCGTCTCCCAACTAAGACAGGTGGGCGCATTTCAGGGTCCGCCTACTCGCGGTGATGAACATGGGAGCCAAAAAGTGCAACCACAATAATACAGACCCACAGAAATGGTCAGACGTGGGTGTCATTACTGCTCGAACAGGAAGGTGAGCAAGTACTGGAAAGTGTAAAACATTCAGGGGGAAGTGGCGCCAGTGGTGCGAGGAAAGAGGATGTGTCAAGGCTATAGTTAAAAACGGGACATAACCACGAAAACGGGAATTAAAAAGAGGGCAATGCTCACTACGGGCTTGTTTCAGCCTCACTTCATGGAGACCGTGGGGAGGGTACTGGTTCTAGTCACACTCTGTGAAAAAATGCCGACAACGTGAATGGCCAACACTAATAAACATAGAGCGCTTCCCGCCAGCATTGTTGTTACTTACTGCGCCAAACCATGCTACCCGCTGATCCACCTACGATAGAGCCCTGCACGGAATCCCGAAGATCCGGCAGTCGGCATTTCTGCTCGCTTATGAACCGGAGAGTGCAATTGGGTTCCGTGTCACGTGGCTAATGACGTCATTACGTGATCGCGTCCATAAGGGGGCGTGGTCAGAAAAGCTGGATGTGTTTGTTATATTAAAGGAAAGGACCCTTAATTCTACAGGGCAGCTTGATGGGTTTGTGTTATTAATGCAGTGCACCCTGAATTCTACCCTGCCAACATGTAGCTGTAAAGTAGTGTATACACGCAAGTCTATAAAAACAACATGCGATCGCAATAATATTATAAACAACCACACCACGGAAACTAGAAACCAACACAAGGGCAGTATCAGCATAGCCGTTTCTGCATTCCTACGTAATGCAATATATTAGATAAGCAAACAGGAGGACCGCGAAGATTGGATCGTGTGGTCCCTAGGCTTAAAGACTCCCTATGTGTGGCTCAGTGTGTAGGGAAACAGTGGGTATACAAATAGTAGATATTGCCAAAAAAAAAATAGGCCAATGAGTATGTGTGGTTGGATAAAAGGAAATTCACCGTTGTTTAACAGAATTCCAAGGTACATTATCATTCAGCCCATATTTGTGTGAGGGCAACCTGTAAATCCAACGTTGCTCTTTTTCAAAGAGTCGTTGTTGGGTGTATTCGTTTGGGTTCACTTGTTCAATGATGGTCCATTTCATATCGTTGGTGGTATGGTTATGCTGGAGAAAGTGTTCTGTCAGTTTAGTTGTTGTTTTTTTTTTACACCTGACTGTGCTGCGATGTTCACAGATTCTTTGTTTAATTTTTCTGCCAGTCATACCAACGTATTGCAGACCACAAGGGCAAGTTATAAGGTATACAACATTGGTGCTGTTGCAGTTAGTATGTGCCCGTAAAGTCCATACTTTTCTGGGTTCAAGGTTCAAGGACTTGGTAGCGGTGGTGAGATGACACACACTGCAATCTCCACAGGAATAGTGGCCCACAATATTAGGTAAGCCCCATGCATTAAGGACTGTGGACGCCTTGTCCTGTACTTTATTGCGAGGGCCGGGTGGTTACTAGTAGATCTCTAAGACTCCTAGCCCTCTTGAAAGAAAACAGCGGTTTTTCCCAGTGTTTATCTCCAGTTAGAAGGATCCCCCAATGTTTGTTTATTGAATGGGTCACTTGATTTGAAATCGTGCTGTACGTAGTGACGCACGTTAAGGGGATCTCATTACTTGAGGTACTTCTTGTTTCCAAAAGGATATCCCGATGTTGGGTCCTTGCCAGTTTTTGACATTTGTTCAATATCCTCTCAGGATATCCCCTCTCAGAAAGTTTGTTAGTGAGGTCAGTGGCTTGGGTTTTGTAATCACTGAGTTTGCTACAATTGCGCCTTAGTCTCAGGTACTGTCCATAAGGCAGATTTTCCCTGAGCGCTCTTGGGTGAAAACTTTCGAATCTGAGCAAGTTGTTTTTTGCTGTAGGCTTATGGTAAGTATAGGTTTCCAGCTTGCCGTTTTCTTTGGAGATCGTGATGTCGAGGAACACCATGGTGTTGGGATCCATCGAGTGGGTGAACCTTAAGTTTCTGTCGCAGGAATTGATCCATCCAATGAAATCCAGAAGACTGTCGCTAGGCCCTTTCCAGAAGGCAAGAATATCATCTATGTATCTTTTCCAGAATACAAGATGTGCGGCAAAAGGGTTGTTGTCACCTAGTATAAACTTCTTCTCGAAGTCAAAAACATAGAGCCCTGCCACACTCGGGGCAAAGGTACTACCCATAGAAGTGCCGCCTATTTGAAGGAACAGGTCCCCTTCAAATTCAAAATAATTCCTTTTAAGTGCTAGCCTGGCGCACTCAAGAATGAAATGTCTAGGTGTAGTGAAAGTCCATTCCATCTCATATAGAGCCTTTCTCAGTACTTCCAAGGTGTCGTCTTGGGGGATGCTCGTGTAGAGACTTTCGATGTCAAAGCTCACCAACACAGTGGTTTCATCAACTGTTAGATCCTTTAACAGATTGAGGAGGCTCTTGGTATCCTGCAAATAGGTTTCCGTATTCTGAACCATGGTTTTAAAGAAAAAATCACAAAATTGTGAGAGCGATTCAAGGAGGGACCATATACCGGATACGATGGGTCTGCCCGGAGGGGGGGGGTTCTTATTCTTATGCATTTTGGGCAGTGTGTAAAAGTAGGGGACTTTGCCTTCGCAATTCGTGAGGTAGTCTGCCTCATGTTTAGATATGAAACCACTGGCCTCAGCATGGTCAATTAAAGATTTTATCTCCTGTTTTAAGTCTTGTGTGGGGTTGGTGACCAGGGGGACATAATTCCGTCTATCGGAAAGTAAGCGGCGACATTCTGTCTGGTAGGCTAGCTTGTCCTGCACGACCACGCCACCCCCTTTATCTGCTTGCTTGATTACAATTACCTCACAGTTCTTAAGACTATCAATAGCCTGATTTTCTTCTCTGTTCAAGTTATGGAAAGATTGTCTTGCCTCCATTTTCTCAATGTCAATAAAGACAGCTTGTTCAAATGTTAGTACTTCCACGGGGATGGTGTGTGGTGGTGGTATAAAAGTGGATTTCAAACGTAAACCGGTTTCACAACGATCCTGAATATCATCTTGTTTTTCTTGTTTCTCGAAAAAGGCTTTAAGTCTCAATGTTCGAAAAAAAACAGCCAATTCACAATGGAGGTTAAATTTGTCTAACCTAGCAGTGGGAACAAAGCCGAGACCTTTGTTTAAGACCTGCGCTTCGATCTTTGACAAAGGTCGGGAAGATAAGTTGGTGACTAGGCCCTGCTGCTGCTTGCCCCCATCAGTGGTTCCCGTGTCTTGCTCCTCGTGTTGTTCCCCACTGGGCTCTCCTCCTCCTCCTCCCAGTGGACCTGGTTTTGCCCCTTTCTTCTGCCTCTTCCCCTTCTGCCTCTGCCTAAAAAAGCGGCCTGAATGTGTTTTGTGGGAACAGAGGTTGCAGGAAAGAAGGTTGCCACCCATACATATAGTGTATTGATGTTGTGGATTGTAATGACCCTGTTGTGGATTGTTGGTGAGTGAGGGGTCTTTTTTAAAAAGGAAGAATCCGTCCTTTTTTTCACCTCTATGGTACCTAGCGGATTTCAACACTGATTTCCTCGGGGAATTACTCCTTCTACTGTCAAATTCTTCTTCAAAAAGGAAAAGTTAAAGATGCTCACTCTGGCTCAGGTATTGTCTGCATGGTAGTGGTGGACTTGAAGGATGCTTATGTTCGAGGCATATGCGCTGTAGATCGTATACTTGTGCATAGATCGCCATCTGGTGTTGGGCTCGGATGTATGCACTTTGTTTTTGTTTTGGAAGAAGTCTTTGTAGTCACGAGGTAGGTGACTCCTCCTTAGGACGATAGTGCGCATGGGCATCGACTCCATCTGCAGATTGTTTTTTTCCACCATCGGGTTCGGATGTGATTTGTTGCGCTCCGTTTGGTGTCGTTCTCGAACCCCCTTCGACGCGCAATCCCTCACCACTCGACTGTATTGTCTCGATCGCGTTTCATTTTTGACACGTATCTTCAGGAAATATAAAATCCTCGATCTTCGACGCGGGCCGTTGGGCCTATCCGCGCCGACCACGCCAGCAGTCAATGGAAAGGACTCCTTTGAAAAAATGCCCCGGGTGTGGTGCTAAGTTCCCACACACAAACTTACACAAGGTTTGTAACCTGCCTCTCCCCGGAGCACGAAGACGAGAACTGCGAGGCCTGTGCATCTTTCAGGTCGAAGAAAACCATCCGTGACTGTCGGGCCCGACGTGACGAAATGTCTCGCGGAAGCAGCTCGATTCCGGACATCTTTGGAGCAGATCCCAATCTCCAGCCGGAGCAACAAGCTGATGAAGGAGACATCTCCGTCTCCGAAGCCGACGACTCCGACGTCGAAGACGAGACAGTCACCCCGGCTCAGCGGTCCGTGAGTACCGAAACTCCTCTCCCTACCAAAACCAAACATAAGGCTCCGGTAACACCTTCGCCCTCGGGCTCAGGTTGACACCGCCAACACATTTCAGACGCCCCGCCCTCGGGCCTGGCTACGAAACCAAAAGAAAAGCCTTCTGGCTCGGGATCGAGCCAACCCCATTCCGGTGCCGAAAAATCACCTTCGACACCGAAGTCCAAAACCAAAGAGGTGCCACGCCCTTCTTCCTCTGCACCGAAAACAGCCTCGACGCCGAAGCCCTCGGCGTCGAAACAAACAAAGGACAAGCATTCGGAGCCGAAAAAATCTTCGGAGCCGAACAAACCTCCGGAGCCGAAAAAAGTCTTGGAGCCACAAACTCCTATACCAAAAGCTAAGGAGTCCAAGACCCCACAAAAGGCTTCAGAGACATGGTCTAAAAAACAATCTGACCCTAAGTCTCCGGCACCGAAAAAGGACATTGTACCCACACAACAGCCTCTACCAGATTTTTCAGATCCAAAGCAAAAAAACTCTCTACATTGACCCGGAAACTAGCAAAGTTGTCGCCAAGCCTCCTAAAAAGAGAAAATTGGACACTTCAGGAGACCCTGAAATACCCATAAAGCGGAAGGAGATAGGCACTAATACTTCTCCACCTCTCTCTCCTTCTCCAGCTGATCCAAATCTGCTAATTTCTCCAGCACACTCCCCACAACATACATTTTCACCTCAACCACAGGATGATGAAGATGATTATACTGATGAGGGTGGGGATGGAGATCTCGATAAGGATGATGACGCACATACCATTCCACACAATACAGATCCTTGGGATGATTACAACACAGATCCCGACCCACTTAATGACCCGGACCTCTATCCCTCTAGGCCATCACCACCAGATGACAATATTGGGTTTGCGCAACTAATTAAAAGAGCTGCTCAATACCACGGGGTACAATTACACTCTTGACCCTTTAGAGGAAGACTTTTTGTTGGAAACATTTGCACCCACACAAAAGTTCATTCACTCCCTGCCAATGTTAAAAGGCATGCTAAAACATGCACCAGAAGTTTTTAAGGACCCCGTCAGAGCTAGGATTCTTAACACCAGGGTAGACAAAAAATATAAGGCAGCTCCCAATGACCCAGTGTACATTAAAGGTCAGGTCCCTTTAGATTCTCTTGTGGTGCCTAATGCACACAAGAGGGCAAATTCACAAGGCACAGGCGACACCCCTCCTCCTGATAAGTAATCCAAACTCATAGACGCATCTGGAAAACGTGTCGCGTCACAGGCGGCAAATCATTGGCGGATTGCCAATGCCCAAGCGTTGTTGGCCCGATAGGACAGAGCTCACTATGATGAGCTTGAAAAGCTTATGCAACATCTTCCTGACCAATTCAAAGGCAAAGCTAATGACCTTATACAGGAGGGAAAATTAATAACAAATACATCTATCAAATGTGCGCTTGATGCGGCTAATACAGAGTCTCGTGCTATTAATACTAGCGTTTTGCTACGCAGGCACGCTTGGCTCCGAATCTCCGGATTCAAGCAGGAAGTGCAGTTTGCTATTCTTAATCAGCCTTTTGACCAAGAGCATCTTTTTGGGCCCACAGTCGATACATCTTTAGAGAAGATGAAAAAGGATACGGACACTGCCAAGTCTATGGGGGCCTTGAAATTACCTTCCCCTAGAGGTTCATTTCGTCGCTCCTTTTACAGGGCTGGCTCCAAAACTATTGGCTCGGAGCATCCCTCTTCTTCCTATAAAAGCCCCAATCAAACTAATTCCTCCAAAGGATACTTTCGTGGAGGGTACAGAGGCAACAATGGTAAGGGAAGAGTTCGCGGTAACAATACCCGCAACTCCCTACCACCAAACAGTGACTTCCCTTCACTTCCCCCGATCATCCCACTCCTGTCGGGGACGCCTCTCACAGTTCCTACCTGTCTGGAATTCTATCACAACAGACAAGTGGGTAAGACAAATTATCCAGTATGGTTATTGCCTGGAACTCACCTCCACTCCCCAAATATCCCTCCCAGACAACGTCCAATGTCCCCGGAACATCTGACTCTTCTGAAACAAGAGGTTCTCTCTCTATTACAAAAACATGCAATAGAACCAGTCCCCTTACCTCATCAAGGCACAGGGTTTTACTCCCTCTACTTTCTAATCCCAAAAAAGGACGGCTCTCTCAGGCCAATACTGGACCTCAGACAGTTAAACCTCTACATTGTCAGACCACTTCCACATGGTCACTCTCCAACAGGTGCTCCCACTGCTTCAACAAGGCGACTTTCTCTCCACTCTAGATCTAAAGGACGCCTACTTTCATATTCCCATTCACCCCGCTCACAGGAAATATCTCAGGTTCGTGGTGGACGGTCAACACTACCAATTCAAAGTCCTTCCGTTCGGGGTGACTACAGCACCCAGAGTCTTCATCAAGTGCCTCGCAGTAGTGGCGGCTCACTTACGAAGACAACACATTCACGTGTTCCCTTATCTGGACGACTGGCTCATAAAAGCCAAGTCACATAGCAGCTCTGTGCAACACACACACACACACAAAACAATCCAGCTGCTTCATCACTTGGGATTCACGGTGAACCTCACCAAATCCCACCTCCAACCGTCCAACACACAACAATACCTAGGAGATACCATAAACACTTCAAAAGCTTTAGCATACCCCTACTCTCTCAGGATAAGTACTATGCAAGCTCTAATATCCAAATTTCAGCCTCAACACTCATTACCAGCTTGAGTGTTCATGCAGTTGATCGGGAAGATGGCCTCTTGCATTCTCATCGTCCTTTATGCAAGACTCCAAATGCGTCCCTTCCAGGAGTGTTTGGCACGTCAGTGGAACCAGGCTCAAGGTCAGTTAACAGATCTGGTGTTGGTGGACAGCCGCACACATCGCTCTCTGCAGTGGTGGAACACACAAAACCTTTCCAAAGGGCGGCCGTTCCTCGACCCGGTTCCACAGATAGTGCTAACAGCAGACGCATCGCTCACCGGCTGGGGAGCTCATCTTCAAAACCATACCATTCAGGGCATATGGACCCCTCGGCAAAAACAACACCACATAAATTACCTGGAATTACTGGCAATTTTTCTGGCATTAAAATCCTTTCAACTACATCTGGTAGGCAAAGCTGTCCTGGTCCGTACAGACAACATCACAGCAATGTACTACATACAGAAACAGGGAGGGACACACTCTCTACAGCTTTCACACCTAGCTCAAAGCATATGGAGATGGGCCATTCCGCAAAACATATATCTCCTTGCAGAACACCTCCCAGGGGTACACAATCAGATTGCAGATCTGCTCAGTCGTCAAACACAGCAGATCCACGAATGGGAACTTCATCCTCATGTTCTTCTTCCATTCTTTCACATGTGGGCCACCCAGAAATAGATCTGTTCGCCACACATCAAAACGCAAAATGCCCAAGCTTCGCGTCCAGGTATCCACACCCATTGTCCAAAGGCAATGCGCTATGGATGAACTGGTCAGGCAAATTTGCTTACGCTTTTCCGTCTCTCCCACTAATTCAGTTAGTGGTTCGGAAGCTCAAACAGCATTCCCTCACAATGATCCTGGTTGCTCCAACATTGGCACGACAACCATGGTTCACAACCCTCTTGGAACTATCAGTAGTTCCTCATCAAAAGCTATGCCTCTCACCCAAGCTTCTCACTCAGAACCATGGAGAGATAAGACATCCAGATTCCAATCAACTCAACCTTGCGATTTGGCACCTGAGGTCTTAGAGTTTGGCTACCTCGTTCTCCCGCCAGACTGCATGAACATCATTAAAGAGGCTAGACGTCCTACCACCAGAGCATGTTACGCTGCAAAGTGGAAACGATTTGTAATTTACTGTACAAATAACAAACTCAATCCACTAGATGCTTCTATTCAAAACATTATATGCTATCTCTTACACCTACAACAATGTAACCTAGCATATACATCCATAAGACTACATCTCGCTGCAATAGCAGCTTATCTCCAAAACAGACAACACTTGTCTTTGTTTAGAGTACCCGCTATCAAAGCATTTATGGAAGGACTTAAAAGAATAATTCCACCCAGAGCTCCACCCTCTCCAGTATGGAATTTAAATATTGTTCTTACCAGACTCATGGGTCCCCCATTTGAACCTCTGCACAAATGCGAACTACAGTTCCTCACTTGGAAAGTAGCCTTCCTAGTCACTATCACATCTCTTAGAAGAGTTAGTGAACTCCAGGCATTAACCATACAAGAACCATTTTTGCAAATCCATCATAACAAAGTGGTTCTTAGGCCTAACCCAAAATTTTTACCTAAAGTCGTTTCTGCCTTCCATCTTAACCAGTCTGTTGAACTCCCAGTTTTTCCCTCAACCAGACTCAGGTGGCAGAACAGGCTCTTCACACGCTAGACGTTAAAGAGCAATACTTTACTACATTGAAAGGACAAAATCCGTTAGAAAAACTAAACAACTCTTTGTGGCTTTTCCCCACCTCATAAGGAGCAATCCTATTTCAAAAGCGGGGATTGCAAGGTGGATTGTTAAATGCATCCAAATATGCTATCTTAAAGCCAAACGCACATTAACCATTCCCCCTAGAGCTCATTCCACACGCAAACTAGGGGCTTCTATGGCATTCTTAGGGAACATTCCCCTAGATGACATCTGCAAAGCAGCAACTTGGTCTACACCGCACACTTTCACAAAACACTATTGTGTAGATGTGGAAGCAAAACAACAAGCTAATGTGGGCCAGGCTGTATTAAGAACACTTTTTCAAACCACTGCAACAGATACAGGAAGCCACCGCTAAAGAGGTAACTGCTGTATAGTCTATGCACAAGTATACGATCTACAGCTCATATGCCTCGAACGGAAAATGCTACTTACCAGTATGCATCTGTTCTTGGCATGTAGAGCTGTAGATTCGTATACGCCCACCCGCCTCCCCGGATACCTCTATCTGTTCCAGTACTATCTTACTTAGATATATCACTTGGACATCTCTTTCTATTTCTTACTAACTCCATCATAACCCTTCATGGCAAAAACAATCTGCAGATGGAGTTGATGCCCATGCGCATTATCGTCCTAAGGAGGAGTCACCTACCTCGTGACTACAAAGACTTCTTCCAAAACAAAAACAAAGTGCAAACATCCGAGCACAACACCAGATGGCGATCTATGCACAAGTATACGAATCTACAGCTCTACATGCCAAGAACAGATGCATACTGGTAAGTAGCATTTTCCTTTCATTTTTCTGTCCTGCCTGCCCATCGGGGCGATCTGTGGTTTGTTGGGCCATAAGGACTTTAAGTTCACCGTGCTCCCCTTTCGCCTTACCAGCGCCCCTCTGGTGTTCACCAAGGTGATGGCAGTGTTCACTGCCCATCTGCGCAGATCAAGGTTCCCCCTATCTCAACGACTGGCTGTTGAAGGTGGGCTCGCCCCAGGCTGTCGTCTCCCTCCTCCAGGCTACTGTGAACCTCCTGCATTCACTGGGGTTCACTATCAGTGTGCCAAAGTCTCACCTGACTCCCTCTCAGATTTTCCCTTTCATCTGAGCTATTCTGGACACAGTGCAGTTTCTGGTTTTTCCTCCTGAACGGCGAGCACAGTATATTCAAGCTAGGATACCAATGTTTCATCCTCTATCCTGGATTTCAGTGAGAATGACTCTGAGGCTGCTGGGCCTCATGGCCTCCTACATCCCGCTTGTGACACATGCCAGATGGCATAATCGGGCTCTACGGTGGGACCTGAAGTTTCAGTGGGCGCAGCATCAAAAGAATCTCTCTGACATGGTCCAGAGCTCAGAGGGAGCTGCACAGGATCTGCAGATGCGTCACTCCTGTGATGGGTTGTAGATCAGAGTACCCTGGTCTCTGGTGGAATCCGGACTCAACATCAACTTGTTGGAGTTTCGAGTGATTCGCTTGGCGTTGAAAGTCTTTCTTTCTTCATAGGAAAGCTGATTCAAGTGTTCACGGACAACACCGCCATGTGGTACTGCAACAAACAGGGTGGGGTGGGGTCGTGGACCCTTTGTCAAGAGTCCCTGCATCTCTGGACTTGGCTGGAACAACAGGGCATATCCCTGGTAGTTCAACAACTCGCAGGTTCTCTGAAAGCCAGGGCGGTTGTACTTAGCCATCGATGCCTAGCGGATCACAAATGGCTTCTCCATCTAGAGGAGGCGCAAGGTCTGTTTCAGCAGTGGGGTGAGCCTTGATTAGGTCTGTTAGCCTCCGCAGATAACGCACAATGTCAGCAGTTTAGTGCGTTGGAGTTTTCAAGGCGGCTCTCACTCTGAACCGCTTTTCGCCTCGAGTGGAGCTCAGACCTCCTATACGCCTTTCCGTCCATACCACTCCTGCCTAGAGTGCTCAAGAAGATCAGAAGCGACCGGGCCCAAGACATTCTTGTGGCTCCGGACTGGGCATGGAGAGTCTGGTTTCCCAAACTTCTCTGACTGAGCATCATTCCTCCAATCAGGCTGCCCCTTTGGGAGGATCTTCTGTCGTAGCAGCAGGGGAGGGTCCTCCACTGTAACCGGTCAACTCAATGCCGTCTTGCGTAAAGATTGAGCGGCGGCAGTTGCTAGTATTCGACCTTCCTTCAAAATCTGTAATGTTATTTTGGCACTCAGGTGTCCCTCTACCAAGACTGTGTATGCCTGCTGGTGGCGCAGATTTGTACAATACAAAGATCTATTGATCCTCTTTCTGCTTCCAGAAAGATCTATTGATCCTCTTCTGCTTCCCCCTCTCAAGTCTTACTGTTTATTTTGAACCTTGCCCTGCAGGGCTCTGCTCTGGGCACTCTCAAAGGCTACCTTTTGGCCCTGTCTGCAATTTTTGAGGCTGCTGGACTAAATAAATCTTTATTTAAATCCCCTATTGTAAATAGATTTCTCAAGGGGCTTGTACATATGTTTCCCCCTTCCCCTTTCATCATGCCTCAGTGGGACCTTAATTAGGTCCTCACCTTCCTGATGTTTGCTCCGTTCAAACCTTTGCCCAACTGCCCCCTCCGACTGCTTTTCATCTAAACAGCTTTTTTAGTGGCAATCACATCTGCCAGGTGGTTGAGCAAATTGCAGGCTCTGTCATTCAAGCCTCCTTACCCGACTATCTTCCCTGATATGTTGGTGCTTCGCACTAGGGCCTCTTTCTTATCGAAAGTGGTAACACCATTCCAAGTCGGGCAATCTGTCACCCTGCCCACTTTCTACGCTCCTATGCATCCCTCAAAAGAAAATTAGCAATTCCACCGTCTGGACTCAAAAAGATCGTTGTCGTTCTACCTTGACCGCACAAAAGAGTTCCGGGTGGACTGCTAACTCTTCGTGCGGTACGTGGGATCGAAGAAGGGTCGTTCAGTGCAGAAAATGATGATCTCTCGATGGGTCGTCCTTTGGAACAAAATCTGTTATGCTGTGGCCAAAAAGCAGCCTCCTGAAGGCTTAAGGGCTCATTATACCAGAGCTAAGGCTGCTACCACGGCATTGCAACATGGAGTCCCAGTCCTCAACATTTGTCAGGCAGCAATGTGGGCATCATTGCACACGTTCACCAAGCACTACTGTCTGGACAGTAAACTTCACAGGGAAGGCCTTTTTGGCTGCTGTGTCCTGCAGAACTCCCTGGTCTAAACTTGTCTGCAGTCCTTCCTCCAGGGATGGTCTTGCTTGGGTATTTATTCGAAGGTAAGACATCTGCGACTAGATATCTGTATCAGATGGACAAGTTACTTATCTTCGATAATGCCTTATCTAGTAGAGACATGATCTAGCTACAGATTCCTCCCTGCACTGCGGACAGGTTTTTAGGGTCAGGGCTGTTTCCTTTCAGGGCCCTAGTTGTTCAGAAACACACCAATGTCAGTGCACTTCATGGCTCCGCCCGCCTGGTGTGGAAAGTCGTGAATAGTAACCAACGTCTGCGCGCCGAGGTGGCACCTATATAAGTGATGGGGAAGTCACAACGGTGAAGACGACGTCATGCGGAGCAGACCTACGCCACCTACCGACGCACAAGGGTATTTCTCGAAGAAAAATCTCCTGGATCTAGTCTGACGCTTGGCAAATACAAAGATAAAGAATCTGCGGATAGATCATATCTCTACCAGATAAGGCGTTACCGAAGGTAAGTAACTTGTACATTTGTTCAAATTGGCACAATCCCCTGCGGACCTCCTAAATTTAATCAGACAAAAGGGAGGATCCAATGTTATCCTCAGAGCTGATAGTATTTAAAAGAAAAGCAAAAAGAAGGAAAGAGAATGGAGAAAATCATACAAAGAAAACAGTAAAAATAGCTACAGTACAGCCATAAAAAATTACAAACGAGCCATAAGACAGGCCAGAATAGCTCACTTTGAGGAAAATATAGAGAATGCCCCTAACTCCTCCAAGGAACTGTTTAAGGTGGTAAACGGTCTCATGAATCTACTCTCTACTCCACAGGTCCCCCACCCTCAGAAGAACGTTGGAACATGCTTGCTAATTTTCTCCTTAATAAAGTTAATAAAATTCGGAACTTCCTGCCTAAATTAGTCACATCTAATGTTTCTTCTCCAGCAAGGCTGTGGTCAGGACCCACCCTGTCTGTGTTTCCTGCACTAAGTCACAAAACAATGGAATCCATCCTTAAATCTATCAAATCAGGATCACCATTGGATCTTGCCCCTCCCGATATTGTAGGTCAGGGCGGCAACGCGCTCCTGCCCATTGTTGTGGACATTCTGAACCACTCCCTGCAAGTGGCAATATTCCCCCAGCATGGAAACATGTCATAGTAAAACCTGCTACTAACAAAACCTAAGCCTAATTCTCTTCTGGCAGAATGCTACAGACCCATCTCCTTGCTTCCGGTAATAAGTAAATTACTGGAAAAACATGTCAATAAATATCTGTCCAGTTTTCTGGAAACTCATAACATTCTCCATTCCACCCAGACAGGCTTTAAATCGGGCTGTGGAACAGAGACTGCACTGCTTGTAGCCACTGAGAAGCAGCCATGATAATGTTAGATCTAAGCGCAGCCTTCAACACCGTGTCACATCCTCTCCTTATCCAGAGGAAGAAGGAAGTTGGAACTATCTGGAACGCCAATAAATGGCTGGAAGCCTTCTTTGAAAGTAGGAGCTACCAGGTGTGCGAAGATGCACTTCACTCAGCCGCCCATCCTCTATGGTGTGGAGTTCCACAGGGCTCCTCTCTTAGCCCACAGTTTTTAATCTCTATGTACTCCCTCTAGCAGTGATTGACCATTCATAAGGATTAGCCTTAGTGTCGTATGCAGATGATACACAGATCATCGTGGCTCTTACACCTGATGTCATTCGAACCTCCACCCAACTTACCTCATGCCTTAAGGAGGTGACAGATTGGGTTGTCCGCAAGTAGCCTGAAACTTAATGGCGACAAATAGGAAGTACTTGTGGTCAGTAACAACAGGTCAAGATAGTTGGAATTGTCATGGCCAGAACAATTAGGAGAAATACCTGAGCCTGCCCAGGCTGTAAAAATGCTGAATTTCTGGATAGATGACAAATTCCCTATTGAAACACAGGCCTGAAAACTGGCTGGGTCCTGTTTTGGCATTCTGAGATTCCTCAGAAAACTCCTACATATGTTACTACCATCCACTAGTAGGGTGGTGTTGCAGGGCTTAATCAGTTCATGTTTAGACTAGGGAAACTCCCTTTACTTAGGGAGTCCTAAATACGTGATAAAAAGACTTCAAGTGATTCAGAATACTTCAGCCAGAATCCTTCACAAAAGCACAATCATCAATCAGCCAGTCCAGGCCTTTCAGACCTGAACTGGCTACTGGTTTAAAATAGAATTCAGTTCAAGGCGCTCTGCATTGCTCATTGGGTCATCCATGGGAAAGGGCCACTTATCATCCATAATTTACTCACCCTCTATGCTCCATATAGGCCTCTTCGGTCCAGTAGGCAAGGGCTTCTGGCGGTACAAAAGGTTAATAGAGCAAGAAGTGGCGGCCACTCCTTTGCGTATATTGTTCCCAAACTTTGGAACACTCTTCCCTACTCCCTCAGATTTCAACAGTCGGAAATCTGCATAAAGTAACTGCTCAAAACCCATCTCTTATGAAGCCTGGCTTAAGTCAAAAGTTAATGCAGGTGATGGGTGGTGGAGTTGCTATCAGTGCTGGGAGGCCTGGTCGGCTAGCTACGTGCTATACAAAACACCTGAATTGAATTGAACAAAATTCAACAAATAATATTTTGGCTAATTCAGCTGTGCCAATTTTAAGGAAGTATGTGCATGGTAGTCTTTTAATTCTAAAGAAATCCTCTGGCTTGTCGTAAGATGGTGGCAGTTCTCATTCACTGCAAAGTCGATGGTATCTGATCAGGAATTGTGCATGAGACACTGGACCCCTAAAACTGTTCTCCTCCTTATTTTTAATGATGTGTTCTGATTCAGAATTGGGACTATAATCCAGGCATCATATGTAAAAGTAAATAAATAAAAATAAAACCAAACCTGTATGCACAAATAAGAGGATTTTTTCTGTATTCTTTTTTGCAAGAAGCTTATA